>LR738711.1:500537099-500622426 GCA_902687465.1 Secale cereale | reverse complement strand
CCCCGCAAGCATCCGCAACTATGGGAAAAGTATTAAAAATATATTCTAACCATAGCATTAAACTTGTGGATCAAATCGGCCCCTTACGGAATATCACATAAACTGGGGTTTAAGCTTCTAACACTCTCGCAACCCATCATATAATTAATACTCCATAATGCATTCCCTTAGGCCCAAATATGGTGAAGTGTCATGTAGTCGACGTTCACATGACACAACTAAGGGAATCACAACATACATACTATCAAAATATATAACACACATCATGTTCACATGATTACTTGCAACATGAATTCTCCCATGACCTCAAGAACAAAAGTAACTACTCACAAATGATAATCATGCTCAAGATCAGAGGGGTATTAAATAGCATAATGATCTGAACATATAATCTTCCACCAAATAAACCATATAGTAATCAACTAAAAGATGTAATCAACACTTCTAGTCACCCACAAGCACCAATCTATAGTTTTGGTAACAAGATTGAACACAAGATATGAACTAGGGTTTGAGATGAGATGATGCCGTTGAACATGTTGATGGAGATAGCTGTCCCCAAGGTGGAAGATTTGTTGGTGATGATGATGAAGATGATTTCCCCCTCTGGGAGGGAAGTTCCCCCGGCGGAATCGCTCCACCGGAGGGCAAAAGTGCTCCTGCCCAAGTTCCGCCTCGTGATAGCGGCGCTCCATCCCGAAAGTCCTCTCCTTAATTTTTCTAGGTCAGAATGACTTATATACCAGAAGATGGGCACCGGACATGGACCTGGGTGAGCACAACCCACCAGGGCGCGCATTGGCTCCCTGGCACGCCCTGGTGGGTTGTTTGGAGTTCTCCATGATAATCTTCAAATATTCCATAAAAGTTCTCCGTGAAGTTCCACCTTGTTTGGAGTTGTGCAGAATAGGTGGCCTGACGTAGCTTTTTTAGGTCTAGATTTCCAGCTACCGGAATTCTCCCTCTTAGTGCATACCTTGGAAATTATGAGAGAAAAGGCGTTAGAATTACTCCAAAAAGCATTATTGTGCATAAAAACATCCTAAATATCAGTAAGAAAACACGATGCAAAATGGACATATCACCTCCCCCAAGCTTAGACCTCGCTTGTCCTCAAGCGAAAACCGAAATCGAAAAACATGTCCACATGCTTTGAGAGAGAGGTGTCGATAAAAACAAAATACGGACATAGGATCATCATTTAGATTATTATAACATCAACAAAATTAAACATAAGACTTTTATCATATAACTTTTACCATAGAACTTTGATCATATACTTCTCATGAAAAAGTAACAGTTCATCACACAATCGAAGTATAAAGCATAAACATTATTAGAAACTAACAAACTATGTTCTCAATCAACTTTGCAACTACAATTCATCATCTTTTCAGGAAGGGTCACGTATCAGAACCTTTAGGAAAGTCCACATACTCAACCACCATATAGTCTTCTATGATTGCTAACACTCACCGCATACACATGAGCAAAACATTTCAACCGGACACATAGAAAGATAGGGGCTTATAGTTTTGCCTCCCAACGTATTCACCTCAGGGGTGATGTCAACAATAATAACTCATGCCACCCATATTCAACTAGACATATGTGACTAGATCTTTCCTCACCACATGATGCTTGCCAAAGGAGAAAATAAAAAGGAATAGAGAGAAAACTTTGACTCTTTGCATAAAAGTAAAAGATAGGCCCTTCGCAGAGGGAGCCAGAGGTTGCCATGCACTTATTTTTTTTGTATGCTCAACCCTTAGTGGAAAAGAACATCACGTTGCATTGCGACCTTTATTATGAAGTCTGTCGCTTTTATTCTTCACCATCACAAGTTCATGCAATGCTCAATTTTCTCTTACACTAAATGATCTCACACATTTAGACGCAATTTTTATTGCCTTTTTGCACCGATGACAACTTACTTGAGGGATCTTACTCAATCCATAGGTTGGTATGGTGGACTCCTGAAAAAGGTTTGGGTTTAAGGGTTTTTGGATGCACAAGTAGTATCTCTACTTTGTGCGGAATTTTTGGCCAGAAAAGATATTGAGCAAGCACCACATGTTAAAGGATCTATGACAATATGACTTCTAAGTGAATATGAACAAACATAAATCATTAAGTTGTCTTCTTTGTCCAACGTCAACAATTTTAGCATATAATATTTTGATGGGGGCTCACAATCACAAAAGATTTTTTGGATATTATATTTATATGTGAATCTTCTCTTCCCTTATTAATTCTTTATTGAGTTGCATAATTGAACAATGCTATGTTTGTCAATCTCTAATAAAATTTTCTACTTATACTTTTCCTTATGTGGTGCCATCACCTACCATAAGATTAGCATATGATCTTCTTAATTTATTTCCTTTCTTTTGTTCCAACATGAAAAGTAAAGAAAGAATAAACTCAAACTAAACTTTATTATATATCTCGCACATGATTATAAGGATAGATCACTAAGCAAACTCTCGAAAAGAAAGGATTAAACTAAACTTGTATTCATTCCAAAGCAAATGATCGAACTAAAATAAGTAAAGGTAAAAGGATAGTGGGGGTGATACAATATCGGGGCACCTCCCCCAAGCTTGGCGGAAGCCAAGGGGAGTTCCCATATCTGAAACTCAATTTTCTTTTGGTGATGAAGAAGATGGTGGTGGTGATGATGTAGATGCGATCTTGTCCTCGGGTTTCCATGGCAGAGGTCCACCATCGTAAGGGGAAGAATGAGTCTGACGGGTCCTGCAACCGGCAGCCAAACTCATAGCTTTAAACCTTGCTTCATATTCAAAGACATGGTTTTGGGGGAAGTTGATTTGCTCATTGAGGGTGAAGGCGATGTCCTTCATGGGCTTGCCATCCACCATGAGATCACGGGAAAGGTCCGTGATCATGAGATGACTGGCATTGAGTCCACGCTCCACCATCCTGTGGGGACCCCGACTTAGAAGTCGAGATCACCGAATGCACGTGTACAGTGATCCCAGAGATCAATGCTCCCTGAACACAGAAAAGCTGAATAACAAGAGTCTTACATCCATACATATCGTCTTACACAAATTATGGCCATTATGTCCAAGTCTTACATAGATAAAGCCTCACGGGCTGAATAGCAAATAACTCAAATAGCGGAAGTCCTCGATAGTAGGTAGAACCCATGCCATCTGCCTTAACCCTACAGGCATTCTGACTGGGATAGCGTCCTAGTTCGCATGTTCGTCTCCAAAGAACTCTTCATCATATTCCTGTTCCTCCATGCCTGGCCAATTAAATAACAAGTGGCAAGCCAATGAGTACTTTGAATGTACTCGCAAGAAACCCATGATGTGGTTCAAGGTAACAGTGCAATTGAACAATAATGAACAATCTAGCAAAGGGCTAGAATAAATATTCTACCATCAAGTTTATGCATCAATAACTCGCGTAACCTCGAAGACAGGTTACCGATATCAACATGAATATGATTCAACTCATCGAGTCAAGTCACCACCTTGACTTATCACACACATACTTTTTCACCGATGAAGTAAAATTCTGGACATAGTTTAAGTAGCAACACCCAACTGTCCATGACCGTGGACACGGCTATTTGAATAGTTTGACACTCTGCAGAGGTTGCGCACTTTACCCACAAGATCCGGGGAACTTCCATGTCATCCATGACCCGCGGTACCTCAAGTACCCGGGGTAAGCACCCGATCATTATCTTTCCTTAGACGACACTAACATAGAGTCCACTCGTTGGTACACGGCCCTCGGGTACAAACAATAGATCACGGGACTTGCCCAAATTTCAATGTCACGCGTACCCGAAGGGACCAACGGTGTGTCCGGTGCCCTGTAAAAACAGTCATGGCCGTCTATCCAAGCTCGACCCCGTCCCGGGAAAGACCTCAAGTCTTCCCGTCACTAGTAATGCGGGCACCATGCTAGTATCGACCTAAGTAATCAATAAAGCCCCGTCCCATAAGGGGTAGTGTGGTTGCACATGTTTGGTTGGGACGGTTGTCACACATAAATCTAATCCATTATTTCACCCATGCACAAGACTTACCGGCACATCACTTCTTCCTCAAGTGATGACCTAACTCAACATCATCCTCGGGCATTAGGGGCACCCGATGGGTTCATGCAAAGATTTCTACCACGAAGGTTCAAATCACACATGCATCATTAAGTATCTCTACTAACTATTTGCATGTTATCTAGCACATAGCAAGATCAAGATCAAGGCATGCATCATGTGGTGGTTCAACTAGGTCACCACCATAACTCTACCATCATGCATCGGAAAACAACGGGTTCCGAAGAACAAGTGTATCATGGTCAAAGGGCTGCTTGCCTGGATTGGCTTGGTCTTCAAAGTCTTCAAATCCTTCTCCTTCTCCTTCTTCAGCAACTTCGTCAAATACGGTATCTATACGTCGCATAATAACAACGGAAAAATAAGACCACAAATAAAACAGAAAAATCAAAGTGCTCAGAAAAATGTCAACTCATTTTTGTTAAATACTAGAGGGATTTCTAAGATGGGGAAAATTCTTTGATGGAGTTTTGGAGTTACAGAATGGAATCTAAGGATTTTAGAACAGGACTTTTATTGCTCAAATTTGTATTTAAATTTGAACAGAACAGAAAAGTTTCATGGATATGAGTGAAAGTGACACCATTAAATAGGTTGGAATATTACAAGATTTTAGGAGTTGGAATTATTTCATTTGGACCAATATTCATTTCTGTAAAAATGTTTGAAATAATTACATAAAGAAAAAGGAGAAAATGCCCTGTGCAACTGGGCTAGAGGGGCCACAGTGCACGGCCCAGGGCATCCAGCCCGGCCGCTCGGGCGCCAGCGCGCGCACGTCAGGTTTTTAAACCCGACGGGCGGGGCCCGGCGGTCAGCGGCTGTGAGGAGGGGGAGAGAGGGGTGAGGATGACAGGCGGGGCCCGCCTGTCATCTCCAACCTCACGGCCACGGCGACGGCGAGCTCACCGGCGACGATTCCGGCCACGACGACGGCAACGGAGGGTAGGAACGGACTCAGCGTCGAGTTGCGGAGGCAGTGGTGGTGGTGCGGCACGCCGGGGAGGTCGGGTTCGCCGGCGGCAAGGTGGGACGGTGGAGGAGCTTCGGGAGGTCATCGCTCCGGCCGATTCCTACTGCCATAGAGAGGGGAAAGCGAGGGGAAAGAGTCAGTGACGCATGGCGGTTCTAGATCGGGCAGAAAGAGGGGCGGAGGAGGCCCGTACTGCAAGATCACCGGCGGCCCGACGCGGCGGAGCTCCGGTCGATCCCGAGCACTGGAGCCTTCTGGGGATGAACTGGTGGCGCTGGAGTGATGCTGGGGATGAGGAGAAGCTGCTGGTGCCGTTGGAGAGGCTCGGGGGGGGGGTCCTATTTATAGGGGAACGGCGAAGCCCCATGGACCAGTGCGCCGGCGAGCTGCTGCTCGATGCTACAGCGCACGGCGGACGACGGGAGTGAGTCTGCGGAGTTGCTGGACGATCCCTACGTCCATTAGAGGAGTGAGGAGGAGCGGGGAAGCTTCCAGGCCGTGCGCGCGTGTGAGCCCGAGGAGTGGGCGTCACGGGCGGCCGGTGCGCGTGTGGCGACGGCCACTAGGGGGCGCAGGAGGAGGGGGGACAGCGCCGAGGTGGTCGCGGACGTCGAGGGGCATCGACTGGCGCGAGGGGAGAGCCCGAGGCTGTCGGGGGCAGCTGATTGGCTGAAGCTACAGTGCGTGTGCGCACTGTAGTGCGCTCTGGAGCGCCCTTATCGCATGCCACGGCATGCCATTGGGCCTCTGGTTGCGCCCACCATGTCTGGGGTGTCCAGGGTGATGCAAACAACACGAATGAGGCCTTGGATGCTCTGGAGAGTCAAGGAGAGAGAGAGGAAGCTGGTGACTTGGTGAATTCTGGTTGTCCAGCAAGATGAACCAGGGTTTTTACCCCTCAATCATGGAGCTGGGGTCCTGGGGAAGTTACTGGAGGTAGCTAGTAACTGGATGAACATGTGGTAGAAAGTTGAGGCCAAGGTAAAAGGTAAAAGTGATCAAGAAGAGGGTTTTAGTAATTCTGCAGAAGGTGTTTGATCAGTGTTTGGTCAAGCAAATGATCTCCACTTACCATGACACTTAACAGGATTGAATGACATGTGAAAATAGGGTGCTTCACCAAATTTGGGCTCATTTGAAGAAACTAGCCAATGTAACTTTGGTGAACCCTAGAAATCAACAGAAATGGCTTCATCTTGTTTGAGTCAAGCTAATCATCTCCCCTTGATGCACCACTTGGTGTAGCTTCATCATTTGGGGTATTGATCATGCCCACAAAGTTTGAAGCTCCAGGTAAAAAGTTGGTAATGTAAAGTTGTTCAAATTTGCATTTGAACAGAAAGGGTTTTGGGGTGTTCTGATCAAGTTGCTCTATTTCAAATCTTGTGCCATTTGGTCTAGATGCCTTATTAGGTATTCCTAGCATGTGCACCAAGTTTGAGAGCATTTGGACAAGTTTGGCAATGTAAAGTTGCTCAAACTTAAAATATGGACAGAATGGTTATGAAGGGTTTTGAGGAGGTTTTCTTGCTTCCCAAGGCATGGGACTTGGCAAGATCATCAAATATGTCATATATGACATGATAGAATTTTCCTGGAATTTTTGGAGGATATTTCCTTTGTAAATATTTCAAAAGCTTGAAATATCCAGAAAGGGTTTTAGAGGGATTAGCCCATTATTTTGAACATGACCAAGGCTTGAAACTCTTATATATGGACAATATATGTCCTCTGAGTCTCCCTGAATTTTGGCAAATATTTTTGAAATAGTTAAATAATTTTTCCCTATTAAAGACCATTTCTGGCTTTAAGAAAAAGCTTTTAAATAAAATAGGAAAATAACTTTTAAAGTTATACTTTTGTGGTTTCTGGGAGTCCTATGACTACTAGGTCTCAAATATACTTTTTGAAATAATTTTCTCACCCTAAATCAAGCACTTGCAGTGCAAATCTCAATTCAGGGGTTTTTGGAAAAACTAAATTTATAAAATACCTTTTGGCCAAATCAATTTTGTAAGAAAATACTATACTGTTATATAACACTTGGCATGATCATTGGGCAGAAGTTTTGGGTATGGAGATGAATTCTACAAGAGTTAATAGTTAACTTTATTGAGCACATGAAAAAGCACATGAAGAAAAACTCAACTCCAAATAAAAGCCAAATGATGCCAAAAAAAATTGCTGGTCCAAATTTTCATGCTTCATTGATGCAAATAACATGTTACAAAATGCAGGGTGTGATAGACCTACCCCCCTTACAAGAATCTCGTCCCCGAGATTCCTAAACTAGGTCTTAAAAGAGATCGGGAAACTCGGATCTAAGATAGTCTTCTCGTTCCCAGGTTGCTTCTGCTTCGGTGTGGTTGCTCCACTGGACCTTGAAGTACTTGATGGTACGGCTTCGCGTCCGTCGTTCTGCTTCGTCCAGAATGCGAATGGTCTTCTCGCGGTAGGTCAAATCAGGCTGCAGATCAATGGCTTGGTGATCAACATCCTTGTAGAGATTAGGCTTGTCAGGAACTTGGAGACATTTCCGGAGTTGTGACACATGGAATACATTGTGCACATCGGATAGCTCAGGTGGTAGTTCCAACTGGTAAGCCACTTCTCCTTGTCGTGCAGTGATCTCAAAGGGTCCGATGAACCTTAGTGCGAGCTTCCCCTTGACGTGGAAACGCTTGGTTCCCTTTAGAGGGGTTACCCGCAGGTACACATGATCCCCGACATGGAAACTCATGTTCCGAAGGTGAGTGTCAGCATAGCTCTTTTGCCTTGAGTTGGCTGCCTTCAAACGCTCTCTGACTAGTTGGACTTGCTCTTCTGCTGCGCGGAGAATATCCGGTCCAAAGACTAGTCCTTCTCCAATCTCTGACCAGTTGAGGGGTGTGCGACATCTGCGTCCGTACAACACCTCAAATGGTGCCATCTGAAGGCTCGACTGGTAACTGTTGTTATAGGAGAACTCGGCAAAAGGGAGACAATCTTCCCACTTGGCTCCATATGCCAAGACACAGGCTCGGAGCATGTCTTCAAGAATCTGATTGACTCGTTCTGTCTGACCTCCGGTCTGTGGGTGGAAAGCCGTGCTGAAAGATAACTTGGTTCCCAAGGCTTCTTGGAACTTCTTCCAGAACCTTGAGGTGAACTGGGTTCCTCGATCTGACACAATCTCCTTGGGAACTCCGTGAAGACTTACGATTCTGTCGATGTAGAGAGCTGCCAGCCGGTTGCCATCATAAGTGGTCTTGACAGGAATGAAATGGGCCACCTTGGTCAAATGATCGACTATGACCCAGATAGAGTCATGTCCTCGATTCGACCTTGGTAATCCAGTGATGAAGTCCATTCCGACTTTATCCCACTTCCACTCAGGAACTTTGAGTGGTTGAAGCAATCCAGCAGGTCGCTGATATTCAGCTTTGACCCTTTGGCACACATCACACTTTGCAACATAGGTTGCAATCTCTCTTTTCATCCCGTGCCACCAGAATCGTGCCTTCAAGTCTTGGTACATCTTGGTTCCTCCGGGGTGGATGGAATACGGACTGTCGTGGGCTTCTTGAAGAATCAGGTTCTTTAGCTCTGTGTTGTTTGGTACGCAGATGCGGCCTTTGTACCAAACAATCCCGTGCTCGTCTTCAGAGAATCCTAGGGCCTTGCCTAGCTTCATCTTCTTCTTGATGCCTTCAATGCTTGCGTGTCCATCTTGTGCCTTCTTGACTTCGTCCATCAGGGTCGGTCTGACTTCCAAATGATCCAGAAATCCAGGGGTGACCAATTCCAAACTGAATTGTTCGAGTTCCTTAAACAAGGCTGGCTGCCTTTCTTGAATAACAGCATTCAAGGAGCAAGCCTTCCTGCTTAAGGCATCGGCCACCACGTTAGCCTTCCCGGGGTGATATTGAACACTGAGGTCATAGTCTTTGATGAGTTCCAACCATCTTCGCTGCCTCATGTTCGATTCCTTTTGGGTGAAAATGTACTTCAGACTTTTGTGGTCTGTGTAGATCTCACACCGTTTCCCTAGGAGGTAATGCCGCCATGTCTTCAAGGCATGAACTACTGCCGCTAACTCAAGATCGTGTGTAGCATAGTTCTCCTCATGAGGTCGTAGCTGCCTGGAGAGGTATGCTATGACTCGGCCTTCTTGCATCAGAACGCTTCCCAATCCGGTTCGAGAGGCATCACAATATATCATGAACTCCTTGTGAATATCAGGTGTTGCCAGAACTGGGGCGGTGGTCAATATCTTCTTGAGTTCTTGGAAGCTTTCTTCGCATTTTGGCGTCCACTCGAACTTCTTGTCCTTCTTGAGGAGCTGAGTCATTGGCCGTGCAATGCTAGAGAATCCTTCCACGAATTTGCGGTAATACCCCGCAAGTCCGAGGAAGCTTCTGACTTCCTTGACGGTCATTGGAGATTGCCATTGGGTCACAGCTTCGATCTTTGCGGGATCAACAGATAATCCTTCCTCGGTCAAGACATGACCTAAGAATCCAACTTTATTCAGCCAGAACTCACACTTGCTGAATTTGGCATACAGTTGGTGCTCCCGAAGCTTGTCTAGGACCATCCTCAGATGCTGCTCGTGCTCTTCCTCCGACTTCGAGAAGACAAGAATGTCATCAATGAAGACGACAAGGAACTTGTCCAAATATTCCATGAAGACTTTATTCATGAGATACTTGAAGTAAGCTGGGGCATTGGTTAACCCAAAGGACATGACCGTGCACTCGTATAGGCCATATCTGGTTACGAATGCCGTCTTCGGAATATCTTGGGGTCTGATCTTCAGCTGGTATTACCCAGATCTGAGGTCGATCTTGGAGAACACCTTGGCTCCGTTGAGCTGATCAAACAGATCTTCGATCTTGGGAAGTGGATATTTGTTCTTGATTGTAACTTCATTGAGGGAACGATTGTCAATGCATAAGCGGATGGTACCGTCCCTCTTTGCCACAAACAGAACAGGAGATCCCCAAGGGAAGGCACTTGGGCGGATAAATCCCTTCCTCAGCTGCTCTTCCAGCTGCTTCTTCAACTTGGCTAATTCTTCCGTCCCCATTCTATAAGGCTTCTTATAGATGGGTCTTGCTCCGGGCACGAGCTCGATGATGAACTCAATGTCACGGTCAGGGGGCATTCCCGGTAGTTCATCCGGAAAGACATCAGGATACTCACATACCACCGGTACTTGCTCTAGCCCAACTTCAGACAGACAGTTGACTTGAGCAGCTTGAGCGGAAGAGGAGTTGGAAGCAAACTTGACTTCGACTCCTCGGTCATTGGTCATAGTGACTGTCCGATTGGCACAGTCTAACAAGCCTTGGTGCTTACTGAGCCAATCCATCCCTAAGATCACATCCAAGCCTTGCGATCTTAGGATGATGAGGTCTGCTAGGAAATCTACACCGTTAATGGTAGTACCGACTCCTTTGCAGCCTAACTTGGCTCTCATCTCGGCTCCGGGGGTTTGTACCACCATAGGGTTATTCAGGGGTGTAGGGGTCATGCCACTTTTTAATGCAAATCTTTGAGTGACAAATGAATGTGTTGCTCCAGAATCAAACAAGACAGTTGCAGGTGCTGAGTTGACAAGGAACGTACCCAGCACAACGTCCGGGTCTTCCTGGGCTTCTTCAGCAGTGACGTGATTCACACGCCCCTTCCCATGGTTAGGTGGATTGCGAGGAGCTGGGTTCCTTGGTGGCATCCCGTGGCCTTGTCCCTGGTTCTGCGCATTGGGGCGCGGGGCATCAGGTTTCTTGTTGGGGCACACCCTTGAGATGTGTGCGTACTGACCACATCCAAAGCAAGTGACTTGGTTTGGATTGTTGATCTTGTTGCCACCACTGGTATTGGGGTTGAAAGCTGGCCTTGGGTTGGCATACTGCTGAGGCTGAGGGTTGGTACAAGGTGCAGGAGCTCTTGGTTGCTGATAGGTTGGCTTGGCCGGGGCTGACTGCCACGGACGAGGCTTCTAGTTGCTGGAACTTCCCTTGCTGACCATCTTGCGCTTGCGAGTGTCTTCCAAAGCACGCCGCTTGTCTTCAAGCGTAAGTGCTTTGTTCACCAGGTCAGGGAAGGATGGGCAGTCGCACACGACAAGCGAGTATTGCAGAGTCTGATTGAGGCCTTCCATGAAGCGCTCCCTTTTTGCAGCATCAGTGCTGACATCTTCAGGGGCATACCTTGACATAACACTGAACATCTGCATGTAGTCCTTGACAGTGCCACTTCCTTGCTTCAGGGCTCGGAACTCACGCTTTTTGATAGCCATGATTCCTGAAGGAATGTGGGCCTTGCGGAATTCTGCCTTGTAGTTGACCCAAGTGATGTCTTGTTCAGCATGCATGACCTTGAATCCATCCCACCAAGCTCTAGCAGTCCCCCAGAGGCAGTGGGCTGCATAAGCCACCTTCTCGCGGTCTTCGGTGCATCCGACTAGTTTCAGTATTTCCTCAATGGAGCGGATCCAGTCGTCTGCGTCCAGGGGTTCAGCAGTCTCGATAAAGGTTGGCGGTGCATGCTTCTTGAACTCTGCCAACGTGGAACGTCCATTGCCATTCCCCGCCGGCTGGCGGTTGTTGGTGACAGCTTGAGCAATCAGCTGGAGGGCTGCAGTGTTGGCTTGGCGTTCCTCTCGGAAAGCTTGGAGAAGCTGAGCCATGTCCATGTTCGGAGGAGGTGGTGGTGGTGGAGCTTGGTCGTTGGTTTGGTCGCGGCCTGCCTCTGGCTGAGCGGATGCTCCGGCTTCAGGCTGCTGGGTAGAGGTACCAGTACGAGTGACAACAGGCATCCTGTTGGAGCGGTAAAAGGTCTCATGACTTGGAAGAGGGAAAGCAAGATAGATGGGTGCCTAGTAAGGGGGTGGGTATGACACTAATCGAATCATGCAAGGGCCGAAAGGCCAAAACACATTCATTAAAATCCAAATGGGTGATGTAGTCGTTTACACATTCCCGAAGGAAGAATACGACATACATCCTGACACAACAAAAGCAAACACTAGATGGTTTCATATGAACCATACAAGGACTCGACTGCGCATAGGGGTTACACGACCTATCCTACCGTAGAGGTCACAACTGGCATATCCGAGTAGCGAATAATGCCTAAGCGGCGGAATGCTCGGTCGCGTATTCCGGCTCTTCTGGGTCTTCCTCCTTGTCTTCATCTGTCTGGGCCCCCATGTCACTTGAGGGTGTGGGGGAGTGGAGGAGTTGGATACGACGGTGCTTCGTTGGAGGTGCAGGGAAAAGCTTGCGATATTCCCTTGCCGTCATCCGGCGTCGCCGAGGTGGTTCTTCATTCTTGGAAGATACATCCTCGGAGGGCCTTCCGCCTCGATATGCGATAGCGAACTGTCCAGAAGGTGCTCCTTCCTTCTTGATCCTATTTGTCTTCTCTTGAGCTCGACGAAGAAGTGCCTTGGTCTTGTGAAGTTCTTCTCGAAGCTTCATTGATTCCGAGGCCAAGTCTTGTGCCAAGCTGTCGGCACATAGACTGAAGTAGGTCTCGAACCGAAGCGAGAGTCCTTCCTTTAGTGGAGGGGCTAGTGCGCTGCTTTCTTCTTCGCCTTCCTTCCGGTAAGGTAAGAAGCGAGTTGCCATCTTGGCTGCCATCTCCGGAAGAAGCTCGCGGAGACGGGTTAGTGCCTTGAGTGCAGCAGCCTCGACAGCGAGTGGTAGTGTTGCCATCTGGGGTCCCTCGAAGAACCAACTTGTGGGAGGATCGTTTGCCTTCACGATCACTTCCACATGGTACTCCACCTCAGTGTCGCTAACCCAATGCTCAAGGTAGGTGAGGATGGGCGCTCGGTGGAACTGACACTCCTGGAGGCTATCCTCGAGAAGCAAGAGAAACCCAGTAGTCAGGTGCTCTTCGGGTACAGCAGCCATCTACAAGGTGGAATAGGAGGGGTTATTAAGCTGATGAAATCTCAGGTTTAGAAAAGAAGAGAGGTTCAGAAGGTTTTTGAAAAAGGGGTCTCATCTAACTAACGCCCATGCTAACTAAGGCTTCCTACAGTCAGGATGGCTCTGATACCAGCTCTGTGGGGAGCCCGACTTAGAAGTCGAGATCACCGAATGCACGTGTACAGTGATCCCAGAGATCAATGCTCACTGAACACACAGAAGCTGAATAACAAGAGTCTTACATCCATACATATCGTCTTACACAAATTATGGCCATTATGGGCAAGTCTTACATAGATAAAGCCTCACGGGCTAAATAGCAAATAACTCAAATAGCGGAAGTCCTCGATAGTAGGTAGAACCCATGCCATCTGCCTTAACCCTACAGGCATTCTGACTAGGATAGCATCCTAGTTCGCATGTTCGTCTCCAAAGAACTCTTCATCATATTCCTGTTCCTCTATGCCTGGCCAATTAAATAACCAGTGGCAAACCAATGAGTACTTTGAATGTACTCACAAGCAACCCATGATGTGGTTCAAGGTAACAGTGCAATTGAACAATAATGAACAATCTAGCAAAGGGCTGGAATAAATATTCTACCATCAAGTTTATGCATCAATAACTCGCGTAACTTCGAAGACAGGTTACCGATATCAACATGAATATGATTCAACTCATCGAGTCAAGTCACCACCTTGACTTATCACACACATACTTTTTCACCGATGAAGTAAAATTCTGGACATAGTTTAAGTAGCACCACCCAACTGTCCATGACCATGGACACGGCTATTCGAATAGTTTGACACTCTGCAGAGGTTGCGCACTTTACCCACAAGATCCGGGGAACTTCCGTGTCATCCACGACCCGCGGTACCTCAAGTACCCGGGGTAAGCACCCGATCATTATCTTTCCTTAGAAGACACTAACATAGAGTCCACTCGTTGGTACACGGCCCTCGGGTACAAACAATAGATCACGGGACTTGCCCAAATTTCAATGTCACGCGTACCCGAAGGGACCAACGGTGTGTCCGGTACCCTATAAAAATAGTCATGGCCGTCTATCCCAGCTCGACCCCATCCCGGGAAAGACCTCAAGTCTTCCCGTCACTAGTAATGCGGGCACCATGCTAGTATCGACCTAAGTAATCAATAAAGCCCCGTCCCATAAGGGGTAGTGTGGTTGCACATGTTTGGTTGGGACGGTAGTCACACATAAATCTAATCCATTATTTCACCCATGCACAAGACTTACCGGCACATCACTTCTTCCTCAAGTGATGACCTAACTCAACGTCATCCTCGGGCATTAGGGGCACCCGATGGGTTCATGCAAAGATTTCTACCACGAAGGTTCAAATCACACATGCATCATTAAGTATCTCTACTAACTATTTGCATGTTATCTAGCACATAGCAAGATCAAGATCAAGGCATGCATCATGTGGTGGTTCAACTAGGTCACCACCATAACTCTACCATCATGCATCGGAAAACAACGGGTTCCGAAGAACAAGTGTATCATGGTCAAAGGGCTGCTTGCCTGGATTGGCTTGGTCTTCAAAGTCTTCAAATCCTTCTCCTTCTCCTTCTTCAGCAACTTCGTCAAATACGGTATCTATACGTCGCATAATAACAACGGAAAAATAAGACCACAAATAAAACAGAAAAATCAAAGTGCTCGGAAAAATGTCAACTCATTTTTGTTAAATACTAGAGGGATTTTCAAGATGGGGAAAATTCTTTGATGGAGTTTTGGAGTTACAGAATGGAATCTAAGGATTTTAGAACAGGAGTTTTATTGCTCAAATTTGAATTTAAATTTGAACAGAACAGAAAAGTCTCATGGATATGAGTGAAAGTGACACCATTAAATAGGTTGGAATATTACAAGATTTTAGGAGTTGGAATTATTTCATTTGGACCAATATTCATTTCTGTAAAAATGTTTAAAATAATTACAGAAAGAAAAAGGAGAAAACGCCCTGTGCAACTGGGCTAGAGGGGCCACAGTGCACGGCCCAGGGCATCCAGCCCGGCCGCTCAGGCGCCAGTGCGCGCACGTCAGGTTTTTAAACCTGACGGGCGGGGCCCGGCGGTCAGCGGCTGTGAGGAGGGGGAGAGAGGGGTGAGGATGACAGGTGGGGCCCGCCTGTCATCTCCAACCTCACGGCCACGGCGACGGCGAGCTCACCGATGACGATTCCGGCCACGACGACGGCAACGGAGGGCAGGAACGGACTCAGCGTCGAGTTGCGGAGGCAGTGGTGGTGGTGCGGCACACCGGGGAGGTCGGGTTCGCCGGCGGCGAGGTGGGACGGCGGAGGAGCTTCGGGAGGTCGTCGCTCCGGCCGATTCCAACTGCCACAGAGAGGGGAAAGCGAGGGGAAAGAGTCAGTGACGCATGGCAGTTCTAGATTGGGTAGAAAGAGGGGCGGAGGAGGCCCGTACTGCGAGATCACCGGCGGCCCGACGCGGCGGAGCTCCGGTCGATCCCGAGCACTGGAGCCTTCTGGGGATGAACTGGTGGCGCTGGAGTGATGCTGGGGATGAGGAGAAGCTGCTGGAGCCGTTGGAGAGACTCGCGGGGGGGGGGTCCTATTTATAGGGGAACGGCGGAGCCCCGTGGACCAGTGCGCCGGCGAGCTGCTGCTCGATGCTACAGCGCACGGGGGGCGACGGGAGTGAGTCTATGGAGTTGCTGGATGATCCCTACGTCCATTAGAGGAGAGAGGAGGAGCGGGGAAGCTTCCAGGCCGTGCGCGCGTGTGAGCCGAGGAGTGGGTGTCGCGGGCGGCCGGTGCGCGTGTGGCGACGGCCACTGGAGGGCGCAGGAGGAGGGGGGACAGCGCCGGGGTGGTCGCGGACGTCGAGGGGCATCGACTGGCGCGAGGGGAGAGCCCGAGGTTGTCGGGGGCAGCTGATTGGCCGAAGCTACAGTGCGTGGGCGCACTGTAGCGCGCTCTGGAGCGCCCTTGTCGCATGCCACGTCATGCCATTGGGCCTCTGGTTGCGCCCACCGTGTCTGGGGTGTCCAGGGTGATGTAAACAACACGAATGAGGCCTTGGATGCTCTGGAGAGTCAAGGAGAGAGAGAGGAAGCTGGTGAATTGGTGAATTCTGGCTGTCCAGCAAGATGAACCAGGGTTTTTACCCCACAATCATGGAGCTGGGGTCCCGGGGAAGTTACTAGAGGTAGCTAGTAACTGGATGAACATGTGGTAGAATGTTGAGGCCAAGGTAAAAGGTAAAAGTGATCAAGAAGAGGGTTTTAGTAATTCTGCAGAAGGTGTTTGATCAGTGTTTGGTCAAGCAAATGATCTCCACTTGCCATGACACTTAACAGGATTGAATGACATGTGAAAATAGGGTGCTTCACCAAATTTGGGCTCATTTGAAGAAACTAGCCAATGTAACTTTGGTGAACCCTAGAAATCAACAGAAATGGCTTCATCTTATTTGAGTCAAGCTAATCATCTCCCCTTGATGAACCACTTGGTGTAGCTTCATCATTTGGGGTATTGATCATGCCCACAAAGTTTGAAGCTCCAGGTAAAAAGTTGGTAATGTAAAGTTGGTCAAATTTGCATTTGAACAGAAAGGGTTTTGGGGTGTTCTGATCAAGTTGCTCTATTCCAAATCTTGTGCCATTTGGTCTAGATGCCTTATTAGGTATTCCTAGCATGTGCACCAAGTTTGAGAGCATTTGGACAAGTTTGGCAATGTAAAGTTGCTCAAACTTCAAATATGGACAGAATGGTTATGAAGGGTTTTGAGGAGGTTTTCTTGCTTCCCAAGGCATGGGACTTGGCAAGATCATCAAATATGTCATATATGACATGATAGAATTTCCCTGGAATTTTTGGAGAATATTTCCTTTGTAAATATTTCAAAAGCTTGAACTATCCAGAAAGGGTTTTAGAGGGATTAGCCCATTATTTTGAACATGACCAAGTGTTGAAACTCTTATATATGGACAATATATGTCCTCTGAGTCTCCCTGAATTTTGGCAAATATTTTTGAAATAGTTAAATAATTTTTCCCTATTAAAGACCATTTCTGGCCTTAAGAAGAAGCTTTTAAATAAAATAGGAAAATAACTTTTAAAATTATACTTTTGTGGTTTCTGGGAGTCCTATGACTACTAGGTCTCAAATATACTTTTTGAAATAATTTTCTCACCCTAAATCAAGCACTTGCAGTGCAAATCTCAATTCAGGGGTTTTTGGAAAAACTAAATTTATAAAATACCTTTTGGCCAAATCAATTTTGTAAGAAAATACTATAATGTTATATAACACTTGGCATGATCATTGGGCAGAAGTTTTGGGTATGGAGATGAATTCTACAAGAGTTAATAGTTGACTTTATTGAGCACATGAAAAAGCACATGAAGAAAAACTCAACTCCAAATAAAAGCCAAATGATGCCAAAAAAATTTGCTGGTCCAAATTTTCATGCTTCATTAATGCAAATAACATGTTACAAAATGCAAGGTGTGACACATCCCCTTGCATCGGAAGACTTCCTCCTCCATAGCCTCAAGCCTGGCCTCCATGGTTCATGTCCCCTTGGTTCCTTGCACATCGCGGATGTGCAGCACACCCTCATGCATCTGGATGGCCTGAGGGTGCTGCACCACCTCCCGCAGATATGGGTTGATGAAGTTATTGAAGAACTTGTCCTTGGAGGAGTTCGAGGTGGCCATGGTAGATGGGATCTGACAGAAAATAGCAAGAAAAGAGAACAGAGGATTTCTCCGCGGTATGGTGGTCAATAGGTTCGGGGGGTATATAAAGTTTTTCTTTCTTGGGAAACAAGAAAATTGAAGAAAAATGGAGTGCGGAATGTGCCCCAGGTGGGCACAACCCTCCTAGGCACGCCTGGCAAGCCAAGCGCGCCCTGGTGTCTTGTGCCCACCAGGGTACGCTTCCTGGAAGTTTCTTATTTTCCTAATTTTCTAAATATTCCAAAACCGACAAAAACTATTTTTGATGATTTTTTGGAGTCCGTTTACTTACCGTATCACGTACCTCCTTATTTTCACGATTCTGGAGTGTTCCAGAAGGACTCTCTTATGTGTTCTTCCGGTGTCAAAGTTTGGATAATATTGCTTTCAACATTAATGGGCGTACCTGAGATATAATGTTTTATTCATTACCCATTAACGACCTTCAGGTTAGTACCTTCGGCATTATTTATTTTGATAGCTCCAGACCGATAAACCTCCTCAATAACATAGGGGCCTTCCCATTTAGAGCGGAGTTTTCCTGCAAAGAATGTGAAATGAGAGTTGTACAAAAGAACATATTCTCCAACTTTGATCTCACCCTTTTGTATTCTTTTATCATGCCATCTTTTAACTTTTTCTTTAATAACCTGGCATTTTCATAAGCTTGAGTTCTCCATTCATCTAATGAGCTAATATCAAATAACCTCTTTTCACCGTGAAGTTTGAAATCATAGTTAAGTTCTTTTATTGCCCAATATGCCTTATTTTCTAATCAAGACGCAATTCACAAGCTTTTCCATAAACCATTTTATATGGAGACATACCCATAGGATTTTTATAAGTTGTTCTATAAGCCCGAAGTGCCTCATCTAATTTCTTAGACCAATTCTTCCTGGACCTATTAACACTCTTTTGCAAAATTAATTTTATTTCTCTGTTGCTAAGATCAACTTGACCACTAGACAGAGGATGATAAGGTGATGCAATTCTATGGTTAACATCATACTTGGCAAGCAATTTACGGAAAGCACCATGAATAAAGTGTGAACCACCATCAGTCATTAAATATCCAGGAACTCCAAACCTAGGGAAAATAACTTCCTTAAGAATTTTAATAGAGGTGTTGTGACAAAATATGTAACATAATCAATAACAAACAAAATATGTGTATATCCATTAAAGGAAGGAAACGGTCCCATGTAATCAAATCCCCAAACATCAAATGGTTCAACAGGAAGTGAATAATTCATAGGCATTTCTTGACGCTTACCGATATTACCTATTCTTTGACATTCATCCCAAGATAAGATGAACTTACGGGCATCCTTGAAGAGAGTAGGCCAGCAAAATCCAGATTTCAATACCTTGTGAGCAGTTCTATCTCCGGCATGATGCCCTCCATATGCTTCAGAGTTACATTTCCGAAGGATTTGTCCCTGTTCATGCTCACGTACACAACGTCAAATAATACAATCTACTCCTTCTTTATAAAGATATGGGTCATCCCAAAAGTAGTGTCCTAGATCATAAAAGTTTTTGTTTTCTTTTGTTGGTAAGTAAAGCTAGATGGTAAATATTTAGCAACAATGTAATTAGCATAGTCAGCATACCAATGAGTATTATGAGCAACATTTATTGCAACTAACTGCTCATCAGGAAAACTATCATCAATAGGTAGTGGGTCATCAAGCATATTTTCAAGCCTGGACAAGTTATCAGCTACGGGGTTCTCAGCTCCTTTTCTATCAGTGACATGGAAATCAAATTCGTGTAGAAAAAGAACCCATCGAATAAGTCTAGGTTGAGCATTTTTCTTTTCCATAAGATATTTAATAGCAACATGGTCAGTGTGAACAATTACCTTTGAATCAACAACGAAGGATCTAAATTTGTCATAAGCAAACATCACTTCTAAGAATTCTTTTTCAGTAGTAGCATAATTATTTTGAGCATTGTCTAGAGTTTTACTAGCATAATGAATGACATTTAGTTTCTTGTCAACTCTTTGTCCTAGAACAGCACCAACAGCATAATCACTAGCATCACACATAATTTCAAAAGGCAAGTGCCAATCAGGTGGTTGAACAATAGGTGCAGAAATTAAGGTTTTCTTGAGTGTTTCAAAGGCTTCTAAACAATCACCATCAAAAACAAAAGGAACATCCTTTTGCAAAAGGTTTGTAAGAGGCCTAGAAATTTTAGAAAAGTCTTTGATGAATCTCCTATAGAAACCAACATGAACGAGGAAACTACGACTAACTTTGTGTAATGCCCAGGATGGGACTATACCTCCTACGTGTCGAGGCACGACTTAAAGGTATAATCCCATTCTGGAATGATCTCAAGTTCGGTATCTTTGCACGACTCATGTAAAAATAGGGATGAAATTGCAAAAGGATAGTTGGCTTACACTCGCCACGTCACACAATACATTACATAAGCAAAACATCATCCAAAACATCACAACCCAACTACGGGCGAAGATCCAAAAGAAAGATACCAAATACATAAAGCCACAGGTCCGAATCGCCCCTAGTAGAAACCACTACTGATCGTCAAAAACGTCATAAGCATACGGCCACTCTCTTCATCGAACTCCCACTGAAGTAGTTGAACCAGCTCCTGTGTCATTCTCGGCTGAACCTGCATCTGGTGTTGTAGTATCTGTGAGCCACGAGGACTCAGCAATCCCATAACAATGGGTATCAAGACTAGCAAGCTTTATGGGTAGGAAGAGGTAAAGTGGTGAGGTTGCAGCAGCGGCTAAGCATAATATGGTGGCTAGCTTACGAGTACAAGAATAAGATGAGCATCTACGCAAACGGTCGCAAACTAGTAGTGATCGCTAAAGATCCTGAACTACCTATGAGTCAAACATAACCCCACTGTGTTCTCTTCTCAAAGTGAAAAGAGACAGTCACGGTTACTCACACAGTTGTGTGTTTTACTTCGGATCCTCTGTCAAGTTTTCTACAACCGGACATTAACAAATTCCAATCTGCCGCATAACCGCGGGCACGGCTTTCGAAAGATCATAACCCTGTAGGTGTGTCCCAACTTAGCCCATCATAAGCTCTCACGATTAGCTGAAGTGATAAATATAATATCATCACCCCTTATCTTAGGGAAATCCGATCAGGCTCGGCATCCCGGTGCACAAGACATTTCGACAATGGTAAAACAAGTCCAGCAAGACCTCCCGGCGTGCCGACACCCTGATAGTAGCCGCGCGTATCTCGTCTCAGGCCACAACCGGATGGGCGATGCTACAGGTAAAACCAAACCTCGAGTTTCCCCGTGGTGGCCCTGCAGGCTCCCCGTTTGGGACCAACACCATCAGCACTGGCCCCCCCTGCTATGTAGAAAAGAGTACCCGAGAGTGCGACCCCCTATGCAAATTTAATTAATTAATTAAGTTGTTATTATGAGGCAAATTAAAACCAATGTTGGGCCTTGCTGGAGGAGTTTTATTCAAAGACGAACTGTCAAGGGGTCCCTATATACCCATCGTGTAAGGAACGCAAAATCAAGGTCATAATGCCAGTTTATCGGCGCCTAAGGTGGCATGAGTCGAAAAAAACACCGAGCAAAAGGCCAAGCCTTCCACCCATGCCCAGTATATAGGTGTGTTAATAATAATAGATATTGTGATATTCCAACAACAAGTTCCCTCCTGGAACGATCTTCATCTTCGCCTGCAACTAACAATGCTATAAGAGGGGCTGAGCAAGCAGGTAACATAGCCAAACAATGGTTTTGCTAGGAAGGTGTCAAAGGTTAGAGGTTTCATGGCAACAAGGAGAGGCTGACATAAATGATGGGTAGTGCGACATATAACGATAGCATCGAGACAACTAAGCATGGCAATGGTAGTAAAGGTATCCAAGGGTATGGTCATCTTGCCTGAGATCCCGCAAGGAAGAACGGATCCATGAAGTAGACGAAGAAGAAGTCTTGAAGAAGAACCACGAGAAGTCGAACGAATCCTCACGATCTCAACGGAACAAGCACTAACGAGAAGAAGCAAGCAATACGGTAAACACACAAGCATAAACATGGCATACGATGCACATCCAAGTATGATGCATGACAGTTCTATATAGGATGCACCACAAGGCTATACAGGAAGCAAAACATGGCAAGGTAGGAAGCACGGCAAAACAACACAAGTCTATATGATGCAATACGTGGCAAGGTATGATGCATGACAAGTCTATACAGGAAGCAATACATGGCAAGGTAGGAAGCACAGAAAAACATCACAAGTCTATATGATGCAATACATGGCAAGGTATGATGCATGAAAAGTCTATACAGGAAGCAATACATGGCAAGGTAGGAAGCACAAAAAACATCACAAGTCTATATGATGCAATACATGGCAAGGTATGATGCATGAAAAGTCTATACAGGAAGCAATACATGGCAAGGTAGGAAGCACAGAAATACAACACAAGCAACATGACAATATGCATTACATGGCAAGGTAGGAAGCATAATAAAACTACACTATTCAGGCATTTTAAATGAGGCCGGAAATAACAACAACAATTCCGGGAAAATCCCCATATGCATGTTTAGCAATTTTAAGCAACAACAATTCACACATTTTAATGTTGTTAACATGATGCGGATGACATGATCAAGTCTTATGCAATTTTTTGTAAAAGTTAACATGAAGAGATATGAAGTGTTTGTCGCCGGGGTGGAACGAAAGGGGCCACGGCGGCGAATCCGAAAATGATGCCACACAACATATCGGTTCCGGTAACTCGTTGAGAGACCGGTGCAAAAGATGAAGGGTGGCATGAGCGAGTCGAACAAGATGAAAGGTGGGGTGATCCCGTCATCGGGTTCCCACGGGTCAGCGACGAGGCAACCGAGGAGCATGACTAAAGACGAATCGGGCACGGTGCACACAAGGGAAACATCTCAAACAACACATGCATTCCACGGGTCATCGTCTCGGGGTTATACCTTTGGAAAGTTCGTTTCGGGGCGGTTCGAGATCGTAGAGGAAGTAGTGTTACTCGCGGGTCGTGGTACACGTTCGTAGAGGGAAGTAGTCGTTCCGTTCGGAGAGGTACTTGACGAATCCATCGTTTCCGGGGCGACGGTAGTCGTACACGTTGGCGTTTTTGTTCACGGTTCTTCGGCGACGGTAGTGGTACTTGACGTGTCGACGTTCTCGTTTCTAAGATGTACATGTCGTCGGACGTAGTTGAACTTGGCGCAAAGGTCGTCGTGGTACTTGGGGTCTCGGGTCTTGGCGACGGTAGATGCACACGGCGAGGAACTTGACGCATCCAAATCTGCAGGCGGAGGGACTCGTTCCCGATGGCGACGGAGGTCGAGGACTTGGCGTTCTTGGCGGTAGAGTGCCCTGCAGACGAACAGGGGCAGCACATGGAATGGCAACATCGACGGGCTAGACTTGGTGCAAGGGAGGCCGATGCGCTGGGGGCGCGCGCCGATGGTGGTGACGCTGTTGATGGTGACGGGGAGGCGGCGCACTAGAGATGAAGCAGAGGCGAGGCAACGCGGCAGTGGCCTGGACGCGCGGAGGGGAGGCGGCGCACTGGAGGTTGCTCGGGGTGGCGCTGGAGAAAGTGGCGTCGCGGCTGGATGAGGCTGGGCACTTGGGGCGAGGTGTCGGAGGTGTAGGGGAGAAGGACGGCGCGACGCGACGCTTGCTGATGGGGGGCGCGAGGCGGGAGACCAGCGGGGCGACGGGGTTGGTCCATCTTCTCCCGCGGCGGAGGCAGAGCCTCGGCGGCTGCAGGCTGGCGGGGATGGCCGCGGGGACCTGGAGCCGGTGGCGCTGGTTCCGGCGAGTTGACGCTCGGCGCGATGTGGACGGGCGGCGCGTACAGGAAGGGAGAGGAAGCGATGGGATCGGACTGCGCGAGAGGATCGAGCCAGAGAGAGCGAGGGGAGAGATGGGACGAGGGGATTGACGCTGAGGCTTGGCGGCGCGAGCGAGGGAAGAGGAGGACGAGCGGGTCGGGCTAGGGTTAGAGGGAAACAGGCTACGGCTGGGCCTTGGGGAAAATGGGCCCAGTTCGGCTGAGCTTAGAAGGCCATGACTTGGGCCCTTCTCCTTCTGCAGTTGTTTTCCAAAAAAAAATAGAAAACAACAAAGAAGAAAAGAAAAGGAAGGAGGTGGCTAGGGATAGAATTAGGGCATGAGGTTATTTTTCTCGGGCTCGCAAAAATGGACACGGTCGAGAAAAATGGAAGTGGCATGATCGAGATATAATTCAAACTTATTGGAATTTACTTCAAATGGGTTTGAACTAAGACTTGATTTTTGAAGTGTCCGAAAATGTTGAGGTTTTTGGAGGAACCTCGATAAACGGGAAAAGAATTATAGACAAGGTTTGGAGGCAAGGAATTGGGAAAGAAAAGGCATGGGGAAGATATGCAAGTGTGTGTTGGTGAATTCCAAACAAATGGAATAATTATTTATAATAGCTCCATAATATTAGGAGGGTATGTTATAAAGAGAAGTCATCCTTCCCTCGATTTAAATGGACCGAAGGTCCACACGATTTAATTTAGTTGAGTTGCAGAAATTAAACACATGATGGCATGAGGACATGATGCAATGCAAAAAATAAATAACACAAGCACAAATGAAACACACGGGAGAAACCCGGAACATCTGGAATCTTCTGGGACGTCGGTCTTCGGGCGTCACACTTTGATATCCTTCGGACATGGAATTTTCTCAATTGCATCAACCTTAGCTTTGTCCACTTCAATACCATTTCGGAAATCTTATGCCCCAAGACAATACCTTCATTGACCATAAAGTGGCACTTCTCCCAATTCAAGACAAGATTTGTTTGTTCACATCCCTGCAAAATTTGATCAAGATTGCTTAAAAAATCATCAAAAGACTTCCCATAAACATAGAAGTCATCCATGAAAACTTCTACAATCTTTTCACAAAAGTCAGAGAATATAGCAGTCATACATCTTTGAAAGGTAGAAGCTACATTGCATAAACCAAAATTCATACATCTATAAGCATAAGTTCCAAAGGGATAAGTAAAAGTGGTATTTTCTTGATCAGGTTGAGAAATAGGTATTTGCGAAAAAACCAGAGTATCCATCAAGAAAGCAAAAGTGTGTGTGCTTAGATAATCTTTCTAGCATTTGATCATTAAAAGGCAGAGGGTAATGATCTTTTATAGTTTCTTATTTAATTTTCTAGAATCAATTACCATTCCATAGCCTGTAACAATTCTTTGTGGAATAAGTCCATTCTTATCATTAGGAACAACAGTAATACCTCCCTTTTTAGGAACACAATGAACAGGACTTACCCATCTACTATCAGCTATAGGATAGATTACATCTGCTTCCAGAAGTTTTAATATTTCCGTTCTTACCACTTCTTTCATTTTCGAATTTAACCGGCGTTGATGATCATCAACGGGTTTAGCATCAGGTTCCATATTGATCTTGTGCTAACATAGAGTGGGACTAATGCCCTTTAAATCATCAAGAGTATACCCAATAGCAGCTCGGTGCTTCCTTAGAACTTTCAATAATCTTTATTCCTCATGTTCTGCAAGGTTAGCACTAATAATAATAGGATATATCTTCTTTTCATCAAGATAAGCATATTTCAAAGTGTTTGGCAATTGTTTTAATTCAAACACAGGATCACCTTTAGGTGGAGGAGGACCTCCTAGAGTTTCAACATGCAAATTGTGTTTAAGCAGAGGACGTTGTTCAAAGAAAATATCATCTATTTCATTTCTTTCATGCATATGTAAATCATTTTCATGGTCTAGCAAATATTGTTCTAGAGTATCAATAGGGGGCACAACAATAGAAGCAAGACAAATTATTTCATCCTTACTAGGCAATTATTTTTCATGAAGCTTTCTACTAAACTTGGAGAAATTAAACTCATGAGACTCATCACCAAAACTAACACCGACAATTTGTTTCTCACAATCTATTTTAGCATTAACGGTGTTCAAGAAAGGTCTACCAAAGATAATTGGACAGAAGTCATCTCGTGGCGAACCAAGAACAAGAAAATCAGTAGGGTAATTTATTTTCCCACACAAGACTTCAAAATCTCTTACAATTCCAACTGGTGATATAGTATCTCTATTAGCAAGTTTAGTGTTAACATTTATGTCTTCTATCTCTGCGGGTGCTATGTCATTCATAATTTCTTGGTATAAGGAGTAGGTAATAACACTCACACTAGCACCTATATCACATAAACCATTATAAAAGTGATCCCCTATTTTAACTGAGACAATGGGCATGCCAACAACAGGTCTGTGTTTATCCTTTTTATCCGGTTTGGCAATCCTAGCGGCTTCTTCACAAAACTAAATAACATGCCCGTCTACATATTCTTTCAAGAGATCCTTAACCATAACAATATTAGGTTCTACTTTAATTTGATCATTTAGTTTAGGTGTTCTAATATAACTTTTGTTAACCATAGTTGACACTTTAGCATGTTCCATTATCCTATACATGGAAGGTGGTTTTTGAATATAAGCAGTAGGAACAACTGGATTAACATTGTAAAGTATAGTTTCTTCCTTAGCTAGTACCGGTTCTTTAATTTCTTCTTTAATAGGTGGGTGATATTTAAACCACTTCTCTCTAGGGAGATCAACATGAGTAGCAAATGATTCATAAAAGGAGACTACTATCTCAGAGTCAAGTCCATATTTAGTGCTAAACTTTTGAAAAGCATCGGTATCCATAAAAGATTTAACACAATCATACTTAAGCTTAATACCTAACTGTTTACCTTCATCGAGTTCCCAATCTTCAGAGTTGCATTTAATTCTTTCCAAAAGATCCAAACTGAATTCAATAGTCTTCTTCATAAAAGAATCTGTGCAAGAAGTATCAAGCATGGATCGATCATTATAAGAAAGCCGAGCATAAAAATTTTGAATAATAATCTCTCTTGACAGCTCATGATTTGGGCATGAATATAACATTGACTTAAGCCTCCCTCAAGCTAGAGTGATACTTTCTCATTCATGAGGCCAAAAATTATATATGTAATTCCAATCACGAAGAACTAAATGGATAGGATATTTTTTTGATGAAACTCCAATTTCAATCGGTTCCAGTTCCCAGCTCCAATATCATCGCATAGCCTATACCATGCTAATGCTTTTCCCTTCCAAGATAAAGGAAAAACCTTCTTCATAACTTCATCTTCGGGTAAACCTGCAAGTTTAAACAATCCACAAATTTGTTCCACGTATATTAAGTGCATATCAGGATTACCTAGCAGTTGTTCTATCATACCAGAAGGAATTTCATATTCGATAATTTCAGTAGGTACAGTAGGTTGAGGGGTAGCTAATTGTTGTTCCGGTTAAGGTGAAGATACCCCGAACAAACACCTCAAAGGATTGTTCTCCATAGTACCAAGTGACAATAAATTTCAGCAAACTATATGAATGTTTCCTTACCAATTTCCAATTACCAAAATCACTTCACTCCCCGGCAATGGCGCCAGAAAATATCCTTAATGACCCACAAGTATAGGGGATCATTTGTATCTCTTTTCGATAAGTAAGAGTGTCAAACCCAACGAGGAGCAGAAGGAAATGACAAGTGGTTCTTAGCATGGTAATGTGTGCAAGTGCTGAAATTGTAAGTAACAGAGTAGTTTGATAACAAGATATTTTTGTAATGATCAAGTAATGGTACTAGTAGAAAAAGTGTAGTAAGGTATCCCAATCCTTTTGAGGCAAAGAATAGTCCAAAACGGTCTCTTATAATAAGCAAAGCGTTCTTGAGGGTACACGGGAATTTCATCTAGTCACTTTCACCATGTTAATTCGATTTATGTTCGCTACTTTGATAATTTGATATGCGGGTGGATCGGTGCCTAGGTTATGTTCTTACATGAACTACCCTCCTACTTATGATTAAACCTACCGCAAGCATCTGCAACTACGGGAAAGTATTAATAATAAATTCCAACCATAACATTAAACTTTTGGATCCAATCGGTCCCTTACCGAATAGCGTGTAAACTAGGGTTTAAGCTTCTGTCACACTCGCAGCCCATCATCTAATTACTACTGCACAATGCATTACCTTAGGCCCACATATGGTGAAGTGTCATTTAGTCATGTTCAAATGACACCACTATCGGAATCACAACATACATACTGTCAAAATATCGAACACACATCGAGTTCACATGATTACTTGCAACATGATTTCTCCCATGACCTCGAGAACAATAGTAACTACTCACAAATGATAATCATGCTCAAGATCAGAGGGGTATTAAATAGCATAATAGATCTGAACATATAATCTTCCACCAAATAAACCATATAGTAATCAACTACAAGACGTAATCAACACTACTAGTCACCCACAAGCACCAATCTATAGTTCCGGTAACAAGATTGAACACAAGAGATGAACTAGGGTTTGAGATAAGATGGTGATGTTGAAGATGTTGATGGAGATATCCCTCCCCAAAATGGGAGAGTTGTTGGTGATGATGGTGACGATGATTTCCCCCTCCGGGAGGGAAGTTCCCCCGGCGGAATCGCTCCGGCAGAGGGCAAAAGTGCTCCTGCCCAAGTTCCGCCTCGAGATGGCGGTGCTCTGCCCCGAAAGACCTCTCCTTATTTTTTATAGGACAAAATGACTTTCATACCAGAAGATGGGCACTTGAGGTGTGCCTGGATGAGCATAACCCACCAGGGTACACCTGGGCTCCCTGGCGTGCCCAGGTGAGTTGTGCTCACCTGGTGGGCCCCCTTTGGTACTTATTTGCTCCAATAATCTTCAAATATTCCATAAAAATTCTCCGTGAAGTTTTAGCTTGTTTGCAGTAGTGCAAAAAACATAGCTTTTTCACGTCCAAATTTCGAGCTGCCGGAATTCTCACTCTTGGTGCATACCTTGCAAATTATGAGAGAAAGGGAATTAGAATTACTCAAAAAGCATTATTATGCATAAAAAATCATAAATAATAGTAAGAAAGCATGATGAAAAATGGACGCTGTATCATTCATCAATTTCATTGGTGCCTCTTCGATGATGCGTGAGTAGTTCTTTGTAGACCTACGGGTCCGTAGTTAGTAATTAGATGGCTTCTCTTTCTCTTTTGATTATCAATACAATGGTCTGATGGAGATGCATATCATGTAACTCTTTTTGCGGCGTGTTTGTTGGGATCCAATGAACTTTGAGTTTAGGATCAAATCTTTCTCTTTTTATCCATGAAAGTTATTTGAGTCTTCTTTGATCTCTTATATGCATGATTCCTTATTGCCTCATATTTTTCTCCGATATTTGGTTTTTGTTTGGCCAACTTGATCTATTTATCTTGCAATGTGAAGAGGTGCTTTGTGATGGGTTCGATCTTACGGTGCTTGATCCCAGTGACAGAAGGGGAACCGACACATATTTATCATTGCTATTAAGGATAACAAGATGGGGTCTATTTGTACATAAATAGATCTTGTCTACATCATGTCATCGTTCTTATTGCATTACTCTGTTTTCCATGAACTTAATACACTAGATGCATGATGGATAGAGGTCGATGTGTGGAGTAATAGTAGTAGATGCAGGCAGGAGTCGGTCTACTAATCTTGCACGTGATGCCTATATAATGATCATTGCTTGAATATCGCCATGATTATTTTGAGTTCAATCAATTGCCCAATAGTAATTCATTTACCCACCGTTTACTATTTTTCTCGAGAGAAGCCACTAGTGAAACCTATGGCCTCGAGTCTCTTCTTTAATATACTTGCCTTCGCTATCTATTTGATTTGATTTTATTTTAGGATCTATTAAACCAAAAATACAAAAATACCTTGCTGCACTTTATGTTATTTGGCATTCTATCTATCAACCTATTACAACTTTGTCACGTTCGTTTGCCAATTTTTGGCGTCATTGCCCAGAAGGGAATGACAACCCCTTTAATACGTCGGGTTGCGAGTATTTGTTATTTGTGTGCAGGTGCCGTTCACGTAGTGTGGCGTGGTTCTCCTACTGGTTCGATAACCTTGGTCTCATCTCTAAGGGAAATACCTACCGTTGCTATGCTGCATCATCTGTTCCTCTTTGGGGAAATATCGACGTTGTTCAAGCAAGCATCAAAAGAAATTTCTGGCACCGTTGTCGGGGAGACATCATCAACATCTACCAGTTTCCTAATCACAAATCTCATCTCCTTGCAATTTACATTATTTGCCATTTGCCTCTCGTTTTCATCTCCCCCACTTCACAAATTTGTTGTTGTTTTATTTGCCCTCTTTTTCGTTCGTCGTTTTCTCGTCAGATTTGTTTTCGTTTGCCCTTATGTCTTACTCGATTACTTTCATTGGTTGTTTGGTATAATTGGATGTTTATTGAAATCAGAAGGAAAGCGTTTATGGATCCTCATACACTTGCTAATCTTTTTAAAAGATCCAATTATGATGAACCAATTGCTAGTGAGTTGAGTGCACTAGATTACGTTTATGAAGTTTTGCTTAAGATTCATGGTTCTGAAAATTGTGATGAAGTGCTAAAACAAGAAATTTATGAATTGATTCATGATAGCTTCTTGAATGAAAAGCATGATTGCAATAGTGTTATGATAAATTCTCCTAGTGACAATTATGCTAATAATATGCAAAATCCCAAGCTTGGGGTTGCTAATTTTGATTTGTCCTCTACTTATTGCAATGATCATGATTGGGGCGACTCTTCTTACGATCTTAAAAACTTATTTAAGCCTCATTATGAATATGTTTGCAATAATTTAAAAGTGGGTTTGGAGAGGTCATGACTCTAGCTGATGTTAATTCCACTATCTTGGAAGATTATAAGACTCTTGTGCATGTGGATCATGAAAAGAATATTTTATGCGATATCTATTTTGTTGAATTTGAGTATGATCCTACAGGTAATTATTATGAGAGAGGAAAATATGGTTGTAGAAATTTTCATGTTACTATATTACCTCTCGTTATGTTGAGATTGCTATTGTTTCTTTGCACTTCCTTGCATATGCTAGTTTTTGCTTGCCTTGATAATTTGTTTGCTTATAACATGCCTATGCATAGGAAATATGTTAGACATAAATGTGTTTTTCACATGTTTTATGATGCTCTCTTTGTCCTTCAATTCTTGTCTTTCATGTGAGTATCATTGAAATCTCATGCCTATCTTAATGGCTATAAAGAAAGAGCTTGTTGGGAGGCAACCCAAATAAAATAAAAATTTTCTTTTTATTTTCTGTGCTTGTGTGTTTACCCAATTATCCCTCTGTTTAGATGCGTTTTTGTGGTTTAGATTAGTATTTGTGCCAAGCAAAGCCTTTTGGGATGATTGGGTTGATTGTTGATTCGATCATATTGAAAAATTCAGAAACTTTTGCATCCAGTGTTAGAATTTCTGACGATTACTGGAGCATGCTAAACTCTTGAAATTTTTGGTGTTATCTATACACAAAATTTCCTCGTTATCCTAATTTTTCAGAACTTTTTGAGTTGCAGAAGTACGGTCAAAATTCACATATTTACAGATTGTTCTGTTTTTGACAGATTCTGTTTTCATTGTGTTATGTGCTTGATTTGATGATTCTATGGTTTCCTTAGATGATTTTTTTCCATAGAAAAGTTAGAATGCAGTAGATATAATGTAATTATAAAATAACAATGACTTGCTACAGAACTTAGAGTAAAGATTGGTTTTGTTATACTAACGGATCTCACGAAGGTTTTGTTGAGTTTTGTGTGATTGAAATTTTCAAGTTTTGGATGATGTTACGATGGATGAAGGAATAAGGAGTAAGAAGAGCCTAATCTTGGGGATGCACATGGCATCCCAAGCTATTATCCAAAGATAAGCAAGAGGCTAAGCTTGGGGATGCCCGAGTGGCATCCCCTCTTTCTTCTAACGACCATCGGTATTTTACTCGAAGCTATATTTTTATTCGTCACATACTATTAGTTTTGCTTGGAGCGTATTGTATGATTTGAGTCTTTTCTTATTTTTATTAAATAAGTATCCTTGCTGGACACACCTATTTGAGAGAGCCAAAATTACGCCATGACTTGTTAAAATTTCTCTCTATGATTCAATTAAATCTTTATGAGCTATGGAATTGCTCAAGTGCTTCACTTATATATTTTTAAGCACGCTGTGCTTTAGTATTTTTGAAGAAATGCTCTCTTGCTTCACTTTGATTTATTTGAGAGTTAGTAATTCTTTTAAGAAATTCTCTCTTGCTTCACTTAAATTAATTTGATAGAAAGAATTATGATGCTCATGATCTTCACTTATATTTGTTTGAGCTTATCAAAAGCAACCCATGAAATTAGTTCCAAACTAATAGATATCCAAGGAGGATATAATTAAAACTTTCATGAAGATCATTGGACAAAATAAACTTGATTGCTTGTAATAGTTTTGAGATATGATGATAGTGATATGTGAGCCATGTTAATGAGTAATTATGTCTTAGTAAGAATATTTATGTTAAGGTTCGATATTCCCTATGCAAGCACGAAAAACAATAGTCGTGCAATGAAATTATATCCTACTTGTCTTGCATTATTTGGTGTTGTTTATGTTTAATGTTCCCTTATGATGGTTTTCATTTCTTTGTTGGTCGCTTCTCAATCTCTTGCTAGCCTCCACTTTGTACTAAGTAGAAATACTGCTTGTGCATCCAAATCCTAAATCCCAACTTATGCCAAATGAGTCCACCATACCTGTCTATATGCAGTATTTCCAAGTCGTTCTATGGAAAATTGTATTTGCCAACTCTAATTTTGAAAATAAATTTCTCTTTTGTGTGCCCATACCGATCACGAAGCGGCGAGGGGTGGCTAATATTTTTCATGCTAGATGTCTTATTCTCAAGATGAGTGTTTATTCACTTGTCATTGCACGAGAGTATGGCGGTAATAGGGATTCCTAGTCCTGAAATGAAAAATAAAATTTACTTTATGTTCTCAAATAATAAATTCCTTGAAAAGTGATGGCATGGAGGGCAACTGTGGTTACGGCTTGCCATGGCTTGTGAAAGTTTGGTGGAAAAAGGAATAAACTTTATTTTATGTTTGGGAACTGCCTATGATATATCTAGCATGGAAAGTGTTGGGAATTTTAAGTCGTTCTCGTTGGTGAGAAAAGCATGCCACCCAAAATAAATTTTCTCTCAATTTAATCTTTCAACTCTAGCACCTCTACAAATCCCAAGTCCCCTCTGTGAGGGGCCTATCTTTTACTTTATGAAAATTTTACTTTTATTTGAGTCTCCATCTTCTCTTACAAAGCACCAACTACGGAACACTATTATCATACTTGAGCATTAGGTGAAATTAACATTTGGATGTGTGGCATGAATGGATCAATGATTAAGCATGATGGGCTAGGGATAACTTGCTTTACTATTGATATTTTGAAGGGCATGGTTGTTTGTTGATATGCTTGAATATTAAAGTCCTCATGTCAAAACTAGACTATTGCTTTGAACCACATAAAAGTCCAATTATCCATGCTATAAAGGAAATAATATGTGATGAACATGATAGGAAGCATTCCACATCAAAAATTCTGTTTTTATCATCTACCTACACGAGCACGAGCAGGAATTAAGCTTGGGGATGTTGATACGTCTCCAATATATCTATAAATTTTTATTGTTCCATGCTGTTATATAATCATTCTTGGATGTTTTACAATCATTTTATATCATTTTTGGTACTAACCTATTGACATAGTGCCAAGTGCCAGTTGATGTTTTCTGCTTGTTTTTTACTCCCTCCGTCCCAAAATAAGTGTCTCAACTTTGTACTAGATCTAGTACAAAGTTGTACTAAGCTTGAGACACTTATTTTGGGACGGAGGGAGTACATCGCAGGAAATCAATACCAAACGGAGTCCAAATGCAGCGAAACTTTTTGTGGATTTTTTTGGACTAGAAGACACCTGTTGGGCCAGAGAAGCACATGGGGGTGCACCAAGGGGGGCATAACCTACCAGGGCGCGCATGGACCCTCAGGCGCACCTAGGTGGGTTGTGCCCACCTTGGTGGCCTCCTGCACCGCCTCTTCGCTCTATAAATAACCCAATATTCCAAAAACCCTAGGGAAGTGGACCAAAATCAATTCCAGCTGCCGCAAGTTCCAGAACCACCAGATCCAATCTAGACACCATCACGGAGGGGTTCATCAAGTCCATTGGTGCCTCTCCGATGATGCGTGAGTAGTTCTTTTTAGACCTACAGGTCCGTACTTAGTAGCTAGATGGCTTCCTCTCTTTCTTTTGATTATCAATACAATGGTCTCTTGGAGATCCATATGATGTAACTCTTTTTGCGATGTGTTTGTTGGGATCGCTGAACTTTGAGTTTATGATCAGATCTATCTCTTTTTATCCATGAAAGTTATTTGAGTCTTCTTTGATCTCTTATATGCATGATTGCTTATAGCCTCATATTTCTTCTATGATATTTGGGTTTTCTTTGGCCAACTTGATCTATTTATATTGCAATGGGAAGAGGTGCTTTGTGATGGGTTCAAGCTTACGGTGCTTGATCCTAGTGACAGAAGGCAACTGACACGTATGTATCGTTGCTATTAAGGATAACAAGATGGGGTCTATTTCTACATAAATAGATCTTGTCTACACCATGTCATCGTTCTTATTGCATGACTCCATTTTTTATGAACTTAATACACTAGATGCATGCTGGATAGAGATCGATGTGTGGAGTAATGGTAGTAGATGCAGGCAGGAGTCGGTCTACTAATCTTGGACGTGATGCCTATATAATGATCATTGCCTGTATATCATCATGATCACTTGAAGTTCTATAAATTGCCAAAAGTAATTCGTTTACCCATTGTTTGCTATTTTTCTCGAGAGAAGCCACTTGTGAAATCTACGGCCGCCGGCTCTCTTCTTTAATATATTTGCCTTTGCGATCTATTTTATTTTCTTTTATTTTCAGATCTGTTAAACAAAAAATACAAAAATACCTTTCTCACGTCCATTGCCAATTTCTTGCTTTCGATATATCAACTTATTAGAACTTTCTCACGTCCATTGCCAATTTTTGGCGCCTTTGCCCGAAAGGGATTACCAACCCCTTTAATACGTCGGGTTGCGAGTATTTGTTATCTGTGTGCAGGTGCCATTCACGTAGTGTTGCGTGGTTATCCTACTAGTTTGATAACCTTGGTCTCATCACTTAGGGAAATACCTACCTTTGTTGTGCTACATCATCCCTTCCTCTTTGGGGAAATACCGACGGAATTCAAGCAAGCATCAGCTAGTATCTTCAATTAGATGTGACACGATCACCTCCGAGCCTATTCAATCACGGTTGGTGCCAAGCATGGGCGGCAAAACACATTTGATTCAAGCTCGCCTGAAAGACCTCTGTCTCTCCCTCCATTTCCCCATTCATTCACGGTGGGCGGCAAAACAAACTCGACTTGGCCGAAATTGATGTAGGCAAATATTTTTAATAGGGGCAGGTTTGTAACTTCACTTAGACGTGATGCGACCGCCCTACCTGCCAGCCCCATTCATACACGTAGGTGCCAACCATGGGCACCAAAACACCCTCTCCTCGCTTGAAATCGCTCTGGGCAAATATTCGGGAGATGCGATATTACCGTCCTATCCCCAACCGACGAGATGTCCAAATTTTAAACGACGACTAAGTTTGCAACTTTCCCATATTTCACACAGGCGTGTCCCAAAAACATGGTTTCCCGTACCTCTCCCTCCATTTTCCCATTCCTACACCGTCCGTGCTAGAACACCATCCCCACACCAGCCTCCTCCATCTGCCACCCCATCCATCGCCGCCGTCCTCCCCCATGCCGGAGCGCCTACCAAGACCGCGTTGTCCACTTCTAGAGATGGACGTTTCTCATCCACCGTGACAGACCAGGAGCCTTGCATCATGTCATGTTGAATCATCAGCGTTGTCATCCTCCTTGCCAGGGCCACTTCGACGACCTTCTCATCCACCGCAACGGGACTTATCCCTCGATGGACCCATCTACCATCGCAGATCTGCTTCAACGTCACCGACAGCCATCGCACCCCGATGCCTACACGGTGCCGCAAGAGAGGTGGTACTACTTTATATCTGCTCAACTTTTTTATCTTAATGAGAAAATAGATCGTAACTTGGTTACTGTACTATCTTCTCAGCTCTAGGAATTTAATTTTTAGTTCAAAGCAAACAATGGTTGCTAAGTAGCATGTCTACCGTTTGTAGCTTCAAATCTACAAAGGCACAATCATAATACGGTTTAATTGATGATGCATAGGGTTTCTCCCCTTTTATGATCAATATACGATCAGCCTACATGCTTCGTGCCATAATAGCACCGCTCCACCCATCAAGCTAAACAAGCTTAGTTGTTCAAATATGAATCTGATATTATTAAAACAAGGTCATTTTAATTTGTCAGCTAAATGTTCCTAATTTAGTTTCAAAAATGCATGTACGCCGCTGTGCTGTGGGTCCATAGGGTGCCCACGGTGCGCCGCGGCCCACCCTGGGATTTTGGCTTGGCCCAGACCCCGATTCCCCTCTATCCTGCCGCGCTTCCGATCTCTACTCGCCCCAGCCACCTGCCTCACCGACGACTTGCCGTCACCGAACGGCATGACTCTAGGAGGAGACGCCGGACTAACAGGAGGTCAGGAGCCACTTGCCCAACAACGTCATCGCTGCCCGGGCACGCGGCCGTGCCAACCTTCCCAGTCCGTTCAGGACTCAGGCGTGCAGCACCCAGTAAGCCAACCCAATTTATCCTAAGATAGGTCCTCAACACTCAGCAGCCACCCCCATCACCCATTTTCTAATTGATTCATTACTCATTAGGCAGGACTAGCATTAGGGTTTTTTGTGTACTGAGTGCTACCTACACTTACTAGTTTAGATATTTCAGTAATATTTAGTACCTATAAAATTCATAGGGTATTCCTCCCTAGGAATAGACACTAGTCATGTTGGATTGTTTGTCATAGTGACATTGACCCAGATTACTACTGCAGGCCAGGTTTGTTGACAATTTTACTTGTCTTTCTTGCTCATTCGATATGATATCCAATTCTTCACATCGATTAGTTGCAAACAATAAGTGCTAGACCAACTTCTTGATTCAGATTTTGGACAGTTTCTTACTGCAGTTACAATTCTGCATACTTGTCCTAGTAAGCTCACAAGTAATGATTGATTCACTACCTCTGTGCTTGCCTTGTCATATTTGTTGTCAATATTCTTTTAGGGTGGACCACACTGTTTCAAAATACTGGAACCACATACATGAGTGAATAGTATTTCCCTGGTGATCTCTTCCATTATGTGTTGGTAACGAACACTGCATTGTATAGAAAGAAAGTGTCATATCCACCTTTTACATAGACTATGATCTTTAACATGGAATACAATCTGCCTACTTGCTTTGTGTCTCACTACCAGCACTCCACCCTTGAAGCTAAACATTATGCCACTCATAATTCCTTAGTTTATTTCTTCAAATACGAATTTGACATGATTCTAATGTTCCTACTTCAATTTTGAAATGTGTGTCCGCCTGTTATAGAGACATAGGAGGTTTGTATTTATGTGTGTGGTCTGGTCAGCATGGTTGGGGGATCGAATGAACTTTGTATACGTAGGAGTTTGTAGGGAGACACTCTTTGAGTTGAATCCACAATGCATTCCATAATAATCTGACTACTTTTTATGTTTTCATGAATCTCAGATACTGAACAATATCGTAATGATTATGAGCTTGCGCGCATGAAAGGAATAAAGTAGAACAATGCCATGGCTGTCAAACTTGGCATTAAGGCACTGAAATCAAGTCTGGATGCAATGCAATGCATACGCTCTCCACCTACAGATTCTTGCTCAGAATATGATCACAATGTTTCTGAGCTAGAGGAAGACCTAAGTCAATGTAGCTCCCTAGTGGAGGAGTCAGAGGCAGATGCCCTATCTTATTCACCCATCAAGGTGCTTGCTCTAACTTTCTAAGGTTATATTGGTCGCACATATCTTGCAACTGATGATTTGCATTTTTTCTACTTTGTTGCACTGCCATTAGCTTAGTTTACACATCGTGTATGTGAATACGCCCTGCCTATCCATTTTTAGTACATATTCCATCTGTCATCATACCATATTTATCCATTCAAATGATGTTCTTGTGTATCAGACATTCAAAAGGAAGAGGGTGATTGCTGATCACGGAGGAGCACGAACAAAGTATTTGGAAAAAGTAGGGATGCCTAATAAATCAAATACCCTAATAGGTGTAGTTGCAATATCACCAGACCCAAAAAACACGACCACAACTCTAGTAGACTCTAACCCTACTACACTAGCCATCTCTGATGCCCCAACTCAGCAGACCCCAACTGCAGCAAACAGTATGATGATGCCAGTTGACATAGCACCAGCTTTACGATGCAAAACCCCCATTCCAGCAAAGAGTACACCAAATCTAGTTGCCAGATCCCTTTTTGAAGGAGAGAGAGAGCCCCAATTGCAGCAAATAGGACCCCTGTTCCACTTCTTCCCAGTTTAGAAAAGCAAGCTTATATTGTTGTCAGGAACTTTGTGCACTTCTTTCCTTCATGGAAAGATAATACCATAGACACAGAACAATTCCCAATCTTCCTCCCTAACTTACGCGTAAGTAATGTACTAATGTTATTCATGGTAATTATTGCATATGTTTCTGCTGAAAGAAGACACAAGATTTCATTCTTTTAAATAGGCGAGGACCAAACTGGATAGTCAAGACGAGCAAGGGTTGGTTGCATTTTTCAAGCACTTGTTAATGAACTATCATTCCTACCTGAGGCAAGTGCACTTCAATGGCAAGCCTCTAAACAAAATTTATGTAAAGTCTCTCATGCTACATTTACTAGACAGTGACTAGAATAATCTTGTTACACATTGGTCTTGTCTGCAGCGTAAGGTACTGTCTATGATATCACATCACAATTTGAACTACAATTCTACATGTGCCTTACCGTCTCACTTGTACCAAAACTGTTTGCAGACGAACATTCATTCTCAAGGGACCACAGAATCTCGCAACTATACTGCCCACTGCATTGCTCTTGTGAGTACCTCTTGCCCTATATGATCATAGTTACTTTCATAGCTGGTTGATTATGTAGCATCACTGCACATGTTAGCCTCGTTATCCTCCATTCTGTGGACATTATAAGATTTGTATTGACTCTTACATAAATTTAGAATCAACCCAATACTTTTGAAGAGGTTTAGCCCTGTAGTCCTCTTGTAAGGATGGAACGTCTTCTACTGTACTTACATTAATAGCTACTCCATCCGTCTCACAATATAAGAGCGTTTTGTACAGTACACTAGTGTACAAAACACTCTTATATTATGGGAAGGAGGGATTGGTTCATTGTGTAGCATTATGCATCTTATCTCCCTCGCCCATCATTAACTAAAAAAATATCAGATCTATATTTAATCTTACCAAAAAGTTGAATACACATACAAAGCCAGTGCATAAGTGTAGCCCATTGCTCCTTTCAGTACATTTGTCCTATAACGCTTGTACTTACAGGGATTGGTAGTTGATTATGTGGCATCACTCTGCATCTTATCTTCATTATCCTCTATTCCTTCAAGTATTATCATATCTATAATTACTCTCTACAAAATGTAGAGTACATGAAATGCTTATGAAGAAGATTTTGTGCTGAAATTCTTGAGTTATCCTTCCCTTAACATGGAGAGGAGCATTATAAAGCCGGTGTTAACTGTTTGTGACGCCCAGAGACTGACGCTCCAGAAGACTTCCAGCTATTCTGGGTTTCGTTGTGTGATTTATTGTCTATTGCATTTTTTTCATAGCATCTTTTGCATTGCATCATGTCATCATGCAATCATGCATTCAAGTTTTGCAACACAACTAAATAAATTGCATAGATCTTTTGATCTATTTAAATCGGGGGAACTCACATGGTGATATCTCGTTATAACATATCCCCCAAATATTATTAGGGAGCTATAATATAATTTCCATTAGTTTGGAATTAACCACAACCCACTTGCATCTTAATAAAGTTCCTTACATTTGCAAATATTGTAAATCCATGATCTTTCTCCTTGCACTACGTTTTGTTGTTGTGGCACTCCGAATTATATATAAGTAGCCACCTGCCAAAGTCTAGTTCATTTCAGATTTATTTGGCTCTGCCACGTAAATATGTTGCTTCTCCTTTCTTTTTCTATAAATACAAGAAACCTTCTTTCTCTCTTATCCAAGGCTGGCCCATCTCTCCTTCTATTCTTTCTTTTTGTGGAATTTGGCCCAATGACCACGCCGGCCCAACCATCCCTCCCAGCCCATCTAAACCTATAACCGTAGCTTCCCGATCGATCGTCCTCTCCCTCTCCTACTGATTCCCTCCGTCGCCGCCACATCCACATGCTCGCACACACAGGGACGAGCCCTCAGCGCCGCTCCTCCCTATCCCTCGTCCTCCTCTCCCTCCCGCAACTCCGCCGTCACCCGCTCGACCCCGCTCTTCTCCCGATGCCCACTCCCTCCTCCCATCGATCCTGTCCTCCGCGCAACCAACCCTCAAGCGCGTCACCCGGCTCCCTTCTCCTCCCGCATCAGCGACGATCGTGTCGATGCCTCGCCATGGATTCATGCCCGGTCTCGGCGCCGGCCACTAGAGCTATCACCGACGAGCTCCACCCTACGACCTGCATACCAAGCCACCCCACGAGGCTCTGTCCGGCCGGAGCTGCTGCGTGCGCGCGCGCCGAAGCTCGCCAGACCTCCTCCGCGCTAGCTCGCCTCAGGCCCGCGCCCTCAAGCCCCAACCAGTAGCCTCCCCGCCACCGTCACGCTCGGATCCGACCTGATCGAGCCGGCCTGCCGCCACCATCGCGCCAGCAATCGTCACTGCCTCGCACCTCCATTAGCGCCTGCTGCCTTGGCTACTGGTCGCGCAACACCGCCGGTGCCTCTCCGACGCGCATCCCCAACTCCTCGCGCCTACCTCCACCGATTGGACCTGCTCTACGGTCCGCCACCACGTTGACCTACTGCCTCCTGCCCAGTTCGGATGGCCCTGCTCAAGCCGCCAAGACCGCAGTCACATGTTCCGTGTACGACTACGCGGGAACGCAAGTGGCCGAAACCACCGACGGCTCTGGATTGCAATACCTCCAAGTCCAATGATGCCACTCCCACTACGAATCGTGTACATCTACGGTTTCCCGTGGATTCGTCAAGTACCTCTGTGAATGCTTACACATGGGTCCCGTCAAGTTCATCTCTAAGACGTGTACGACTATGCGGATTCATGAAGTACCCATTCAATTTGTCAAGACCGGCAAGCCCGAGACCAAGTACCCCTACGCATGGTTGTAGGATCGAAAGTATGTCTAGAGGGGGTGATTAGATTACTTGACCAAATAAAAACCTAGCCTTTTCCCAATTTTAAGTCCTGGCATATTTTAGCAATTCTGCACAGTTCAAGCAATCAACCTACACATGTAATTCTAAGAGTATAGCAGCGGAATGTAAATCAATTGCATATGAAGGTAAAGGGAGGAGTTTGAGGGAGCAAACGCAATGTAGACACGGAGATTTTTTATCCGTGGTTCCGATAGGTGGTGCTATCGTACATCCACACTGATGGAGACTTCAACCCACGAAGGGTAATGGTTGCGCGAGTCCATGGAGGGCTCCTCCCACAAAAGGGTCCACGAAGAAGCAACCTTGTCTATCCCACCATGGCCATCGCCCACGAAGGACTTGCCTCACTAGGGTAGATCTTCATGAAGTAGGCGATCTCCTTGCCCGTACAAACTCCTTGGTTCAACTCCACAATCTTGACGGAGGCTCCCAAGTGACACCGAACCAATCTAGGAGATACCACTCTCCAAAAGGTAATAGATGATGTGTTGATGATGAACTCCTTGTTCTTGTGCTTCAAATGACAGTCTCCCCAACACTCAACTCTCTTTCATAGGATTGGATTTGGTGGAAAGATGATTTGAGTGGAGGCAACTTGGAGAAGGCTATAGATCATGATTTATGTGGTTGGGACCTCAACACAAGTGTTGGTGCTTCTCTCTCAGAAAATGTATGTTGGAAGTGTAGGCATGTTCTGATGGCTTTCTACACGAATGAAGAGTGGGTGGAGGGGTATATATAGCCTCCACACAAAATCTAACCGTTACACACAATTTGCTAAACTCGGTGGGACCGAATCAGAAAACTCGGTCAGACCAATTTAGTTCATAATGTGACCGTTAGGCATTTCGGTGGGACCGACATGTCAACTCGGTAGGACTGATTTCATTAGGGTTAGGGCATAACGTAATCTGGGAGAGACCGATTACACAAACTTGGTAGGACCGATTTCGGTAATAATCCAACCAGAGAGTTGGTAAGGAAAACTCGGTGCGACCGATTCACTCGTTTCGGTTGGACCGAAACGTTACGAACGGGTAACAGAGAGTCTACATTGTGAACTCGGTGGGACCGATCGCTCATCTCGGTTAGACCGATACATTACGAAGGGAAACAGAGAGTTTGCAATCCCATCTCGGTGAGACCGAGATCCCTATCGGTGAGACCGAAGTGACTAGGGTTTGTGGCAATGGCTATGTCAAGATAACTTGGTGGCGCCGGATAGAAGGTTTCGATGGGGCCGAGTTTGACTTTTGGTTTGGGACATATGTGGATGTGAGAAAGTGGTTGAGGGTTTTCGAGCATATCACTAAGCATTTTGAGCAAGAAACCCATTAAGCAACACCTCATCCCCTTTTAATAGTATTGGCTTTCCTATGGACTCAATGTGATCTTGGATCACTAAAATAGAAAATGTAGAGTCTTGATCTTGAGCCAATGTGTGTCCTTAGCATTTTGAGGGGTCCACATTTCTAATCCATCCCATGACAATCATTGAACTTTCCTGAAATATTTATCTTGAGATAGCATTAGTTCAATGAGCTATATGTTGTTAGTAATTACCAAAACCACCTAGGGATAATTGCACTTTCAATGGTTATGCCAAGTTCCTCTCCGAACGTGTATGAATACACCCAGTGATGCGACAAGTACCTCTACCGACGACCCCGTACATCTACAAAAACGTGCACCACTAACGTCACCGAAGACCTGTGTACAACTACCGCCGACGTGTACGACTACAAAACGTGAACGACTACTTCCCATGATGCCCCGTGAATGACTACTTCCACTACCGTCGCCACGCGTACGATGATAACCCACAAGTGTAGGTGATCGCAACAGTTTCTGAGGGTAAAGTATTCAACCCAAATTTATTGATTCGACACAGGGGAGCCAAAGAATACTCTCAAGTATTAGCAGCTGAGTTTTCAATTCAACCGCACCTGGAAAACTTAGTATCTGCAGCAAAGTACTTAGTAGCAAAGTAGTATGGAAGTAACGGTAACAGTGTAAAGGTAGCGATAGTAGTTTTGTACTGATTGTAACAATAGCAGCGGAAAAGTAAATAAGCAACAAGCAATATGTGAAAAGCTCGTAGGCATTGGATCAGTGATGGATAATTATGTCAGATGTGATTCCTCATGTAATAGTTATAACATAGGGTTACACAAAACTTGCTCCAGTTCATCAATGTAATGTAGGCATGTATTCCAAATATAGTCATACGTGCTTATGGGAAAGAACTTACATGACATCTTTTTTCCTACCCTCCCGTGGCAGAGGGGTCCTAGTGGAAACTAAGGGATATTAAGGCCTCCTTTTAATAGAGTACCGGACCAAAGCATTAACACATAGTGAATACATGAACTCCTCAAACTACGGTCAGCACCGGGAGTGGTCCCGATTATTGTCACTTCGGGGTTGCCGGATCATAACACATAGTAGGTGACTATTGACTTGCAAGATATGATCAAGAACACACATATATTAATGAAAACATAATAGGTTCAGATCTGAAATCATGGCACTCGGGCCCTAGTGACAAGCATTAAGCATAGCATAGTCATAGCAACATCAATCTTAGAACATAGTGGATACTAGGGATCAAACCCTAACAAAACTAACTCGATTACCTGGTAAATCTCATCCAACCCATCACTATCTAGCAAGCCTATGATGGGATTACTCACGCACGGCGGTGAGCATCATGGAATTGGTGATGGAGGAAGGTTGATGATGACGATGGCGACGATCTCCACTCTCCGGAGCCCCGAACGGACTCGAGATCAGCCCTCCCGAGAGAGATTAGGGCTTGGCGGCGGCTTCGTATCGTAAAACGCGATAATTCCTTCCCCCTTATTTTTTTTCTCCCCGAAAGTGATTATATTGAGTTGGGGGAGACATCAGTGGAGCAACAGGGGGCCCACGAGGCAGGGGGCGCGCCCGGGGAGGGGGGGGGCGTCCCCCACCCTCCTGGACAGGGTATGGGCCCCCGGGTCTGGTTCTTTCCGCAGATATTTATTATATATTCCAAAATAAATCTTCGTTGAATTTCATGTCATTCCGAGAACTTTTATTTCTGAACAAAAAAATAACACCATGGCAGTTCTGCTGAAAACAGCGTCAGTCCGGGTTAGTTCCATTCAAATCATGCAAGTTAGAGTCCAAAACAAGGGCAAAAGTGTTTGGAAAAGTAGATACGTTGGAGACGTATAAACTCCCCCAAGCTTAAACCTTTGCTTCTCCTTAAGCAAATCAGTTGATAAACTGAAAGTGATAAAGAAAAACTTTGACAAACTCGGTTTGCTCTTGTTGTTGTAAATATGTAAAGCCAGCATTCATGTTTTCAGCAAATATCATGAACTAACCACATTCACAATAACTTTCAGGTCTCATGTATACTCATATCAATGGCATAATCAACTAGCGAGCAATAATAATAAACCTCGGATGACAACACTTTCCCAAAACAATCATAATATGATATAACAGGATGGTATCTCGCTAGCCCTTTCTGAGACCACAAAACATAAATGCAGAGCACCTTTAAAGATCAAGGACTGACTAGATATTGTAATTCATGGTAAAAGAGATCTAGTCACAATCATACTCAATGCAAACTAATAGCAATACATGCAAATGATAGCGGTGCTCTCCAACTGGTGCTCTTAAATAAGAGGATGATGACTCAACATAAAAGTAAATAGATAGGCCCTCCGCAGAGGGAAGCAAGGATTTGTAGAGGTGCCAGATCTCGACTTTGAAAAAGAGATGAATAATATTTTGAGCGGTATACTTTCATTGTCAATGTAGCAACCAAGAGATCTCGATATCTTCCATGCTACACACATTATAGGTGGTTCCCAAATAGAATGGTAAAGTTTATACTCCCCCAACCACCAACAAGCACACTCCACGGCTAGCCCAAAACAACGGGTACCGTCCGAACCAGCAACAGCCCTTGGGGAGTTTTGTTTAATTATTATGATTTGAGCATGGGACTGGGCGTCCCGGTTACCAGCCATTTTCTCATGAATGATGAGCGGAGTCCACTCATCGTGAGAATAACCCACCTAGCATGGAAGATACAGACAACCCTAGTTGATACATGAGTTGTTCGAGCATATAAAACATAATTTCATCTGAAGGTTTAGAGTTTGGCACATACAAATTTACTTGGAACGGCAGGTAGATACCACATATAGGAAGGTATTGTGGACTCATATGGAATAACTTTGGGGTTTATGGAAGTGGATGCACAAGCAGTATTCCCGCTTAGTACAAGTGAAGGCTAGAAAGAGACTGGGAAGCGACCAGCTAGAGAGAGACAACAGCCATGAACATGCATTAAAATTAATCAACAATGAGTGCAAGCTTGAGCAGGATATAAATCACCATGAACATAAATATCGTGGAGGCTATGTTGATTTTGTTTCAACTACATGCATGAACATGTGCCAAGCCAAACCACTTGAATCGTTCAAAGGAGGGTACCACCCTATCATACCACATCACAACCATTTTAATATCATGTTGGCACGCAAGATAGATCATTATAAACTCTTAGCCAATTAAGCATGGCATGTGGAGCTATGATCTCTAATTGTCATTGCAAGCATGTTTCATTCATAACAAGCCAAATCAGGAACGATGAACTATCATATTTACAAAAACAAGAGAGGTCGAGTTCATACCAGCTTTTCTCATCTCAATCAATTCATCATATATCGTCATTATTGCCTTTCACTCGCACGACCGAACGGTGTCGATAATAATAATAGTGCACGTGCATTAGACTAAGCTGGAATCTGCAAGCATTTAATACAAGAGAGAAGACAAAGTAATATGGCTCAAGGTTAAATCAACAATAAAGCATATGAGAGCCACTAAGCATTTTCATTACGGTCTTCTCCTATTGACCCCAAAAGAAAGAAAAAGAAACTATTTACACGGGAAAGCTCCAAACAAGCAAAAGAAGAACGAGGAATCTTTTTCGGTTTCTTTTAATTACTACCACTACAGGCATGGAAAGTAAACTAGCTAAAAAGCTACAACTAATTTTTTTGTTTTTCTTAAGGTTCTTCTAACACACAAGAAAAAGACTAACAAAAGAAATGAAACTAACATGGATGGTACAATGAAAGAGTGTGAGCACCGACTATTGGAATAAGTGTGTGAACATGAATGTAATGTCGATGAGAAATACGTACTACCCCAAGCTTAGGCTTTTGGCCTAAGTTGATCTATGGCCAATATTGGAATGATGGATATCCGAAGTCGTAGTTGGGGTTGTACTAAGATGAAGCGGCTACAGCTTGACGAGCTGCATCTTGAAGACGAGCTGCCCTCGTCGTCTCCTGATACTCATTCGCCTCCTTCTTGGTTATAGTATATCTCCCTTTTGCCTGGAAGTCAAAGAAGGTAGGAGCAGGGAGAGCAATATGGACAGTGCCACACGTGTCAAAGATTAGTCGATACTGGAGGGATTGTTCATCCCTCTCAACGAATTGATGGCGAATCATAGCATTATAATCTAGAAAAGCATGAGGCAACTCCAGATCATTCTCATCTATGGGCACATGAAGATAATTAGCCAAGCGAGTTGCATAAATTCCACCAAACAGATCGCCATTTAAACCATTATGATGTAACCTACGTGCAACAATGGCCCCCAAATTATATTTTCTATCACCTAATACCGCACTTTTGAGGACACTAAGATCTCGTACACACATGTGGCAAGCTTCATCTTTACCGTTAATGCATCTACCAAGAAGAGAGCAAAATAATGTATGGCAGGAAAATCAATGCTCCCTATGGTAGCTTGGGTGACTTCTCTAGATTACCCTACAGTGATACTACTAGAAAGTTCTTATACTCGGATTTGCAAGGTTCACCAACACTACATTACTGTGGGAGTTTACATGCATCATTAAAATCTTCTAAGTCCATGCTATAAGATTTATCATAGAGATCAAACAAGACAGTGGGAGAGTTACGTGAAGATGAAAATTTAAACCTTCTTACAAAGGTATCAGTTAGGTACTGGTATTGGGGGTACTTATCTGACTCGAAGTTCTCAATATCCGCATTACGCACATATGTGTAAAATTCTTCCTTGATACCTGCCCGGATCATAAATTCTTCTGACGGCCATTCACAGGGCCACACTTGAGCTTCCCTTAGTAGTTCATCGTCCGGCTCACGTATCGTGAGCCTTGGTCCTTGCTTCCTTGAGGAACCACCTTGATAGATTTTCCTATGCATTTTTTCTAGAATATTTCTGAAATATTTAGTGACTCAAAATAAATTCCAACCAAGCTCAACAAGATTGATAGAACCTATTCCTACAAGTGCCTAGAGACTATATCACGCATTAGAGCTACTTGGAACCACATAAATTTGACATGCAAGCTCAAGAACAGGGTCACCTAAGCAGCAAAAATTTGCAATAAATAAATAACTAGAACAAAAACTAATTGGACCAATGGAGGAGTCACATACCAAGGAACAATCTCCCTAAACAGTTTTGTGAATGGAGCTTTGAGCAAGGAGATCGAAAATGGCAGCAAGATGAGCTAGAACTCATGCTTGAGCTGGATAGTGATTTTTTGGGAAGAAGAAGGAGTGTGTGGGTGCTGCAGTAAGTGGAGGGAGGCCACATGGGGCCCACGAGGCAGGGGGCGCGCCCTGCACCCTCATGGCCAAGTGCTGGCTCCCCCTGCTGTGTTCTGAGTGCCAAATATTCTCAAATATTCTAGAAAAAATCATATTTCATTTTCGGGCATTTGGAGAACTTTTATTTTCGGGGTATCTTTTTATTGCATGGATAACTCTATAAACAGAGAGAAAATACTATTTCTTCTTTATTTAATCTAATTAACAGAAAGTAAAAGAAGGATATAGAAGGTTGTGCCTTCTAGATTCACCCATCTCATGCTCATCCAAAGGAATCCATTAACAAGGTTGATCAAGTCTTGTTAACAAACTCTTTCCAAATAACATGAAACCGGAGAATTTTCGAATAACACTAGGTTACCTCAATGGGGATATGTATGTCCCCAATAATAAGAATATCGTATCTCTTCTTGACAGTAGGAAGAGGAAATTCAAAACCTCTAATAGTAATCATTGAAAATTTTCCAATATAATTGATACTTTGGACCTGAGGTTGTTTGCTCGGAAAGTGTACCGTATGCTCATTACCATTGACATGAAAAGTGACATTTCCTTTGTTTCAATCAATAACAGCCCCTGCAGTATTCAAAAAGGGTTTACCAAGGATAATAGACATACTATCGTCCTCGGGAATATCAAGGGTAACAAAGTCCGTTAGAATAGTAACATTTGCAACCACAACAGGCACATCCTCGCAAAGACCGACAGGTATAGTAGTTGATTTATTATCCATTTGCAAAGATATTTCAGTAGATGTCAACTTATTCAAATCAAGTCTACGATATAAAGAGAGGGGCATAACACTAAAACCGGCTCCAAAGTCACATAAAGCAGTTTTAACATAGTTTCTTTTGATGGAGCAAGGTATAGTGGGTACTCCTAGATCTCCTAGTTTCTTTTGTATTCCACCTTTAAAAGTGTAATTGGCAAGCATGGTGGAAATTTCAACTTCAGGTATATTTCTTTTATTTGTGATAATATCTTTCATATACTTAGCATAAGGATTTGTTTTAATCATATCAGTCAAACGCATACGCAAAAAGATAGGTCTAATCATTTCAGCAAAGCGCTCAAAATCCTCATCATCCTTTTTCTTGGATGGTTTAGGAGGAAAAGGCATGGGTTTCTGAACCCATGGTTCTCTTTCCTTACCGTGTTTCCTAGCAACAAAGTCTCTCTTATCATAACATTGATTCTTTGATTGTGGGTTATCAATATCAACAGCAGGTTCAATCTCTACATCATTGTCATTGCTAGGTTTAGCATCATCATGAACATCATCATTAACATTATCACTAGGTTAATGTTCATTACCAGATTGTGTTTCAGCATCAGAGATAGAGATATCATTGGGATTCTCAGGTGTGTCAGCTACAGGTTCAGTAGATGCATCCAAAGTCCTATCATTTTTCTTTTTCTTCTTCTTAAAATGACTAGGCGCATCTACATTAGCTCTGTGAGAATCTTGCTCAATTCTCTTAGGGTGGCCTTCAGGATACAGAGGTTCCTGAGTCATTTTACCACCTCTAGTCACAACTCTAATAGCATTATCATTTTTCGTACTATTTAATTCATTGAGCAAATCATTTTGTGCTTTAAGTACTTGTTCTACTTGAGTGTTAACCATAGAAGCATATTTACAAAAGAGTTTCAGTTCACCTTTAACTCTAGATATATATTCACTCAAGCGTTCAATCATATAAGCATTACGTTGCAATTGTCTACCAACATAAGCATTGAAGTTTTCTTGTTTTACAATGAAGTTTTCAAACTCGTCTAAGCATTGGCTAGCAGACTTATAACGAGGAATATCAACTTCATCAAATCTATAAAAGGAATTTACCTTTACTACCCGTGTCAGGTTATCAAGACCATGTATTTCTTCAATAGGTGGTAAATTCTTAACATGTTCAGCATTAATACCTTTTTTTTCATAGATTCTTTGCCTCTTGCATATCTTCAGGATGAAGAAACAGAACACCCCTTTTCTTTGGAGTTGGCTTAGGGGCTGGTTCAGGAAGTGTCCAATTATTTTCATTTGTCAACATATTATTCAATAGTAATTCAACTTGATCAACTATTCTTTCCCTGAAAACACAACCAGCACAACTATCCAGGTGGTCTCTGGAAGCATCGGTTAGTCCATTATAAAATACATCATGTATTTCATTCCTCTGAAGAGGATGATCAGGTAAAGCATTATGTAATTGGAGAAGCCTCCCCCAAGCTTGCGGGGGACTCTCTTCTTCAATTTGCACAAAATTATATATTTCTCGTAAGGCAGCTTATTTCTTGTGAGCGGAAAATATTTAGCAGAGGAGTAATAAATCATATCCTGGGGACTACGCGCACAACCAGGATCAAGAGAATTAAACCACGTCTTACCATCTCCCTTTAACGAGAACAAAAATAACTTAATGATATAGTAATAACGAATTTTTTCCTCATTGGTGAATAGGGTGGCTATATCATTCAACTTAGTAAGATGTGCCACAACAGTTTCAGATTCATCGCCATGGAAAGGATCAGATTGAACCAACGTAATTAACTCAGGATCGGCAGAGAAATCATAATCCTTATCAGTAATAAAGAAAGTTGAAGCAGCAAAAGCAAGGTCATATTTCATTCTAGCATTCAAAGACTTTTCTTTCAGCTTAGCTAATAATTTATTAAGATCATATCTATCGTTGCAAGCAAGAAAGTCTCTAGCAGTTTTTTCATTCATAACATAACCCTCAGGAATAATAGGTAATTCATATCTAGGGGAGAATCCTCATCATCACTTTCATCAACATTATCAGTTTCAATATTTGCATTCTCCCTAACCTTAGCAATTTGTTCATCAAGAAATTCACCTAGTGGCACAATATTATCAAGCATAGAAGTAGTTCCATCATACATAGCAGAAGTGGCATCATCAAGAACATGTGACATATCAGATTCAATAGCAGGAGAAGGTGTCACAAGTTTACTCCTAACAGAGGGTGAATCAAGTGCAGAGCTAGATGGCAGTTCCTTACCTCCCCTCGTAGTTGAGGGACAAATCTTGGTTTTTAAGTCTTTCAAGTTCTTCATAGTGATCAACAGATATAAATCCCATGTGACTTAATGAATATAGCTATGCTTCCCGACAACGGCGCCAGAAAATAGTCTTGATAACCCACAAGTGTAGGGGATCGCAATAGTTTCCGAGGGTAAAGTATTCAACCCAAATTAACTGATTCGACACAAGGGGAGCCAAAGAATACTCTCAAGTATTAGCAGCTGAGTTGTCAACAACTGCACTTGGAAAACTTAGTATCTGCAGCAAAGTATTTAGTAGCAAAGTTATATGGAAGTAATAGTAACAGTGGCAAAGGTAGCGATAGTAGTTTTGTAGTGATTGTAAAAGTAGCAGCGGAAAAGTAAATAAGCAACAAGCAATATGTGAAAAGCTCGTAGGCATTGGATCAGTGATGGATAATTATGTTGGATGTGATTCCTCATGTAATAGTTATAACATAGGATGACACAGAACTAGCTCCAGTTCATCAATGTAATGTAGGCATGTATTCCGAATAGAGTCATACATGCTTATGGGAAAGAACTTGCATGACATCTTTTGTCCTACCCTCCCGTGGCAGCGGGGTCCTAGTGGAAACTAAGGGATATTAAGGCCTCCTTTTAATAGAGTATCGGACCAAAGCATTAATACATAGTGAATACATGAACTCCTCAAACTACGGTCATCACCAGGAGTGGTCCAGATTATTGTCACTTCGGGGTTGCCGGATCATAACACATAGTAGGTGACTATTAACTTGCAAGATAGGATCAAGAACACACAAATATTCATGAAAACATAATAGGTTCAGATCTGAAATCATGGCACTCGGGCCCTGGTGACAAGCATTAAGCATAGCAAAGTCATAGCAACATCAATCTTAGAACATAGTGGATACTAGGGATCAAACCCTAACAAAACTAACTCGATTACATGGTAAATCTCATCCAACCCATCACCGTCTAGTAAGCCTATGATGGGATTCCTCACGCACGGCGGTGAGCATCATGGAATTGGTGATGGAGGAAGGTTGATGATGACGATGGCGACGATCTCCACTCTCCGGAGCCCCGAACGGACTCCAATTCACCCCTTCCAAGAGAGATTAGGGCTTGGCGGCGGCTCCGTATCGTGAAATGAGATAATTCCTTCTCTCTGAATTTTTTCTCCCCGAAAGTGAATATTTGGGGTCGGGGGAGATGTCGGTGGAGCAACAGGGGGCCCACGAGGCAGGGGGAGCGCCCGGGGGGCGCACCCCCACCCTCGTGGACATGCTATGGGCCCCCTGGTCTGGTTCTTTCCGCAGATATTTTTTATATATTCCAAAATAAATCTCCATTGAATTTCAGGTGATTCCGAGAACTTTTATTTCTGCACAAAAATAACACCATGGCAGTTCTGCTGAAAACAGCGTCAATCCGGGTTAGTTCCATTCAAATCATGCAAGTTATAGTCCAAAACAATGGAAAAAGTGTTTGGAAAAGTAGATACATTGGAGACGTATCATACGACTACCTCCACTACAACCCATGTACCACTACTTCCCTCGACGAACTCGAACCGCCTCGAGAATGCACGCTACAAAGGTATACCGCCGAGACGATGACCCGTGGACGAATGCATATGAGTTGTATGAGATGCTCGTGTTTGCATCGTGTCTAAGTTGTCGCTTGCACATTCCTCCTTGTTGCCATGTCGTCATCACGTGGGAACCGGGTAACTGGGAGCACCCCACCATCTTGCTTGACTTGCTCACGCCACCCTTCTTTTGCATCGGCATCTCAACATGTTTTTGGAACCGGAATGTTGCCGTGGCACCGTTCTCGTTTTCGCCGCCATGATACCCCTTTCTTTCCATCGTGGCGACCAAGTGCTTCATAACATGCTCATGTCAACATTTTCTAAAATTGCATAAAACTTGCATTTGTCATCCGCATCATGATAACAACGTTTAAAATGTTTAAAATTGTTGCTTGCTTAAAATTTGCTAAATATGACATGGGGATTTTCCGAAATTGTTTTTTATCATTTCCGTACTCATTTAAATTGCTTAGATAGTGTAGTTTATTTGTGTTGCACCTCTTGCCATGTTAACCAACATTTAAACTTGTTGGATTCATAACGAGATCAAACTAAATATGTGAACATGGTGTTAATCACATGGCGATGTGAACTAGATTATTGACTCTAGTGCAAGCGGGAGACTGTTGGAAATATGCCCTAGAGGCAATAATAAATTGGTTATTATTATATTTCCTTGTTCATGATAATTGTTTATTATCCATGCTAGAATTGTATTGATAGGAAACTCAGATACATGTGTGGATACATAGACAAACACCATGTCCCTAGTAAGCCTCTAGTTGACTAGCTCGTTGATCAACAGATAGTCACGGTTTCCTGACCATGGACATTGGATGTCGTTAATAACGGGATCACATCAGTAGGAGAATAATGTGATGGACAAGACCCAATCCTAAGCCTAGCACATATTGTGTAGTTCGTATGCTAAAGCTTTTCTAAATGTCAAGTATCTTTTCCTTAGACCATGAGATTGTGCAACTCCCGGATACCGTAGGAATGCTTTGGGTGTACCAAACGTCACAACGTAACTGGGTGGCTATAAAGGTGCACTACAGGTATCTCCGAAAGTGTCTGTTGGGTTGGCACAAATCGAGACTAGGATTTGTCACTCTGTGTGACGGAGAGGTATCTCTGGGCCCACTCGGTAGGACGTCATCATAATGTGCACAATGTGATCAAGGAGTTGATCATGGGATGATGTGTTACTGAACGAGTAAAGAGACTTGCCGGTAATGAGATTGAGCAAGGTATCGGTATACCGACGATCGAATCTCGGGCAAGTGCTATACCGATAGACAAAGGGAATCGTATACGGGATTGATTGAATCCTTGACATCATGATTCATCCGATGAGATCATCGTGGAACATGTGGGAGCCAACATGGGTATCCAGACCCCGCTGTTGGTTATTGGCCGGAGAGTTGTCTCGGTCATGTCTACATGGTTCCCGAACCCGTAGGGTCTACACACTTAAGGTTCGATGACGCTAGGGTTATAGGGAAAGTATGTACCAGGTTACCGAATGTTGTTCGGAGTCCTGGATGAGACCCCGGACGTCACGAGGAGTTCCGGAATGGTCCGAAGGTAAAGATTCATATATGGGAAGTCCTATTTTGGTCACAGAAAAAGTTTTGGGCGCTATCGGTAGCGTACCGGGACCACAGGGAGGGTCCCGGGGGTCCATCGGGTGGGGCCACCGGCCCAAGAGGGCTGCATCGGCCAAGTGTGGGAGGGGACCAGCCCCAGGTGGGCTGGTGCGCCCCCCACCAGGTCCCAAGGCGCCTCCAAGAGGGGAGGGGGCAAACCCTAGGGCAGATGGGCCTTAGGGCCCAATCTGGTGCGCCCCCCTCTCCCTCTCCCCCTTTGGCCGCCACCCTTAGATGGGATCTGGGGTGGCCGCACCCCTAGGGGTGGGAACCCTAGAGGGGGTGCAGCCCCTCCCTTCCCCCTATATATATGTGAGGTTTGGGGCTGCCTACAACTTGATTTGACCTCTCTCGCTTGGCGCAGCCCTACCTCTCTCCCTCCTCGTCTCTCGCAGTGCTTGGCGAAGCCCTGCTGGAGTCCCGCGCTCCTCCACCACCACCATGCCATCGTGCTTCTGTTGGATGGAGTCTTCCCCAATCTCTCCCTCTCTCCTTGCTGGATCAAGGCATGGGAGACGTCATCGGGCTGCACGTGTGTTGAACGCGGAGGCGCCGTTGTTCGGTGCTTAGATCGGAATCAACCGCGATCTGAATCGCTACGAGTACGACTCCTTCATCCGTGTTCTTGTAACGCTTCCGCATCGCGATCTACAAGGGTATGTAGATGCACTCCCCTCCCCCTTGTTGCTAGATTACTCCATAGATAGATCTTGGTGATGTGTAGGAAAAAAATTGATTTTCTGCTACGATCCCCAAAAGTGGCATCATGAGCTAGGTCTATGCGTAGTATCTTGCACGAGTAGAACACAAAGTAGTTGTGGGCGTAGATCATGTCAATTCTCTTGCCGTTACTAGTCTTATCTTGATTCGGCGGCATCGTGGGATGAAGCAGCCCGGACCGACATTACACGTACTCTTACGTGAGACTGGTTCCACCGACTGACATGCACTAGTTGCATAAGGTGGCTAGCGGGTGTCTGTCTCTCCCACTTTAGTTGGATCGGATTCGATGAAAAGGGTCCTTACGAAGGGTAAATAGAAATTGGCATATCACGTTGTGGTTTTGGCGTAGGTAAGAAACGTTCTTGCTAGAAACCTATAGCAGCCACGTAAAAACTTGCAACAACAATTAGAGGACGTCTAACTTGTTCTTGCAGCATGTGCCGTGTGATGTGATATGGCCAAAAGGATGTGATGAATGATATATATGTGATGTATGAGATTGATCATGTTCTTGTAATAGGAATCACAACTTGCATGTCGATGAGTATGACAACCAGCAGGAGCCATAGCAGTTGTCTTATTTTATTTTATGACCTGCGTGTCACTGAAAACGCCATGTAATTACTTTACTTTATTGCTAACCGTTAGCCATAGTAGTAGAAGTAATGTTTGGCGAGACGACTTCATGAAGACACGATGATGGTCATGGAGCCCCGAATATGAAGATCAAAAGGAGCAAAATGATATTGGCTATATCATGTCACTATTTGATCGCATGTGATGTTTATAATGTTTTACATCTTATTTGCTTAGAACGAGGTAGTGAATAAGATGATCTCTCACTGAAATTTCAAGAATTGTGTTTCCCCTATCTATGCACCATTGCTAAGGTTCGTTTTTTCGAAGCACCAGCTGATGATCGGGTGTGATAGGTTCTAATGTTCGCATACAACGAGTGTAAGCCAGATTTACACAAGCGATACACTTAGGGTTCACTTGACGAGCCTAGCTTTACAGACATGGCCTCGGAACACGGAAGACCGAAAGGTCGAACATGAGTCATATAGAAGATACGATCAACATAAAGATGTTCACCGTTGATGACTAGTCCGTCTCACGTGATGATCGGACATGGCTTAGTCGATTCGGATCATGTATCACTTAGATGACTAGAGAGATGTCTATCTGAGTGGGAGTTCATTGGATGAACTTAGTTGTCATGAACAATAGTCTAAGTTGTCTTCACAAATTATGTTGTAGACCAAAAGCTTGCGTTGTAGCTCCCTGTTTTAAATACGGTCCTAGAGAAAGACTAAGTTGAAAGATATTGTAAGCAATGATGCGGACTGGGTCCGTAGTCCGAGGAGTGTCCTCACTGCTACAAAGAAAGCTTACGTCTTTGATGCACTGCTCGATGTGCGAACCCCTACACTGCTCGATGACTACTTGATAGTTTAGTGCACCATACTTTACGGCTTAGATTCGGGATTCCAATGACGTTTTGAACGCCATAGAACATATGAGATGTTCTAAGAGTTGAAATTGGGATTTCAGGCTCATGCCCGTGTTGAGAGGTATGAGACCTCTGACAAGTTCTTTTGCCAAAAAAGATGGAGGAGAATAGCTCAACTAGTGAGCATGTGCTCAGAATGTCTGGGTGCTAAAATCACTTGAACCAAGTGGGAGTTAATCTTCCAGATGAGATAGTGGTTGACGAAATTCTCTGGACACTATCACCAAGCTACTAGAACTTCGTGATGAACTATGACATGCAAAGGATGGAAATGATCCCGGAGCTATTAGCGATACTTAAGACCGCAAAAGTAGAAGTCAAGAAGGAGCATCAAGTGTTGATGGTTTAACAAGACCACTGGTTTCAAAAGGGGCAAGGGCTAGAAGGGAAACTTCATGAATGGCAAACCAGTTGTCGCTCTAATGAAGGAACCCAAGGTTGAACCCAAACCTTGAGACTAAGTGCTTCTATTGTAAGGGGAACGGTCACATGGTAGCGGAACTACCCCAAATACATGGTAGATAAGAAAGCTGGCAACCTCAACAAAGTATATTTGATATAGGTGTTATTGATGTGTACTGTACTAGTACTCCTTGTAGCACCTGGGTATTGGATACCGGTTCAGTTGCTATTATTAGTGACTTGAAGCAAAAGCTACGGTTTGAATGGAGACTAGCTAAGGGCGAGGTGACGATGTGTGTTGGAAGTGTTTCCAAGTTTGATAAGATCACCATCGCACGCTCATTCTACCTTCGGGATTAGTGTTGAACCTAGATAAATGTTATCAGGTGTCTACGTTGAGCATGAATATGATTAGATCATGTTCATTGCAATACGGTTATTCATTTAAGTTAGAGAATAATGGTTATTCTGTTTACATAAATAATACCTTTATGGTCATGCACCCAATGGTTTGTTGAATCTCAATCATAGTAATACACATGATGATAATATTAATGCCAAAAGATGTAGAGTTAATAATGATTGTACCACTTTCTTGTGGCACTGCCGCTTAGGTCATTTTGGCATAAAATGCATGAAGAAACTCCATGCTGATGGATGTTTGGAGTCACTTGATTTTGAATCGCTTGACACATGCGAGCCATGCTGTTGGGGAAATTGATCCACCCACGAACACCTATGGGACCGGAGCCCCTTTCGGTACGGCAGGGGGCGGAGATCGCACGAAGAGCAGATCGAGGCGAGGCACACGAGCAGTTTACCCAGGTTCGGGCCGCACAGATGCGTAAAACCCTACTCCAACTTTGGTTTGTATTGAGTTCTTGCTCGGGAGCGCTGAGAGCTACAGTACACTTCAGCAGCTAACGAGACCGAGCGTGAGAGTGTTCGAACCCCCCTCTACGTTGCGCATGGGCCTCCTTTTATAGGCTCAAGGGGTCACCGACAGGTGGCAACGCAGTTGAGGGCAAAAATGGGAAAGATGTTGTAGTAGGTACAGCTACCTGTACAGTGTTCCGTACCTAACCCTGACGGCAGGGGACAAGGGCATTAAATGCCCATCGACGTCGCCCAAACAGTGCAAAAAGTGACCGTCAGGGGCGCCACCGTTCGCCACGATGGCGATCCTGTCAGCGCCGATTGCCACCGCTTCGCCGCTGGCTGCACAGCCTCCCGTCACGTACGCCTGGAAGGGTCCCAGAGCGTCACATTGGTGGATGCGCTAGAGTGTGGGCCCGGAGTGGTAGGTTGTCGCGGCAAGCGCCTTGCCGCGGTCATTGTTTGTCTCGTCTGGGAGCTTGTTGCTCACCGGGCCTTGCCGGGACGCGTGGCTCGTCGCGACAAGTTCCTTGAGATGCCCTGGTTGGCCTTCCCGGCAAGCTCCTCTCGCCGGGGTCTTGTCTCCTTGACTTGAATACTTTGTTCTTGAATGGCTCCAAAGGAACCACGGAGGACCTTGGCGATCACCCGGCAAGCCTTGACGCGGGACGCTGCGACTGCCCGTGCACAAGTTTGGGATACTAAGGGTACCCCTACTTTAGTACACTGACAGGAGCCCCCGGGCCTGGGCCATACACGGTGCCGAGCGCTGTTGGGCCAGTCCCAAAACAGTGCACGGGCACGCGCGGCATGGTTCTCGCCGTATCTTTCTCCGTATCCGCCGTGCCCTCCCCTAACGGCACGCGTTGATTGCGGCGTTGTGGGAGAGATCATGGGCTGTTTCTTTATTCGGAAATGCGGAACGTCCGCCCCCTCCCCCCTTATAAGCAGGGGAAACAGGGGCAGTTCGTCCATCCGCCCGTTGCTACTCCTCGAAAACCTCCGCCGCTCCCCTTCTTCCCAAAGCTTGAAAGAGAGCTGCGCTCCGCCCCCCATCGCCACGAGCACCACCAGCGCCGTCGACCTCCCTCACCGCTTCCGCCATGGCTCCGAAAGGCGACAAGGGGAAGGCTGCGAAGTCGGCCGAGGCGCTGCGGCTCGCGGCGCTACGAAAGGAGCGGGCCGTCTTCCCCCCAAGCTTGCCGCGAGGAAGCTGAGCGAGAACTACTACCTCTTCTGGTCGAGGGAGACGCGGGCGCATCCGCGCACCAAGGTACTCCCAGCCATTGCTTGCAAAACGGCTCCGAACGGATATGCGTTCTTCGCCCTGTTCTTCTACTGCGGGCTCTGCCCGCCTTTCTCTGAATTCTTCTGCGACATCATGAACACCTACGGGTCCCACCTCCTTGACTTCACCCCCAACGCCGTTCTGACCATGGCAGTTTTCGCACATCTCTGCGAAAACTTTGTCGGAGTCCATCCCAATGTCGCCCTTTTCCGCCACTACTTCACGCCCCGGGTTGAAAGAGGAGAGCCCTTATCCGGCGGAGTCTCCTGGATCTCGAGGACGCACAAGAAGGAAGCTTATCTGGAGGGAGAGCTTCGCAGCTAATGGGATGAATGGAGAGCCAATTGGTGTTGGATTATAGAGGAGAACCCGCAGCCATTCACCGCCCGGCGCCAAGCCCCAGTAGTACGCGGCAACGACTGGAGTGACTTGGCCTCCGAAGATAGTAGATTGAAGATTGCCACTGCCCGGATCCGACGCCTCAGGCTTGCCAAGCTCACTGTAGGCGCAGTTGGCGTGGATTTCCTTTGCCGCCGCATCGCTCCCTTGCAGAAGAGGAAGAGGCCCGCCTGGGAGTTCGAGAATGCGGCGGATATCATGAGGCTGCGCCCGGGCCTCAACTACAACTTCACTGTCCTGGAGCTCAACGCGATGCTTCAGGAGTTGTTCAAGTACGACCCCGATCATCCCGAGGTGTTCAGGTTGCCGAGGAGGGGTCGTCCCGCTGTGCAACAATTCCGCGCTCAGCCGCATCCGCGCAATGATGCCGCTGTACGACTCTCACGGGATTGACCCAACTTGGCAAGAGCCTACTGATGAAGCCGTGCAGGCGTTCTTCAGCTTGGAAGAAGTGCCAATTCGCACTGACGAGAAGAAGGGCCTCACCCGCGACACCACCGACAAGGAGATGACGTACATCGCCACTAGGCTGGAAGAGGCGGCGGCAGCCGCAGCCGTGGGCGAGTTCAGTTTCACCCCGGAGGAGGCGGAGGCAGCGGAAACGGAAAGCCTTGCCGAGCGAGAGGAGTTCCTTGGCACGGGAGAGCCTGCCAGCGAGGAAGAGCTTGTGGCGCATGTCGCTGAGCCAAGCGAGCCTGCTGAGGATACAAGCGGCTCGCTGGAGATCGACTCTTCCTCCTCCTCGTCCTCAGGAAGCTCGCCACCACCAGCAGAGCCTCCAGCCCCACCAAGAAGGCGTCTCCGCAAGGCCGGGGACGTAACGGAGCAGCAGACAGGTCAACAGCCGTCGCGCCGCTCGACACGCTCCACCGTGGCAAGGAAGGTTGCCGCGGGAGCGCCTCGTGCTTCTGAGGCAACTGGAGCGGGGTCTTCCCGGACCGCCGCTTCTGCCCCTGCCGCTCCCCATGCCACGGCGGCAGCTAGAGCGGGGTCGTCTCAGACCACCGCCACTGCTCCCGCCAAGCGGCCAAGGGAGCCCACTCCTCCGCTTCCTCGCGCCGGGACGCGTGAGCCAGACTTCGACTTCTCCGCGCTCAGCTCCGACGAGGAAGAAGAAGAGTAAGATCTTTATTGTTCTTATATTCCTTCAATTCTTGCTGTTTGGTCTTGTATATCTTTTGCCTCACTCTGAACCTGTTCCTTTTTTCAGAACTCTGGCCCAGAGGGCGGCAAAGAGGGCCAAGGTCCCGGTGATTGTCATCGAGGACGAGCCCGCCATACCAGCAGGGGGTGCGCCTGAGACAACCTTGTCGGACCCGGCAACTGATCTTCAGAGCAGCCCCCAGCGCAGCCCCCAGCATAAGTGTGTGGTTTACTTTCCGCTGTTAGGCGTGCGTGGGGGTTCTACTTTTGCTGACGTCTTGTTTGTTGATTTGTGTAGGAGCAGAGCAGACACACCAGGAGCGCCCGGAGACCGCCCACGAAGCACCACCTGCTACAACTACGCCGCCAAGGGAAAGTTCCCCGGCAAGGGTCTCCCCGGCAAGGGTGAGTTCTCCACCAAGGGCGAGTTCTCCGGCAAGGGACAGCACCAGTGGCCCTACGCCGGCGGAGACCACGACTACGCCGCCATGGGAGAGCTCCCCGGCGAGGGACACTGCCGAGGAGCCGGCTCGCGCAGGTAATCCTCTCGCTTCAAACTTCCCTTGGGCTTTTCTTATTTTGATTCTTCTTTTTTCGATATTTGCTTGACTGTTTTTCTCCCCTTTCCTGCCGTCAGACCCATCTGTCGCGGAGCCGATGGAGACGGAGGCTGCTGTCGAGGAGAATACGCGCGGCAACACCGGCGACGCCGCTGCCACCGAAGAAGCGGCCGGTGCTGACGAGCCCGCCGTCGACGAGGCCGCCAAAGCTGTCGCCGCAGCAGCTGGCGAGGGGTCTGGCGATCGAACTAACGGCCCTAAGGCCGCAGGAGCGCCAGGCGCTACGCCGGCCAGCGATCCCTCTGCCGCTGCCGCAGCGCCAAGCTCCGACGAGCTCGAGCCAGGCGCCTACTTGAAGGCCGGCGACGTCGTCTTCATCAAGCTCCCCTGGGCGTCGAGCTCTAGGGCGCCGGTCGAGGGAGAAGTCTTTGATGGAGAAGTACTTGCCTCCGCCGGGCTGACGCTCATGGACGTGCCGAGCAGCGGCAGTAGCGAGCCCGAGGAGGAGCGGCTGCTGCGGAAGCTGTGGTCGCTCTACCGCGCTCGGCAGGCCAAGCTGGAGTCCCGCGAAGCGCTGGCCGCCAGGGCGGGAGCCGACATTGAGAAGCGTGCGGAGGAGCTCCGGGCCCTCAACCAGGCAGCTCTCCGGTCCTTGGCAGAGGAGCGGGAGCAACTTGCCGAAGAGCAGACGGCCTTCTTCCTCAAGAAGGCCGAAGTCGAAGAGCAGTAGCGGCTTGCCGCTGAGAAGCTGTCCACGCGGAAGGGCGAGCTGGCGCAGCGGAAGGTCAACCTCGACAGCCACGAGGAGGAGCTTGCCGCGCGCGAGCAATCCCTTGGCGGGGCCCTCCAGGAAGCAAAGGACGCTGCCGCAGCTGCCGAGACCGCCAAGAAGGAGTTGGAGATGAAGGTGGCGCAGCTCGAGGCCGATCTCAAGGCGAGAAGTGAGGAGATCGCCGCGCTCAAGCTTGAGCGGGAGAAGGACGCCCACAGCCACTCAGAGCTGCAGGTCCGTCTTGCCGAGAAGGGCAAGGAGCTTGCCGCCGCCAAGGACTCCAACGCTGATCTCGGGTTTAAGCTGGCCACCTTGACCAAGACGCTGGACGCCACCAAGGAGCGGGAGGCGACCTTGAAGGAGAAGATCAGGGCCGAGAAGGCATTGCTGGAGAGTGCTGCCGTCACCCAGAACATCTTCAGGGAGACCGTCGAGCACTGGACGGAGGGTCTTGTCAATGATGCCGCAGACATTGACAGGGAGCTGGGGCAGCTAGGGGCGGAGTATCTCGGGTACTCCACCGACGAGAACCTCCACCCCAGCGCCAAGCTCACTCTGTTCTTCAAGGGCGTGGCAACGGCCCTCCAGCAACTCCGGGAGAGGATCCCGAAGCAGCTGGCGGACGAGTCACGCAAGCTCTGCGCAGGAGCCCTTCAAAAGGTGTTGATGAAGGTGGCCTTCCGCAACCCTGGCCTCAACCTCACCAACGTCCTCATGAGCTTGCCGTCGGACGCTGATCTGGAGGCGCTCAAGGCCCTTGTCGCACCCATTGTGGACAAGGTGAGCGGGATCAAGAGGGTTGAGGGCGACCGCACAGACTAGGCTTACCCATTTTCTTCTTTTCCTGTCGCTGCCGATCATGTTAGGAGAACAATCTGTTAAGGCTGCGACAAGCTATCTTGTAATATAACTCTATTTTGGGTAGTGATTGCAACGTTATTTCCTTTACTTGATTCCTTGCTTTGTATGTTTTTGCCCTACGCTTTTTGGGAACTTGCCGGCGTAGGAACCTTAGCCGCGAGCGCTGAGTGCGGAACGTCAGCAGCCTGCTGGCGGTGCCGTTGCCGACAAGAAACCTTGTCGCGACTAGTCGCAGCACACTTAAGTTGTTGAGCATACTCGAAAACAAAGCAAGGGCGCGACACTAGTCGCAGCACACTTAATTCGTTGAGCGGACTCGAAACAAAGTAAGGGCGCGGCTAGCCACGAGTTGGTTCCTCCGCGTTCAGGTTTTCCATACAAAGTGCGGTCGTTCAAAGAAGATAACTTAAAAATTTAAAAATCTGATTGCCCAAACTTTGGCAACTTAGCTTTTGTGTTGTTTGCTTCCCGGCAAGGCAAAACTCTCTTGAACGGCGCTTGGTCCATACCACTATCTCCTCCGCCCCAGCAAACTTGTGCGCGAGGGAACCTTCCTTTCCTTGAGAAAAAAGAAAAAAGAAAGAAGAGAAAATACATGTATGGGGCCTTTGGGCTCGTTATTGCTTACCGGGGGTATGTGCTGCACAAAGTGTCAGATAACACATGCAAGAAATAAAAAGCATGAAATGACAAGATGTGCGAGGCACATGAGCTTTACTTATGCACGGGGTCTGCGCCCGGCTTTGTACAAAGGATTACATGCAACAGCGGCAAGACTTGTACAAAATGTGGTTGCCGGAGCGGGTCGCGGCAACCGCGCCTTACGGGTAAAACTTACGAAGATGCTCAATGTTCCAGGAGTTGCTCACCGGAAAGCCATCTTCTATCTCAAGGCGGACAGCGCCAGGCCTAGTGACTCGTTTCACCCGATAAGGGCCTTCCCACTTCGGCGTCAACTTGTTGGAATTCTTGGCGGACTGAACGCGCCGAAGAACAAGGTCGCCTTCCTCGAGACTTCTGGCATTAACTTTGCGGCTATGGTAGCGGCGCAAAGCTTGCTGGTAGCGAGCAGCTCGTACAGCAGCCTGAAGACGGTCTTCCTCAAGGAGCAGCGCGTCATCTTGTCGCAGCTGCTCTTGCTCGAGCTCATCATAAGCGAGCACTCGAGGTGATCCGTATACGAGTTCCGTGGGGAGAACTGCCTCTGCTCCATAGACTAGAGCGAAAGGTGTCTGTCCAGTGGCTCGATTTGGCGTCGTCCTGATAGACCAAAGAACCACCGGCAGCTCCTCGATCCAGTTTCTTCTGCACTTGTGCAGCTTGTCGAAAGTTCTGGTCTTAAGTCCACGCAACACTTCAGCATTTGCCCTCTCCGCTTGACCGTTGCTTCTCGGGTGAGCAACAGAAGCGAAGCAGACCTTGGCGCCAAGATCTTGGACATTTTGCATGAAGGTGCGGCTCGTGAATTGCATACCGTTGTCGGTGATGATCCTGTTAGGGATCCCGAAACGGCAAACAATCGACCTGAAGAACTTGACTGCTGACTGTACGGTCACCTTCCTCACTGGTTCCACTTCCGGCCACTTTGTGAACTTATCGATGGCAACGTACAAGTACTCAAAACCCCCGACTGCGCGGGGAAAGGGGCCGAGGATGTCGAGCCCCCAGACCGAAAATGGCCAGGATAAAGGGATCGTCTGGAGAGCTTGAGCTAGCTGGTGTATCTGCTTGGAATGGAACTGGCACGCTTCACACTTGGTTACTTGTGCAGTTGCATCGTGGAGGGCTGTAGGCCAAAAGAAACCTTGCCGGAATGCTTTCCAGACAAGTGCTCTTGCGCCAATGTGGTGACCACATATGCCTCCATGTATCTCTGCCAACAGCTTTTGTCCATCTTCCCGGGGAATACACTTCAATTTCACACCGTTGAGTCTTATTATACACAGTGTGTTGTCAACAAACTGGTACATACTTGACTGCCTGGCTACTCTCTCCGCTTCTTCTTGCTCTTCGGGAAGTTCTCCTGTCTAGAGGAAACGGACAATCTGCTGCGCTCATGCTGGAGCCTGTGGCTCGACAACAAGGACTAAAGGCACATCTGCTGCTGCAGGAACATCCGCTTCTACGGCGAGGCCTTGCGGCTCAGCCGGAGCTTGATTTTCCCCGGCAAGCTTGCCGGAGCAAAACTTGTCGGGAGCGTTTGCTTCAACGGAACAAACCCTAGGGCTTTCCGGAGCAGACTGCTCCGCAGCATTCTTGGTGTTGATCTTGGGGACCTTCTTGGCGGCGGCTTCGGGAAGCTCTGCCGGAAAATAGTCAACAGAAATCAACTTCCTCTTCTTGCTCTGTCCAGTCGATGGTGTTACGGATGGTTGAGTTAGCTTGAGCACAAAGATCCCTGGTTCCACAGGCAACTTAAGTGCGGCGCACTTTGACAGGCCATCTGCGATGTTGTTCTGAGCTCTTGGAACATGTTCCATCTGTAGGCCGTCAAAGTGCTCTTCAAGCTTTCTCACTTCATCAACGTAAGCTTCCATCAACGGACTCTGATAATTCTTGTTTACTTGGCGGACGACAAGCTGCGAGTCGCCCTTGATAATGAGCTTCTTGATCCCAAGGTCTGCCGCGATCCTAAGACCGGCAAGCAAACCCTCATACTCAGCAGTATTGTTTGTCGCTTGCTCCTTGGGAAAGTGCATCTGGACTACGTACTTGAGGTGCTCTCCGGTGGGTGCGACAAGCAGCACGCCAGCACCGGCGCCTTGCAGCGAGAAGGCACCATCAAAGTACATCAACCACTCTTTGCTTGCTTCTTTGACGGGGATGCTCGTTTCTGGAGTTTCTTCATCTGGTGTCGGCGTCCACTCTGCTATGAATTCCGCCAATCCTCTGCTTTGGATGGTTGAAGTGCTTTCAAACTTGAGGCCAAAGCTTGATAGTTCCAGTGCCCACTCAACAATCCTGCCTGTTGCTTCTGGATTCTGCAGTATCCTCTTCAGCGGAAAGCGAGTGACAACTGTGATCTCATGTGCTTGGAAGTAATGGCACAGCTTTCTCGAGGCCATGAGGAGGCCGAAAAGCAATTTCTGCACACCAGAGTACCTTGACCTAGCCCCCTGCAGAAGGGAGCTGACAAAGTAGACTGGGCGCTGCACCATTTTTTTTCCGTATCTCCTCTTGTGCTTGCGCAGATGCATCTTTGTCGGGACCAGAGCTTGTCGGGGAAGCCCCCTGTTTGTCGCTGGATGTGCTTGCCGCGGTCGCTGGCTCATCATCTGCCTCCCTCTCCGCTACTAACGCAGCACTAACCACTTGATTGGTTGCCGCTAGATACAGCAGCAACTTCTCTTGTGGCTTAGGTGCGACAAGTATTGGAGTAGAGGACAGGTATCTCTTCAAGCCCTGTAGCACAGCCTCTGCTTCCGGAGCCCATTTCATTGGACCTGCCTTTTTCAAAATTATGAAAAACGGCAGGGCACGCTCAGCAGACTTAGAGATAAACCTGCTGAGAGCAGCCACGCAACCGGCAAGTCTTCGTACATCCTTGACGCGCTTGGTTGCTTCAATCTGCTCAATGGCCTTGATCTTGTCGGGATTGGCTTCAATCCCCCTCTGAGACACGAAGAACCCGAGAAGCTTGCCGGAAGGGACTCCAAACACACACTTCTCGGGGTTGAGCTTGAGCTGGATCTTGCGCAGATTTGCAAAGGTGTCATCTAAATCTTGAATCAGGGTTGCCCTGTCCTTGCTCTTGACCACCATGTCATCCATGTAGGCTTCTACATTTCTGTGTATTTGGGGCTCAAAAGCTGTATGGACCACCCTTGCAAACGTTGAACCAGCATTCTTCAAACCAAAAGGCATCCGTATGAAATAGTACGTGCCACACGGAGTGATGAATGCGGTCTTCTCCTCATCCTCTTCTGCCATGAAGATTTGATGGTATCCTGAGTATGCGTCAAGAAATGAAAGCATGTCACATACGGCCGTGGAGTCAACAATCTGGTCAATGCGCGACAAGGGAAATGGGTCTTTGTGACAAGCTTTATTGACATCGGTGAAGTCGATACAAAGCCTCCATTTCCCGTTTGCCTTACGCACGACTACAAGATTGGCCAACCAAGTAGGATGGAGCACTCCTCTGACAAGGCATGCTGCTTCCAACTTCTTGATTTCTTCTGCGATGAATTCTTCGCGCTCCACTGCTTGTTTCCTGACTTTCTGCTTGATGGGCCGCGCGTGAGGACAGACGGCAAGGTGGTGCTCAATTACTTTCCTGGGAACACCGGGGATGTCAGACGGTTGCCATGCAAACACATCGACGTTCGCCCGCAGGAAAGCAATGAGCGCGCTTTCCTATTTAGGGTCAAGTGTGGCACTGATGGTAAAGGTACCACCAGTGCCGTCCTCCTTGGCGGACACCTTCTTGGTCGCTGGCGGAGCCGCCATTGCCTTCTTACACTTGCCGGTGGAGCTCGATGGTGCATCCTCGACGGCAGTGCAGCACTCCGAAGAGGTGCGTTTGCCGGAGTGGGCATCAGAGTTCTTGCCGGACTCGGTCTTCTTCTTCCCTCCGGGAGCTTCAGCGGCAAGTGTCTTGCGATCTGCTGTGGCTGCTGCTTCCCGGTAGATCTTGTCGGCGCAGATAAGAGCATCTTTCTTGTCACCAGGGACAGAGGTGACGCTTATCGGGCCTGGCATCTTCAGCATGTTGTAGGCGTAATGAGAGGCTGCCATGAACTTGGCGAGTGCAGGACGGCCGAGTATCCCATTGTAAGGTAATGGAAAATCGGCAACATCAAAGGTGACCCTCTCAGTCCTGAAGTTTAGCTCGCCGCCAAATGTCACTGGCAACGTGATCTTCCCCTTCGGCTTGCTCCTCCCCGGGTTGATTCCTTGGAATGTGCCGGTCTCTTCGAGCTCACTGTCAGGGATCTGGAGTTTCTGGAGTACAGCGGAGGAGATCAAGTTCAAGCCGGCCCCGCCGTCAACTAGCATCTTAGTGACCTTGAGATTGCGGATAGTTGGTGAAACCAACATCGGCAAGCACCCGACCGCAGTTGTGCGATCAGGGTGGTCCTCAATATCAAAGATGATAGGCGTGCTGGACCATTTCAGAAGCTTGCGCGATTCGACAGGTGGTTCTACCGCATTGACTTCCCGCACCCACTGTTTGAGTTAGCGGTGTGAAGTATGCAGAGAAGCGCCGCCGTCAATGCACAAGACCTTTGTGGCTTTCTGGAACTCCTGCTCACAGGTCTCAACATCATCCACATCTTCGTCGTCGTCGTCATCTTCATCCTTGTCGCGTCCGCGGGGAGGTCTATCTCCTTACAGCTGCTTGGCCTTGCCGCGGCGTCCTCCCCGGCCGTTGAATGGCCGCTTCTTGCCGGATCCTCCATCGCCTCCTTGGGCCTTCTCCTTGTCGCGCCGCTCGTACTCAGCCTTTTGCTGCTCAACAAGCTGCTCGACCCTCTTGCAGTTCTGGAGGTCATGGCCCTTGGTGCGGTGGATCTTGCAGTACTGCTTGTCGGTGCCGTCCTTCCTGTCGGCGGCCGCCACAGCCTGGCAGTTGGTGCATGCAGCAACTTCCTTGCCGGAGCTACCAGCTTTGGCTTTGTTGGCGCCACCTCCGTTGCTGGACTGCTCGACGACTAGCGCCTCTTTGTTTTTCTTCTTCCTATTGTTCCGCCGCCGGTTTTTCTTTGCCGGGGCGGCATCCTCGCTGTCAGATCCCCCTGCTCCTGTTTCCTCTCCGAGGAGTTTCCTCCCCTCTTCAGCACGTGCGCACTTGTCGGCCAGGGCGTACAGCTGATAACCCTCAACCGTAAGGGATCGAGATAGTCTTCGCGGGTAAGAATAACCCAATTTATTGATTCGACACACGGGGAGCCAAAGAGTATTTATAAGCTTTGACAGTTGAGTTGTCAATTCAACCGCACCTGAAATATACTTACTTGCAACAAAAGATAAGTGGTAACAGTGATATGATAGTGACGATAGTAATAGTAAAAGTAAACAGCAAAAGTAAATAGCAGTAGTAAATGGCAAAAGTAGCAACTAGTGACAAGCAGGGTTTAAAACACTGTAGGCTAGGGAGATGGATGGTTGGGCGCTGCATGGATGAGATAGATTTAACTTGGGGCACGGCACACGGAAAAGTAATGATCATCTAGGCAAATATCAAACATTAGGCATGTATCCCGTAGGTAGTTGTACGTGCTTGCAATAAGAACTTGCACAACATCTTTTGTCCTACCATCCCGCTACGAACGGGGCCAAAAGGAACTTATGGATATTAAGGTGCTCCTGTCAAAGAGCACCGGAACAAAGCAATGAACTCAATGGATACATGTAATCCTCAAACTGGACCATCCCCTTTGGTGTCCCAAGCTGTCACTTTTGGGATCGCCGGTTCCGAACCGTAACAGGTGCAAACAACTCATAGATAGGATCACGAACACAAATATATTCATGCAAACACATATGGTTCAGATCTGAAATCATGGCACTCGGGCCTTAAGTTTCAAGCATTAAGAGTAATAAGTTGAAGCAAAGATGATAAACACCATAGTAGATGATAGGCAACATGCCCCCAACGATCTGATAAACTATTACATGATCTAACTCATCCAATCCCTACCATCCCCTTCGCCTACAGCGGGGGAATTACTCATACATGGAGGGAGAAGTCATGGAGGGATGATGGAGTGGTGATGATGATGACGATGGCGACGATCTCCCCTCTCCGGAGGCCAATTCAGCCTCCAGATTAGCCCTCCCGAGGAAGAACAGAGGGTGGCGGCGGCTCCGCGACGGAAAACTGCGCAAGAACTTCTGATCTGGGGTTTCTGCGTCGGGAGTAAAAATACGGGGTAAAGTAGGGCACCAGGGGGTGTGGGACCCACCCAGGCGGCCTCCCGGCGCGGCCCAGGGGGGGCGCCCACAGGGCGCCTGGGAACCCCCTGGCCCCCCTCTGGTCCCACTTCTGGCTCCTGGTTCCTTCGGATGCGTGGATTTTCTGTGATTTTTCGTGGATTTTTCTGAGGTACCTAAATATCCGTTTTCCTGCACACAAATAAACCATACAGGCAGCTCTGCTGAAAACAGCGTCAGTCCGGGTTAGTTTAGTCCAAGTCATGCAAGAATGAGGCCAAAACAATATCAAAAGTGTTTGGAAAAGTAGATACGTTTAAGACGTATCAACAGCTCGCTGACGTCCCTGATCTTGTACATCGCCATCTCCTCCCTCATCCTGCGGTTACGCACGTTCTGATGGAATGCGCTGATAACCGCGGCAGGGTGGACGTCTGGGATGTTGTGATGTACACGGCTGAATCTCTGGATATACTTGCGCAGGGGCTCTCCTTCCTTCTGGCGAGCAGGTGAAGGTCACTCTCTTGGCCATGAGGTTTGTGGCCGCCTGTGAAGGCGCCGACAAACTGATGGCACATGTCTGCCCAAGAAGATATGGAGTTGTCCGGCAAGTGCATGAGCCAGGACCTGACGTTGGGCTTGAGTACCAGCGGGAAGTAGTTGGCAAGGATCTTGTCGTCTCGCCCCCCAGCAGCTTGCACCGCGATGGTGTAGATGCTGTGGAACTCCGCGGATGCGTCTTGCCGTTGTACTTCTCCGGTACGTCTGGCTTGAAATTCTTCATTCTGGGCCACTGGACTTGCCGCAGCTCACGAGTAAACGCAGGACAACCTACTGCGTACGGCAAGTCGCCTGGTCCCCCTAGCGCATGCATGTCGACAGCGGGCCCAGCGCGCTGGTCTGATTGACGCTGCGCTTCTCTTCGACGCTCGATGCGGGTACGAGCGTCCTCTTGCTGTCGATCTTGAAGAACTTGGCGCTGATCGCGACGAGCTCGAGGATCCGACGACGCGGTGGAGTCGCTGTCGAGGTTGATCCGGTGAGTCGGCAATCTTGGCCTTCGGGGCGGAGAGTGCACGGTGGTTGCACCCCCACCGGTCTTGTCGCCATCGGCCCGCGCCTGGCTGACTTGCCGCGGCTGTGACGTGTTCGGCTGCCGCGGAGTGTCGCCGTTGGCAAAGGCAATGAGACTCTGAATAGTGTCCCTCCAGTCGTCGGCCTTGTCTGCCGCTGGAGGGAAGTCTAGGAGCTGTTGAGCTCGTGCCAGAGCTTCTGTTGGAGTGGCGGCTAGCGGTGGCGAACGGTGCGAGGAGCGGGATATGCTCGGACTTCTAACCACGTTAGAAGGAGCAGTATCTCATCCAGGCGACCGTGCCTTGCTCGTGCCGGCATGCTGGCGTGCATGCTGGTCTTGAGCATCCCGGGATCCACCAGCTCGATCTTGGCCCAGCAAACGTATGGTACAGTGAGTACCATGATGCTGCCGGTCCCGCGCCTCCTGAGATGGGCGCGGTGCATGCATGGACGCCGAGGCGTTGGAGTGCGCCCGGTCATTGTGGGAGTCGACTACGCCGCCGATGGGCAGCGCAGCTTTGTCCTTGGACTTGGCGGCACCGTGAGCTCCCTCATCAACGTCCGTTCTTCCGCCGGCGTCTACCCCACCAGCCGTTGGCTCCGGTGGTGGTGGGATCGACGCGGACGGACCAGATGCCTCCGAAGCCTTGTTCTTCGGCGGCATGTTGATGAAGATGATGAAGATCTAGCTCGTGTGATCGCCGGATCAGGTTCACACAACCTCGACGCACCCCCTACCTGGCGCGCCAAAGATGTCGGGGAAACTGATCCACCCACGAACACCTATGGGACCGGAGCCCCTTTCGGTACGGCAGGGGGCGGAGATCGCACGAAGAGCAGATCGAGGCGAGGCACACGAGCAGTTTACCCAGGTTCGGGCCGCACGGATGCGTAAAACCCTACTCCTGCTTTGGTTTGCATTGAGTTCTTGCTCGGGAGCGCTGAGAGCTACAGTACACTTCAGCAGCTAACGAGACCGAGTGTGAGAGTGTTCGAACCCCCCTCTACATTGCGCATGGGCCTCCTTTTATAGGCTCAAGGGGTCACCTACAGGTGGCAACGCAGTTGAGGGCAAAAATGGGAAAGATGTTGTAGTAGGTACAGCTACCTGTACAGTGTTCCATACCTAACCCTGACGGCAGGGGACAAGGGCATTAAATGCCCATCGACGTCGCCCAAACAGTGCAAAAATTGATCGTCAGGGGCGCCACCGTTCGCCACGATGGCGATCCTGTCAGCGCCGCTTGCCACCGCTTCGCCGCTGGCTGCACAACCTCCCGCCACGTACGCCTGGAAGGGTCCCAGAGCGACACGTTGGTGGATGCGCTGGAGCATGGGCCCGGAGTGGTAGCTTGTCGCGGCAAGCGCCTTGCCGCGGTCATTGTTTTGTCTCGTCTGGGAGCTTGTCACTCACAAGGCCTTGCCAGGACGCATGGCGCGTCGCGACAAGTTCCTTGAGATGCCCTGGTTGGCCTTCCCGGCAAGCTCCTCTCGCCGGGGTCTTGTCTCCTTGACTTGAATACTTTGTTCTTGAATGGCTCCAAAGGAACCACGGAGGACCTTGGCGATCACCCGGCAAGCCTTGCCGCGGGACGCTGCGACTGCTCGTGCACAAGTTCGGGATACTAAGGATACCCGTACTTTAGTACACCGACACATGCCTCATGGGCAGGATGACTAAGATCCCGTTTTCAGGTACAATGAAACGGGAAAGTGACTTGATGGAAATCATACATGCTGATGTGTGTGATCCAATGAGAATTAAGGCGTGTGGTGGATATCGTTATTTTCTCATCTTCACTGACGATTTGAGTAGATATGGGTATATTTACTTAGTGAAGAAAAAGTCTGAAACGTTTGAAAAGTTCAAGCAATTTCAGAGTGAAGTTAAGAATCATCATAACAAGAAGATCATGTTCCTACGATCTGATCAAAGGGGAGATTTTCTGAATTATGAGTTTGGCAATCACTTAAGAAATTGTGGAATTGTTTCGCAGTTGAAGCCACCTGGAACACCATAGCGTAATGGTGTGTCCGGACGTCGTAATCGAACCTTATGAGATATGGTGCGATCTATGATGTCTCTTACCGATCTACCGCTATTATTTTGAGGTTATGCATTAGAGACAGCTGCATTCACTTTAGATAGGGCACCATCTAAGTCCGTTGAGACGATGCCGTATGAACTATGGTTTGGCAATAAACCAAAGTTGTCGTTTTCTCAATGTTTGGGGCTGCGATGCTTATGGCTTCAGCCGGAAAAAGCTCGAACCCAAAGCGGACAAATACATCTTCATGGGATACCCAAAGGTAATAGTTGGGTATACCTTCTATCTCAGATCCAAGGACAAAAATGTTTCTCGCTAAGAACGGGTCCTTTCTCGAGAAGGAGTTTCTCTCGAAAGATTTGAGTGGGAGGAAGATAGAATTTGATGAGGTTGTCGAACCCTCACTTCAACCGGAAAGTAGTGCAACACAGAAAGATGTTTCTGTGGAACCTACAACTGTTGAAGAGGAAACTAATGATAGTGATCATGAAGCTTTGGATCAAGTTGGTATCGAACCTCGTAGGTCGACAAGGATATGTACTACTCCTGAGTGGTACGGTGATCCTGTTTTAGAGGTCATGTTGTTGGATAACAATGAACCTATGAACTATGGAGAAGCGATGGTGGGCCCGTATTCCGACAAATGGTTAGAAGCCGAGAAATCCGAGATAGGATCCATGTATCAAAACAAAGTATGGACTTTGGTGGACTTGCCCGATGATTGGCAAGCCATTGAGATAAATGGATCTTTAAGAAGAAGACGGACGTGGACGGTAATGTCACCATCTATGAAGCTCGACTTGTGGCAAAGAGTTTTTCACAAGTTCAAGGAGTTGACTACGATGAGATTTTCTCACCTGTAGCGATGCTTAAGTCCGTCGGAATCATGTTAGCATTAGCTGCATTTATGAAATCTGGCAGATGGATGACAAAACAAGTTTCCTTACCAGTTTTTGGAAGGAAAGGTTGTATGTGATACAATCAGAAAGGTTTTGTCGATCCTAAGGATGCTAAAAGGTATGCTAGCTCCAGCGATCCTTCCATGGACTGGAGCAAGCATCTCGGAGTCGGAATATACACTTTGATGGAGTGATCAAAGTTTTTGGGTATACAAAGTTTGTTAGAAACTTGTATTTACAATAAAGTGAGTGGGAGCACTACAACATTTCTGATAAGTATATGTGAATGACATATTGTTGATCCGAAATGATGTAGAATTTCTGGAAAGCATAAAGGGTTGTTTAAAAGTAGTTTTTCAAAGGAAGACCTAGATAAAGTTGCTTACCTAATTGGGCATCAAGATCTATAGAGATAGATGAAGATGCCTGATGATACTTTCAAAACACACCTTTGACATGATTTTGAAGGAGTTCAAAATAGATCAGTCAAAGAAGGAGTTCAAAATAGATCAGTCAAAGCTTGACCGCAGCAAAAGGAAGAGGAAGGACGAAGGTCGTCCCCTATGCTTTTGTCATAGGATCTATATGGTATGCCATGCTGAGTACCGCGCATGATGTGTGCCTTGCCACGTGTCTGGCAAGAGGGTACAAAAGGTGATCTAGGAGTAGATCACCAGACAACGGTCAAAATTATCCTTAGATGAATAAGGAAATGTTTCTCGGTTATGGAGGTGATAAAGAGTTCGACGTAAAGAGTTATGTCGATGCAAGCTTAACACCTATCCGAATAACTCTAAGTAGAGATACCGGATACGTATAATGGAGCAACAGTTTGGAATAGCTCCAAGTGGAACATGGTAGCAGCATCTGCGATATGACATAAAGTTTTGCGAAGTACATAGGGATCTGAATGTTGCAGACCCGTTGACTACAACCTCTCTCACAAAGCATAACATGATCAAACCCAGAACTCATTGAGTGTTAATCACATATTGATGTGAACTAGATTACTGACTCTAGTAAACTCTTTGGATGTTGGTCACATGGCGATGTGACCTGTGAGTGTTAATCACATGGTGATGTGAACTAGATTATTGACTCTAGTGCAAGTGGGAGACTGTTGGAAATATGCCCTAGAGGCAATAATAAATTGGTTATTATTATATTTCCTTGTTCATGATAATTGTTTATTATCCACACTAGAATTGTATTGATAGGAAACTCAGATACATGTGTGGATACATAGACAAACACCATGTCCCTAGTAAGCCTCTAGTGGACTAGCTCATTGATCAACAGATGGTCACGGTTTCCTGACCATGGACATTGGATGTCGTTGATAACGGGATCACATCAGTAGGAGAATGATGTGATGGACAAGACCCAATCCTAAGCCTAGGACAGATCGTGTAGTTCGTATGCTAAAGCTTTTCTAAATGTCAAGTATCTTTTCCTTAGACCATGAGATTGTGCAACTCCCGAATACCGTAGGAATGCTTTGGGTGTACCAAACGTCACAATGTAACTGGGTGGTTATAAAGGTGCACTACAGGTATCTCCGAAAGTGTCTGTTGGGTTGGCACGAATCGAGACTGGGATTTGTCACTCCTTGTGATGGAGAGGTATCTCTGGGCCCACTCGGTAGGACATCATCATAATGTGCACAATGTGACTAAGGAGTTGATCACGGCATGATGTGTTACGGAACGAGTAAAGAGACTTGCCGGTAATGAGATTGAGCAAGGTATCGGTATATCGACGATCGAATCTCGGGCAAGTGCTATACCGATAGACAAAGGGAATCGTATACGAGATTGATTGCTTGACATCGTGGTTCATCTGATGAGATCATCGTGGAACATGTGGGAGCCAACATGGGTATCCAGATCCCGCTGTTGGTTATTGGCCGGAGAGTTGTCTCGGTCATGTCTATATGGTTCCCGAACCCATAGTGTCTACACACTTAAGGTTCGATGACGCTAGGGTTATAGGGGAAGTATGTACGCGGTTACCGAATGTTGTTTGGAGTCCCGGATGAGATCCCGGACGTCACGAGGAGTTCCGGAATGGTCCGGAGGTAAAGATTCATATATGGGAAGTCCTGTTTTGGTCACCGGAAAAGTTTCGGGCGCTATCGGTAGCGTACCGGGACCCTCCCGGTGGTCACTGGCCCCAGAGGGCTGCATGGGCCAAGTGTGGGAGGGTACCAGCCCCAGGTGAGCTGGTGCGCCCCCCCACCAGGGCCAAGGTGCCTCCAAGAGGGGAGGAGGGAAAACCCTAGGGCATATGGGCCCTAGGTCCCAATTTGGTGCGCCCCCCCTCTCCCTCTCCCCCTCTGGCCGCCACCCTTAGATTGGATCTGGGGTGGCCGCACCCTTAGGGGTGGGAACCCTAGAGGGGGCGCCGCCCCACCCTTCCCCCTATATATATGTGAGGTTTCGGGCTGCCCACAACACGGTTTGACCTTTCTCGCTTGGCGCAGCCCTACCTCTCTCCCTCCACGTCTCTCGTAGTGCTTGGCGAAGCCCTGCTGGAGTCCCGCGCTCCTCCACCACCACCACGCCGTCGTGCTGCTGTTGGATGGAGTCTTCCCCAACCTCTCCCTCCCTCTTTGCTGGATCAAGGCGTGGGAGACGTCATCAGGCTGCACGTGTGTCGAACGCGGAGGCGCCGTTGTTCGGTGCTTAGATCGGAATCAACCGCTATCTAAATCGCTACGAGTACGACTCCTTCATCCGCGTTCTTGTAACGCTTCTGCATCGCGATCTACAAGGGTATGTAGATGCACTCCCCTCCCCCTCGTTGCTAGATTACTCCATAGATAGATCTTGGTGATGCGTAGGAAAAAATTTGATTTTCTGCTACGATCCCCAACAGTTTTGTCAGCCTCCCATGTTGCCATGAAACCCTCTAACCACCTTCCTAGCAAACAATTGTTTGGCTAAGTTACGCTTTGCTCAATCCCCTCTTATAGCATTGTTAGTTGTAGGTGATGATAAAGTTTGCTCCATGTTGGATTTGATATTTTGGGAATATAACAATATCACTTATCTAAATTACTACACATATATACTTGGTAATGGGTGGAAGGCTTGGCCTTTTTCTTGGTGTTTTGTTCCACTCATGCCTCCTTAGGATCCGATAAACCGGTGTTATGTTCCTTCATTTTGCATTCCTAACGCGGTTGGGGTTTATGGGGCCCCTTTAGAATTCGCTCTGCTTAAGGCTTTTCCAGCAAGGCCCAACCTTGGTTTTACCATTTGCCTAATAACTAAAACATGCCGAGGGAGTAATTAACCCGAGGATTTATTTATCAACCCCCCCCCCCCCGGGCCAGTGCTCGACTTGAGTGTTGGTCCAAACCTGTCAACCGCTGGTGACCGCCTGGGGCAGCTCTGGTATTTTGGCCTACCGGAAGTTTGGACAATCCGATTGTGGCCTGAGACAAGATACGGGCGGCTCCTATAAGGGTGTCGGCATGTCGAGAGGTCTTGATGGATTAGTTTTACCTTTGTCGAAATATCTTGTGCACGGGATTCCGAGAACACTCGGGTCTTACCAATTTGGAGTTGTTACTCCACTGATCGTGAGAGCTTGTGATGGGCTAAGTTGGGACACCCCTGCAGGGTTATGATCTTTCGAAAGTCGTGCCCGCGGTTATGTGGCAAATTGGAATTTGTTAATATCCGGTTGTCAATAACTTGACAACATAACTCTATAAGAATACACTACCTGTGTGAGTAACCGTGATGGTCTCTTTTCGAAGGGGTTCATAAAGTGAACATGATGGGGTTATGTATGAATGTAAATAGATAGGATCACTTCTTGATCACTACTAGTTGCGATCATTGGCATATATTCTCATCTCGCTCTGACTTCGTGAGCTAGCCTCATACAATGCTTAATGCTGCTGCAACTACTTTATAACCTCTCCACACCTAAAAGCCTTGATAGTTTTGATACCTGTGAATAAGATTGCTGAGTCCTCGTGACTCAGAGTTTACAACACAAATAGATGTAGGTACATCAGAGTTTGACTCAGGAGACGTGCAAGAGCTTCAATGGGAGTTCGATGAAGAGCGCGGGCGTATGTACGTGACATACGCCGACGATCAGTAGTGGTTCCTACTAGGGCCGATCGGGATTAACCTATGTTGTATGTTTTTCTTCGTTTGATTTTGTCCGTAGTCGGACTCTGTGTTCCCTGGATGAATGTATATTTATTGTATTAATTGTGTGACGTGGCGACTGTAATCCAACTATTAAACTCTCTTTCATCATGTTCATTGCATGGGTTGTGTAAAGATACCATGCTTGAGACCATTCTAGAATGCGATTATGACTCTAAGTTGTGCCTCGACTGGTAGGAGCTATAGCCGCATCCTGGGAGTTACACTATTAATGCAAGTTAGTCCTTCTAAAGCCTTTATCCTCAACTGATGTTTAATATGCTCATACTCACTGTCGAAAACTACTGCTTAGTTTGCTATTTCTATCAAAATGCATGTTCGCAACAACTGTAAGTTCCAAGTTTTAGTCGTAAAACCAAATTCCTTATTCATACTATGCACATTACTTAATAATACCTATATGTATGCTTATTTTTGTAGATCTATAATCTAGTGTGTGGTGAAGCAGCCCACATTTGCACCTTGTCATCTCCTGTTTTATCTTACTGATGTGGCCGATCATATGAACAACATGCCATGCACGTTAACCAAAATAGATATAGTGATTGTCTTTGCCCTTCATATATGCGTGTTATGTTGACATGGTAATCCCGTAGTGTGTTGAAGCTCCCCGCATTATGAACAATACCAAATTATACTATTGATATTTTGAACCGACTCTTTATTTTCTAATTTGAAATTGGATGGAATTGACAGCATAGTTACCATCTTTGTTAATACACTTGCAAAACATGTCATCTATCTGCTTGTTTCAGGGTGATATGCCTGATGGCATGCACAAGTCTGCTGAAGGCTGTGAGACAAACCCAACATATATTGCAGCAAAGGAGGCAAAACATCTTGAAGATAGCAAGATAACCCCAAAGTCATGTCTTAATGCAGTGTTCAAGTTACATGAGACTAGTTGTCATATGAGCTCACATAATTAGGTGTCTGAATCATTTCGACTTCTTCTGTCCCAAGTTCAAGCAGAAAGGCATTATGCAACTCAACTTCGACTTGAAGTCCAATCTCTAAGGAAGATCGCGAAGAACACCAATGAGAACCTCATTACTAAACAGCTACACCTGGAAGCTATGACCGACATGCTAGGCCGGTCTCACAGCCTCGCTCAGAAGCTTGCGCGGCAGCTCCCGTGTAAGGCTGACCTTTCATGAACAATCTTGGAAGTGGTATTCGTTCAGGAAATTTTTGTTACGTGCAATGGCGCCCAGTTTTGTAATCTGCTTCTTCGTTACTCTTTGTGATCACTGGTGGCAAACTTCGATGCCCAGTGGATGTAATATACCATAAATCATTTATTTTACAATGTAGGTTTATTCTAAGTTACAATGTTGTCATTTCTTTATTGTATAGAGTGGGTTCGTTCTTAATTCCTACTAGTTACCGTATATGCCATAATTCTCTATGCCAAAAAAGGCGAAAATCTGATGAAGTCTACCAGGCCCAAACTCTCACCTCTAACGCGCCTGCATTTTAGTGGGCCACAATTGTGCTGGTCCGCAAATTTCTTGGGCCTGAAAGGCCATTGGCGCCCTTCACACTTCATGTCAGGCCCACAACTTACACGGGCCTACAATCGGCCTAATGTTTAGTTCGGTCTTTAGTGGACCCATCGCTTAGTTGGGCCCATGTAGCTTCGGGCCATTAACAGGCGGAATATTATGCGGGCATTTTAACTCCCATAAGATGCCATGAGCCTTTAGCAGGCTGAAATGCATGTTGGGCCCCAATTTTCAGTAGTCTTCCACGGGCCTTTAGCAGGCTGAAATGTAGACCAGACCATTATTGGCCCAGTTTGTCGGGGGAAACGACACCTATGGGATCCCGAGGAACCCTACTACGGTTGGCGGGGGCGTAGCGCTGCACAAAGAGCAAGTCTAGCGATCAACACGTTGGAATTTTTACCCAGGTTTGGGCGGCAAATGATGTGTAAACCCTAGTCCTGCTTGTGTGTGTTTATGTTGTGTTCTTGAGCTCTTGAACTGGCTACTATGCGTACCTTGTCCAAAAAGTCTGAATCCTTCCACAGTACGCCTCAGGCCTCCTTTTATATGATAAAGGGGTCGCCACAGTGGCGCATAGGAGGTGGAAACTATCTACAGTGTATAAGTTTACCACCTAACATCATAGGAAAAATGCATTTAAAGCACTGCATATGTGTCCTCTTGCTTTATCCGGGATGGCAACAGAGCTCGTCCCGCCCGTCGCCGCCTCGCCTTGCTCCGACACACGTCTAAGCTGACGAGGCATGCAGCGCCATGCTAGTTGGCTGGTCGCTGTGCTGGTGTGGTGGCAGGGTCTTCACGAAGATCTGCATGCCACCACGCAGGTGCTTGGCTAGTTGGCTTACGAGCTCCATGCTGCCACATAGGCCCGTGTCTAGTTGGCGGGTTGGTTGCCGCGTAGGAGTGGCCGCGGGGCACCGAAACTCTGGCAGGTGCGGGCCTGGCCGTGGCCTCGCAGACGCCCCCGGCAAGGGTCTCGCTAGGGCCTCATGGCTGTCCCTGGCAAGGATCTTTCCGTGGGTCTTCCATCGTCCCCGGCAAGGATCTTGCCGGGGATCTTCCATCGTCCCCGGCAAGGATCTTGCTTGGGGTCTTCATCTTCTGGTCCTTTTCTAGGTTCGCATGCCTTTGGTCTCACAAAGATCTACATGCCACCATGCAGGCACCCCTGAATCTTGGTCTTGACATTGTTTATGGTGTCAGAGCTCCCAGGCTCAAGGGTGGCGACCTTGCTGGTGTTGGGAAAGTTTCCTCGGCAAGACTCTTTCTGGGGCTATGTAGGTCACCCCTGCAAGGGTGTTGCCAGGGGGAGTCCATCTTTCCCCTCTACTCTTCATGCCTCTGGCTTGAGTGATGCCTTGGCAGTCTCGTGCTTTTCCTTCCTCTGCCCCGCCAAGCATGGCCGTAGGTGTGGCTACGACTGACCGTCCACAAGTAAAGTTGTACAGAAGGGCCCCTACTTTTGTACAACGAGAGGAGCCCCCGTGCCGGGGCCACACATAAGCGCGAAGCGTTGTTGGGCCAAGCCCAGAACGGTGCCCGGGCATGCATGGCATAGTTTTAACTGCGGTGATTTCTTCATCAGTTGTGCTTCCCCACGACTAGCATTGGGTGCGTGCCATGGGTGTCGTGCGTGGAACGGTTGCAGCATGCCTGCGCCACGTCACGGTGAAATAGTAAAGAGGCGGCCCACGTCTTCCCCTTAAAAGAGGAAGCCACAGGGGCGTTGCTCATTTACAAAGAGGATTCGGGTCGTGGCCTTCATGGTGTCCACGCCCCACGATCATGGGGCAGGCAAACGGTCGCTCCACTTGTCTACTTAATTCTGGCTCACCCACCACGTGTCCCCCATGCCTCAGGGAGGGTAGGTGGTGGATATGGAGGGCACGGGCATTAATGCCGAGGTAGGAAGCTGGGCGTTGCTGATTGCAGCAGCGGGTCGGTCTTGATTCCCTGCGCCTCTGGTGGTCGGATTGGTCGAGTGGGGCGGCCGCCCTTAGGTTGGGGGGCCGAGCCCCGGCCCTGCCCATTCTATAAAAAGGAGAGAGGGGCAGTATTCTTCTGCATTCATCTCCTTCTTGCTTGATACTTTTCTTCCACTCGCCGTGGTTAGAGAGCGCGCTGGTGCTCCGATGGCGGCAACGAGGGCTTCTGCCCGATAGCGCGTCCCCCTTCCTCCGGAGCTCATGGCAGCGGAGCCCATCATGAGAGGAAGAGGGAGGGGGCAAGGCCGAGGTAGCCGTGGCGCTCGAGGGAGGGGAGGATGGGGCGGCGCACCGGACGCGCTTCCGTCAGCGGCTCTTCCCCCAATGGAGGGCCATGTCGGAGACCAGCCTCGCGAGTTCTTCATCAGGTTGTACAAGCCAGTGTGCGGTCACTTCCGTCTCCGCACCCCGTTTGCTGGGGTAATAGAGCTTGACCCACCGCAGGCCTTGAGGCTGCATATGAGGGGCCGCAGGAAAGGAGGCATGCGATTCAACGTCAACTTCCCCGCTCCTCACGTCATGTACCTCCGCCGTGGGTGGAAGACCTTTGCCCGCGCCCACATCCTATCGGAGGGCACGTTCTCCTGTTCAAATTAATGGAGAACGACCTGCTGTCCGTCAAGGTCTTTGGGCTCTCGGGAACCCACTTAGGGTGAACTGCGTGCCGTTGTCGGTGATGACCCTATTTGGCACACCAAAACGACAGACTAGCCCCTTAAAGAACTTGATGGGTGATTCTTTTGTCACCTTTCTCACTGGTTCCACTTCCGGCCACTTTGCGAACTTGTCGATCGCGATGTAAAATTACTCAATGCTCCCGATAGCACGGTGAAAGGGGCCCAGTATGTCGAGCCCCCAGACCGAAATTGGCCAGGAAAGAAGGATTTTCTGAAGAGCTTGAGCTGGTTGATGAAGCTTCTTCGAATGGAACTAGCATGCTTCACACTTGGTTACCAGTGCAGTTGCATCCTAGAGGGTGGTGGGCTAGAAGAAACCTTACCGGAACGCCTTGCCGGCAAGGGCTCTTGAACCTATTTGGGAGCCACACATGCCTCCATGTATCTCTGCCAACAACTCCAGTCCGTCCTCCTGAGGAATGCATTTCAATTTCACGCCGTTCGATCCTCCTTCTCTATAGGGCATTATCAACAAACTGATACATGCTGGACCGACGGGCTACTTTATCTGCCTCTTCCTGTTCCACAAGGAGTTCCCCTGTTTGGAGGAAACAGACGGTGCGCCGCGCCCAAGTTGGAGCCTGGTGCTCGACGGCAAGGACTAAAGGCTCATCTTCGGCCGTGGGGGCAGCTGCCTCTACGGTCGGGGCTTGGGGCCCGGCCGAAGGTTGCTGCTCCCCGGCAAGCTTGGGGCACTCGGCAACGTCCTTACCGGCGGCTCCTGGGAGCTCAGCGGGAAAGTACTTGTCGGAGCCTGCCTTCCTTCGTTTTTCTATCCCATAGGTGGCTCAACACATGCCTGGGTTAATTGAAGCACAAAGGTACCTAGTTCCACATGCAACTTGAGGGCAACGCGTTTTGACACGTCACCGGCAATGTTGTTCTCTGCTCGAGGAACATGCTCTGCTTGTAGACCATCAAAACGCTCCTCCAACTTCCTCACCTCATCAACATAAGCCTCCATCAACGGGCTCTGGTAATCCTTATTAACTTGCTTGACGACAAGCTACAGATCACTCCTGATGATGAGCTTCCTGATTCCGAGGTCTGCCGCGATCCTGAGACCAGCAAGCAATCCCTCATACTCTACAGTGTTGTTCATTGATTTTTCCTGGGGAAAGTGCATCTGGACTACGTACTTGAGGCGCTCTCCGGTGGGTGCGACGAGTAGCACACCGGCACCAGCACCTTGCAGCGAGAAAGCTCCATCAAAGTACATAATCCAGTCATGGCTCGTCTCCTTGCCTGGAAGGGTGGTCTCTTGAATCTCTTCGTCGGGCATTGAGGTCCATTCTACTATGAACTTTGCCAAGGATCGGTTCTTGATTGTTGAAGTACTTTCAAACTTGAGGCAAAAGCTTGATAGTTCCTATGCCCACTCGACAATCCTCCCAGTTGCATTTGGGTTGTGCAAGATCCATTGCAAAGGGAGGCGGGTGACAATGGTGATCTCATGCGCTTGGAAATAGTGACACAGCTTCCTTGAGGCCATAAGGAGGCTAGAAAGTTGCTTATGTATACCAGAATATCTTGATCTAGCCCCCCTGCAAGAGGGAACTGACAAAATAAACCGGGTGCTGCATCACCTTCTTCTTCTGTTCAACTTCGCCTCCTTGCGCACACTCTATCGTGCCGGGACCAGGCTTTGCTGAGGGTTTTGCCTTGTCGGCTTCAGGCCCAGCCGGGGAGAGCTCCGGCCCATCATCCGGTGACTCTGCCGCTACCGCTGCTTCTTCCTCAAACTCTCTCTGTGCTACTAGCGCAACACTAACCACTTGATTCATTGCCGCTAGATATAGCAGCAACGGCTCTTGTGGTTTAGGCGCGAATAGTGTTGGCTTGGAGGAGAGGTACCTCTTCAAATCTTGCAGCGCTACCTCTGTCTCCGGAGTCCATTTCATTGGACCCGCCTTTTTCAAAACATTGAAAAAGGGGAGGGCGTGCTCAGTAGATTTGGAGATGAACCTACTTCGGACAGCAACGCAGCCAGCAAGCCTACGGACATCTTTGACCCATCTTGGTGATGGGCCTCGAACCCCTCGTTGGTTACCCCAAGTGGAAGGTGTAAGATGCAGTAAGTAGAAGTGTTTTCCCCTAGCAAAGATGCCAAGGATCGAATCCCCAGAGACTCCTAGGTTCAACAGGTAGGTGTCAACTGCTAACGGCGCAATGACAGATACAAATAACTTTGCTCCCAACGAGTACAGAGAGGTTGTCAATCTCTCCGGCCTTGTAGTTCACAAAGGGTTAAAAGCAATATGATAGTAGTGATAGATAGTATTTTGCAATAGTAATTAAAATAGTGAAAAGTAAATAGTGTATGTGATCAATGATGGTAATATGGACCAGAGTCTCATGATGTTCACTAATGATGTCTCTCTCCCAAAAGACGATAAAACAGCTATGTGAGGTAAACAAATTACAGCTGGGCAATTGACAGGACCACGAACGCAAACCAATGCTGACTACATTGCAAGAAAGGTTGAGGTTCAAAGCATGGGCGGTACGCCAAAGTAAGTAGACCGAAATCCATCAATATCTACTACTAATCATCCACCTTGAGATATCTATCCAGAACATCTCGCTGGTATTAAGTTGCGAGTCCCACCCATAGTGTAAACTCAATGCAACAGACAATTGCATTAAAAGAACTTTGCGTAAAGTAAACAATCCTTGCACCCGCGGGCACAAGCACCATTGTTTTCCCCCTTGTGGCAACAACACATCCCCTAGACTCATGTTTCTGTCACTCAAGCTAGTCATCGAGGGGCATGAACCCACAATCGAGCATAACGTTCCCTCTTGGAGTCACTACTTACTACTTGGCCAAAGCAATAAATAACAACGGAGAACATGCAAGAATTACTTATGAACTAAAATATAAAAGAGGTGAAGCAAATATATTACTCAAGATCAATCTGAACATAATCTCATAATCCATCGGATCCCAGCAAACTCAACATAGCAACAGCATAAGGATTACATAGGTGCCTCGATCATGTAGGGCAGCTCACGAGGACTAATTATTGAAGCACAAGAACGGGAGGAGAACATCACATAGCTACTGGTCATGGACTCATGGTCCAAGGGAGACTACTCACGAGTCATCCGCGAGGCGTCCATGGTGGTGGAGAAGCTCCCGGTGGTGATCCTCCCCTCCGGCAGGGTGCCGGGAAGAGTTCTCCTGGTGCTCCCGATCTTGGAAGCGGCGGCGGCGGCGAAACAGAGATGGGATCGCGAAAAGAAGTCATGTTTCAAGGGTTTCGGGGAACCCTTTAAATATATGCCAAAGTAGGGCACCGGGGGGCTCTCGGGGGGCCGAGGCGCCCCTCCCCCCCCCCCCCCCCCCGG
>LR738711.1:500481638-500536986 GCA_902687465.1 Secale cereale | reverse complement strand
GGGGGGGGGGGGGGCGCCCACAGGGCGCCTGGAGCCCCTGTGGCCCCCCCAGGCTGCCCTTCGGACGCAGTGTTGTTTCCGATACGCTGATTTTTTATATATTTTTCCTGGATTTTTCTGGGCAGTTCTCGAAACGTGAAAACCTGAAATACAAAAACAGCCGAAAACAGAAACTGGCACCGGGGTGCACTGGATTAGTAAGTTAGTCCAAATATGATCAAAAGTGTATGGAAGTGTATGAATATCATAGAAATATCACCCAAAAGTGGCATGGAGCAAGCAGAAATTATAGATACGTTTTGGACGTATCAACATCCCCAAGCTTAATTCCTGCTCGTCCTCGAGTAGGTAAATGATAACAAGAATAATTTCTGTGGTGACATGCTATTAACCATATAGGACTTTTTCATAGTCATATGACAAAAGCTTACTGAGACAATGATTCTAAAGTAATTAAGTTGTCTCAAGAGGAAATCACAAATGACTGAAAGTTTTACAACATGAAACTGAAACATCAAAAAGATTTGCAATGAACATGATGTACAAATATGATCAAGTGATATCTAGCTTGCCCCCTTTAGTTATGCAAAACATAAATGCAAGGGCACCTTCAAGGTTTAAGTGATGACTAGATACAATCATTTCAGAGTAAACGATATCACAATCATGCAAAAGACAATGCTACTTTGGGACGATGCACATTACACTCAGAATGACAATCATGCTCTCAGTAGTTGGTGCTTAAAGTGCTAGAGCTTTTTATTTTGAAACATGGAAGCAATTGTGTCAACGGTAGTAGTACTTCATATGTGTCATGTATAAAACATCTTATAAGTTGCAAGCCTCATGCATCGAATACCAATAGTGCTCGCTCCTTGTCCTAATTAGCTCGGATCCCCATGGGTTATCATTGCATTGCATATGTTTTAACCAAGTGTCACAAACGGGTACCTCTATGCCACCTGTACAAAGGTCCAAGGAGATAGATCGCATTTGATTTCTCGTTTTTGATAGATCTCAACTTGTGGACATCCATACCGGGACAACATAGAAAATAGATGATGGACTCCTCTTTAATGCATAAGCATATTCTCATGAGAGATTGAGGATTAAGGTCCAAGCTAAAACTTCCACCATGATGCATGGCTTTGGTTGGCGGCCCAATGTTCTTCTCTAACAATATGCATATTAATTCAACCCACGGTAAATCACCCTTACTTCAGACAAGACGAACATGCATAGCAACTCACATGATATTCAACAAAGTGTGACAGTTGATGGCGTCCCCAAAAACATGGTTACCGCTCAGCAAGCAACTCATAAAAAATAAGATACATAAGCAACATATTCTTTACCACAATAGTTTTTAGGCTACTTTCCCATGAGCTATGTATTGCATGATTAATTTGCTTAGTGCAGGTGGAGGTTAGCAAAAGAGTGGGAGCGACCAACTAAGAGAGCAATGACGGTCATAATCATGCAGAGCGACAAATCAATATTGAATCAGGCATGGTAGTTATATCGCTACTTAGAAACAAAAGATCATCAAGGCTTGACAGACTTTCTTTACAGTCTTGAATATGCGTGAGCATACGCCAAGTCAATCAAAATAAATTCTCGAAGGAAGATATTACTAAACCATACCACATCATAGGCAAACAAACCACGTTGGTACTCCAATAACACATTGGGAATCCCCCAGCTATTTGAATTTAACCATAAGAAAACCTGAACTACTAAGCACCATCATGAAAGTACCATCTTTATCATAGACACATTAACCCATGCAACGGAAGCAAACTCTCTTAATAAGGTGAGCATGGTAATTAAAAAGAGTTCAAGCAACCAACTAAATAGAAGCTCTTGAAAAGATAAGCATGAATACTAAGAGCAGAGCACGATAGTAGCTATTAAAAGATCAAGAACACACACAGCATAGATAGACATGAAAATTCTATGTAATGTTCTAGGTAGAGGTGGAGCGTGTTTCTCTCCCACATAAAGGAATGCTGAGTTCCGACTCGTTATGAAAAACTAAAAAGAAAACTAAAAGCAAGACGCTCCAAGCATAGCACATAACATATGAAGTGATAAAAATATAGCGGAACGAAATACGAACTGATAAAGTTGATGGAGAAGGGGATGCACGGGGGGCATCCCCAAGCTTAGACGCTTGAGTCTCCTTGAATATTTCTTGGGGGTGCACGGGGGCATCCCCAAGCTTGAGCGCTTGACACTCCTGAATCTTTTTATCATCTTCCCTCGCACACTTGAAAACTCCCTTCATTCATAACTCATCATAATCTGATTAGCGAGGTTAGTACCCTTAATAAAATAATTATACCTTGCTGGAAATAAGGATATTCTTGAAGTTCTACTGTTTCTCAAGATTGCCAAAAGGTTTTTGCAAAGAAAAAACAAGTTCTCAATTTGCAAAGTGAAGGTAAGGCAAAACAGGACAGAATCTGTGAAAAACAGAATATCAGGCAGTAATTGACCTGTTCGGGATACTTCTGCAACTCAAATCAAAAAACTCAGAACTGACGCACGAAAGACAATTATATAGAGAACGCTTTCGAAAAAATTCAGAACAAAAAGATGATCTGGTGATTTTATACGAATTTTTCAATCCAAGGACAGAATCTGTTTCCTGGACAGCACCTCACAACTTTTGAACTTTCTAGCAATCAGAGTCTATACTTGGCACAAATATGAAAAGTAAAGATACAATGATGATGCTACAGCAGTAAACATCATCAAGACACAACAAAAGCAAAAAAAATTATTCATGTGGGCTGCCTCCCAAAAGCGCTTTCTTTTATGCCTTTAAGCTAGGCATAATGCAAAGATCAAGTTTTATCAAAAGTAAAAGAATAGCTAGCCCGTACAAAGGACTCAAAAGGTAACTTGACCTTCTTACGAGGGAAGTTTTCCATCCCTTTCTTGAGAGGAAACTGAAATTTTATATTACCTTCTTTCATGTCAATGACAGCACCAACGGTGCGCAAAAAGGGACGTTCCAAAATAATTGGACATGAAGGATCACATTCAATATCCATAATAGTGAAATCAACGGGCACATAATTATCATTGAAAACAATAAGAACATCGTCAATCCTCCCCAAAGGTTTGTTTATGGAAGAATCAACGAGACGAACACCAAAAGAACAAGAATCATAAGGTTTCAATTTAAGCATATCATATATCCTTTTGGGCATAACAGAGGTACTAGCACCAACATCACATAATGCATAACAAGAGAAGTCATTCAAATTAATTTTTATCATAGGATCCCAACCATCCTCTAGCTTTCTAGGTATGGAGGCTTCTACTCTAAGTTTCTCCTCCCTAGCTTTGATGAGAGCATTAGTGATATGCTCTGTGAAGGCAAGGTTAAGCGTGCTAGTGCGGGGGTCTCTAGACATCTTGTGAAGGAAATCAATAACTTCTGTAAAAGTGCATTTATCAAAATCAAGGTCACGAGCATCAAGTAAGGTAGTAGTGGTGTCCTTAAGGCTCACCTATTTGGTAGTTTCTATAGCATCACCATTAATAGGTCCATTGGGACCAGGATTACATTGGGTGCTAAGAGTGTGAACATCCTCAATAACTTGGATAGTAGCAACAGTGTGGTGGGTAGGAAGGCTCTTAATTCTTTCCTCTTCCTCCCTTTCTCTAGCCCATCTTTCTTTAAGCTTATCCATCATCCTAATGTTTTCATTAATTTGTACTTGAGTAGCATTAATAGGGATGACTTCCTTCTCCTTAAGAGAAGAAGTTTCAATTTTCAGCAATTTTAACTCATTGGCTAAGTGGTCTACCTTGAAAGAAAGATCATCTAGTTTATGTAGTTTCTCTTCTACATTCTTATTAAAGGCTTTTTGGGTAGTGATGAAATCTCTAAGCATGATCTCTAGTTCAGTATTGGAGTTCTTGGTACTAGGATAAGCATTGTTGTTCCCATAAGAGTTAGAGGGGAACGGTCTAGAATTGCTACCAAAGTTACTCCTATAAGCATTGTTGTTGAAATTATTTCTAGAGATAAAGTTAACATCTACTTGTTCTTGAGCAATCAAAGAATTTAAAGGAACATCATGGGGATCAACATTAGATTGCTTCGAAAGTAGAGACATGATCAAGTCAACTTTCATTAAAGGAGAAAATCTCCTCGACAGAGTTTACCTTCCTACCTGTTGGAGCGCGTTCGGTGTGCCATTGGGAATAGTTGGTCATCATCTCATCGAGAAGCTTTGTGGCAGCACCAAGTGTAGTTGACGTAAAAGTTCCTCCCGCGGCCGAGTCTAACAAGTTCCGCGAGGTAAAGATCAAGCCTGCATAAAAAGTTTGGATAACCATCCAAGTAGTCAAACCGTGAGTAGGGCAGTTCTTGATAAGAGATTTCATACGTTCCCAAGCTTGGGCAACGTGTTCATTATCCAATTGTTTAAAATTCATAATGTTACTTCTAAGTTGGATAATTTTAGCAGGTGGATAGTATTTTCCGATAAAAGCATCTTTGCACTTGTCCCATGAATCTATGCTATTCCTAGGCAAAGACTGAAACCAAATTTTAGCTCCTCCTCTCAAAGAGAAAGGAAAAAGCTTAAGCTTAACAATATTACCATCTATTTCTTGGTACTTTTGCATATCACAAAGTTCTACAAAGTTGTTCAAGTGTAAAGCAGCATCATCTCCAGCACCGGAGAATTGTTCTCTCATGACTAAGTTAAGTAAAGCAGGTTTAATTTCATATGAAGGTGCTGAAGTGGCAGGTGTAGTGATAGGTGTGCTGATAAAGTCATCGTTGTTGTGACTAGTGAAGTCACACAACTTGGTGTTCTCGGTGGAACCCATAGTAGCAAGCAAGCAAGATAACTATTTTTGTGATTTTCGATAAAAGGAACTAAAGCAAAAAAAATGAAAGGTAAACTAACAAGACTAAAAAGCAAAGGTAAAAGATAGCATGCAACTCCCCTATCCTGAAGAGTGGAGTCCCCGGCAACGGCGCCAGAAAATACTCCTTGATGGGCCTCGAACCCCTCGTTGGTTACCCCAAGTGGAAGGTGTAAGATGCAGTAAGTAGAAGTGTTTTCCCCTAGCAAAGATGCCAAGGATCGAATCCCCAGAGACTCCTAGGTTCAACAGGTAGGTGTCAACTGCTAACGGCGCAATTAGCAATCAACGTGGACCTGCACACAGATACAAATAACTTTGCTCCCAACGAGTACAGAGAGGTTGTCAATCTCTCCGGCCTTGTAGTTCACAAAGGGTTAAAAGCAATATGATAGTAGTGAAAGATAGTGTTTTGCAATAGTAAGTAAAATAGCGAAAAGTAAATAGTGTATGTGATCAATGATGGTAATATGGACCGGAGTCTCATGATGTTCACTAGTGATGTCTCTCTCCCAAAAGACGATAAAACAGCTATGTGAGGTAAACAAATTACAGCTGGGCAATTGACAGGACCACGAACGCAAACCAATGCTGACTACATTGCAAGAAAGGTTGAGGTTCAAAGCATGGGCGGTACGCCAAAGTAAGTAGACTGAAATCCATCAATATCTACTACTAATCATCCACCTTGAGATATCTATCCAGAACATCTCGCTGGTATTAAGTTGCGAGTCCCACCCATAGTGTAAACTCAATGCAACAGACAATTGCATTAAAAGAACTTTGCGTAAAGTAAACAATCCTTGCACCCGCGGGCACAAGCACCGTTGTTTTCCCCCTTGTGGCAACAGCACATCCCCTAGACTCATGTTTCTGTCACTCAAGCTAGTCATCGAGGGGCATGAACCCACAATCGAGCATAACGTTCCCTCTTGGAGTCACTACTTACTACTTGGCCAAAGCAATAAATAACAACGGAGAACATGCAAGAATTACTTATGAACTAAAATATAAAAGAGGTGAATCAAATATATTACTCAAGATCAATCTGAACATAATCTCATAATCCATGGGATCCCAGCAAACTCAACATAGCAACAGCATAAGGATTACATAGGTGCCTCGATCATGTAGGGCAGCTCACGAGGACTAATTAGTGAAGCACAAGAACGGGAGGAGAACATCACAGAGCTACTGGTCATGGACTCATGGTCCAAGGGAGACTACTCACGAGTCATCCGGGAGGCATCCATGGTGGTGGAGAAGCTCCCGGTGGTGATCCTCCCCTCCGGCAGGGTGCCGGGAACAGTTCTCCTGGTGCTCCCGATCTTGAAAGCGGCGGCGGCGGCAGAACAGAGATGGGATCGCGAAAAGAAGTCCTGTTTCAAGGGTTTCGGGGAACCCTTTAAATATATGCCAAAGTAGGGCACCGGGGGGCTCTCGGGGGGCCGAGGCGCCCCCCCGGCGCGGCCCAGGGGGGGGGGGCGCCCACAGGGCGCTTGGAGCCCCTGTGGCCCCCCAGGCTGCCCTTCGGACGCAGTGTTGTTTCCGATACGCTGATTTTTTATATATTTTTTCTAGATTTTTCTGGGCAGTTCTCGAAACGTGAAAACCTGAAATACAAAAACTGCCGAAAACAGAAACTGGCACTGGGTTGCACTGGATTAGTAAGTTAGTCCAAATATGATCAAAAGTGTATGGAAGTGTATGAATATCATAGCAATATCACCCAAAAGTGGCATGGAGCAAGAAGAAATTATAGATACGTTTTGGACGTATCACTTGGCGCCTCAATGTGCTCAATCGCTTTGATCTTGTTGGGATTTGCTTCGATTCTGTGTTGAGACACAAAGAAATCAAGGAGTTTGCTCGATGGGACGTCGAACACGCACTTCTCTGGGTTGAGCTTGAGGTTGATCTTGCGCAAGTTTGCAAATGTTTCCTCCAGATCCTACACGAGCGTGGCCTTATACTTGGTTTTGACCACTATATCATCCATGTAGGCTTCCATATTTCTATGCAGCTAGGGCTCAAAACCAATTTGGGCTGCTAGGGCAAATGTCGAACCAGCACTTTTCGACCCGAAAGGCATCCGTATAAAGCAGTGCGTACCACATGGGGTGATGAACGAGGTCTTCTCTTTGTCTTCATTCATCATGACGATCTGGTGGTATCCTGAGTAGGCGTCAAGGAATGACAGCAGGTCACACCCGGCAGTGGAGTACACTATCTGGTCAATGCGTGGTAAAGGGAAAGGATCCTTTGGACAAACTTTATTGATATCTGTATAGTCAATACACAGCCTCCATTTCCCACTTGCCTTACGCACTACCACTAGATTGGCCAACCACGTGGGGTGAAGTACTCCTCTGACCAAGCCTGCCGCCTCCAACTTCCTGATCTCCTCGATGATGAACTCTTGGCGCTCCAAAGCTTGCTTCCTGACCTTCTTCTTGACGGGCCACGCATGGGGACAAACAACAAGGTGGTGCTCAATCACCTCCTTGGGAACGCCGGGGATATCGGATGCTTGCCATGCAAACACGTCGACATTCGCCCGCAGGAAGGTGACCAGCGCGCCTTCCTATTTGCTGTTAAGGGTGGAGCTTATGGTAAAAGCTCCACCCCTGCCATCCTCCCCGACGGGGACCTTCTTGGTTTATGGTGGGGCGGCCTTGGACCTCTTGCTCCTGCTAGCGGAGCTCTCTGGTGCGTCTCCGATGGGAACGCGATGCTCCGAAGAGGCGCATTTGCCGGTGGGGGTGCATGAGCTCTTGTCGGGCAGAAGTCTTATTGGAAGGGGCCTTGCCGGCAGGGGCAAAGGTCTTGCCACTTTTCTTTTCCCCCGGGGTCTCAACGGTAGGAGCAAGTGCCTTGGCGTCATTTGCTACAACCGCCTCTTGATAGAGTTGTTCGGTGCAGATGACCGCGTCTTTCTTGTCGGAGGGGACGATGATGATGCTCATTGGACCGGGCATCTTCAACGTGTTGTAGGTGTAATGTGATGCCGCCATAAACTTGGCCAGCGCTGGGCGGTCGAGGATCCTGTAGGATGAAAAGTATGTCTAGAGAGGGAGATTAGACTACTTGACCAAATAAAAACTTAGCCTTTTGCCAATTTTATGTTTTGGCAGATTTTAGCTAATTAGCGTCAAGCAATCAACCTACACATGCAATCCTAGAGTTGTACTAGCAGAAAGTAAATCACTGGATATGAAGGTAAAGGGAGGGGTTTGGAGAGTGCAAACGCAAGTGGAGACACAAATGTTTTTGGCGTGGTTACGATAGGTGGTGCTAGCGTACATCCACGTTGACGGAGACTTCAACCCACGAAGGGTAACAGATGCGCGAGTCCATGGCGGGCTCCACCCATGTAGGGTCCACGAAGAAGCAACCTTGTCTATCCCACCATGGCCAATCCCCACGAAGGACTTGCCTCACTCGGGTAGATCTTCATGAAGTAGGTGATCTCCTTGCCTTTACAAACTCCTTGGTTCAACTCCAAAATGTTGTCGGAGGCTCCCAAGTGACACCTAACCAATCTAGGAGACAACACTCTCCAAAAGGTAACAAACGGTGTGTTGATAACAAACTCCTTGCTCAAATGCTTCAAATGATAGTCTCCCAACACTCAAACAGCTCCTCACATATTTGGATATGGTGGAAGAAGAGATTGAGTGGAATGAAACTTGGGGAAGGCTAGAGAACAAGATTTATATGGTAGGAATGGAATATCTTGATCTCAACACTTGAGTAGGTGGTTCTCTCTCAGAAAATGAGTAATGCAAGTGTAGGCTTGTTCTGATGAATCTCTCTCGAATGAAAGAGGGCGTGGAGGGGTATACATAGCCTCCACACAAAATCTAACTGTTACACACATTTTGTCCAACTCGGTGGGACCGATTCAGTGAACTCGGTCTGACCGAAAGGTTCAAATATGTGAACGTTAGGAATCTCGGTGGGACCGAGTGGGACATCTCGGTGGGACCGAAGGCTAGGGTTAAGTCATCGGAGAGTTAGAAAAGTAAAACTCGATGTGACCGATTAATGAACTCGGTATTAACGAAATAAATTAACATGTAACAGAGAGTTTACATAACCATCTCGGTGAGACCGAAAGCCTATATTGGTGAGACCGAAATGATAGAATTTATGGCTCTGGCTAAGTCAAAGGAAACTCGGTGGGTCTGGATATGAAAATCGATGAGTCCGAGTTTGGAATTTTGGTTTTGAGTTGTTTGGACTGGAGAGGTTGTGTGAGGGTTTTGGAGCATATCATCAAGCATTGTGAGCAACGAACTCATTAAACAACACCTCATCCCCTTTTAATAGTATTGTCTTTCCCAAGGACCCAATGTGATCTTGGATCACTAAAAGTGAAAAGGTATAGTCTTGAGCTTTTGTCAAACTTGCTTTCTTAGCTTTTTGAGGGGTCCACATCTCCACAATAATCATGCCATTCATTGAACTTTCCTGAACTATTTAGCTTGAGGAATCATTAGTTCAATGAGCTATATGTTATTATAAGTTACCAAAACCACCCAGGGATTAGTTGCACTTTCAATCTCCCCCTTTTTGGTAATTGATGACAACATATAGATCAAAGCTTCGACAAATGATAGAAGAATGAAATATATAGTTGCTTTGAGAAGTATGTGATACACAAGAGCTCCCCCTAAATTTGTGCATTATTAAATATTTAGTTTTGAATGCGAATGCACAACTATATAGGATCATGGGTCACATCTCACACATCACATACATCTTGGTGGAGCACTCAAAAGGATAATAAGTAAATAAAAAGTACTCATCTCAGACATTACTCATGGCAATACCTCAAAACTATTGCAAGTTACTACTAAAATTAAATAGCAACCTCAATTACCTACTTTAAGTTAAGACACACAACTCAGTGCAACAGGCAGACTCTCTTAACAAGATAAACATGAAAACTCAAGAGAGTTCAGCAACCAACTAAACAAAAGCTCTTTAAAAAGAAAAGCATGAAAACTAAGAGCTAAACATGACAGCAGCTATGGAAAGACAAAGAACACACACAGCAAAGATAAGCCTGAAAATCCTATGTTGTGTTCTAGGTTGAAGTGGAGCGTGTTTCTCTCCCACACAAAGAAAGCTGGGTTCTAACTTGTTATGAACAGCAAGCAAAGCTAAAGAAAACTAAAAAAGGAAACTAAGAGCAAGACGCTCCAAGCATAGCACATAACACATGAAGTGATAATTATAGTGGAACGAAAGACGAACTGATAATTGTTGATGGAGAAGGGGATGCATGGGGGCATCCCCAAGCTTAGACGCTTGAGTCTTCTTGAATATTTCTTGGGGGTGCACGGGGGCATCCCCAAGCTTGAGCGTTTGACCCTCCTGAATCTTCTTTTATCATCTTCCCTCGCACACTTAAAAAATCCCTTCATACATAACTCATCATAATCTGATTAGCGAGGTTAGTACCCACAATAAAATAATTTTTCCCTGATGGAAATAAAGATAATCTTGAAGAGCTACTGTTTCTCAAGATTGCCAAAAGGTTTTTGCAAAGAAAAAGCAAGCTCAAGGTTTGCAAAATGAAGAAAAGGCAAAACAGGACAGAATCTGTGAAAAACAGACCAGCAGGTAGTAAATAATTTTTTCGGGGCACTTCTACAACTCAAATCAAAAAAGTCTGAACAGATGCTCGAAAGCCAATTGTATAGAGCATGTTTTCAAAAAAAATCAGATCCAAAAGATGATCTGGCGATTTTATTCAAATTTTTCGGTCCAAGGATAGAATCTGTTTTCTGGACAGCACGTCACAACTTTTGAACTTTCTTGCAATCAGAGGCTAAACTTGGCACAAAGCTGAAAAGTAAAGATACAATGATGTTGCTACAGTAGTAACAAACATCATGACCACTAAAAACTGAAAGAACAAACTAAAAGCAAAGATAACAAGGGTTGTCTCCCTAGAGCTCTTTCTTTATAGCCATAAAGATAGGCTTAAGACTTTAATGATGCTCTCGTAGGAATAAGAGTTGAAGAACAAAAGAGAGCATCAAGAATCAAATACCAAACACATTTAAGCCTAACATGCTTCCTATGCATAGGAATATTGCAATAGAATAATTCATTGAAGCACAAAGCAATAAGCATAGGAAGACAAAACAAGTGCAGCTTCAAAACCTTCAACATAAAGAGAGGGAACTTGATATTATTGAAATATCTATAAGCATATGTTCCCTTCTCATAATAATTTTCAGTGGGATCACGAATAAACTCAACAATATAAGCATCACATAAAGCATTGTTACCATGATCCACATGCAAAAAGGTACTCTTACTCTCCACATAAGCATAATCTTTCTAATTGGTAATAGTGGGAGTAGGACTATCATAAACAACTTGAACACTATAGATTAATTGTGTATTAGGAAGATGGTGTTTAACAAGGGAGTAATTCCCTCCATGATTATGACAAGTTTCATAAGGATAATTTCTCCTTATGTCATAGGTACCTTTATAATCACTATAGATTTGAGTTATAACATCATCATAGTAGAGAAGAGCATTATCATTGCTAGCAACTATATTTGTAAACATGTTGTCTTTATTCTTACTAGCAAAAGAATTATCAATTATCACATCACTAGTGGGTTAAGGATTTGCAATCCTATCATCCCCAAGCTTAGAGCTTTCCATATCATCACTTTCAGAGTTGGTACCAAAAAGATTTTCAAGATCATAAGTAGCATTATCATCATTTTCCCAATCACAATAAGTAACATGCATATCATAATCAAAATCATCTTCAATAGTACCTACGAACGTATCATCAAGATGATAATTAAGGCAATAAACTTCACCTTCTTCTCTAAACTTACAACCGTTAGGATAAAAGTTGATGGGAGGAATATGCTCAGGCCAGGTTGATACCCATTCTTCTTCCTTCTTGCTCCTCTTCCTCCTCCTCTTCTTTTTCTTCGTCTTCACCTTAGGAGGGAGTGGTTGGAGATGAAGCTTCTCCACCTGGTTTATCATTAGAAACAATAGGTGAAACTTGGGAGAAACTCTCCTTTTTATTAGCAGAAATATAAGAGACATTTTTATACTTTGGTAAAGTTCCCTCCTTTCTAATCTTACTTATGTAATCATTTTTATGGCAATTAACAACACAATAGAGATGGCAATTTTGCAAAGTGTTTTTTTATTCCTATGGCATTAACATCTAGCCAAGAAGTCTTTTCTGATAACTCTTCACACATCAAAAATAACATAAGCTCATCATAAAGATCAGGGGTGATCATGTTATCACACAACTGGTTAACAGTTATGTTTTGAAAGTGCATGCATTGAAAATTAAAGTGACCCTCTATACAGCAAAGTTCACAAGTAAAAGGATAAAGGTCACACAATTCTCTAGCAATTTCATTTAAATCTTTGACCCAAGTGATTGTTCTTTCATGCTTATGTTGCTTACAATACTTCTCTTCTTCAATCATAGGCCTTTCACAAGGTCTATCCACTCCACAAAAATTAACATGCTTATACAAAACTTCATTTTTAGGAATTGGATCATGCATGTTGCAATCATCATGAACAATTTCATTTTCTTTGCAAATCTCTTTAAAAGGTTCATGATGCTTGATCCAATCCTCCTTAGGCATATTAAGATGTGAAGCAAAAGATTTGAGGAAATCAACAAGGAGTTGAGAATCAAGCCCAAACTTAGCACTAAACTTATTAAAACTTGTAGTTTCAACAAAGGACTTAATGCAATCATACTCATAAATTATACCTGACTGTTTACCTTTGTCGATCTCCCAATCTTCAGTGTTGCGTTGAATTCTTTCAAGGAGTTCCCATTTAGCATCAATCTTTTCGTTTGTGAAAAAAACCATAGAGGAAGCATCGAGCAAATCTTTATCCTGTCAAGAGAGCCTCGCATAGAAATTAGTAATAATCATATCTTTGGGGCGCCCATGGTTAGGACATTTTAGCATTAACGTTTTCAGTCTCCCCCAAGCTTGAGCTATGCTCTCTCCGTCATGAGGATAGAAATTATAAACATAATTCCTATTCTCATGGACTTCATGAAGAGGATAAAACTCGGAGTAAAAGAGAGAATGGATCTCTTCCCAATCCACCAGGTGAGAGTCATCTAATAGCCTATACCATTCCAATGCTTTTCCTTTCAGTGACAAGGCAAATAATTTCCTCATGACTCCATCTCTTGTCAAACCTGAAATCTTAAACAACTCACAAAGTTCTGTAAGTTTCAACAAATGAATACTAGGATTGACTGTCCCATCATAACAATTATTCCTAATTATTTCAATTATCCCAAGTGGTATTTGGAACGGGATACATTCAGTAGGTGGAGGAGACTTCTCTACCACGGGTGTGGTAAAGCGGCCTTCCCCAAGCAGCGAACTAAGAGTGCGGTTTTCCATAAACTTAACTAGTGAAACTAAAAACAAGAAACAAAAAGATTTAATTGCAAGATCTAAAGATATACCTTCAAACACTTACTTCCTCGGCAACGGCGCCAGAAATAGCTTGATGTCTACACACGCTTCTATTCTTGTAGACTATGTTGGGCCTCCAAGCGCAGAGGTTTGTAGGACAGCACCAATTTCCCTCAAGTGGATGACCTAAGGTTTATCGAACTCAGGGAAGTAGAGGTTGAAGATGGTCTCTCTCAAGCAACCCTGCAACTAAGATACAAGAAGTCTCTTGTGTCCCCAACACACCTAATACAACTAGGAGTTGTATAGGTGCACTAGTTCGGCGAAGAGATGGTAAAATATGGATGATAGGAGTGGCAAAGCAAAGTAATATAAATCTGTAATAAAAAGTGCAGCAAGCAAACAAGTGGTAAACGTGAGCACAAATGGTATTGCAATGGTGGAAACAAGGCCTAGGCTTCATACTTTCACTAGTGGCAACTCCCAACAACATTAACACATGATATTTCCCATAAAACATGCAATGGAGATGCACTCGGAGGTCATTCCTTTGTGGTCAAGAGAGGACGAGAATTATGTAGGGCTACAAAAGCACACCTCAAAGTTCGTAGTTCTCAATCTATGGATTTCCCAATGTCACCGCGGCCATCCAAAGTGAGTACCACAATCACCACAACATATCTCCAGGATAGTCAAAGACAAGCACCAAGAGACTCTCAATCTTCAATCAACACACAAAAGAGGAAATCACTCATGAAAATATTCTTCTAATCCATGTCCAATAGACCGCTGCCACCTTGGTCTCGGGGATTATACTAGATAAAGACAAGTGAGTACATCAATTCAATACATAGAGGAAGGGGAAATATCATGGGATCACCCTAGATTAACATAGCCTATGATCACAACGAAGATCACATCATGGGAGAGAGAATTGACCACATAGCTACTGGTAGAAACCTCAGCCCCGAGGAGGAACTACTCCCGCATCATGGAGGGAGGAAGCAACGTCGATGGAGATGAATCCGGGGGCACATCCCCGTCCCGGCAGGATGCCGGCACAGGAATTCTGGTCCCCAGAAACTTGGTGGCGATGGCGGCGGAGATCAGAATTGCTTCTGGAGAAAAGGGTTCCGGAATCAGGGTTTTCGCGACGGGAGAATAAATAGGAGGTTAAGTAGGGCACCAGAGGAGGTGGGAGCACCCCAGGCGGCCCCCCGGCGCGGCCAGGGGTGGGGCCGCGCCATCAGGGCGCCTGGGGCCCCTCTGGCCCCCCTCTGGCCCCACTTCTGGCACATGGAAGCTTCTGGAGCGCTGATTTTTATATATTTTTCCCGGAATTTTTCTAGCAATTTAAGTAATGGGAAAACCTGAAATACAAAAACAGCAGAAAATAGAAACTGGCACTGGGGTGCACTGAGTTAATAGGTTAGTCCAAATATGATCAAAATTGTATGAAAGTGTATCAAAAGCATTGCAATATCACCCAAAACATGCATGGAGTAAGCAGAAATTATAGATACGTTTTGGACGTATCAAGCCACCATGAAGAACTCCGGTAACAAAAGGACGATGAGATAGGAATGAAGATGAAAAGAATAGGATTAAAGCCTTGCGATGATTTAGAAGAAGGTTCCGTTGAGATAGCTGAGAAAATTTGAACTCCAGGAAAGAAAAGATGAAAACTCTTGAGATTACAACTTATTCATCAAGAACAAACTTTGAATGAAGGGATTAAATCAACTTGATGAAAGAATAAGAATTATGTTATGCTTATCCACCATCAATGAAATTGATGATAAGCAATGGATTTGCATACTACTTATTCGCGTTGCAAAATATTAAAGAGGGATATAGCTTGAACTTGACAAAGTCTTCATCAACCATCAGTAGTATTGGAAAGAACGAATGAATTGATACGATAACACATAAAAAGAACTCTTGAACGAATCATCGTAAGAATTGAAACCGAGTGATGATACAGAGTAATCCACCGTAAGGAATTGAAATTGAGTGAATACAAGAGAATGAATCTCCGGGAAGAATAAAGCACTCGAGAAAATTTAGATACAAGAGAACGAAGAGATCGCGAACTGGTTAAATAATACTTGGACAAATCACCGGAAGAATTATGGAGACGAACGAAGAGGCATCTATACAGAATAGTTGGAAGGCGAAGTTAAAAACTGAGAACCAAGAAATCTTCTGAAATGATGGCTTTCGGAGGAACACTTAGGATAGAATTCATGAAATAGTCTGGATGTGTATCAAGAGAATTTACATGATCCAAACAAATTAAGGGGATAGCATTAAGCTGAATGACGAATAGTCGAGAGAACGGAAAAGATTTAGAGGAATCTCTACTTCGTCTTCAATTGTTGAGAATGACGGCGAGGAACACCACCCAAAATTGTTGAGATACTTCGGATGAATTAAAATAAGAAAGGTTGAATCGACGATGAAAATAATTCGAAAACAATCTTGCAGAAGGCATATGACTGATGGAATCAATACTTACGTCACACTTGAAAATACTTTGGGAATCACTCCAAAAAATTAGAAGAGTCAGGTAAGATCCTGGGAAAAGACATGTGCGTTATGAGCCCACCGAAAAGAAAACTCCGTTGGAAAGGATTATTCGAATGAGAAATGATGCACCAGAACGATTGAAAGACTCAAAAAAGGTGGTAACCTTGAATTAATTGAATGCGAACACGAATATCCTGAGATGTCTTTGGAACTTCGGAATAATTAAGTGGCGAGAGGCGAACAAGACAAGGGAAAACATTTGAGCCGAGGGAAAGAATATGAAGAAACCGAAAACTTGAATTGAATCCACTGGGGAAGAGAAAGGAGATGAAGAATGTTGAACGAGACAATAATTCAGTAGTTGAAACAATTGAGGAAATAATGCAAAGGCTTCGCACGAGTAGGATGGATACTAGATTAATGACTTCGGCTCCGAGAAGAAAAAGGGATGGCGGGTGGGAAAAAGAAAGACCAGATCGTACGGGGAAAATGACGCCGGAAGGAAAGAACTAAGGACGAACTACAAAAGATGAAGAGGGTCGAATCAACTCGAAGAGAAGTGCGCCGGATGAAAAGAGCTGACATCGCAACGAACGAAAAACTAACTGCGTGATCCTAAAAAAATTAAGGGGAAGTGGAGTAATTCAAAACACCTACGTCAAGATTCCTCACTAGAGGAACGAAGGGGCTGATGATTAAAAAGAATTCCTACTCTCCGATATAGCTAGACTCCAAAAAAGTTTTCTTCTAGACTCGACAACAACTAATCTACGATCAATCAAGGGGGCTCCTATGGTCGGTCGAGGCTCCGATACCAACTTGTCACGCCCAAGATGCGATTCTATACCGATCATGTGATGAACTTGGGATTGGGGTACAACTGCATTTCGGGCGCTTAGCAAGATGGATATCATTACATCGTACCATTGCATACATACATGGGGGTACATACAAGTCATACAAGTCACATGAATACAACAACATCATACACAGGACATCCGACTACGTATGAAAAACATGAAAAGCGCAACGGCATCCATTCCGCTATCCCAGGTTGCCGACCTGGAACCTATCCCAAGACTGACGAAGAAGAAGAAGGAAGAACTCCAACACATGTAAACATCGCTCTCACGTCAAGTCGTCGGAAACATGCACCTACAACTGTTGTGGTAGTAACTGTGAGCCACGAGGACTCAGCAATCCCATAACCATGGGTATCACGACTAGCAAAGCTTAATGGGTATGAAGAGGATAAGTGGTGAGGTTGCAGCAGTGGCTACGGATTATATGGTGGAAACTTACGAGTACAAGAATAAGATGGGCATCTATACAAATGGTTGCAAACTAGTAATGATCGCTAAGTGATCATGTACTACCTATGAGTCAAACATAACCCCACCGCGTTCTCTTCTCAAAATGAAAAGAGACGGTCATGGTTACTCACGCGGTTGGTGTATTTTACTTCGGATCCTCTGCCAAGTTTCTACAACCGGACATTAACAAATTCCAATCTGCCACATAACCGCGGGCACGGCTTTCGAAAGATCATAACCCTGCAGGGGTGTCCCAACTTAGCCCATGACATGCTCTCACGTTCAACAGGGGTAAAACCTCTTATCTTAGGGACAACCCGATCAGACTCGGAATCTCGGTGCACAAGACATTTCAACATTGTTAAAACAAGTCGAGCAAGACCTCCCGGTGTGCCGACACCCTGATAGTAGCCGCGCATTTCTCGTCTCAGGCCACGTCCGGATTGGCTAAGTTTCCGGCTGGCACACCCGTTGGTGGCCCCGGCTACTGCCATTTTGGACCAACACTCATGAGGAGCAATGGACCGGGTTGTAAATTAAGTCCTCGGGGTCCAGAAAGTCCCTATGCAAGTTATTTAGTTTTGGCAAATGGTAAAACCAAAGTTGGGCCTTGCTGGAGGAGTTTTATTCAAAGCAAACTTTCAAGGGGGTCGCATAACCCCCAACCGTGTTAGGAACACAAACTCGAGGAACATAACACCGGTTTATAGGTTCTTAAGGCGGCATGAGTGGAACAAAACACCGAGCAAAAGGCCAAGCCTTCCACCCATTGCCAAGTATATATGTGCATTAATTTAATTAATAGATATTGTGATATTCCAAAACATCCAAGTTCCAACATGGAGCAATCTTCATGTTCACCTGCAACTAACAACGCTATAGCAAGGGTTGACCAAGCGGTAACATAGCCATGCAATGGTTTGCTGGGATAATATTAAAGGTTAGAGGTTTCATGGCAACAATGAGAGGCTGGCAAACGAATAGATAGGTAGCGTGACATATAGCGATAGCATCGAGACAACTAGCATAGCAATGATAGTAATGAGATCCAAGGTGACGGTCATCTTGCGTGAGATCCCACAAGGAGGATGTCGGATTACGGGCTACGCAAAACCCAAGAAGTTCGAACACAGGGGCGTGAACGAAGATCTTTCCCACTCACGTCTACCTGGCGTCCCGCCCGCGCCCAGTGAAGAGATTCAAGCAAACAACAAGTGAAGCACGCAAGAGTTTACCCAGGTTCAGGCCACCTTGTGGTGTAAAACCATACTTCCTGCTTTGGTGGATTGGCCTTAGGAGGGCTAGAATACGAACTAGTATAGTGGTTCCTGAGCTCAGGAGGTGAGCTCAGGAGGGTTGGGAGGCAAGAGTTCTTGCTCCTTTGTATGGCGGCAGAGTCTATGGATCTGATCGACTTGACTAGACTCGGCCCCCCTTCATAGTGAGGATCCTAGCTACTTATATAGGCAGCCAGGGTCCTCTTCCCCTGAAATGTTTAGGCGGGAAGGGATACCACAACGGCCATTTTTGAGCAGGAACATAAGGACGTTCCTACCCTGACAAAAGCAGTCTTCGGCTGCAAAAGGATCAGACGGTGACGCGGTGGTGGGCTCGGTGGTGACATCCTCCCTGTCGTCCTTGCGGTCTTCGGTCTTGTTGCACCAAAGGAGAAACCTTTGTCCCGCTCCTCGGGAACCTGCATCTGTGCTGCCTCCTTTGTACCGAAAAGGCAACTGCGCCACTGGTGGGCGCTGGCACCCGCTAGCGTAGTGCGTCACTACTTACGTCACTGCCTCCTCCTGAGGCAGGCTTGGCTTTGGATTCTCCGCCCCTCTGGAGCACCTTGCCGAGGCCTAACCCCCCCCCCCTCGCGAGTGTCTTGGACAGCTGGTCGATCAGCTGGGCCATACCAGGCCGTGGTAGGAGCGTGTCGCGGCCCGCAGACAGGCAAGTCTTGGTACCCTGGTTCCCAGGACACAAACAGTAGCCCCCGGGCCCAAGGTGTGCGTGGAGTTGGCTTCGGGGCGAAGCCTTAGCCAAGGACGAAGCTTCGCGGGCCCCAAAAAGGCTGCGGGCCAGGCTGGCGCGTGACGGTTGGATGGGATGTGGGCGATTCTGCTTCCCGCGCAGTCTCAGCAATCGTGCGACTTGACAACTCCTTGGCGCGGGCGGCGGGGCCATTATGGCCACGCGTGAGTGGCCGACGATTGATCTTCTTGGCCTATAAATAGGGGGTGAGGCACCACGTCTCTCACTTGACTGTTGCAAGTCAATCCCTGCTCTCCCCACTTCCCCGAGGGCTTCCATGGCGCTGATACGTAGGTTCTCGGCCGCAGAGAAGGGGATGAGCCCGATGGTGGAGCCTGAGCGGCTCCCCCCGAAGAAGAGGCGACGTGATTCTCCAAGAGCATCCCTGAGGCCGGCGGATGCCCGCACATGGTGCACGCGGGCACCGCCAGGGTTTCCGCTTACTTTAGGTGCTTCGGCGATAGGCGGACGAAGTGGGGACGGCGACAGGGGTGGTGCCATCAGCCGCCCAAAGAGACGGGCAACTCCTCGCGCCTTGCTGCTGTTTCATACTATGGACGATGCCTGCGAGTTCCTCGTATGGGCGGGGGGCCCTCCGCATTCTTGGATCCTCCTTCCTCCATTCCTGAAGGAGGTGCTCCCGACTCGCGGCCGAGTGACGATGCAGCTGAGGCACGAGGGGTGCCACCTTCCCCCTTCGTATGCCGACGTGGAAGTGATCTCCTCTAGCCAGGTCTTCATGACCTGGGGTTGGGTTGTGGTGCGCCGCGCCTGTGCCCCCGCCGGGAGGCACATTCTTCATTTCGCACTAGACGGGATGGGCACGATGACCTTCAAGGTCTTCGGGGCGGACGGCTGCCGGCTGTCGTGTGGCGTGGGGGACGGGCTCGCTGGCAACCATTCCCCATGCCATCAGGGCAGCAAGGCCGGGGGTGAGGCGCTCGCCATCGGTTGCGCCACCGACTCCTCTGGTAGAAGTTACGCTACCCCTGAGACAGCCACGAGCTCCGACGAGAGCTACGAGCCGCCAAGTCGCTGCTCCTATCGCCGGAAGGAAGTAGTGCCCTCCCGGCGTCGTCATTGTTGAAGGAGTTCAAACCGTATTCCTTGAGAGCGACCCTCTTAGCTTGGTCCCTGCGGGACACCATGGACGGCCCCATGAGGGCGTGTAAATCCTTGTAATACTTTTTCTATTATCTGGCATTATAAACTTCTGTTCCTCATGAGACCCTCTGCTGGAGCATGACTCTCGCTTCCTTCTATCCCCGCGGTAGTTTAGGGCCCTACGCCTGTGAGACCCAGTCCCCAGGCAAGCCTCAGCCTACGCTGGCATGCCAGGTCGCGACGCCGTGGTCAAGGCCAGGAGGTGAGTGACCCAGGATCCGGTAGGAGCTCCCGAGGCGTGATGCTCGGGAAGTCCCTCTTGGCGTGCAGGCAATCGTCCACCGGGCCGTTGGGATGGGTTTTCATGCCCCAGCGGATTCGTGATTACAGTGGGTGGAGGTGTAGGTACGCGAGTAGATGCGGCATTGAAAACTTATCTTAGCGATCCTCTGTGGTCAAGTGGCGGTGGCACTTGATTTTCTATCACACTTCTCTCGGGGCGAGGTTATGTGCCCAGGTTGTCTTCACGTGGAGGTGGCAGCAGTCGCTCCCAGGCCACCGATCATAAATGGCGCAACTGTCGAGGCCCTGGGAGCGCAGGTCATGGAGCTAGTGGAGGCGTTCCTCAAGGCCACTGCTACCGCATCCGAAGAGGTGGAGACCGGTGATGATGTGCTTGGTGATGCCTGATTTGCTCCTGTTTAGAGAGAGAAGTGCGAGTGCCTCGGGGAGGCCTAAGAACTTTGTTTGAATTTGAAAAACTTGGTATTATTGTAATAACTAGATGATTTCCGTGCTTGCTTCCTTTCATGTTTGCTTAGGTGCTCTATGTCGGCTGGGCCCAACCCCGCTCATACCTCGATCGCCATTGAGCCTCCGGGTGACCGGGGTTATCGTCATAACTAGACTCAAGGGATGAGGGGCTACGTGGCTAGTGATGCCGCTGGGTCGCGATGCCCAGGGGTCCCCTTTGACATACGAACGGCTCTCATGAGGGAGAACGAGCACCATACCTTGCTCACGAGCCTTCTCTTGGGATGGGGGCGCGAGAAGGCCAGGTGTCTGGGCACCTGGTAGGGTGGCGTCTGCCAGGCGTGACCTGAGCATAGCCCCTATGCCTAGCCCCCCTCGCGACACCCATCCAAGGAGAAGCTGTGAGCGTCGTGAGCTGAAAAGCTCCCTAAGGTTGGTGCGACCACTGGGGGCCGCCATCAGTTGTTTACAACTAGCGCGGAGCATAGAGCTACCACACTTGCGCGGAGTGTGGGCATAACCGCGCCTCGGTCGTAGCGGCCAGCGTGGAGCTTGGTGCTTCCACTGGTTTGTGGGCATAACCGCTCCATGGTTGGTTCTGCCAGCGCGGAGCATGGTAGTTCCACTAGACCGTGGGAGGGAGCCTCCCACTGGGAGAGACTCCGGGGCGTGTACAGCCCCGTCCTGACACGTGGCTTGCGCGGTAAGACAGCCAAGGTGTATATGGGCCCTCCTCAGGACGAGCTGAACGTCTCTGAGGAAGTTCTCTTGAGCTTACGCATCACTCACGAGACCCTACCCTGAGGCGGGTTGCGCCTGAGTCTTCTTCTACAAAATGTGAAAAGAGAGGTGTTGTGTTGACCTGCGCCGAGTGCATCTCTAGAGGGTATCGCATGAGAAGGCGGCAGCACCAATGACCCCAGGAGGTGACGTGACGGGAATGGCTCGCGAGACAGAGCTCAGCCGCTGGATTTGTCGGCACTTCAGAGACGGACCCGAGCACAGACGACGTGCCCAGTCTTCTCATGCAACGATCCAAAAGAAAAACAACCGGTGCGCGGTTCCCGCTTGAGCGAGGCACCTGCCACATGCCCCTACTTACCCATCCACGATTAGCCCATGCGAGAACAAGGCACCAAGGACCACGGGAGGTGACGTCATGGGAATGGCTCGCGAGACAAAGCTCAGCCCTTGGGTTTAGCGACGCTGCATGGATGGACCCGAGCAGAGACGCCGTGCCAGTCCTTAATCATGGGGCGGTCGCGAGTGGGCTCACAAGGGCTCATGACCTTAGTGGCGGTGAGAACGCCAAGCATGCAGATAATGCGAATAGAAGGAAGCAACTAGCCTTGATCATGCACAAAAAGGGAGACAACTGCGGGGGAATAGCCCCCAGCAGTCCGAGGATGATGCAGCCCGGGGGGCGCCCTCGATTGGATACCTAAAGCATCACCTGATACTTGTCGAAGAAGAGTTGGGGTAGTTGAAGATGCGAGCCATGCGGGTTGCTCCTGAAGATTGTCGGGCTCCTGAGGCCCAGGGGCTCCGAAGGCTCTCAGTGGTCGCGGGGGTCCGGTTCTTGCTCCATCCGAACCGCTTGCCAATGAGCCTCCTGAGCCCCCAAGGCCTGCTGCGCGAGATGCTGGAACGTGGCAGCTGTGTTGCGAAAGCCGAAGAGTGAGCGGACGTAGCTGCAGGGGAGGGCTCTCCTCAGGCCGACCGTCGTCGGCCAGAATGGCTCCTGAGAGGCGGCTCGGTTGAGACCCGCGATGTCAATGCAGACGTGGAAGCGGTCGCCCGGGCTGCGAGCAGGTTAGCTTGGGGTTGTGCGGTAACTTGGTCGATGAAGTCCTTAGCCCCCAGCACTGAGCGGTCCACGCTGGGCTCACAAAAACGCGCGTCAAGACATGCCTGCAGGTGGTGCCCGAACACCTCCCTCAAGACGCTGGTCAGTCCGGAGACACTCCCGAGGAGAACCCCCGAGCCCGTCATGAGAGGGGCGTCGGGCACGCCTCCCTATGCGAGGGTGGAGGGCGCCTCGTCAGCAGGCGCAAGTCCTGAGGCGGGGCCGTCTGGAGCCCCTGCATCCTGAGGTCTGTTGACGGATAGGTTCTTCTTCTTCTTCTTGGGGGCGATCTGCAGGGCGAGGACGGCTCCATCCTCATCGGAGCATTCGACCGCCGCAGTCTGGTAGCCGCGCTCCAGGGAACGCACCGCTTCCTTCTCGTCAGAGGCGATCGTGATGACTCCGCCGCTCCCGGGCATCTTGAGGACGTTGTAGCCGTGATGGGTCGCCGCCATGAACTTGGCTAGGGCAGGATACCCAAGGATGGCGTTGTACGGGACATGGATGTTGGCGACGTCGAAGTCGATGACCTCGTTGTGGTAGTTGTCTCGGTCACCAAAGGTGACAAGAAGGCGGACTTGCCCCATCGGGAGTGTGGAGCCATCCGTGACTCCGTAGAATGGCTTGGACGGGTGGAGCTGATCGTATGGGACCTGGAGTGTCTCGAAGGTCTAGACAGAGAGGACGTTGAACCCGGCTCCGCCATCGATGAGGGTCTTGGTCACGAGGACATTGCTGATGGTCGGGGTGCAGAGCATCGGAAGAGCGCCTGGGGCTGCGGTGCACTTGAGCTGGTCCTTGGGGTCAAAGGCGATGACTTGCTTCGTCCACCTGAGGTTGCACGCGGCGTCTGGCCTAGGTCGCGCCGCGTTCACCTCACAGGCGAACTCCTTAAAGATGTAATGGAAAGCCGGAGCATGGGCTCCTCCCAAGATGCATGCAACTGCACGCGGCTCCTGGAAGCCCCCTACTCCATCTCCCTGGCGGTCGTCGTCATTCCTTCTTGGTGGTGGGGGTAGCGGAGGCAGGCGTCCATTACCCTGAGGGTGACTCTCACGAGGTTGGTCGCGCCAGGGGGCGTCACGAGGCTGCTCCTACCAGTGGTCTTCACGAGGCTGTTCGCGCCACCCTTGGCGTGAGTTCCTGCTGTCCCAACGTCCTCCACCTCGGCCTCCTCCACGTCCGTAGTCGCGGTTGTTGCGCTCAGGGCGGTGCCCGACGCGCATCGCCCTGAGCTCCTGGCAGTCGTTAGTATTGTGGCTATGTACATTGTGGAACACGTAATACGGTCGGTTGTCTCTGGGGAGGTAATCGTAGCCGTAGCCACGCTTCACTTCTGGCTCCGCAGCCAGCACGGTGGGTCCCTTGCGCTTTGCTTCTTTGGCCTTGGCCTTCTTGTCATCCGCCTTCGCCTCAGGCAGCTCCTGGAGGGAGATGCTTCCTTCCTCCGCCCTGGTGCACTTTGCTGCGAGCTTGAACATCTCGAGGGTTGTGCATAGGTCCTCGTTGATGGCGAGATCCTCCCTCATCCTGAGGTCGTGGACGCCGTCGGAGAATGCCGAGATGATGGCCTCATCCGAGACCCTAGGGATCCGGAGGCGCATGGTGTTGAAGCGTTGGATGTACTTTTGCAGGGTCTCTCCCGGTTGCTGCCTCAAGCGGCACAGATCCGCAGCTGTCGGGGCTCGGTCGCGGGTGCCTTGGAAGTTGGCGACGAAACCCTCACGAAGCTCTCCCAGGAGGAGATGGATCCCACGGGGAGGTTCAGGAACCAGTTCGCCATGACCTGTTCAGTGCAGTAGGACGCCTCGATGCTCAGCTCGTAGAGTTGGAGTAACTCCGTGCGGTCGGTGGTGCCGTCGTAGCGCGGAGGCAGGTCCAGCTTGAACTTGCCGGGCCAGACGAGGCGTCGTAGCTCAGGAGCTAATGCACGACATCCAGCCACGCTCATGATCGCAGGCGCCGCCTGCGCCTGCGGTGCTGGTTCTTGGGACGCTGGCACCACCACCTCCTGTGGCGCGTGGTCATGGCGTAGCGGGCCAGGGGGCCCGCGAGCCCCTTCCTGGGGATGTGGAATCACCTGGCAGCTCTCCTCGTCGTGCGCGTCGGCTCTACGGGATGGCTCACGCCATGGAGCCTCATGCCGGACCTCCTAGCCGACGCCGTAGAGTGGAGGCGGAGCCGGGGCTCCGTGGCCTTCGTTCCCCGCCAGGGGCGACGGGGGATGGGAGGAGTGCGTTGGTGCAGGTGCTTCTCCAGCGGCGTTGATGAGCTCGGTGATGCGGTGGAGCCACTCATCGTAGAGGTCATCTGCTGCGCGATAGCGCAAGAGCTCCCGCGCCATCAGCAGCGCAGGCTGCTGATAGACCGGCCCACGGCGGACCAGCGAGGACGACACCGCGGCCGGTGAGGGTGAAGGCTTCGCCGTGCGGCCATCGCGCCGCACGGACAGCGGCAGCGATGAGTCCTGTTGCACGTGGACGGCAGGGTCGGTGGCAGCGTTGGCGACTGGCGAGTTGGGGCGGGGCGGCGCACCGTTGCCCGCGGGCGCCGTCTGAGCGACGTTCGCGGCGCGAGCTCGGCGTGTGTCCACCATGGCGGTGGAGCGAAGTTGACGACGAGACCGGGACGAGGTCTTCAGAGAGGCGAGATCTCGACAAGCCCCCTACCTGGCGCAGCAAATGTCTGATTACGGGCTCCGCAAAACCCAAGAAGTTTGAACACAGGGGCGTGAACGAAGATCTTTCCCACTCACGTCTACCTGGCGTCCCGCCCTCGCCCAGTGAAGAGATTCAAGCAAACAACAAGTGAAGCACGCAAGAGTTTACCCAGGTTCAGGCCACCTTGTGGTGTAAAACCCTACTTCCTGCTTTGGTGGATTTGCCTCAGGAGGGCTAGAATATGAACTAGTACAGTGGTTCCTGAGCTCAGGAGGTGAGCTCAGGAGGGTCGGGAGGCAAGAGTTCTTGCTCCTTTGTATGTCTACAGAGTCTATGGATCTGCTCGACTAGACTGGACTCGGCCCCCCTTCATAGTGAGGACCCTATCTACTTATATAGGCGGCCAGGGTCCTCTTCCCCCGAAATGTTTAGGCGGGAAGGGATCCCACAACGGCCATTTTTGAGCGGGAACATAAGGACGTTCCTACCCTAACAAAAGTAGTCTTTGCCTGCAAAAGGATCAGGCGGTGACGCGGTGGTCGGCTCGGTGGTGACATCCTCCATGTCGTCCTTGCGGTCTTCGGTCTTGTTGCACCAAAGGGGAAACCTTTGTCCCGCTCCTCGGGAATCTGTGTCTGCGCTGCCTCCTTTGCACCGAAACGGCAGCTGCGCCACTGGCGGGCGCTGGCACCCGCTGGCACGGTGCATCACTGCTTACGTCACTGCCTCCTCCTGAGGCAGGCTTAGCCTTGGATTCTCCGCCCCTCCGGAGCACCTTGCCGAGGCCGCTCCTGAGGGGGTCTTGACGTTGTTTTCCTCGCGAGGCCTAACCCCCCCTCGCGAGGGTCTTGGACAGCTGGTCGATCAGCTGGGCCGTACCAGGTCGTGGTAGGAGCGCGTTGCGGCCCGCAGACATGCAAGTCTGGGTACCCTGGTTCCCAGGACACTGACAGAAGAAGAACGAGTCCATGAAGAAGACGAAGCCACGTAGACGAACCATGCGTAGTCGAACGAATCCTCACGATCGCAACAAAATAGGAACAAACGAGAAGAAGCAAACAACACGGTAAACACACAACATATAAACAAGACAAGATGCTCAACCAAGTATGATGCATGACAAGGCTACATGATGCTACTCATGGCAAGAGATGTTGCATACAAGAACAACACAACAAAACAAGTTTAAATGAGGCCGGAAACGACATATAACAAGTCCTCATATGCAAATTTCAAAATTGGTCCAGATCTGAACAAACCTTATGTTAAAGTTGTTAAACAGCAGGTTAACATGCACCATGATGATCTACATGAAATTCTAGTCAAGTTACATATAAAGTTCATTTAATGCGGAGCTACGGCCTAGAAGATATGTGCTAAACAAGTTACACATGGCATTGATGCAAAATGCATTCAAACATCATGCACAAACTCTCAAAACATGGATGCAACATGACATGATGTATCTACATGCAAAACCATGCAAGTTTCATATAGAACATGCCCCAACGGAGCCACAGTTCAACACATACACACGAAAGAAGATTAAAGGACAAGATGTTCAAAACAACAACTAGGCATCTTGCGAGCATCAAACAAACAAGTTACAAGAACAAGATTGACACAAGCATAACATGAACTTGAAGTACAGATAGCATGCTTCCAATATAAAAAAGGATCAGGTCCATAGGCATCAAGAGTAATCCAACATGATCAAGGCAACAAGCAAACTTTATATCATAGATTATGACTTAGTTGAAAACAGAGCATATACATGAGCAGAGTTAAAATGTTGACATGTTGGAGGCAAGAAATAATTAAGCTACAACCCAGGAACATGGCAAGAAAAAGCATGGCATTCTAGAACATAACATATGGAGCTCAAGGAACACAATATGGCATATACATGGGAGTAACAGCTTCATGGCATTCATCGAAACAAGGTGCAAACGTGATATAACCGATTTTCAGACTTAGTGAAAATCTAGGATTGCAACAACAACATTACAATGCTGACTTTGGAGGCACAGAACAACAAGCATATCAATCCTAATAAGCATGCAAAGCTCATGACCATGTAGTAGGCATGTCATACTACAAATTACTCCTTTGGCACAACTACATAAGATGCATAGATTGATTACAACAAGCTTTGCCAATAGAACGTATTGTTGACAGGCTGACAGATTTATCATAATGATAACTTGAGAGCAAGAAAGAGACATGCTACAGCAACTTATAATTGCAAACAATGGCATGGATGGATAGAGCATAACATGGTCTTCAAGACATGGTCACTGGACATTCCAAAACATTCATGAATTTGACTGTAGCATCAAGCAAACATGGCATCACAATATAACAGTTCCACACTTGGCAGCTTTCAACAAGTCTTAGAAAACAATCAACATCGAGTAGGTCACTTTGCAAGCTTGTTGCACTCACCACAAGGCATATCATGAAAAGTGGACTACACCATAGCAAAGATGACATGATTGTACTCCTACAACATGTTGACGTGATGCTCAAACAAAAATCACACAAAAATATGTAATAGACAAATTAGCAAGTTATATTAGTTTTCAGAACTTAACAGCAACAAGCAGTTTTGCAACAGAGATTAATTTGTCAATATGCACCCTAAAATGAATTCAAAGCATACCATCATGTAGAGCATTCGGAGACGAACATTTTTACATATTATATGCTCCATTTGGATAACCTTGCACAAAGTTATAATTCACAAGATGCATACATGATTACACTATTCAGGGACTTAGAGGTTCTACAAAAAAACAGGCAGGCGATAAATAACTTAAAATGCACAGGCGGGGTTTACTCTACAGGTGCTCACAATGGGCCATCGGGCCAGAGGGGGAGGAATAGGCTGGCAGGCCAGGATCTGGGCCTCACACAGCTGGGCCTTTGCGGAGTTGTGGGCCCACGCAGATGAGGGCGTCGTCCACCTCGCTCAAAGACGAAGCAGGGACGACGGCGATTGGGCGACCCGGGCGATGTGGCGGCCGGAGGCGGGACGATGCCGGCGAGGAAGGGAGCGGCGGTTCCGGCAGATTCGGGCGCTCCTCGCCGGAATCTGGTCCGAGCGGGGTCCGGCGAAGAAGGCACAGGGCGGCGGCTCCTCCTGGGTCGAGGGTGATCGGGGACAGAGGCCCGAACGACGGTGAGGTCCGGCGCACTTCGGGGCGGAGACTGCGAGTCCGACGAGGCCAGGAGGCAGGGCGACGACGACGCTCGCCGGCGGAGCGGCATCGGCCAGCGGGGAGGTGGCTGAAGGCGGGGCAGGCGCGAAGGGTGAGGGCGCGGAGGCGGGGAAGCTGCGGGAGCCGGACACTGGCGGCAGCGCACGTGCGGGCTCGTCCGGGCTCGGGAGGGCCGCTCCTGGGCTTGGCGGGCTCGCAGCCGGAGGTGGAAGACAGGGGCGGTTAGGTGGCGGCTGGAGAGAGATGGGGCGCGGAAAACGAGGCAGGAGGCTAGGGTTTCCAAATTTGGAGGGTTAGGGGGCCTATAAATAGAAAGAGGGGCTAGGATTAGGGGTTCTCATCCATTTTCGGACCGTTCGATCTCCATCAGACGGTCCGGAGCGGAGGGGTAGGCAGGTGGGCTAGTGGGTTGTGTGGAGAGGTGAGAGAGAGGCCCGGCAGGGTTTTTGGAGACCGAAAACGTGCGATGTTTTGTGCGGCGATAGTGCCGCTATAGTTTAACGATTTTGCTACCAAACGAGCTCCGAATGCGACGAAATTTGACAGGTGATATACCTACACAATAATAAGACCACACGTCAAGTTTCAACCCATTCGGAGAACGTTTTTTGGCCACTTACAAAACAAGGTTTCGGAGGTGCTGCGGGCGCGTGCGAGTGTGACTGGGCTCAGAACGGACAACAGAGAGACCCAACAACTACAGACGGATGCAAGTTTTGAAAATGATGCAGATGCAATGCACATGATGACATGGCAAAATGCAACACGTAAGCAAATGATATGGCAACGACAGAGAATAAGAGGAAGACACCTGGCGCATCGGTCTTGGGGTGTCACATGGAGTCAACCCACGAAGGGTAACGGCTGCGCGAGTCCACAGAGGGCTCCACCCACGAAGGGTCCACGAAGAAGCAAACATGTCTATCCCACCATGGCCATCGTCCACGAAGGACTTGCCTCACTCGGGTAGATCTTCATGAAGTAGGCGATCTCCTTGCCCTTACAAACTCCTTTGTTCAACTCCACAATGTGATCGGAGGCTCCCAAGTGATGCCTAACCAATCTAGGACACACCACTCTCCAAAAGGTAACAAACAGTGTGTTGATATCGAACTCTTGCTCAAATTCTTCAAATGATAGTCTCCCCAAAGCTCAAACAGCTCCTCACAGATTTGGATATGGTGGAAGAAGAGATTCAGTGGAAAGCAACTTGGGGAAGGCTAGAGAACAAGATTTATGTGGTAGGAATGGAATATATTGATCTCAACACTTGAGTAGGTGGTTCTTTCTCAAAAAATGAGTAATGGAAGTGTAGGCTTGTTCTCATGGCTCTCTCTTGAATGAAAGAGGGGGTGGAGGGGTATATATAGCCTCCACACAAAATCTAACCGTTACACACATTTTGGCCAACTCGGTGGGACTGATCCAGCGAACTCGGTCTGACCGAAAGGTTCAAATATGTGAACATTAGGAATCTTGGTGGGACCGACTGGGACATCTCGGTGGGAGCGAAGGCTAGGGTTAAGTCATTAGAGAGTTGGCAAGGTAAAACTCGGTGTGACCGATTAATGGACTCGGCTTTAACGAAATAAATTAACAAGACAGATTACAAAACCATCTCGGTGAGACCGAAATCCTATATTGGTGAGACCGAAATGTTTGGGTTTATGACTTTGGCTAAGTCAAAGGAAACTCAGTGGGACTGGATATGAAAATCGGTGAATCCAAGTTTAGAATTTTGGTTTTGACTTGTGAAAGTGCGTTATATCGACTAGAGGGGGGGATGAATATGCGATTTTTATAAATTCGTCTGTGAGGAAATTCCTAAGCAACGAACTACTTAGCAGTAGAATAGATACTCACGTGCAAGCATAACAAGACAGTAGCATGGTCATCATGATGAAATGAAAACAAGCACAAAGTATAAGTAGCGTGTAAACAGGATAAGCAGGCTGAGGACTTAGAACTGAAGAAATAGGGTTGAGGAAATTCAGAAAGTCTTCAGTCAAAGTCTTCAAACAGCACATATCAAGTTCAACAACACATGAATGAGTAAATGGAAGAGTTTAGGAAATAGAACCAGTAGGCATGATGAAGATAATGATTTAGTAAACGAGTTCCAACTGCTGTGACAGTTGTACGTCTGGTTCGAGCGACTAGGTATTTAAAATCTGAGGACACACAGTCCTGGACACCTAGTCCCGGACACACAGTCCAGGACACCAAGTCCTCACCTTATTATCCTTGAGCTAAGGTCACATAGTCCTCGCCCAATCACTCGTGGTAAGTCTTCACAGGTGACTTCCAAACCTTCACAAACTCGGTCACCTAGCGATCCATAATTCCTCTTGGATGCTCTAGACCATTGACGCCTAACCATCTAGAAGATCACAGCCTTCAAAGGTACCAAGTGTCAGTTCCACACAGGAACAATCACTTCAGTGATGCTCAATCACTTTGGGGTTTTAGGTGTTTGGGTTCGGGGTTTTCCTCACTCGATGATCTTCGCTCAAAGTCCTCGGAGGATGATTTGCTCCATTGACAAGTGTCAGTTTCTCTCGGAGCAGCCAACTAGCTAGTGGTTGAAGAGGGCGGCTATTTATAGCCTAGGGAGCAGCCCGACATGATAAGACATAAATGCCTTCAATGATATGACCGTTAGGTACGTGGATAGTTTGGGACAGCTGGCGCCTAGCACAGCAACGGTCGGAATTTTGAGTATCAAATTCATCAGGGCTATCACGTTCCTCACTTGTAGGAAATCCGCACTCGCGAATTCCTAACACTTCAGTCAGAACAAAATCCACAGAGACCAGAATAACTTCGTCTCTGTCACTGAAGAAATTGACAGAACAGAATGAGATTTCCAATGGCTTCACTCGATAGGATTGGGTAGTGTAGACTTTGAGTTGAGCATCACTTAGAAATATGTTTCCTTAGTTTTTCCTCGACCCCCTTTAACAGTACGATGTTTCCTATGACTCAAGAAAGAAAAAATGAAACTACAAAAACAAAAGTCTTCACGCTTCGTAATCCTCGCATGATTATCCATGTCTTGAAGGTCACACCAATTTCTTCACTTTCAAAATCTTGAGTCAGAAATCCAAATTCTTCAGTTGAAGACATTCATTTTAATGGGTCGACTATCTCTGTAAATATCGAACTCCTCATAGACTTATAGGCCTGTGTATACTCACAAACGCATTAGTCCCTTAACCTATAAGTCTTCAATACACCAAAATCACTAAGGGGCACTAGATGCACTTACAATCTCCCCATTTTTGGTGATTGATGACAATATAGGTTAAGTTTTCAACGGGGATAAACATATGAAGTATATATACTGATATTGAGGAATTTGATTGCAAGATATAAAAGAACTCCCCCGAATATGTGCATAGTGAGGAATTTTCTTTTGAACCAATGCACATTTGAAGAGTAGTATCATGGAGAACTCCCCCTATATCTTGTAATTCATACACGAATTTAACATATGATATGAATAATTTGAAATGCATCATGAAATATGGTGACTGATGTAATTCAGCATTCGTTCATTAACATATATGAGGAAATAGCATGCAGAAGAACATAGCGAAAGTATCAGACCACTATCGGGTTTAAGTTTACAACTCGATCCAACAAAGTCTTCAAAAGAACGAGAGTTGTAACTTAGCAAAAAACACCCATATATAAAGACCCGCTTGAAGACTAACTCAAATTTCTCCCCCTTTGTCATCGAATGACCGAAAGGGACAAAAAATGAGGACTAACGCCCCTGAAGAATATCACGAAGACGATGGAGGAGCGCTAGTGTTGTTGAGGTCGGTTGTTGGAGGAGGGCCTGCCGTAGTGTCATCCAAATCTTCATACTCGTCAGTCTCCCATGAGGAAGAATATGAGCTGGCCACCAAGGAAGGAACTTTGACTTTCTTGAATTTCTTCGCAGGAGGCTGAGACCAGTCAAAGTCTTCCTTGAAGCCCATTTACTTCAGATCTTCTTTGTTGTAGAGATGAGACATGACAACCTAGGAGCGATTGAAAACTTCATGGAGATAGTAGTGGTTTTTCTTCACTGCATTGTATGTAGCAGTCATGTTGTGAAGAATTGAACCAAACTGCCTCTTGACCCATTTATGGTTGCGATCGACCTTCCAATGAAGACTGAGGAGAAGCTCACGATCAGTCATCACCTTTGGAGCTGTGCCTTGAGAATTTTTCTTTGAGGCATTGACGGCAGAGTCATGAGTGGCAGAATCATCATTGGTAGAGTGTGACGCAGCTTTGCAGAATTGACCATCCAATGGACGAATTCCTTCATCAATGAGTGCGGCTTTGCCTTTTCCGGCAACTGAGGAATGTGTCTGCTTGAGGACTTCAAGTGGAGGCAGATAGCTGAGATGATTCTGGAAGTCAGCCTTGTAAGCAATAGAAGACCTTGTTCTGATGAATCTCATGATCCAGGGAGCATAAGGCTTCGGGTTAAAAGGAGACAGTGCAACATTTGCCAGAGTCCTCTTGAAGAAATCATGATAGTTGATGGGGATCCCATGCATAGAACAGCAGATTCTTCATGATGCCAACGATTTCTTCATAATTCAAGTCGTGGCCTTTGATTGGACTCAATATCTTTGTCAGAATGCGATAGACAGTCTGAGGCACATATAGCTATTCCTTCACGAGGAACTTGGTTCTTGGTGCTTGACCAGGCCTCAGCGGTTTCATCAATACTTGCATATAATGATCAGTAAGTTCAGGTTCATGATATACACATCGTGCACCATCAAGGGGAGGACTGAGAGGTAGGGCCTGAAGCAATTCAGAGGTTGGTGCCTTGAAGTGAGTGTTTTCGGTCATCCAGTCCAGCACCCAAGAGTTCACATTTTCAGCCTTTCCGGTGATGTCCAATGTTGGATAGAACTGAAGAATGAGCTCTTCATTCCAATCACATATGTTTGTAATGAGGGTGAGCAATCCAGCATCGTAGAGAACGCTGAGGACCGGCGTGATGCAAGGCAGGGATTCCATATCCACATGAGGAATATGCGCATGGTCGAAGACTTTTTCCTTACCAAAAAGCAGTGAAGAATAGAAGTTTGCTTAGTTGGTAGTCCAGAAATGCTTCCTTCTAAGAAAAGCACAGTCATATGAGTTGAAGTTAGTGAAGAACAAATGCTCGTGGAAGAAGTCATTAGCCTTGAAGTTTTGCTTCTTAGAGAAGGGATCCTTTGTCTTGGGCTGAGGATTATCAGTTAATTTCATCACAACCTCGGGAATTACAGGCTGAGGAATTTCAGTTTCTGCTTCAGCTTGAGACTTCATTTCTTCAGCAGCATTTTCATCAGCACTAGTGGCTGGAATTTCGTCATGTACGGAGGGAATGGTGTGAGGTTCTTCAGAGCCCGTTTGAACTTCAGTGTGCTCTGGGGACTGAGGATTTTGCTGCAGAGGCGTGAACAATGGAGAGTTAGGGTGCAGACTATCCCAAAAGTCATTGTTCAGCACAGGAGTTGTGCTCCCAATGTCCACGTCTTCATCATTGTCACTCATTTCTTCAACGCTTGCCTCTTCAGCTATGAACTAAGGCATAGGCGATGAGAATACTGGGGTTGAAGGTATGTTATCCACTTCAATTTCTTCGTCCAACAGCTCTGAAGAAGCAGCAAAAGGAACATCTTCATCATATCCGCTTGGGATCACATATTCTTTCCCAAAAGGTATGATTTCCATTGATGGCATGCTTGAGAGAGGAACAACGTCAATGGGAATGTTAATAGAACTAGTCAATTTCTTCAGCTTCTTTGGGGCAACAGACTCTGAAGAAGCAGATGCTTTCCTTTTGTTCACTGTTGCTCGTTCCGCAGCCTTTGTTTTCCTCACTTCTGATACAGACGGAAGAACTGAACTTGGTGTTGGTGCATGAGGAGCACAGGAAATTAGTGCAGTTTCCTCAGGCACAACTATTGTAGTTTGCCTGGCGTGGTTAGTTTCTTCAGGCATAGTGGTTGAAGTCTCAGCTGGCCTGGCTTGTTCCTCAGGTGCAACACTAGTGGTTGCCCTGGCAATTTCTTCAGCGACTGGAATATAGTCATCAGCCCTGGTAACTTCAGTTTCTTCAGCAGCCTGATTTTCATCAGCAGTGCTGGCATGTTCTTCCGTGGGCTGAGCAGATGCTTTAGCCTAAGGAGTTTCATGTTGCGTTGGTGCTACAACGTTTGAGGTAAATCCCTTGGTCAGATTAACGAATCTAACTTTGGCTCCGAGCCAATCAGCACGATATCTCTCAAATTCATCATTGAGGGTTTTGATCTCAGCTTGCAGCTTCACAAGTTCCTCAGAAGACATATTCACTATGTTGTTCTGAGCAATCTTTCCTTCTTGTACTGATCCTTCTTTGCCGTTCTGGCCTGCTGAAATTTCCATTTTTCTTCACCAATGAAGGCGGCCAACTAATGACTTTGACCAGGAGTGAGGTTCATCTCAGGCAAAGGAGTGTTGGGGTCCTTGTGCCATAGGTCAATGAAATCAAGGATCAACTTGGGATCCAGCATCAATGGCACGTTGCTACCTTTGGCTCTAGAGGCCCTTTCCTGTCTGTCTCTTATGATTTTGGCAAGTTCCTCATCATCAGCTTCGTCATCACTTAACGGCACATGGAAGGCGACCTGCTTCTTGTGAGGACTTGATCTGGCGCCACGTCTTGCAGTGGCCTTAGATTTCAATAGAGTGGGGCCAGTTGAGGAATTTGGAAGAGCTGAAGAACTTGCAGAGGCTCCTGAGGCAATAGAGATGCCAGTTATCCTTTGGCACATGGCGAGATGCACAGGGGCTGAGGACTTTGGTGGAGCCGGAGCAGCTTGAGGAACTGGTCGTGGGGGATTTGCAGAGCTAGGCCGTGAGGGCATTGCTGAGGAGCTTGGCTTGCGAGCAGGTTTCTTGGGCATAGCCTTTTTGGGCTTGCTGGTAGAGGCTTCAGCAACAGCAGCAGCAGAATCTTCATTAAATTTGCTCACTGCCTCTTTGGCCATACCAGCCAACTTGGCTTGACGCTTGGCCCATTCCTTTGGAAATTCTTCACCTCTTCTGATGGTAGAGGGATCAGCAATTTGGCCATGTGCCAACGGAGGTCTTGGGCATGGAGGGTGTACAGCGAATTTCTTCATGTACTTGGGTGTGACATAGCGCTTTTCCCTCCATTGTCTCACCCATCTTCTTTCAATCCTCTATATGCGTACCTTGAACTGATTTTTGGTCTCCTTGCCATACTTGACTTCATGAGCACTGCCATATTCTTCAATGATATCATCAAGAATTTCAAAGCAGTGTTGACTTCCAATTTCTTCCCTCCTTTCTAAGGTTTCTTGCCATCAGCCATTTTCTTCAGCTGAGGATTTTGAACAATTGAGTTCTCTGAGGAGGTGTGCAATTTTTCTTTGAGGAACGCTGCAAATGAGTTAAGTTGATGAGAACCTAGGGATTCAGCAGCAGACATTTGTACCTATTAATAGAGTATAGGTGCGAAGAATTTGAAGAGGTCATATGCGTTCTCGGCAGTTTTTGCAAAAGGAACAAGTTTGAGGAATTTGACCAGTTGTCCCTTGAAGAATTTCACTAAGCGTTCTTTGACTTAGGTTCTAGAGTTGTTTAGATTGAAAATCCACACAATTGAGGAATCTTTGAGGAAAAACGTTGCTTAGAGAAACATATCAGGAACAGATGTTTGTGTGAGGTGTTTAGAGTGTGAAGAATGAAGAATAAACACCTTTTTGAAGATTTGTAGGAATCACTAGAATTGACAAGGGCAGTAATAGTAGCTTTTAATTACCCTTGACAAAGAACATGACGAACTATGAATAGAAGATTTGAAGCTCGTCAGTTCAGATCTTCCACGCCCTAACTTGGCAGAGGAAGACAGCTACGGCGGCGGCGGAGTGAAGAAATCCGTGTCCGGCGTGAGTACGATGACGACGAGGTCGAGGTAGCAAAGCTCTTCCTCACTAGCGATGATGGAAGTAGCGGTGGCGCTAGGTTTTGAGCGCTCGAGCGAGGGAGTGGAGATCGAGCGAGGTAAAATCGAAGTGAGGAGGGTGAGGGGGTATTTATAGCTGAGGTGAAAAACCGTTCGCCCAAAGAAAATGGACGAACATGCCCCTCACCCTTCTCATCCGTGCGACATGTGTCACCCACGTACAGAGAGGTGGAGATCGTGTGAGATCGTGGGTGAATAGAAAGTCATACAGTGGAATGTTGAACGGTTTGAGCGGAAAAGCCGGTAATTCAGATAGGAAATTTTTTAACGTTGCGTTCACCAATTCTTCAGCTGTCAAGGATACAGTGAAGATTTTGAACAAGTTTCAAATAGAATGCATATGAAGAAATTGTGAATAGATTAGGTTGAGTATAGCATAGAGGGGGAAGGGTGCGGTCACATTCACTTAGCAGAAAAACAATCTTGAAGAATTAGCAATAAGTAAATGATGTAGCGGACTTACAGTCATATATATATAGTCAATGAAGAACAATAGCGGAAAGTGTGAAGACATTGCAAAGTTGAAGAAATTGAATAGTTGACGAATTTCAAAAACAGAAGAAAAAATCAAATTTAAGATTTTCAACTTTTATTGGTGACGTGACCCATCATATAAGAATGATGATTTCAGACACCGCGTACAATTATCGTAGGGCTCTGAGAATCAGTGTCTTCATTAATTTCTTCACACTTAGAGGGTTAGTCTTCATTGGTTTAAGAAAAACATTACTTCATGTGTTGCGCATCAAAGTCATCAATTTTGCGTAAGTGTTAGGATGTGTGTCCTTTTTAAAGAACATTGGAAGATTCTAAGATATTTAGCTCACACCACAACTTGCAAAATCTCTTCTCATCCAAGGGCTTAGTGAAGATATCTGCCAGCTGGTCTTTAGTTTTTACGTGGTTGATGGAAATGTCACCCTTGAAGAGATGATCACGAAGAAAATGGTGACGGATCTGGATGCATGTGCTTTGTCCTTGAGTGCTAAACTGGGTAGTGAGCAATCTTGATGGCACTCTCATTGTCACAGTAGAGTGGCACATTCTTCATGTTGACGCCATAGTCCTCGAGGATTTGCTTCATCCATAGTAATTGAGCACAGCATGACCCAGCAGCTATGTACTCATCATTAGTAGTGGAGAGTGATCTACAGTTTTGCTTCTTCGAGGACCAACATACTAAGGATCGTCCGAGGAAATGACATGTGCCGGATGTTGACTTGCGATCCACTCGATCACCAGCATAGTCAGAGTCAGAATATCCAATGAGATCAAAATCAGAGCCCTTGGGATACCATAATCCATGTGTTAGAGTGTGCGCTAGATATCGAAGAATATGCTTCACAACCTTATGGTGTGATTCCTTCGGTGTAGCTTGAAATCGGGAACACATGCAAACACTAAGCATAATATCTAGCCTAGATGCTCATAGATACAATAAAGTGCCAATCATGGAGCGGTATACCTTTTGATCGAAGTCTTTACCATTTTCATCGGTGCAAAGTTGGCCATTTGTGGGCATAGAGATTTTGACGCCTTTGCAATCTTGCATGCCGAATTTCCTCATAACATCCTTGAGGTATTTCTCTTGAGATATGAAGATGTCAATGCGTTGTTGACGAATTTGAAGACCTAGGAAGAATTTCAGCTCCCCCATCATGGAAATTTGATATTCTTCACGCATCATGTAGCCAAATTCATCACTGTAACGTTCATCAGTACAACCAAAGATAATACCATCCACATAGATTGGAAGACAAATAATTCATCATCGTATGACTTAGTGAAAAGAGTTGGGTCAAGTGAACCGGGTTTGAAGCCTTTCTTCATGAGGAATTCCTTCAAAGTATCATACCACACTCGAGGGGCCTGCTTGAGGCCATAAATGGCCTTGTTGAGTTTGAAGACTTTGTCAGGATGTTTTGGATCTTCAAAACCTGGGGGTTGAGCAACATATACTTCTTCCTCATGCTTACCATTGAGGAATGCACTTTTCACATCCATTTGATATAAGATGATATTATGATGGTTGGCATAAGCAAGTAGTATGTGAATAGCTTCAAGTCTAGTAACAGGAGCAAAAGTTTCATTGAAGTCAATTCCTTCAACCCGTGTGTAGCCTTGAGCTACGAGACGAGCCTTATTCCTCACCACAAGGCCATTTTCATCTTGCTTGTTCCGATAGATCCACTTGGTGCCGATGATATTGTGCATCCGAGGATCTGGTTGCTTGACAAGTTCCCACACATGGTTGAGCTCGAATTGATACAATTCCTCTTGCATAGCTTGAATCCACTCAGGTTCCAGAAATGCCTCATCAACTTTGGTGGGCTCTGTGATAGAGACAAAAGCAAAGTGCCCACAAAAGTTAGATAAGTGTGAAGCTCTTGAGCGTGTGAGAGGACATGGTGCATTGATGTCATCGATGATTTTCTCGATCTGCACTTCTTTTGCGACACGAGGATGAGCTGGCTGACAACTTTGGTCTGGCTGAGCATTTTCTTTAGCAGCAGTTTCTTCAAGAGCACTAGAATGATTTTCTTCATTGTCAGTAATGACTTCTTCAGCTAATTCTTCAGTGGGGATGATATCTTCTGTAGCTTTGAACTTAATGGATTCCTCAGGAGGTATTTCACCTGACACAGAAGGCACGTGCTCTCTTTGCGAGCCATTAGTTTCATCAAACCGCACATCTATAGTCTTAACAATCTTGTGAAGATGATTGATGAAGATTCTGTAGGTGTGCGAGTCCTTTCCGTACCCAAGCATAAAACCTTCATGTGCTTTCCGTGCAAATTTGGAATTATGATGAGGATCTCTAACCCAGCATTTAGCACCGAAGAATTTGAGATAACTCACATTGGGTTTCTTGTCGGTGAGTAGTTCATATGAGGTTTTATTGAGGAATTTGTGAAGATATACTCTGTTGATGATGTGGCACACAGTGTTGATAGCCTCAAGCCAGAACCTAAGAGGCGTCTTCAATTCATCAAGCATGGTGCGAGCCATCTCAACAAGAGTCTTGTTCTTGCGCTCCATAACATCGTTCTGCTGAGGAGTGTATGGGGCTGATAGCTCATGAGTAATACCAAGTTCATCAAGTTAGTCCTCAAGACCAGTGTTCTTGAACTCGGTCTCATTTTCACTCCGGATATGCTTGATTTTCACATCAAAATTCATCGAGGCCCTTGAGGAAAACCGCTTGAAGATTTCCTGCACTTCATGCTTAAATGTGATGATTTGCACATGTATAATGTGAATAGTCATCAACAATGACAAAGCCATAAAGAGGTGCTGCATTTGTGAATGCAGAATAATGAGTAGGGCCAAAGAGATTGTGGGGACCCCGACTTAGAAGTCGAGATCACCGAATGCACGTGTATAGTGATCCCAGAGATCAATGCTCACTGAACACACAGAAGCTGAATAACAAGAGTCTTACATCCATACATATCGTCTTACACAAATTATGGCCATTATGGCCAAGTCTTACATAGATAAAGCCTCACGGGCTGAATAGCAAATAACTCAAATAGCGGAAGTCTTCGGTAATAGGTAGAACCCATGCCATCTGCCTTAACCCTACAGGCATTCTGACTGGGATAGCATCCTAGTTCGCATGTTCGTCTCCAAAGAACTCTTCACCATATTCCTGTTCCTCCATGCCTGGTCAATTAAATAACCAGTGGCAAGCCAATGAGTACTTTGAATGTACTCGCAAGCAACCCATGATGTGGTTCAAAGTAACAATGCAATTTGAACAATAATGAGCAATCTAGCAAAGGGCTAGAATAAATATTCTACCATCAAGTTTATGCATCAATAACTCGTGTAACCTTGAAGACAGGTTACCGATATTAACATGAATATGTTTCAACTCATCGAGTCAAGTCACCACCTTGACTCATCACACACACATACTTTCATCGATGAAGTAAAATTATGGACATATTTTAAGTAGCACCACCCAACTGTCCATGACCGTGGACACGGCAATTCGAATAGTTTTACACTCTGCAGAAGTTGTGCACTTTACCCACAAGATCCGGGGAACTTCCGTGTCATCCACGACCCGCGGTACCTCAAGTACCCGGGGTAAGCACCCGGTCATTACCTTTCCTTATACGACACTAACATAGAGTCCACTCGTTGGTACACGGCCCTCGGGTACAAACAATAGATCACGGGACTTGCCCTAATTTCAATGTCACGCGTACCCGTAGGGATCAACGGTGTGTCCGGTGCCCTGTAAAAACAGTCATGGCCGTCTATCCAAGCACGACCCCGTCCCGGGAAAGACCTCAAGTCTTCCCATCACTAGTAATGCGGGCACCATGCTAGTATCAACCTAAGTAATCAATAAAGCCCCGTCCCATAAGGGGTAGTGTGGTTGCACATGTTTGGTTGGGACGGCAGTCACACATAAATCTAATCCATTATTTCACCCATGCACAAGTTTTACCGGCACATCACTTCTTCCTCAAGTGATGACCTAACTCAACATTACCCTCGGGCATTAGGGGCACCCGATGGGTTCATGCAAAGATTCCAACCACGAAGGTTCAATCACACATGCATCACTAAGCATCATCACTAACTATTTGCATGTCATCTAGCACATAGCAAGATCAAGAGTAAAGCATGCATCATGTGGTGGTTTCAACTAGGTCACCACCGTAACCCTATCATCATGCATTAGAAACAAACGGGTTCCGAAGAACAAGTGTATCATGGTCAAAGGGCTGCTTGCCTGGATTGACTTGGTCTTCAAAGTCTTCAAATCCTTCTCCTTCTCCTTCTTCAGCAACTTCGTCAAATACGGTATCTATACGTCGCATAATAACAACGGGAAAATAAGACCACAAATAAAACAGAAAAATCAAAGTGCTCAGAAAAATGTCAACTCATTTTTGTAAAATACTAGAGGGATTTCTAAGATGGGGAAAATTCTTAGTTGGAGTTTTGGAGTTACAGAATGGAATTTAAGGATTTTAGAATAGGAGTTTTATTGCTCAAATTTGAATTTAAATAGGTTGCAATATTACAAGAATTTAGGAGTTGGAATTATTTCATTTGGATCAATATTCATTTCTGTAAAAATGTTTGAAATAATTACAGAAAGAAAAAGGAGAAAATGCCCTATGCAACTGGGCCAGAGGGCCCACAGTGCACGGCCCAGGGCAAACCAGCCCAGCCGCACGGGCGCCAGCGCGCATGTCAGGTTTTCAAACCTGACAGGCGGGGCCCGACGATCAGTGGCTGTGAGGAGGGGGAGAGAGGGGTGAGGATGACAGGCGGGGCCCGCCTGTCATCTCCAACCTCACGGCCGCGGCGACGGCGAGCTCACCGGCGAGGATTCCAGCCACGGCGACGACAACGGAGGGCAGGGACGTGATCAGCGTCGAGTGGCGGATGCAGTGGAGGTGGTGCGGCACGCTGGGGAGGTCGGGTTCGCCGGCGGCGAGGTGGGACGGCGGAGGATCGTCGGGAGGTCGTCGCTCCGGCCGTTTCCGACTGCAACAGAAGGGGGAAACAGAGGGGAACGCATCAATGGAGTGTGGGGGTTCCAAATCGGGCAAAAGGAAGGGCAGGGGAGGCCCGTACTGCGAGATCACCGGCGGCCCGACGCGGCGGAGCTCCGGTCGATCCCGAGCACTGGGATTTCCTGGGGACGAACTAGTGGTGCTGGAGCGATGCTGGGGATGAGGAGAAGCTGCTGGTGCTGTTGGAGAGGCTCGGGGGGGGGGGTCCTATTTATAGGAGAACGGCGGAGCCCCGTGGTCCAGTGCGCCGGCGAGCTCCTGCTCGACGCTACAGCGCACGGGAGGCGATGGGAATGGGTCTGTGGAGTTGTTGGACGATCCCTACGTCCATTAGAGGAGAGAGGAGGAGCGGGTAAGCTTCCAGGCCGTGCGCGCGTGCGAGCCCGAGGAGTGGACGCTGCGGGCGGCCAGCGCGCGTGCGACGACGGCCACTGGAGGGCGCAGGAGGAAGGGGGACAGCGCCGGGGTGGTCGCGGACGTCGAGGGGCATCGACTGGCGCGAGGGGAGAGCCCGAGGCTGTCGGGGGCCGGCGATTGGCTGAAGCTACAGTACGTGGACGCACTGTAGCGCGCTCTGGAGCGCCCTTATCGCATGCCACGGCATGCCATTGGGCCTCTGGACACGCCCATCGTGTCTGGGGGGTCCAGGGTGATGCAAGCAGTCGGTATGCAGCCTTGGATGCTGTGGGGAGTCAAGGAGAGAGAGAGGAAGCTGGTGACTTGGTGAATTTTGGCTGTCCAGCAAGGTAAACTTGGGTTTTTACCCCTCAATCATGGAGCTGGGGTGCTGGGGAAGTTACTGGAGGTAGCCAGTAACTGGTTGAACATGTGGTAAGAAGTTGAGGCCAAGGAGAAGGGTAAAAGTGATCAAGAAGAGGGTTTTGGTAATTCTGCAGAAGGTGTTTGATCAGTGTTTGGTCAAGCAAATGATTTCCACTTGCCTTGACACTTAACAGGATTGAATAACATGTGAAATTAGGGTGCTTCACCAAATTTGGGCTCATTTGAAGAAACTATCCAATGTAACTTTGGTGAACCCTAGAAATCAACAGAAATGGCTTCATCTTGTTTGAGTCAAGCAAATCATCTCCCCTTGATGCACCACTTGGTGTAGTTTCATCATTTGAGGTATTGATCCTGCCCACAAAGTTTGAAGCTCCAGATAAAAAGTTGGTAATGTAAAGTTGTTGAAATTTGCATTTGAACAAAAAGGGTTTTGGGGTGATCTGATCAAGTTGCTCCATTCCAAATCTTGTGCCATTTGGTCTAGATGCCTTATTAGGCATTTCTAGCATGTGCACAAAGTTTGAGAGCATTTGGACAAGTTTGGCAATGTAGAGTTGCTCAAACTTCAAGTATGGACAGAATGGTTATGAAGGGTTTTGAGGATGTTTTCTTGCTTCCCAGGGCATGGGGCTTGGCAAGATCATCAAATATGTCATATATGACATGATAGAATTTCCCTGGAATTTTTGGAGGGATTAGCCCATTATTTTGAACATGACCAAGTGTTGAAACTCTTATATATGGACAATATATGTCCTATGAGTCTCCCTGAATTTTGGCAAATATTTTTGAAATAGTTAGATAATTTTTCCCTATTAAAGACCATTTCTAGCCTTAAGAAAAAGCTTTTAAATAAAATAGGAAAATAACTTTTAAAATTATACCTTTGTGGTTTCTGGGAGTCCTATGACTACTAGGTCTCAAATATACTTTTTGAAATAATTTTCTCACCCTAAATCAAGTACTTGCAGTGCAAATCTCAATTCAGGGGTTTTTGGAAAACTAAATTTATGAAATACATTTTGGCCAAATTAATTTCGCAAGAAAATACTATACTGCTATATAACACTTGGCATGATCATTGGGCAGAAGTTTTGGGTATGAAGATGAATTCTACAAGAGGGAATAGTTGACTTTAATGAGCACATGAAACATCACATGAAGAAAAATTCAATTTCAAAACAAAGCCAAATGATGTCAAAAAAATTTGTTGGTCCAAATTTTCATGCTTCATTGATGCAAATAACATGATACAAAATGCAGGGTGTGACAGAGATCCATGTGAAGCCATTCAAATGGATGAGTGGTAGTCATGATAGTCTTCGAGGGATGCTTGGATTTGGTCATCTTCCCGGCTTCGCAAGCCCCACAAAGATGATCTTTGAGGAATTTGACACCCTCAATTCCAAGGATATGCTTCTTCTTCACAAGCATGTGCAAGTTCCTCATGCCAGCATGACTGAGGTCGTTGATGCCATAGCCATATTTTTGAAGCTGTTGCAAGTAGGCATGTGGTAGGATGTGGTCCTGTAGAGAAATCACCAATATACAAGTCTCCTCTCCTAAAGCCTTCGAAGACTTTGGTATTGTCAGATTCTAAAACTACAACACAACGATATTTGCCAAAGACAACCACCATATCAAGGTCACAAAGCATTGAGACAGACATGAGGTTGAATCCAAGAGATTCGACAAGCATGACTTTGTCCATGTGTCGATCTTTTGAGATTGCAACCTTACCTAGACCCAATACCTTGCTTCTTCCTTTGTCATCATAGGTGATATGCTTCAGGTGAGATGGAGAAAAAGGAGAGTCCATCAGTAGGTTCTTGTCACCGATCATGTGATTTGAGCATCCACTGTCGGGGACCCACTCAGTAGCTTTGAGAGAGTCACCCTGTAGAAGAATTAGTACATCTTACAACTCATATGCTTCATTGTAAAGAATATGACATCAATTTCATCAGTATGAATTTCATCAGTAAGAGTAATATATGAAGAATGAGGACGTGAGAAATGAATGAATCATTTCTGCATGATTAGCTTGCCTCCTTTCAAGCAATTATCAGGTCTCCAGCAAATTCTTCAGACGTTTAAGTTCGTCTGGAGAGTTGACCCTGCATAAGCGATTAGTTCTTTTTATTCACCACCCACATCTATAGGGGTGGCAAAGAGTTCATCATTCGATGAGCACAAATTGAGAATGGTGGCATTGAAGCAAGTTCACTCCGTTTCACATGAGGGGGGTTAGAGTATGAATATGAGTAAGCAGAGAAATTCTTCGATGACTTATGAACATAATGATTTGAAGAATAATGCACATATTCATACTCCTTCTTTCCCTGCGAAACAGATTTGTTAGCACGATGATGATTATATGAGGAATTTGATCCACCTGAGGAATTTGCTCTGTATGAGGATTTGGATCCATATGAAGATTTTGATCCATATGAAGAATTTGATCTGGGGTTCCTATTCCTCACACGAGGTGTCATGAGGACATTCACTTGAAGATTTTCAAGTTGCCTCTTAGGGACCCTGATTTTCTTCATAGGGGGCCCATTCATGCAGTTAGTTCTAACATATCTAGCAAATACTTAACCATTCTGATTTTTGAACAGTTTATAGTTTGAGTCAAATGACTCATCAGAAGAAAGTGAAGTTTCACAAGTAAAGCCAGATAAGGTAGATGGATCTACAAGATGTCCTTTTCCAGCAACCCATGAGGTTTTCGGATACTCCTCGGGTTTCCAGTAGGTCCCATCAACATTGACTTTCCTCTCAAAGGCAATACCCTCTTTCCTAGGGTTCCTGTTCAGAATCTGCTTTTTAAGCACATCACAAAGAGCCTAATGACCCTTGAGGCTTTTATACATGCCTGTCATATACAATTCGTTCAACCCTGCATTTTTGTCAATAGTATCGGTGTTTTCCTCAGTTGAGGAAATTGTCACCACAGAAACAGTTGAAGAATTTGTAATAGTAGAAGCATTTGAACTTTCAGGTGAAGAATTTGCAGTTTCTCGTTCAATGCATTTAAGGCATGGGGGTATGAATTACTCCTGAGCAGCGCTGTTCTGTTGAGCAAGCAATGAATCATGTTCCTTCTGAAGATCTTCATAACTCTCCCTTAGCTTCCCAAGATCTTGCTTTCTTTGAAGAAATTCATAGGAAAGCTTCTCATGATCAGATAAGAGAGTGTTATGATTATCCTGAAGGTTATCATACTTGGACTGATGTCTGTGAAGATTTTCAGTCAAGATTTTGGATCGATCCATTTCTTCACCCAACAGATCATCACTTCTTTCTAGCATATTTTGAACCTTATCAAATGCTTTTTGATGTTTTATGGCAATTTTAGCAAGTTTGGAATAACTAGGTTTGAGGTTTTCATCTAATTCATCTTCACTAGAATCAGACGTTGAACGATTGAGTACCTTGGCACCAATTGCCATGAAGCATTAGGTGGGAGAGTAGTCATCGTTGTCGTCGTCAGCAGTGTCGGGGAAGTCTTTTTCCTTAGTTTTGAAGATGGACTTACTGACGAATGCGGTAGCGAGAGCCAGGCTTGCCACGCCAGAGTCTGATTCCTCAGATTCCTCCTCTTCCTCATTTTCTTCAGATTCAGTTGAGCCCATTTCCTTGCCAATGAATGTACGAGCTTTCCTGGAACTTCTCTTCTTGTTAGAGGAAGACTTTGAGGATTTTGATGATGAGGACTTTGAAGATTTCTTCTTTTTCTTCAAGTCGTCTGAGATGTAGTCCTTGTATTTCTTATGCTTCGATTCCTTTGCCCAGTGAGGACAATCGGTGATAAAGTGACCAGGTTTCTTGCATTTGTGGCAGGTCATCTTCTTGGGATCGCGAGATGAAGAATCTGATCTTAAGTCATCACCTCTTGAAGATTTCACAAAGTGACCACGTCTAGACAACTTTTGAAATTTCCTCACGAGCATTACTAGCTCATGACTCAGTTCCTCGGGATCACAAAGGGTGCTGTAGATTCTTCACCTTCAGATGAGAAAATTGCTTTGGCCTTCAGTGCACCATCAAAGTCCTCGGAGGATGGGTTGCTCTAATGACAAGTGTCAGTTTCTCTCGGAGCAGCCAACCAGCTAGTGGTTGAAGGGGACGGCTATTTATAGCCTAGGGAGCAGCCCGACATGATAAGACATAAATGCCCTTCAATGATATGACCGTTAGGTAGGTGGATATTTTGGGACAGCTGGCGCATAGCACAGCAACGGTCGGAATTTTGAGTATCAAATTCCTCAGGGCTATCATGTTCCTCACTTGTAGGAAATCTGCACTGGCGAATTCCTAACTCCTTAGTCAGAACAAATTCCTCAGAGACTAGAGGAACTTCGTCTTTGTCACTGAAGAAATTGACTGAGCTGAATGAGATTTCCAATGGCTTCACTCGAAAGGATTGGGTAGTGTAGGCTTTGAGTTGAGCATCAATTGGAAATATGTTTCCTTAGTTTTTCCTTGACCCCCTTTAACAGTACGGTGTTTCCTATGACTCAAGAAAGAGAAAATGAAACTACGAAAACAAAAGTCTTCACGCTTCATAGTGCTCGCATGATTATCCAAGTCTTCAAGGTGACACCAATTTTATCACTTTCAAAATCTGCAGAAAGTCTTCAGAAATCCAAAGTCTTTATTTGAAGACATTCATTTTTAGGGGTCGACTTTCTCTGTAAATATCAAACTCCTCATAGACTTATAGACCTGTGTATACTCACAAACCCGTTAGTACCTTAACCTACAAGTCTTCAATACACCAAAATCACTAAGGGGCACTAGATGACTTACAACTTGTTTGGAGTGGAGAGGTTGTGTGAGGGTTTTGGAGCATATCATCAAGCATTGTGAGCAACCAACTCGTTAAACAACACCTCATCCCCTTTTAATAATATTAGCTTTCCTAAGGACTCAATGTGATCTTGGATCACTAAAGTGAAAAGGTAGAGTCTTGAGCTTTTGCCAAACTTGCTTCCTTCGCCTTTTGAGGGGTCGACATCTCCACAATAGTCATGCCATTCATTGAACTTTCCTGAAATATTTAGCTTGAGAAATCATTAGTTCAATGAGCTATATGCTGTTATAAATTACCAAAACCACCCGGGGATTAGTTGCACTTTCAGATCCCATTATAGGGTAAGGGGATCTTGGCAACATAAAAAACAATCTTCTCCGTCCTATGATTCAGCTCGACCCCAAAAGTAATGGGTAACGCGATCTTACACTTCGGCTGACTCCTCCCCGGGTTGACCCCTTGAAACGTGCCTGTCTCCTCGAGATCTCCATTGGGGACTTGTAGCCTCTCAATCACAACGGGCGAGATCAAGTTTAGACTGACCCCGTCATCAACTAGCACTATCGTCACCTTGAGGTTGCATATCATTGGCGAAACCAACAATGGCAAACACACAATCGCTGTTGTGCGATCCAGCTGATCCCCGGTGTCAAAAATGATAGGCGTGCTGGACCACATCAGTGGACTCTGGGCATTGAATGATGGCTCTGCAGCAGTGACGTCACGCGCCCACTGTTTTAGTTGGCGTTGAGAGGTATGCAACGAGGCGCCACCGTTGACGCACATGGCCTCTGTAGGTTTTTGGAACCCGTGCTCGCTAGACTTGTCATCCTCATCATGATCATCGTCTCCCTCTGTCTTTTCACGGCCCTGAGCGGGCCTCTCTGGTTAATTATCTTGGCCGCGGCGACCACCTTGGCCGCCACGCTTCTTGCCGGGCGCCTCACACCATCAGGGCCCTTCTCCTTAGCACGCCTCTCATACTCAGCTTTTTGCTTCTCTGCGAGCAGCTCGACCTGCCGGCAATTCTGGAGGTCACGACCCTTGGTGCGGTGGATCTTGCAGTACTGCTTGTCGGAACCTCCGGGATTGTCAGTAGCCTCCAAGGCCCGGCAGGGAGCACCCAGCAACTTCCTTGCCGGGGTCGTCAGCCTTGGCCTTCTTAGCGGCACCTGTGTCATCAGATCCCTCGACGGCAACCACGATTTTGCCCTTACGCTTCCTGTTGTGGCGTCAGCCCTTCTTTGTCGGGGCGACGACGTCTCCGTCTATGGAGTCGGTTTCTGCGCCGGTGTCTTCGCCGGGGTACTTCCTCACTTCTTCAGCTCGAGCACATCTATCAGCCAGAACATAAAGTTCGGCTACATCTTTAACCTTGTTCATCGCCAACTCCTCACGCATCTTCCGGTTGCGCACATTCTGATGGAATGCACTGATGACGTTGGCGGGGTGAACATCTGGGATGTTGTACTGCACATGGCTGAACCTTTGTATGTACGTGCGCAGGATTTCCCCGTCCTTCTGGGGGATGACATGCAAATCACTTGCCTGGCCAGGAGCTTCGTGGCCCCGGTAAAGGCACCAAAAAACTCATGGCACAAGTCTGACCAAGAAGAAATGGAATCCACGGGCATGTGCATAAACCATGACATAACGTTGGGCTTAAGCGCCGTCGGAAAGTAGTTAGCAAGCACCTTATCACCGTGAGCCCCAGCGGCCTGCATCGCGATAGTGTAGATGCTGAGGACCTCTAACGGGTGAGTCTTGCCGTTGTACTTTTCTCCGACCTCAAGCTTGAACGTGCGGTGTGTGGGCCACTTGAACTGCCGCAGCTCAGGGGTAAAGGCTGGACAACCCGCCTCGTAAGGTAAGTCCCCAGCGCCCTCCAGTGCTGGGCGGTCCATAGTGGGCCCCGTACGCCTATCTGACTGATGGTGCGCTTTCCGCCGTCGCTCGATAGTGGCCCAAGCATCTTCCTAGGCTCGCTCCCGGAGAACTTGACGTTGGTCACAACGGGCTCGCGGGTCGGACGACGCTGCGGAAAAGTTGTCACAAGCGTCGGCCCGACGAGCCGGCGGCTGCTGTTGCTGGTGTGGGGGAGGAGAGTGCATCGTAGTCGCAGCAGCTCTGGTCCTTCTACCACCGGCGTGCGCTGGCTCGACAGAGCGCCGACACGAGGGTTCCGAATGGTGGCTCTCCACTCGTCGAGCTTCTCTGCGGCGGGAGGAAATTCAAGGAGCAGTTGCACGCGCGCCAACGCTCCTGCTGGCGTGGGGGCGGTGAAAGTTGCGTGGACTGTGTCGCGCTCTGACTTCTAACCACGTTAGAAGGAGCTCTATCACAGTCTCGCGGTCGTACGCCACTTCCGCCAGCGTCTAGACGTGCATGCTGGCCCGGTGGATCTTCAGAATGACGCAAAGGCACTTCCCGCGACGGCGCCTGGGGGCACCAACGTCGTGGCGTTGCTCGTCATGCACGAGCTAGGAAGACCGTGGCACGGGCACTGGCAGGTATGTCCTATAGGTCGCCGCGCTGCCTGTGGGTAGCATGGCGACGCCTTTGGACCCGACGGAGCGCTGCTCGTCGTCTTGGGAACGAACGACGCTGCTCACCTAGCTCCGATGGCCAGAGTGTCGTGGATGCTCGCGAGCCACACGCCTCTGCCACCATCCGCGGCCGCACCATCGCCCGCCTGCGCTCGCATGGGCGGTTCAGCTCCAGATGGAACGATCACCGCGATCCCTTTCTTCTTGGGGGCCATGGTGATGAAGAAGTCGATGTGCTAACTCTAGACCATATTTTCACAGCCTAGCACTCCAACCCGGCGCGCCAAAGATGTCGGGGGAAACGACACCTATGGGATCCTAGGGTCCCCTACTACAGTTAGCGGGGGCGTAGAGCTTCGCAAAGAGCAGGTCTAGCGATCAACGCGTGTGAATTTTTACCCAGGTTCGGGCGGCAAATGACGTGTAAAACCCTAGTTCTGCTTGTTTGTGTTTATTTTGTGTTCTTGAGCTCTTGAACTGGCTACTATGCGTGCCTTGTCCAAAAAGTCTGAATCCTTTCACAGTACGCCTCGGGCCTCCTTTTGTATGACAAGGGGTCGCCACAGTGGCACACAGGAGGTGGAAAGTATCTAGGGTATACAAGTCTATCACCTGACATCATAGGACAAACACATTTAATGCGCTGCCTATGTGTCCTCTTGCTTTATCGGGATGGCAACAAAGCTCATCCCGCCCGTTGCCGCCTCGCCTTGCTCCGACGCGCGTCCAAGCTGACGAGGCACGTAGAGCCACGCTAGCTGGCTAGTCGCTGTGCTGGTGTGGTGGCAGGGTCTTCACGAAGATCTGCATGCCACCACGCATGTGCTTGGCTAGTTGGCTTAGAAGCTGCATGATGCCACGCAGGCCCTTGTCTAGTTGGCGGGCTGGTTACCGCGTAGGAGTGGCAGCGGGGCAGGAAAACTCTGGTAGGTGTGAGCCTGGCCGTGGCCTCGCAGACGTCCCTTGCCGGGGCCTCATGGCTGTCCCTGGCGAGGATCTTGCCGGGGGTCTTCCGTGGTCCCCGACAAGGATCTTGCCGGGGGTCTTAATCTTCTGGACCTTTTCTAGGTTCGCAGGCATTTGGTCTTCACAAAGATATGCATGCCACCACGCACGCGCCTCTGAATCTTGGTCTTGACGTTGTTGATGGTGTCACAGCTCCCAGGCCAAAGGGTGGCAGCCTTGCTGGTGTTTGGCAAGTTGCCCCGGCAAGACTCTTGTTGGGGCTATGTAGGCTACCCCGTCAAGGGTGTTGCCGGGGGGAGTCCATCTTGCCCCTCTGGTCTTAATGCCTCTGGCTTGAGTGCTGCCTTAGCAGTCTCGTATTTTTCCTTCCACTGTCATGCCAAGCATGGCCGCAGGTGTAGCTACGATTGCCCGTGCACAAGTAAAGGGGTACAGAAAGGCCCCTACTTTTGTACACCAACACGGTTCTATGACACGCCATTACCAGGCTGATACGTCTCTAACGTATTTACTTTTCCAAACCCTTTTGCCTTGTTTTGGACTCTAACTTGCATGATTTGAATGGAACTAACCCGAACTGACGATGTTTTCAGCAGAACTACCATGGTGTTGTTTTTGTGCAGAAATAAAAATTTCTCGGAATCGCCTAAAAATCCACGGAGAATTATTTTGGAAAATATAAAGAATACCTGCAAGAAGATCCAAACCAGGGGGCCCACACCCTGTCCACGAGGGTGGGGGCGCGCCCCCTGTCTCGTGGGCCCCTGGTTCTCCGCCGACGTATCCCCAGATCATATATATTCACTTTCGGGGAGAAAAAATCAGGGAGAAAGAATTATCGCGTTTCACGAGACGGAGCCGCCGCCAAGCCCTAATCTCTCTCGGGAGGGCTGATCTGGAGTCCGTTCGGGGCTCCGGAGAGTGGAGATCGTCGCCATCATCATCATCAACTTTCCTCCACCACCAATTCCATGATGATCACCACCGTGCGTGAGTAATTCCATTGTAGGCTTGCAGGACGGTGATGGGTTGGATGGGATCTCACATGTAATCGAGTTACTTTTGTTAGGGTTTGATCCCTAGTATCCACTATGTTCTGAGATTGATGTTGCTATGACTTTGTTATGCTTAATGCTTGTCACTAGGGCCCGAGTGCCATGATTTTAGACCTGAACCTATTATGTTTTCATGAATATATGTGTGTTCTTGATCCTATCTTGCAAGTCTATAGTCACCTACTATGTGTTATGATCCGACAACCCCAAAGTGACAATAATAGGGACCACGCGGTATAAACCGCCGGATGTATGACCCGGCTGGAGTTTGGTGATTCACAGGCGACCCGCTTTGACCTGGCGGTTTACGATTCATTGGTAATCTGGCAGGCGGGTGAGAGGAGCGACAAGACCCGGTGGCCCAACGGGCGGTTCATGAAAGGCCGGCTCATGTTATGGTGGGCCGGTTTAAGAGGAAGATATAAGGAATATTCTCCTACAAAGGAAGCAAGACTAGGACTCCAATTGTAATAGAGTAATCCTAATCCTACTAGGACTAGTAATGTAACCCGCCCCTTCAATATATATAAGGATGGGCAGGGCTCCCCAAAGAGGGACAAGTTCTCACAAGTTAGAGGCGCCATAATATCTAGGGCTAGACACAAAGAGCCGGTTTACCGGCGACACCATGAGGGTCATAATGAGATCTAGCCTCAAACAGCATGTAGGGCTATTACCTGATGATGTTTCCTGGGGCCCGAAGCTGTCTAAATAACTTTCTTGCGTTGCGTCTCTCGATTACGCTCAACCCCTCTCAAGCTACCACATAGATGCGTTGGCCTCGCGACTAAGTCCTAACCCTAGGACATCTGTCGTGACAATTCCACGACACCCGATGATGACCATAGTTTGAGGACTTCATGTATTCGCTATGTTTTAGTGCTTTGGTCCGGTACTCTATTAAAAGGAGGCCTTAATATCCCTTAGTTTCCAATAGGACCCCGCTGCCACGGGAGGGTAGGACAAAAGATGTCATGCAAGTTCTTTTCCATAAGCACGTATGACTATATTCGGAATACATGCCTACATTGCATTGATGAACTGGAGCTAGTTCTATGTCACCCTAGGTTATAACTTCTACATGATGAATTGCATCCGACATAATTTCCCATCACCAATCCAATGCCTACGAGATTTTCCTATATTGCGTGTCGCTTATTTACTTTTCCGTTGCTACTATTACAAAAACTACAAAAACACCATCGTTACTTTTATTGCCGCTACCACTATCATATTACTTTGCTACTAAACTATCTTGCTGCAGATACTAAGTTTCTTGGTGTGGTTGAATTGACAACTCAACTGCTAATACTTAAGAGTATTCTTTGGCTCCCCTTGTGTCGAATCAATAAATTTGGGTTGAATACTTTACCCTCGAAAACTGTTGCGATCCCCTACACTTGTGGGTTATCAAGACTATTTTCTAGTGCCGTAGCCGGGGAGCATAGCTCTATTCTTTAAGTCACTTGGGATTTATATCTGTTGATCACTATGAAGAATTTGAAGGACCCAAAAACCAAGATCTTACCCTCAACTATGAGGGGAGGTAAGGAACTGCCATCTAGCTCTGCACTTGATTCTCCTTTTGTTATGAGTAAACTTACGACAACTACTCCTGCTATTGAATCTGATATGTCCTATGTTCTCGATGATGCTACTTCTGCTATGTTGTGACGCCCCCGATTTGTCCGTACACTAATCATGCACGCAAATGTGTACGACCAAGATCAGGGACTCACTGGAAGATATCACAACACAACTCTAGACACAAATTAAAAATAATACAAGCTTTATATTACAAGCCAGGGGCCTCGAGGGCTCGAATACAAAAGCTCGAAAACACAAGAGTCAGCGGAAGCAACAATATCTGAGTACAGACATAAGTTAAACAAGTTGCCATAAGATGGCTAGCACAAAAGTAACAACGATCGAAAAGGCAAGGCCTCCTGCCTGGGACCTCCTAACTACTCCTCGAAGCAGAACTTCATGTAGAAACATCATCGGGATCTTCTGGCTCCTGGACTCCATCAATCTGGTTGCATCATCCGAGAAGAAGGAACAAGAGGGGAAAAGGGGGAGAAAAGCAACCGTGAGTACTCATCCAAAGTACTCGCAAGCAAGGATCTATACTACATATGCAATGGTATCAGCGTAAAGGGGGTAAAATATGTGGACTGAACTGCAGCAAGCCAGAATAAGAGGGGGGTAGCTAATCCAAACGAAGACTACGCTTCTGGCAGCCTCCGTCTTGCGGCAGTAGAAGAGAGTAGCTGGAAGTAACAAGTATCCTCGCTTCTCGTAGCCTCCGTCTTGCAGCAGTAGAATGGAAAAGATGGTAAGTTCACCAAGTAACAACGTATAGCATAATCCTACTCGGCGATCCTCCCGCACATCACCCTGTGAGAGAGCAACCACCGAGTTATCTCTGGCACTTGTAAGGGTGTGTTTTATTAAGTATCCGGTTCTAGTTGTCATGAGGTCCGAGTACAACTCCGGGTCGTCCTTTTACCGAGGGACACGGCTATTCGAATAGATTAACTTCCCTGCAGGGGTGCACCACATATCCCAGCACGCTCGATCCCATTTGGCCGGACACACTTTCCAGGGTCATGCCCGGCCTCGGAAGATCAACACGTCGCAGCCCTACCTAAGCACAGCAGAGAGGTCAGCACGCCGGTCTAAGTCCTAGGCGCGCAGGGGTCCGGGCCCATCGCCCAACGCACACCTGCACGTTGCGTACGCGGCCGGTAAGCAGACCTAGCCTCTCCTAATACCAGAGTAGGCTTTCCAGTCCAATC
>LR738711.1:500365333-500471872 GCA_902687465.1 Secale cereale | reverse complement strand
TTTTTTTTCTTTTTGTTTTTTCTTTTTATTACTTTATGTTTTCTATTTATTTATTTATTTTAATTAAGTTTAGTTTTATAAAATACAATAGTTATACCTAAATTAGTGCTATACATTAGCCCACTACTACAAAAGTTTGCCTCCCAAATAAAATAGTTTAATATTTTATAAATTATAAAAGACATTTAATTTATCATTTGTGATGTTGTTTTATTTATTTTAGGACATCTAAATACTTTAATTAATGTTGATTTCTTCACCATTATGCTTTAAGGATTATTTGCCACTTTTAGAACATTTTATTCTTGACTTTTGATAATCTTAATTACTTGACTTTGTTTTAAATTTGAATTTTGCATTGGTTTGGAGAAATGGGAGATTAACGACGGGTAATCGTGGTGACGTGGCCTCATTAGCAGCGGTTTACTGTAGCGTGATTACCCGGGCGTCACATATGTATGATGAAACTACTTCTATGCCTGATACTGTGCCACTAGGTGAATTTATAGATGAACAAATTACTAAGGTTAGGGAGAATGCAAATATAGAAACTGATGATATTTATGAAAGTGATGACGAGGCTACTCCAAATAGATAAGAATTGCCTGTTGTTCCTGAGGGTTATGTTATGGATGAAGAAACTGCTAGAGACTTTCTTGCTTGCAATGATAGATATGATCTTAAGAAGTTATTAGCTAAGCTGAAAGAAAAGTCCTTGAATGCTAGAATGAAACATGACCCTGCTTTTGCTACTTCACATATCTGTGTTATTGATAAGGATTATGAATTCTCTGTTGATCCTGAGTTAAGTACATTGGTTGAATCTGATCCTTTCCATGGCTATGAGTCTGAAACTGTTGTGGCACATCTTACTAAGTTGAATGATATAGCCACCCTGTTTACCAACGATGAAATGATTCGTTACTACTATATCCTTAAGCTATTTCCGTTCTCGTTAAATGGTGATGCTAAGATCTGGTTTAATTCTCTTGATCCTGGCTGTGTGTGTAGTCCCCAGGATATGATGTATTACTTCCCCACTAAATATTTTCCCGCTCATTAGAAACAAGCTGCCTTACGGGAAATATATAACTTTGTGCAAATTGAAGAAGAGAGTCTCCCAGAAGCTTGGGGGAGGCTTCTCCAATTACTTAATGCTTTTCCTGATCATCCTCTTGAGATGCATGATATACTTGATGTATTTTATAATGGACTAACCGATGCTTCCAGAGACCACCTGGATAGTTGTGCTGGTTGTGTTTTCAGGGAAAGAACAGTTGAACAAGCTGAATTACTATTGAATAATATGCTGGCCAATGAAAATAATTGGACACTTCCTGAACTAGCCCCTAAGCCAACTCCGAAGAAAAGAGGTGTGCTATTTCTCAGTCCTGAAGATATGCAAGAGGCAAAGAAATCTATGAAAGAAAAAGGTATTAAAGCTGAAGATGTTAAGAATATACCACCTATTGAAAAAATACATGGTCTTGATAACCCGACACAGGTAGTAAAGGTAAATTATCTTTATATATTTGATGAAGGTGATATTCCTCATTATAAGTCTGCTAGCCAATGTTTAGATGAGTTTGACAACTTTATTGTGAAACAAGAAAGCTTCAATGCTTATGTTGGTAGACAATTGCAACACAATGCTTATATGATTGAACGCTTGAGTGATTATCTGTCTAGAGCTAAAGGTGAACTGAAACTCATTAGTATACACGCTTCTATGGTCACCACTCAAGTAGAACAAGTACTTAAGGCTCAGAATGATTTGCTTAGTGAACTAAATAGCAAGAATAATGATAATGCCATTAGAGCTGTGACTAGAGGTGGTAGAATGACTCAGGAACCTCTGTATCCTGAAGGCCACCCTAAGAGGATTGAGCAAGATTCTCAAAGAGCTAATTTAGATTCACCTAGTTCTTCTAAGAAGAAGAAAAAGTAAAATGATAGGACTTTGCATGCTTCTAGTGAACCTGTAGCTGACACACCTAAGAATCCCAATGATATATCTGTTTCTAATGCTGAGACACAATCTGGTAATGAACATGAACCTATTGATAATATTAATGATGATGTTCATGATGATTCTCAACCTAGCAATGATAATTATGTAGAGATTGAACCTGTTGTTGATCTTGATAACCCACAATCAAAGAATTAACGTTATGATAAGAGAGACTTTGTTGCTAGGAAACACGGCAAGGAAAGAGAACCATGGGTTCATAAACCCATGCCTTTTCCTCCTAAACCATCCAAGAAAAAGGATGACGAGGATTTTGAGCGCTTTGCTGAAATGATTAGACCTATCTTTTTGCGTATGCATTTGACGGATGTGCTTAAAACAAATCCTTATGCTAAGTCCAAGAAAGATATTATTACAAACAAAAGAAAGATACCTGAAGTAGAAATCTCCACCATGCTTGCCAATTACACTTTTAAGGGTGGAATGCCTAAGAAATTAGGAGAACTAGGAGTACCTACTATACCTTGCTCCATTAATAAAAACTATGTTAAACCTGCTTTGTGTGATCTTGGAGCTGGTGTTAGTTTTATGCCTCTCTATTTTTATCATAGACTTGACTTGAGTAAGTTGACACCTACTGAAATATCTTTGCAAATGGATGATAAATCAACTGCTATACCTGTCGGTATTTGTGAAGATGTGCCTGTTGTAGTTGCAAATGTTACTATTCTAACAGACTTTGTTATACTTGATATTCCCGAGGACGATAGTATGTCTATTATTCTTGGAAGACCCTTTTTGAATACTGCAGGGGCTGTTATTGATTGCAACAAAGGCAATGTCACTTTTCATGTCAATGGTAATGAGCATACGGTACACTTTCTGAGGAAACAATCTCAGGTCCACAGTATCAATTATATTTGAAAAAATTGAACTATCACTATTGGAGGTTTTGAGTTTCCTATTCCTACTATCAAGAAGACATATGACATCCTTATTGTTGGAGACATACATATCCCCATTGAGGTAACCTAGTGTTATTCGAAAATTCTCCCGTTTCATGTTACTCGGAAAGAGTTTATTAACAAGACCTGATCAACCTTGTTAATGGATTCCTTTTGATGAGCATGGGATCGATGAATCTAGATAGCACAAACCTTCTGTACCCTCTTTTTACTTTCTGTTAATTAAGATAAATAAAAGAAAAATAGTATTTTCTGTCTGTTTCCAGACTTATCCGTGTAATAAAAAATACCCCGAAAATAAAAATTCTCCAATTGCCACGAAAATGAAATATGATTTTTTCTAGATTATTCGAGAAAATATGGCACAAAACACATAGCGAGGGGAGCCAGCACCTGGCCACGAGGGTCCAGGGCGTGCCCCTGCCTCGTGGGCCCCATGTTTCCCCCTCCACTTATTCCTGCACCCATGCTCTTCTTCTTCCTCCCAAAAAAATCAGCAACCAGCTCAAACCCGAGTTCTAGCTCATCTTGCTGCCATTTTTGATCTCCTTGCTCAAAGCACCATTCACCAAACTGTTTGGGGAGATTGTTCCTTGGTATGTGACTCCTCCATTGGTCCAATTAGTTTTTGTTCTAGTGCTCTATTTATTGCAAATTTTTGCTGCTGTGCTGACCTTGTTCTTGAGCTTGCATGTCAAATTTTCTTGGTCCCAAGTAGTTCTAATGCATGATATAGTCTCTAGGCACTTATACGAGTTGTTGATATCAATCTTGTTGAGTATGGTTAACTTTTATTGTGAGTTACTAAAAATTTGAGAAAAATGCATAGGAAAAACTTCCAAGGCGGTTCTTCAAGGAAGCAAGAACCGAGGCTCGCGTTCCGTGAGCCGGACGATGAACTATCAAGGGATGCTGACGTACGGCCTTGTGAATGGACGTCAGATGACTTTATGGATCATGCTGGCATCAAGGATGAATTTTACGCATACATGCGCAACGCTGACCTCGAGGGCTTCATACAAGATAAGTGCCCTCAATACCGTGGCTTAGCTGATAGCTTTGTGAGAAGGTTTAAATTTTCATCTTCACGTAATTCTCACACTGTACTGTTTGACCTGTATGATAAATCTTACATCATGGACTTACAGGATTTTAATGATGCTTGTAAGCTCACACAGTGGGGCAGTATGGGTAATCCTCGCAAATCTGAATTTAGAGAATTCCTTGCTATTATTACAGTGGGGGAATCCAAGGAAATCACATAGGCTACCATAGGGAGCATTCATTTTCCTGCTATTCATTACTTTGCTCTCTTTATTGGTAGATGCATAAATGGTAAAGATGAGGCTTGTCATATGTGCGTCCTAGATCTTAGTGTTCTCAGGAGTGTCGTACTAGGTGATAGACAATATAAATTGGGAGCCATTTTTGCATGTAGGCTACACCATAATGGGTTGCATGGAGATTTATTTGGTGGGATTTATGCCACTCGCATAGCCCGCCGTCTTGGTGTGCCTGTCCATGAAAATGATGAACCTTTACCTCTTGCTCATTTAGATTGCCATGCTATGACTAGTCACCGGTTCATAGAGTGGGATGATCAAACCCTCAAATGTCGACTAATCTTTAACAGGCATCATGCCATCCCTATTGCTCTTCCTGCCCCCACTTTGTTTAACTTTCAGGCAAAAGGGAGATACACTATAACTATGGAGGAGGCAAATGCTTATTATAACATGGCGGAGGCAGCCCGCCTTAGAGCCATAGCTCAGCATGCAGTGGCTGCTGCATCTCAGTACAACCCCAACTACAACTTTGGATATCCGTCAGGCCAATACTGGCCATAGACCAACTTAGGTCAAAAGCCTAAGCTTGGGGGAGTACGTGTTTCTCATCAACTTTACATTCATGTTCACACACTTATTCTAGTAGTTGATGCTCACACTCTTTCACTGTACCATCCATGCTTAGTTTCAATTTCTTTTTCTTAGTATTTTTCTCGTGTGCTAGAAAAAACCTTAAGAAAAACAAAAAATATATTAGTTGTAGCTTCTAGCTAGTTTACTTTCGTTACTTGTAGTAGTAGTTAAAAATGAAAACCCAAAAATATTTCCCGTTCTTCTTTTGCTAGTTGGGAGCTTTCTCGTGTAAATAGTTTCTTTTCTTTTCTTTGGGGGTTAAGAGTAGAAGACCGTGATTGAAATTGCTTAGTGGCTCTCATATGCTTTGTTGTTGATTTAACATTGAGCCACATTACCTTGTCTTCTCTCTTGTATTAAATGTCTGCAGATTCCAGCTTAGTCCAATGCACGTGCAGTATTATTATTTACCACACTGTTCGGTCGTGCGAGTGAAAGGCAATAAGGATGATATATGATGAACTAATTGGGATGAGAAAAGATGGTATGAACTCGACCTCTCTTGTTTTTTGTAAATATGATGGTTCATCGTTCCTGATTCAGCTTGTTATGAATGAAACATGCTTGTAATGACAATTAGACATCATAGATACTCATTGCATGCTTAATTAGCTGAGAGTTTATAATGGTCTATCTTGCGTGCCAACATGATATTAAAATGGTTGTGATGTGGTATGATGGGGTGGTATCCTCATTTGAATGATTTAAGTGATCTGACATGGCACATGTTCACACATGTAGTTGAAACAAATCAATGTAGCCTGCACGATATTTATGTTCATGGTGATTTATATCCTACTCATGCTTGCATTCATTGTTGATTAATTTCAATGCATGTTCATGACCATTGTTGCTCTCTAGCTAGTCGCATCCCAGTCTCTTTCTAGCCTTCACCTGTACTAAGCGGGAATACTGCTTGTGCATCCAGTCCCATAAACCTCAAAGGTGTTCCATATGAGTCCACCATACCTTCCTATATGTGGTATTTACCTGCCGTTCCAAGTAAATTTGTTTGTGCCAAACTCTAAACCTTCAAATGAAATTCTGTTTTGTATACTCGAACAGCTCATGTATCAACTAGGGCTGTCTATATCTTCCATGCTAGGTGGGTTATTCTCACGATGAGTGGACCCTGCTCATCATTCATGAGAAAATGGCTGGTGATCGGGATGCCCAGTCCCATGCTCAAATCATAATAATTAAACAAAACTCCCCCAGGGCTATTGCTGGTTTGGACGGTACCCGTTGTATCGGGCTAGCCATGGAGTGTGCTTGTTGGTGGTTGGGGGAGTATAAACTTCACCATTTTGTTTGGGAACCGCCTATAACATGCGTAGCATGGGAGATATCGAGATTCTTGGTTGTTATGTTGACAATGAAAGTATACCGCTCAAAATGTTATCCATCTCTATTTCAAAATCGAGCTCTGGCACCTCTACAAATCCCTGCTTCCCTCTGCGAAGGGCCTATCTATTTACTTTTATGCAGAGTCATCATCCTCTTATCAAAGAGCACTAGTAGGAGAGCACCTCTGGCGTTGCATGTATTACTATTAATTTGCATTGAGTATGATCATGACTGGATCTCTTTCACCATGAATTACAATGTCTAGTCAGTCCTTGATCTTTAATGGTGCTCTGCATTTATGTTTTGCGGTCTCAGAAAGGGCTAGCGAGATACCATCTAGTTATATCATATCATGATTGTTTTGAGAAAGTGTTGTCATCTGAGGTTTATTATTATTGCTCGCTAGTTGATTATGCCATTGATGTGAGTAGTCTTGATACCTGAAAGTTATTGTGAATGTGGTTAGTTCATGATCTTGTTGAAAACCTGAATGCTAGCTTACATATTTACAACAACAAGAGCAAACAAAGTTTGTCAAAGTTTTTCTTTATCACTTTCAATTTATCAACTGAATTGCTTGAGGACAAGCAAAGGTTTAAGCTTGGGGGAGTTGATACATCTCCAACGTATCTACTTTTCCAAACCCTTTTGCCCATGTTTTGGACTCTAACTTGCATGATTTGAATGGAACTAACCCAGACTAATGATGTTTTCAGCAGAACTGCCATGGTGTTGTTTTTGTGCAGAAATAAGAAGTTCTCGGAATCGCCTGAAAATCCACGGAGAATTATTTTGGAAAATATAAAAAATACCTGCAGGAAGATCCAGACCAGGGGGCCCACACCCTGTCCACGAGGGTGGGGGCGTGCCCCCCTGCCTCGTGGGCCCCCTGGTGCTCCACCGACGTATCCCCAGATACTATATATTCACTTTCGGGGAGAGAAAAATCAGGGAGAAAGAATTATCACGTTTCACGAGATGGAGCCGTCGCCAAGCCCTAATATCTCTCGGGAGGGCTGATCTGGAGCCCGTTCGGGCCTCAGGAGAGTGGAGATCGTCGCCATCATCATCATCAACCTTCCTCCATCACCAATTCCATGATGCTCAACGTTGTGTGTGAGTAATTCCATCGTAGGCTTGCTGGACGTAGATGGGTTGGATGGGATCTATCATTTAATCGAGTTAGTTTTGTTAGGGTTTGATCCCTAGTATCCACTATGTTCTGAGATTGATGTTGCTATGACTTTGCTATGCTTAATGCTTGTCACTAGGGCCCGAGTGCCATTATTTCATATCTGAACCTATTATGTTTTCATGAATATGTGTGTTCTTGATCCTATCTTTCAAGTCTATAGTCACCTACTATGTGTTATGATCCGGCAACCCCGAAGTGACAATAATCGGGACCACTCCCGATGATGACCATAGTTTGAGGACTTCATGTATTCACTATGTGTTAATGCTTTGGTTTGGTACTCTATTAAAAGGAGGCCTTAATATCCCTTAGTTTCCAATAGGACCCCGCTGCCATGGGGGGGGGGGTGGGTAGGAAAAAAGATGTCATGCAAGTTCTTTTCCATAAGCACGTATGACTATATTCAGAATACATGCCTACATTGTATTGATGAACTGGAGCTAGTTCTGTGTCACCCTAGGTTATAACTTCTACATGATGAATTGCATCTGACATAATTTCTCATCACCGATCCAATGCCTACGAGCTTTTCTTATATTTCTTGTCACTTATTTACTTTTCCGTTGCTACTATTACAAAAACTACAAAACACTATCGTTACATTTATTGCCGCTACCGCCACTATCATATTACTTTGGTACTAAACTATCTTGCTGCAGATACTAAGTTTCCAGGTGTGGTTGAATTGACAACTCAGCTGCTAATACTTAAGAGTATTCTTTGGCTCCCCTTGTGTCGAATCAATAAATTTGGGTGGAATACTTTACCCTCGAAAACTGTTGCGATTCCCTACACTTGTGGGTTATCAGAGGCCAAAACATATCTCGGGCCTTAGTCCGGCACTCATATCATGGGCCTTTGAGAGGTTGAAAGCTTAGTAGAGGCATTACCAGGCCGTATTATATACAGGCCTTTAACAGGCCCAAAGTCACGTTGGGCTGAACTGGTGCCACCTTGATCATGAACCGTTAGTGGGCCGGATGTCGTATCGGACCATATATGGCCCATGGGCAGCATGACCCATTCCCTCGCTGAAAGACACACCGGGCTGAAATGGCCTATGTCTACATTGGGCCTCTAACAGGGCGAAATGTCACTAGGCCGTAATTGGGCCCAAATACTCGGTGAACAATTAACGGGCCAGATCTGGCTTTGGGCCGTAAATGGGCCATGTTTAAGCAGACTGTTAGTGGGTTGTCCCACAAGTATCTGAGTAAATATTGTGTGCCTTTAACTGGGCCGGACTATTTGACCTATATGGGCCGCTGTTGGGCCGTGCCACGTATCGACGTATCATAGGCACGTATCCTCCATTGGATGGATGACATCTAGCTCACCGAGGAGCCGACATGTGTTTCCTCATTTGTTTGGGTTGTTAATGGGTTATTTGATCCAAACTGGAGCCCAATAGCTTAACGACGACCCGTTACGGTGGATGCCACATGTCGGTTACCCTTGACAAAAGCACTTCCATGACACGTCATTTATCATTCCATGATGATAATTTTGGTATTGTCATGGAACACTTCTATGACAACACAAATATGACTATCTTGATTCTGTCATAAAATCGTCATGGATATACATGCATGACAGAAAACATTACCTACTGTGACAAACACGTATGATCACGGAAGTGTTTTTTTGTAGTGTACATCAACCTTGCTGCCCTTCCGATGATGTGTGAGCAGTTTACCACAGACGTATGAGTCCATAGCTAGTACCTAGATGGCTTCTTCTCTCTCTTTAATCTTTAGTATAATGTTCTCCTCGATGTTCTTGGAGATCTCTTCGATGTAATCTTCTTTTGCGATGTGTATGTTCAGATATGATGAATTGTGGATTTATGATCAGATTGTCTATGAATATTATTTGAGTCTTCTCTGAACTCGTTTATGCATGATTAAGATAGCCTTGTTGTCGGTGTTCTGGGAACGGGGGTATAAAGACTTGCTTGCCTACGGCCCAAGGAGTGGCTCATCCAACGGCCTGGTATGGCCCAACCTCGTCGGCAACCACTCCAGACCCTCGCGAGGGGCCGAGCCTCGCGAGGCTGGCGACGCAAGACCTCCCTTGGGGCGGCCTCACCAGGCTGGCTCCCGAGGAGCGGAGTTATCAAGGCAAGGGGCACCTCGCGAGGTCCTCGTGACGTGAGCCATGACGACCAAGGCTAGGCGGGCGCCAGCGGGTGCAGGATGCCAGTTTCCTCTTTTGTCCCAAAGGGGCAGGCGAAGGCGAGGAGTCCCAAGGCATCATGCAATGGTTTCCATATCGGTGCAACAACACCAAAACCAGTAGGACGGAAGAGCGAAGGTCATCGGGGAGCCCACGTCGACGTCACCACCACAGCCTTTGGCAGGCGAAGACCGCCTTTTGTTAGGATAGTTTGTAATAGTTGCCCCCCTTCAAATTTGGCCGTTGTGGGATCCCTTCCCGCTCAATATTTGGAAGAGGACCCGGGCCTCTATAAATAGGACTAGCCACCACCATATGGGGGGATCGGATCCAGAGCCAATGAGACACACACCAGCAAGCTCATCCGAGCGCAAGAACACCTCTCCTCAGGAGGCTCTTCTTCCCTTGTACTAGTTCTTCCCTAGGCTATAAGGTAATCCACCACACCACACTGGATTAGGGTATTACACCACAACAGTGGCCCGAACTAGTATAAACCCTTGTGTCTCGTGTTCTTCGAGTTCAATGAGCTAGGCCTAGGAATTGGCGAGTGGACGAGCTAGGTAGAAGGAGAGATCTTCGTGCGCACCCCAGTGTTCGAACCACAAGGGTTTTGCCGAAAGCCAAGATCTGACATTTGGCGTGCCAGGTAGGGTGTGCCGAAACTTCCATTCCGTTGATGCATGCTCCGTCGTCCCACTGGTTCCACGGCCGACGCTTGTAGAGCCCATGCTGAGCAGCGGGCCGCCCTTGCCGCCCACGTCGCCCAAACAGCTCCCGCCAGTGGACTGTCCCGCCGTTCTCCATCACCTGTTGCCAACGCCACCACCGGCCCGGCGCGGCACGAGCAGCAGGCCTCGTGTCTACACCCCTCTGTGTGGTGAGACGGACGCACCATGACCCCATCACTGACCCCAGCGGCCTCGTCGTCCCATGCTCGCCGCGGACCCGCGGATGCGCAGGCTGTGTTGCTCATGGCACATGAGCTCCTGCGCTACCGCCCCGTCGACGACTTCTACGAAGAATGGCTCGACCGCGTCGCCGATCTCATCAGCGCCACTGGGGGCTCCCTATCGATGTCCCTCTCGATGCCTCGTCCGCCTCCCCATGCGGGCGACGTGGCCCCTGAAGCGCCTCTGCCACCTCCATGTCAAGGCGTCGTCTAAGACCCAAGGCACGTGGCCCCGCGGCGTGACCACCCATGTGTGGCGCTAGTGCATGAAGAAGGAAGCTGCCAAGAGAGCCAGCGGCCCCGAGGAGGAGCACACGAGGACCAAGACCAAGCTCCGCCTCCCCGACAAGCTCCTGGGTCGACAGCAGGCTGCAAGGCCCTCGCCCCCGAGCTGCGCAATGTCAATTGGCCTGGGAAGTTCAAGCCCGACCTGCCTCCATGCTATGACGGCACCCACTCCTGAGCTGAGCATTGAAGCATTCGACGGCAACGAGAAGATCATGGCGAACTGGTTCCCTATGGCTCTCAAGGACGTCGCGCGCTCGTGGCTCCTGAACCTGCCCGCGGGATCGATCTCCACCTAGGGCGACATGCGCGAGCGGTTCATAGACAACTTCCAGGGCACCCGCGATGGACCCCGGCCGCGGGTGCCCTGCGGCGTATCAAGCAACAGCGAGGAGAAATCCTGCAGAAGTTCATCCAGCGCTTTAACGGTGTCCACGTCAAGATCCCCAAGGTTACGGTCAAGGCCATCATTTCAGCATTCTCAGATGGTGTACTTGACGTCAAGATGAAGGAGGATCTCGCCATCCACGAAGATCTGTGTTTGTCCCTTGAGCTGTTCAACCTCTCGACCATGTTCGCCAGAGCTGAGGAGGGGCGCCTCTCCCTTGTCCATCTCCCCGCTACTGATCCCGAAGACAAGAAGGCCAAGAGCAAGGACGTAAAGTTCAAAGTAGTGGCAGTGCTTGCAGCTGAGCCAGAGATGAAGCGCGACTGTGACTACCCAGGGTCATCGAAGAACAGTCGTCCATTTTGCGCCTTCCACAACGCACACAACCATAACACCCTTGACTGTCAAGAGCTCAGGGCCCTCCGCGAAGGAGGCGTCAGCCAACGCCCCGAGCGCAGCAACCGTGGCTACGACCGCGGGGGAAGTCGTATCGGGGGACGCTGGGACGACCGCGGCCCCTGCTAGGACTGGCGTTACCAACCTCGGGAGGACCGATGGCGTGATCAGCCTTGTGAGGATGCATGGAGGGACCAGCCTCGTGAGGGTGCTTGGAGGGAGCAGCCTCGTGAGGACCGTCCCCAGGGCAAGGCTGGTCTCCCTCCTCCGACACTACCAAGAAGGAACGACAACCAAGATGAGGGGGCTGGGGGCTTCCCGGAGCCTCACGCCATCACCTGCATCTTGGGCGGAGCGCAGGGCCCAGCCTATCAACGCCTCTTCAAGCAGTTTGCCCGAGAAGTGAACGCGGCTCTCCCCAAGCTCGAAGCCACGCGCCACCTCAGGTGGTCCAAGTGCCCCATCACCTTCAGTTCAGCAGACCAGCTCAAGTACGCGGCTACGGCCGGCGCCCTCCCGATGGTTTGTTCACCCGTCATCAACAGCGTTCAAGTCACCAAGACCCTCATCGATGGCGGCGCAGGGCTTAATGTCCTGTCCGTCGAGACATTTGACAGCCTTCAAGTACCGTACAACCAGCTACTGCCTACCAAGCCTTTCTTCGGAGTGACTGACGGCTCCACCACCCCCATAGGGCAGGTCCGCCTACCTTTCACCTTTGGCAAGCGGACAACTACCACACCGAGCTCATCGACTTTGACGTTGCCTACATTCATCTCCCATACAACGCCATCCTCGGGTACCCGGCCTTGGCCAAGTTCATGGCGGTGACTCACCACGGCTACAATGTCCACAAGATGCTAGGAAGCGGCGGCGTCATCGTTGTCGCTTGCGAAGAGAAGGAAGCAATGTGCTCAATTGAGCGCGCTTACCAGGCAGCGGGGATCGAGGACCCAGACAACGATAGCACCGTCTACCCTCGTGAGGCCGTCCCCAAGAAGAAGAAGCAGTTACTCGCCCTAGAGCCTCATGAAGTCGCGGCGTCTAGTGGCCGCACCTCAGGACCTACACCCAGGGATGGGGCGCCTGCCTCCCTCGCATAGGAAGGTGCGCCCAGCGCTCCCCTCAGGTTGGGCTCGGGGGCTCTCCTCTGGAGGGCCTCTGACCTGGCCAATGTCTCGAGGGAGGCGCTCGGGCACCATGTGGAGGCGTGCTTTACCGCGCGTTTACCTCCGGAGGCCTCAAGGCGTGAGGCACCGAGCGCTCAGGAGTCCATCAGCCAGACTATCAAAGACTTGGAGGTGCCAAGAGCAATGCGGGGCGAGCGCCGCCCGGCGCCTTGGAGTGCAGCTGTCGCCCCAGGCTCGGGCAACGGGCTGCGCATCTGCGTCAACATCCCCACACTCAACAGGATGGCATCTTAGGAGCTCTACTGGCCCTCTTAGGTGGGCCGATGCGAGGGCCCCCCTCACAGATATGTTCGCATGCCCTTCGGCCTGCCGAACCAAGCAACCCTGCACCGGCGCCACATGCGGGAGGTCGTGGCGACTCGTGAGGCCAGGCATCAGGAGATCCTGGAAGAGGTGGCCTCGGTTCTTCGCGAGCTCTGGGAACCTCTGGAGCCTCGCGAGGCCCTGGAGCCAGGCGGCGCTTGAGGAACGACGTCTGCATCAAGCATCTTCAGCTACACCAGTACTACTTCAGCAACTGTGCCAGGTGACATTTTCTTGTTTTGTTCAGCTGGGAGCGCCCCTTGGGCTATATCATTCCCAGGACGCACGGGTTTGTCCCTGTGGCGTGTATCCTTTTGCATCTTTAGCTTACTTGTTGGGGGCGCCCCTTGGGCTACATCATCCCCAGGCTGCACGGGTCCGTCCATGTGGCATGTATCACATTTATGTTGCTTGATCTAGCTCATTTCCTCTTATGATTTGCCTCACGGGCATCACCTACTCATCTCTTTTGACCACCATGCTGCTTAATGGACTTCTGCTCATCCCGCAACGAGGGCTGCAAACGTTGGCACTGTGACACCCCGAGACCGGTGCGCCAGGTGTCAGCCAGTTATTCGTCGCCGTTGCCATGGCATCTGCTTGTGTGTCGCATCTCTGCCTTGTCATCATGTGAATTGCATCAGCATGTTTTCAAAACTTGCATCCGTCCGAGCCCCCTCGTCCTTTCCGTTGTCCGTTCTGAGCCCAGACACACTTGCACGCGCCCGCGGCATCTCCGAATGTTTTTTTATGAGTGGCCGGAAAATGCTCTCCGAATGGGATGAAACTTGGCGTGTGGTCTTATTATAGTATAGGTAGACCACCTATCAAGTTTCGTCGCATTCGGAGTTCGTTTGATAGCCCAACGGTTAACCGTGTTAACCACCGGAAGCCTTTTCTCTTTTGGCCTCGCACCCCTCCACAACAGCCCACAAGCTCATCCTAACAACCTCCATGCTCTGGGTCGTTGGATCGTGATCGCGTAGCCGAAAACTGCTCCTCATTTGGACTCTCCTAGCTCCATCTACTTATAAATCACCCCCCCCCCTTCCAAATTCGCGGTGCAAACCCTAGCTTCTTCCTCCTCCGCGCGCCGGACATGTCCATTCCGCTGCCGGACACGTCCAGTACCCCAGCCACGTCACCCAAACCAATCCGCAACTGCCACGTCGCCCCGCCGCCGCTCTCCTCCAACCAGACGCCACCACGCGGCCTCCCCGCGTACTCCCACCGCCTTAGCCCGCTCGGGCCTGTGCCAGGCCCTCCAGGCCCGACCGCTGCCGCGGCCTGGACCGTCCCTTGCGTCGCTGCCCCGCTTCTTCTGCTCCCACCGTCGGACGTCGCTCCACCATCGCCGTGCTCTACGCTGCCGCCCGCTTCCACCGCCGTCGGCCGCGGTCGCCACCGCGCCCCGTGCCCTCCTCGACAGACGGCGCCGCCCCACCGTTGTGAGTCGCCTCGACCTCACCTCCAGCCAGATCCGGGCGGGCGTGCCCGGATCCGCGCCGCCCCATCATCGCCGGTGGCCAGGTCCTCACCGCGTGGATCCGCTGCCCGCCGCCGCTCCGACGTTGCCGGCCGCGTCACAGCAGCCGGCGTTGACCGCCACCGCTTCCCTCGTCGCAAGTGGGTCCTGCCGGCCCCGCGAACCGCCTCTACCCGTTCGACCGCCCGGTGTGTCCGGTTCGACTGAACCGGACCGACTCGACTGAACCACTGACCAAACCGCCCTCTGCGCCACCGAGCCGGCCCGTGGGCCCTAGGTGAGCCCCAGTTGCCTAACCCTCGCCTTGTGCACCCCATAGCTTTTTAGCGCTCACTTTGCCTCTGTGAAATATGGCTAAGTACCCAAAACTGTTATCATGATGCATACTTTGAGTGATGATATCTTTTTGTGTACAAGTCCAAATAGAGTGAATAATATGTCAAAATGTTCGTTGTGATATGCTCTTCGTATTGTTGTACTGTGGCATGCTTGTTTGAGTTCATCTCGATGCCCTAATCATCGTTGCAAAAGTGCTATGTGTTTTAAACTGCTGAAAACTGTTGTTAAGTGTGCATGTTCTAGTGATGATAACTTTGTGCATGTTGGTCCAAATGGAGCGTATGATATGTCAAAATGTTCATTGTGAAGTGCTCTACATGATGGCTGCTATAGCATACATGTTAGGTGCCATATTGCCATGGTAATCCCTGTTGCAAAAGTGCATGTGGCTGTTAAGTGCTCAAACTTGTTATGAGATGCAGATTTGTCTTGTTCATAGCTATTGGTGTGTTTGTCTTTTATGCCACATGTCAATATGTTTTAGAAGCAAAATCATGCCATCTTTGCTGTGGTGTAATCCACTTTTCATGATATGCCTTGTGGTGTTTGCAACAAGCTTGCAAAGTAGCCTACTCGTTGTTGTTATTTTATGAGACTTGTTGAAAAACTGCTAAGTTTGAAAACTGTTAACCTGATGCCATGTTTGCTTGATGCCCACTCACATCCATGCTTGTTTTAAGATATCCAATGACCATGTCTTGTTGTCAATGTTTTGATCTATCCATCCATGCCCTTGTTTGCATGTATGCCCTGCTGTATCTTGTTTATTTTTTGCTCTCAAGTTGCTATAAAATGTTTCTGTCAGCCTGTTATCAGCAAGTTCAGTTTTGCCATGTGAATTTCCAGTGATCTATTGATCCTATGACCATGTTCATGCCATCAGTAGCTTCAGAAACATGCCTTCTTGCTGCCGGTTATCTTCTTATGCCATGTTATGCTCTGAGTTGAGTTGCACAAGCTTGCAAACATGCCTACTTGTTGTTGTTTCTGCCATGCTCTGTTTTTTTCACTAAGTCTGAGAAATCTGTACACTTATTGAATCTTGCCATGCTTGGTTAATTGTGTTCTAGCAAGATTTTGGGTGTGCTCTAAGTTCATGCTTGTTAAGTATCTTGTCTATTTCACATCCATGCCTTTTGTTACCATGTTTGCATACTGTAGCATAAATATACCTTGCTCCAAAGTTGCTATGTTGCTGTTTAAGGACAGCTTGTTGTTATATCTTGTTTCATGTGTATGTGATGAACCGTTGCTCCGTTTTGAGGGTGTCCTATATGAAACTTTTGTGTTTTTGCATGTAGAAACATAATATCATGTTGTTTACATGTTTGGACTGTGTTTGCTTGTTGTTTGGATGCATCTTGCACATTTGACATGCTTGACTTGTTCTGCTCATATCTTCTAGGCCGTAGCTCCGAATTAAATAAACTTTATATGATACTTGACCAGAATTTCGAGTAGATCGTCATGCTGCATGTTAACTTGCTGTTTAACAACTTTAACTTAAGGATTGTTCAGATCTGGACAAATTTCGAAATGTGCATATAATGACTTACCGGAATTGTTATATGTTGACTTCGGCCTCATTTAAACTTGTTGGTTTGTGTTGTTCTTGTGTGCTTCATCCCTTGCCATGAATTTCATCATATATACTTGTCTTGAATCATACTTGTTTGAGCTTCTTGTCATGTTCTTGAGTGGTGTGCTTACCATATTGTGTGCTTCTTCTCGCTAGTTCCTTATCCGTTGCGATCGTGAGGATTCGTTCGTCTACACTTGGTTCGACTTCGTGGCTTCTTCTTCGTCTTCTTCATGGACTCGTTCTTCTTCCTTTCGGGATCTCAGGCAAGATGACCGTCTCCTTGGATACCTTTACTATCATTGCCATGCTAGTTGTCTCGATGCTATCGTTATATGTCGCGCTACCCATCTTTTATTGTCAGCCTCTCCTTGTTGCCATGAAACCTCTAAACTTTGACACCTTCCCAGCAAACCGTTGTTTGGCTATGTTACCTGCTTGCTCGGCCCCTCTTATAGCGTTGTTAGTTGTAGGTGAAGATGAAGATTGCTCCATGTCGGATCTTGGTTTAGGGAATATCACAATATATCTATTATTATAATTTAACACACCTATATACTTGGCAATGGGTGGAAGGCTTGGCCTTTTGCTCGGTGTTTTGTTCCACTCATGCCGACTTAGGAGACGATAAACCAGCGTTATGTTCCTTGATTTTGCGTTCCTAACGCGGATGGGTATATGGGGACCCCTTGACAGTTCGTCTTTGAATAAAACTCCTCCGACAAGGCCCAACATTGGTTTTAATTTGCAACATAATAAAACTTAATTAATTAAATTAAATTGCATAGGGGGTCGCGTCCCCGAGGATTTTTTCTACATAATAGGGGGGCCAGTGCTGATGGTGTTGGTCCCAAACGGACGTACTGTTGGGACACCTAGAGGAAACTCAAGGTTTGTCTCCCGTAGCATGTCCCATCCAGTAGTGGCCTGAGACGAGATACCTGCGGCTACTATCAGGGTGTCGGCACGCCGGGAGGTCTTGCTGGACTTGTTTTACCATTGTCGAAATGTCTTGTGCACCGGGATTCCGAGTCTGATCGGGCTGTCCCTAAGATAAGTGGTAATATTATTATTATCTCTACTGATCGTGAGAGCTTGTGATGGGCTAAGTTGGGACACCCCTGTAGGGTTATGATCTTTCGAAAGCAGTGCCCGCGGTAATGTGGCAGATTGGAATTTGTTAATGTCCGGTTGTAGAAAACTTGTCAGAGGATCAGAAATAAAACACACAACTGTGTGAGTAACTATGACTGTCTCTTTCCATTTGGAGAAGAGGACACTGTGGGGTTATGTTTGACTCATAGGTAGTTCAGGATCGTTAGCGATCATTTCTAGTTTGCGAACGTTCGCGTAGATGCTCATCTTATTCTTGGACTCGTAAGTTAGCCAGCATATTTTGCTTAGCCGCTGCTGCAACCTCACCACTTTACCTCTCCATACCCATTAAGCTTTTCTAGTCTTGATTCCCATGGTTATGGGATTGCTGAGTCCTCGTGGCTCACAGATACTACAACAACCGTTGCAGGTGCATGTTTCCGATGTCTAGACGTGAGAGCGATGTACTTGTGTTGGAGTTCTTTCTTCTTCTGCTTCGCCAGTCTTGGGTTAGGTTCCTGGTCGGCAGCCTGGGATAGCAGATGGATGTCGTTGTGTTTTTCATGTTTGCATCCGTAATCGGATGCCTTGTATTGATGTTGTATTCATGTGACTTGTATGAATTGTTGTATCCCCATGTATTATGTAATGGTACGATGCAATGATATCCATCTTGCTAAGCGCCCGAAATGCGGTTGTGCCCCAATCACGAGTGTGTCACGTGATCGAGATATGATTGCATCTTGGGCCTGAAAAGTTGGTATCAGAGCCTCAACCGACCATAGGAGCCCCCTTGATTGATCGTAGCTTGGCCGTTGTCGAGTCTAGAGGAAAACTATTTTGGAGTCTAGTTATATCGGATAGTAGGAATTCTGTTTACTCCTCAGCCCCTTCGTCACTCTGGTGAGGAATCTTGACGTAGGTGTTTTGAATTACTCATTTTCCCCTTCAATTTTTTTAGGATCACGCGGTTAGTTTTCGTTCGTTGCGTTGTTTGCACTTTTCATCTGGTGCATCTCTCGTCAAGTCGTTTTAATCCTCCTCGTCTTTTGCTTCAATCCTCAGTTCTTTCCAACCGATGTTGTTTCCCCTTCCGAAGTTGTCTTTCTTTTTCCCACCCGCCCACCCTTTTCTTTTTGGAGCCGGAGTCCTTAATCAATTATCCATCCTACTGGTGGGAAGTCTTTGCTTTCTTTCATTAATTATTCCAACTGGTGAATTCTCGTCTAGTTTGACATTCTTCATTTCTTTTCTTTTTCCGGTGGATTTCAATTCCAATTTCTCGGTGTTGTTCATATTATTTCATCGGCTCAAATGTTTTCCCTTCTTCATTCATCTCTTGCCATTTAATTGTTCCGGAGTTCCGAAGACATCTCAGGAGATTCGTTTGTATTATAATTTATTCGAGGTTGTCACCTCATTCGAGTCTTTCAAACATTCCGGTGCATCATCTCCTTTTAAATCCTTCCAACGATGTTCCTCTTTGGTGGGCTCATAACCCACAGGTCTTTTCCCAGGATCTTACCTGACTCTTCTATTTTCCCGGAGTATTCCCAAATTCTATTTAAAGTATGACCTAAGTATGGATTCCATCAGGCACATGCCTTCTTCAAGATCGTTTTCAAATTCTTTTCACCAATGGTTCAACCTTTCTTCTTTTCATTCTTTCGGAGTATTTCATGAATTCTTGTCATCGTGTTTCTCCGAAGGCCATCATTTCAGAAGATTTCTTCGTTCTCAGTTTTCAACTTCGTCCTCCAAATATTCTTCATTGATGCCTCTTCGTTCGTCTTCATATTCTTCCGGTGCTTCGTCCTAGTATCATTAATCAATTCGCCAGCTCTTCGTTCTCATGTATCTAAATTCCCTCAAGTTATTTATTCTTCCCGGTGATTCATTCTCTTGTATTCACTCAATTTCAATTCCTTACGGTGGTCGTTCTCTTTCACCACTCGTTTTTAATTCTTCATTGTGGTTCGTTCCTTTTCTTCACTCGGCTTCAATTCTTTACGGCGGCTCGTTCGTGATTCTTTTTCTTTGTCATCATATAAATTCGTTCGTTCTTTCCAATCCTACCGGTGGTTCATGAAGACTTCTCAAGTTTCACGATATATCCCTCTTTAATCATTTCAACGTGAATAAGTGATATGCAAATCCATTGCTTCTCATCAATTTAATTGGTGGAGGATAAGCATAACATAATTCTTATTCCTTTTTCATCAAGTTGATTTAAATCCTTCCTTCGGATTTTATTCTTGATGAATAAATTCTAGTTCCAAGTGTTGTCATCTTTTCTTTTCCGGATTTCAAGTTTCTTGGCTATCTCGTCGGAACCCCCGTCTAAATCATTGCAAGGATTTATTCTTATTCTTGAATCCTTCAGTTCTATATCATCATCCTTTCGTTACAGGAGTTCTTCATGGTGGTTCTTCATCATTTAATCAGTCTTCATATGTTCATCATAATCCTTGTGGAGCAGCTTAAGCATTATTATTTTGCCTCTCGAGAGCAATTAATTCTCCTTATTCTTTTGAAATGGTGTTTTGCATTTCTTTCTTCATTCTCATCTATTCAATCTTTTGGTTGTGGCATCATTCACCTCAAGTTTTGAGAAGTTTACACAAGTCCACAACAAGCTTATTCTTTTGTTGTTGATTTTCTCAACAACTTCGTTCGAGCCTTCCTCTTGAAGATTCTCTTTCAAAATCATTTGTACTAGAAGCTGTCATCTTCTTCTCCGTTCTTCTCATTCCGTTCTTCAAAACTTCCGGAGGCATTTTCTTGTTCATCTCATCAAGTATTTTTTCCATCTTCTCGAGGTTATGTTCTATTCCTTCCACTTTCAGCCGGAGTGCTGCCCAAATTCCATCGTTCAATTCCTTTCTATCTCTGATTAACCGGAGTGGCTCTCGAATTCATTCTTGGTCCTTAACTCTTGTTTCATATCCTTCAACCTTTTGGTTCTCGTTGTATCCCTTGTTCTTCTTGGTCTAACGAAGTGGTTGCAACTTCGTTCTCCTCCGTCGTGTTCGTTCTTTCAAATTGTTCAACCTCTCAAGGTTCTTTGGCTTCACTCTTTTGTTCGAGAAGAGCTTTGTTCTTCCTTTTTCCTTTCCGTCTCGTTCCTAAGATCTCGAGACGAGATCTCTTGTTAGTAAGGGAGTGTTGTGACACCCCGAGACCGGTGCGCCAAGTGCCAGCCAGTTATTCGTCGCCGTTGCCATGTCAACTGCTTGCGTGTCGCATCAGCATGTTGTCAAAACATGCATCCGTCCGAGCCCCCTCGTCCTTTCCGTTGTCCGTTCTGAGCCCAGACACACTTGCACGCGCCCGCGACATCTCCGAATATATTTTTATGAGTGGCTGGAAAATGTTCTCGGAATGGGACGAAACTTGGCATGTGGTCTTATTATAGCATAGGTAGACCGCCTGTCAAGTTTCGTCTCGTTCGCAGTTCGCTTGATAGCCCAACAGTTAACCGTGTTAACCGCCGGAAGCCTTTTCTCATTTGGCCCAGCACCCCTCCCCAACAGCCCACAAGCCCATCCTAACCACCTCCATGCTCTCGGTCGTTGGATTGTTATCGCGTAGCCGAAAACCGCTCCTTATTTGGACTCTCCTAGCTCCCTCTACCTATAAATCAGCCTCCCCCTTCCAAATTCGCGGTGCAAACCCTAGCTTCTTCCTCCTCCGCGCGCCGGACATGTCCATTCCGCCGCCGGACACGTCCAGCACCCCGGCAACGTCGCCCAAACCAATCCGCAGCTGCCACATCGCCCCGCCGCCGCTCTCCTCCAACCAGACGCCGCCACGCGGCCTCCCCGCGTCCTCCCGCCGCCTCAGTCCGCTCCAGGACCGACCGCTGCCGCGGCCCGGACCGCGCCTCGCGTCGCCACCCTGCTTCTTCCGCTCCCCCCGCCGGACGTCGCTCCACCACCGCCATGCTCTATGCCGCCGCCCGCTTCCACCGCCTTCGGCCGCGGTCGCCACCGCGCCCCGTGCCCTCCTCGACGGACAGCGCCGTCCCGCCGCCGTGGGTCGCCTCAACCTCACCTCCGGCCAGATCCGGGCGGGCGTGACCGGATCCGCGCCGCCCCGTCGTCGCCGGCGGCCAGGTCCTCACCGCCTGGATCCGCTGCCCGCCGCTGCTCTAACGTCGCCGGCAGCGTCGCAGCAGCCCCCTCGTCCTTTTCATTGTCCGTTCTAAGCCCAGACACACTTGCACGCGCCCGCAGCATCTCCGAATATTTTGTTATGAGTGGCTGGAAAATGTTCTCGGAATGGGACGAAACTTGGCATGTGGTCTTATTATTGCATAGGTAGACCGCCTTTCAAGTTTCGTCGCGTTCGGAGTTCGTTTGATAGCCCAACGGTTAACCGTGTTAACAACCGGAAGCCTTTTCTCATTTGGTCCAGCACCCCTCCCCAACAGCCCACAAGCCCATCCTAACCACCTCCATTCTCTCGGTCGTTGTATCGTTATCGCGTAGCCGAAAATCACTCCTCATGTGGACTCTCCTAGCTTCCTCTACCTATAAATCAGCCTCCCCCTTCCAAATTCGTGGTGCAAACCCTAGCTTCTTCCTCCTCCGCGCGCCGGACATGTCCATTCCGCCGCCGGACACGTCCAGCACCCCGGCAACATCGCCCGAACAAATCCGCAGCTGCCACGTCGCCCGGCCGCCGCTCCTTTCCAACCAGACGCCGCCACGAGGCCTCCCTGCGTCCTCCCGCCGCCTCAGTCCGCTTTACGCCCGACCGCTGCCACGGCCCGGACCGCGCCTCGCGCCGCCGCCCCGCTTCTTCCGCTCCCCCTGCCGGACGTCTTTCTACCGCCGCTGTGCTCTATGCCTCCGCCCGCTTCCACCACCTTCGGCTGCGGTCGCCACCGCGCCCCGTGCCCTCCTTGACGGACGGCGCCGTCCCGCCACCGTGGGTCGCCTCAACCTCACCTCCGGCCAGATCCGGGCGGGCGTGCCTGGATCCGCGCCGCCCCGTCGTCGCCGGCGGCCAGGTCCTCACCGCCTGGATCCGCTGCCCGCCGCCGCTCTGACGTCGTCGGCCGCGTCGCAGCAGCCGGCGTTGACCACCACCGCTTCCCTCGTCGCAAGTGGGTCCCGCCGGCCCCGCGAACCGGCTCTGCCCGTTCGACCACCCGGTCTGTCCGGTTCGACTGAACCTGACCGAGTCGACCGAACCGCCGACCAAACCGCCCCTCTGCGCCACCGAGCCGGCCCATGGGCCCTAGGTGAGCCCCAGTTGCCTAACACTCGCCCTGTGCACCCCATAGCTTTTTAGCGCTCCCTTTGCCTCTATGAAATATGGCTAAGTACCCCAAACTGTTATCATGATGCATACTTTGAGTGATTATATCATTTTGTGTGTATGTCCAAATTGAGTGAATAATATGTCAAAATGTTCGTTGTGATATGCTCTTCATATTGTTGTACTGTGGCATGCTTGTTTCAGTTCATCTCGACGCCCTAGTAATCGTTGCAAAAGTGCTATGTGTTTTAAACTGCTAAAAACTGTTGTTAAGTGTGCATGTTCGAGTGATGTTAACTTTGGGCATGTTGGTCCAAATGGAGCATATGATATGTCAAAATGTTCATTGTGAAGTGCTCTACATGATGGTTGATGTAGCATTCATGTTAGGTGCCATATTGCCATGTTAATCCCTGTTGCAAAAGTGCATGTGGCTGTTAAGTGCAGAAACTTGTTATGAGATGCAGATTTGTCTTGTTCATAGCTATTGGTGTGTTTGTCTTTTATGCCACATGTCAATATGTTTTAGAAGCACAATCATGCCATATTTGGTGTGGTGCAATCCACTTTTCATGATATGCCTTTTAGTGTTTGCAACAAGCTTGTAAATTAGCCTACTCGCTGTTGTTATTTTTTGAGACTTGTTGAAATATTGCTAAGTCTGATAACTGTTAACCTGATGCCATGTTTGCTTGATGCCCCATTCACATCCATGCTTGTTTTGAGATATCCAATGACCATGTCTTGTTGTCCATGTTATCCTCTATCCATCCATGCCCTTGTTTGCATATATGACCTGATGTAGCTTGTTTATTTCTTGCTCTCAAGTTGCTATAAAATGTTTCTGTCAGCCTGTTATCAGCAAGTTCAGTTTTGCCATGTGAATTGCTAGTGATCTATGAATCCTATGAGCATGTTCTTATCATGAGTAGCTTCATAAACATTCCTTCTTGCTGTTGGTTATCTTCTTATGCCATCTTATGCTCTGAGTTGAGTTGCACAAGCTTGAAAAATTCCTACTTGTTGTTGTTTCTGCCATGCTCTGTTTTTTTTTCACTAAGTCAGAGAAATCTGTAAACTTATTGAATCTTGCCATGCTTGGTTAATTCTATACCAGCAAGTTTTTGGGTGTGCTCTAAGTTCATGCTTGTTAAGTATCTTGTCTATTTCACATCCATGCCTGTTGTTATCATGTTTGGGTGCTGTAGCATACATATACCTTCCCCTAAAGTTGCTATGTTGCTGTTTTTGGACAACTTGTTGTTATATCTTGTTTCATGTGTATGTGATGAACCGTTGCTCCGTTTTGAGCGTGTCCTATATGAAACTTGTGTGTTTTTGCATGTAGAAGCATAATATCATGTTGTTTACATGTTTGGAGTGTGTTTGCTTGTTGATTGAATGCATCTTGCATATTTGACATGCTTGACTTGTTTTGCTCATATCTTCTAGGCCGTAGCTCCGAATTAAATAAACTTTATATGAAACTTGACTAGACTTTCGAGTAGATCATCATGGTGCATGTTAACTTGCTGTTTACCAACTTTAACTTAAGGTTTGTTCAGATCTAGACCAATTTCTAAATATGCATATAATGACTTACCGGAATTGTTATATGTTGACTCCGGCCTCATTTTAACTTGTTGGTTTGTGTTGTTCTTGTGTGCTTCATCCCTTGCCATGAATTTCATCATATAGACTTGTCTTGCATCATACTTGGTTGAGCTTCTTGTCATGTTCTTGAGTGGTGTGTTTACCATATTGTGTGCTTCTTCTCGCCAGTTCCTTATCCATTGCGATCGTGAAGATTCGTTCGTCTACACTTGGTTTGACTTCGTGGCTTCTTCTTCGTCTTCTTCATTGACTCGTTCTTCTTCCTTGCAGGATCACAGGCAAGATGACCGTCTCCTTGGATACCTTTACTATCATTTCCATGCTAGTTGTCTCGATGCTATCGTTATATGTCGCGCTACCCATCTTTTATTGTCAGCCTCTCCTTGTTGCCATGAAATCTCTAACCTTTGACACCTTCCCAGCAAATTGTTGTTTGGCTATCTTACACGCTTGCTCGGCCCCTCTTATAGTGTTGTTAGTTGTAGGTGAAGATGAAGATTGCTCCATGTCAGATCTTGGTTTTGGGAATATCACAATATATCTATTATTATAATTTAACACACCTATATACTTGGAAATGGGTGGAAGGCTTGGCCTTTTGCTCGGTGTTTTGTTCCACTCATGCCACCTTAGGAGCCGATAAACTGGCGTTATGTTCCTTGATTTTGCGTTCCTAACACGGTTCGTCTTTGAATAAAACTCCTCGAGCAAGGCCCAACATTGGTTTTAATTTGCAACATAATAATAACTTAATTAATTAAATTAAATTGCATAGGGGGTCGCGTCCCCGAGGAATCTTTTCTACATAACATGGGGGGCCAGTGCTGATGGTGTTGGTCCCAAACGGGCGTACCGCGGGGACACCTGGAGGAAAATCAAGGTTTGTCTCCCGTAGCTGGTCCCATCCGGTCGTGGCCTTAGACGAGATACGCGCGACTACTATCAGGGTGTCGGCACGCTGGGAGGTCTTGCTGGACTTGTTTTACCGTTGTCGAAATGTCTTGTGCACCGGGATTCTGAGTCTGATCGGGTCGTCCCTAAGATAAGGGGTAATATTATTATTATCTCTGCTGATCATGAGAGCTTGTGATGGGCTAAGTTGGGACACCCCTGCAGGGTTATGATCTTTCGAAAGCCGTGCCCGCGGTTATGTGGTAGATTGGAATTCGTTAATGTTCGTTTGTAGAAAACTTGTCAGAGGATCCCAAATAAAACACACAACTGTGTGGGTAACCATGACTGTCTCTTTTCATTTTGAAAAGAGGACACGGTGGGGTTATGTTTGACTTGTAGGTAGTTCGGGATCTTTAGCGATCATTCCTAGTTTGCGACCGTTCGCGTAGATGCTCATCTTATTCTTGTACTCGTAAGTTAGCCACCATATTTTGCTTATCCGCTGCTGCAACCTCGCCACATTACCTCTCCATACCCATTAAGCTTTTCTAGTCTTGATACCCATGGTTATGGGATTACTGAGTCCTCGTGGCTCACAGATACTACAACAACAGTTGCAGGTGCAGGTTTCCGATGTCTTGACGTGAGAGCCATGTACTTGTGTTGGAGTTCTTTCTTCTTCTCCTTCATCGATCTTGGGTTAGGTTCCTGGTCGGCAGCCTGGGATAGCAGATGGATGTCGTTGTGCTTTTCATGTTTGCATCCGTAGTTGGATGCCTTGTATTGATGTTGTATTCATTTGACTTGTATGAATTGTCGTATCCCCATGTATTATGTAATGGTACGATGTAATGATATCCATCTTGCTAAGCGCCCGAAATGCGATTGTGCCCCAATCACGAGTGTGTCACGTGATCGGGATATAATCGCATCTTGGGCCTGATAGGCACGGCGCTTGTGCTCGGGTCCATCCCTGCAACGCTGACAAATCCGAGAGATCAAGCTTTGACTCGCGGCCTGCCCCGCATACGTCACCTCACCAGGTCCTCGGTGCCTTCGTCTTCCTGCGAGGTTATTAGAGGCCCAGCGGTAGGCGCGGTCCTAAGTTGTGTTGCTTCAGGCGATCTTTCCGGTCTCCCCTTCGTACATAATTCGCTTGCGCATTAAAGGGGGGGGGGCTTTGAGCATAGCGTCTTAGGGGCTCTTACCGACTCTCCATCCCTCATCCCCTGGCCTTGGCCACGGCACCGCGACCTGGCATACCAGCGGCGGCTGAGCTTCGCTCGAGGGTTGGGACCCGAGGACATAGAGCACCAAGAAGGATGGGACAAGGGGAGGCCGGCTTAGAGAGCTCAGGTGGTCTGTTCATACGTCAAGGGGGACCCTTGGGCATCGCGACCCAAGGGGCTAACTGGCCACGTAGCCCCTCACTCCCTGGTCTTGTCCTGATGATCTGGACAAGCCAACGGCGGCTGAGGCATGCGCGGGGCCGGGCCTTGCCGACGTAGAACACCAAGGTCTAAGTCCAGCATTTCCTTCCCAAGGTCTGTTCGTACGTCAAGGGGGACTCCTGAGCATCGCGACTCGGGAGCCTAACTGGTCACGTAGCACCTCATCCCTTAGTCTCGTCCTGGTGGTCTGGATGACCCAATGGCGGCTCAGGTACACGCGAGGCCGGGATCTGCTGACACAGAACTCTAGGGTAAACGGGAAGGAAATCACGAAATCTCAGTCGCGCGACATCGGAAGCAAGCCAGGCACACGGCTTGAGGAATCACCTCATACCTATGAAGATAAGTTGTGAACCCCATCAGTGTGCCCTCATCACTTGAAGAGTTGGATTCAGCGGTCACGCGCCAACAATGCCGCCCCCCTTTTTAGCCTCCAAAAACCGCTTGCACGCCAAAGGGGGCCTCTTGAGCATCCCACCTCAGGAGCTCTTATCGAACCTCGGGCCGCTCACCTCCTGGCCTTGACCACGGCATCGCGACTTGGCATACTAGTGATGGCTGCAGCTTGACTTGGGACTTGGACCTGTCGACGTAGAGCACCAAGCTATTGGAAGGGTAAAAAAGAGTAATATTGCCGGAATGAGGCTTGCAAACAGAGTCCATTAGCCTGGATAATAAAACAGGAGCAAAAGCGATACAAGTTCTTTACACGCCCCATTGGGGTTGGCCTTGATTTTCGCAGGGAACACCAGAGAGGGATTTCAGGAGGCCCTAGCTACGGCTACCATCGTCGACACCATCATCAACATTGGGCCACGAGAGGCCACCTCCAACCTCGCGCGGGTCACCGTCGGTGACTAGCTCGTGAGGCTGACGCGCTTCGGGCACGGCGTGAGCTTGGAGGTGCGTAGCTGCCATCGCTCATCTTTGGAGACTCGTCAGCCTCGAGAGAGCCTCTAGAGACCCAGGGGCCATCACTGCTGCAGGGGGAGTTAGCGGTGGGGTCGATGGCTAGCATGGCGCCAGCCGCTGTGTCGTCCCAACGACCCCCTCTGGGCAGCATTCCAGGCGGCGTCCCTCTTCATCAAACACCTTAAAGAGCAACACGGAGACACCGTCGTACTCGAAGTAGATGGCGAGGGCACCCTCCGCGCGGCAGATGCGGGCAACCACACCCCATCCGCGGGTCATGAAGATCTTACCCGGGGAGACGACCTCAACCTCAGCCCCCGTCGCCGAGACCCGACACTCGGCGTGCTGCAACCACAGCTCGAGTGGCCCTCTTGGTGGCATCACTGTGGAGAAGGATGGCGGGCAGCGGGTCAAGGAGCTAGGAGGCATCGCCGCCTACACCACAAACTCGCGCGCAGATCCCCCAACGTGCGTCCGCAGGGCGGCGGCTTGCGCCACGACGGCACGATCGGCGCGGCCAAAGCGCGGGCGGCGCAGGGCTCTGCCTTCCCTTCCGGAGCCTGGTGCTCTGGCGTACAAGGGCAGCGGGTAGCCGGGAGGAGGCCGCTCGTGCCAAGGCCTCGTCACTTCAGGCATCAGAACGGCGCCGTGAGGGCGGGGCAGCCTTTTCTTTGGCGGGAGCAGTTCTGGCTCCTCGCGAGGAGTCTTCCCCTTCTCGGAAGCCGAAAGTCACCGAATCGACGCCATGGGTGGCTCTGCCAGGCAAGGAGCAAGGAGGAAGAAGAAGAAGTGAGAGGAATGAAGGGAGAAGAGGGCAACAAGGGCTCCGCCAGCAGCCTTATTTATAGCCAGGACAAGGCCGACCGTCGGCCTCCATAATCGCAGGTAATAATGGTATTTTGTGCATGCAGGGACTTGTCGAGTCACGCAGTCGCCTAGGCTGCGTGGGGAAGTGGAGACGCCCATGTCCCATCAATTACCACGCGTCAACTAGAGTCACAGGCTTTTGGGGACCGCGATGCTCCGCACTTGACCCTTGTCTTTGCCGCAAAGCCAAGGCCGAGCATGCCTTGGGCCCACGGGCTACTGTCGGTGTTCAGCAAACGGGGTTACCTAGACTTGCCTGCCTGTGGCCTAGGGCGTGGCTCATCTAGCGGCCTAGTACGGCCCAACCTCGTCAGCAACCGCTCAAGACCCTCGCGAGGGGACGAGCCCCGCGAGGCGGGCGATGCAAGACTTCCCCTGTGGCGGCCTCACTAGGATGGCTCCCGAGGAGCAGAGATATCAAGGCAAGGGGCACCTCGCGAGGTCCTCGTGACGTGAGCCATGACGACCATGGTCAGGTGGGCGCCAGTAGGCGCAGGATACGAGTTTCCACTTTGGTGCTAAAGGGGCAGGCGCAGGCGAGGAGTCCCGAGGCATCAGGCAAACATTTCCATATGGGTGACAAGACCAAGACCAGCAGGACGGTAGAGTAGAGGTCATCGCGGAGCCCACGACGGCATAACCACCAGAGCCTTTGGCAGGCAAAGACCACCTTCTGTCAGGATAGCTTGTACTAGTTGTCCCCTTCAAATATGGCTGTTGTGGGATACCTTCCCGCTCAATATTTGCGAAGAGGACCCAGGCCTCTATAAATAGGACTAGCCACCACCATATGGGGGATCGGATCCAAAGCGGACGAGACACACACCAGCAAGCTCATCCGAGCGCAAGAACACCTCTCCTAAGGAGGCTGTTGTTCCCTTGTACTAGTTCTTCCCCAGCCTATAAGGCAATCCACCACACCACACTGGTTTAGGGTATTACACCACAACGGTGGCCCGAGCCAGTATAAACCCTTGTATCCCGTGTTCTTCGAGTTCAACGAGCTAGGCCTAGGAATCGGCGAGTAGACGAGCTAGGGCGGAAGGAGAGATCTTTGTGCGCACCACAGTGTTCGAACCACAAGGGTTTTGCTGGAACCCGAGATCTGTTTCTCTCCGATCTGTCGATTTGGTTTGGCCAGCTAGATTGGTTTTTCTTGCATTGGGAGAGGTGCTTTCTGATGGGTTCAATCTTGCAGTGTCCTCACTTAGTAACAGAAGGGGTAGTGAGGCACGTATTGTACTGTTGCGATTTAGGATAACAAGATGGGGTTTATGTCATATTGCTTGAGTTTATCCCTATACATCATGTCATCTTGCTTAACGCGTTCACTGGTACGCGTCCGTGCTATATAAACGGTTTTAACCCCTTTCCGTGATGACATTTGGAACGGTCGCCTAGTGAGTGACTACGATAGGGGGGTCCTTCCCACACGACCCAAAACCGTTGGGGGTATGCCCACCTGGCACACATGCTTGGCAAAATGAAGTTGTGTGCGACCGGTTAGCGATCAAATATAGTTACACATACAGTAGTGCTAAAAAAATCAATTATACACGCGAAATCGTTTCCGGTCGTAAGTTCATCCCACACAGTCACTCCCAGGTAAATGTTTCCGTTCGTATATACATCCCACACAGTCGTTCGAAGGAAAACGTTTCTGTTCGCAGGTACATCACACACAATTTTCCTCGTTAAAACTTTTGTGATAGCGTTTCCATTGCACACGGTATTAACAATTTTTGTCGTTTGCGTTATTGAATGCTTCACAAAAGGTGCGTAGAAGAAACTATGTGGCAAATGTTGTCCATCACACACTGTTTGTATGTGGTAAACATTTTCGTTAGGTGTCCTAACGCAAACAGTTTTCAAGAGGATGTCGTGTGTGATTGTTCATAAATCCAACACGGTTTATTCCTAGAAACTATGTGCGTTGCCTAAGGTCATTGCCCATGGTGTTTTCTCAATAACCGATTGCAATAGAAAAACTGAAATAGCAGGCTAATTATCCTATTAATAATACATTTATTGATATAATTGACATTTTATATTAAGCACAAAATATATTTCAATTTCATAATTGAAATACATCATCGTACAACATCATATACCTTCAGCACTCAGCTACCCCATTACACAACTGAACCAGCACCAAGTTTCACATGCAACATCTATAACCTTTCAACATTAGCAGCATATACGGTACATAGCCAGATGTATCTCATTTGGAAAACCGCTGAAGCAGAAGGCGAATATTGAGCCTTCATTGATGTTGAAAGTCTTTGCAACTTTAGGCCAAGTCCTGTGGATGATTGACTGTCCATCCTTCATCCTCTTCAGGAACACTTGAATATTTAACCATGGGTGTTGTATGAGTACCTTCCTAACCTCCTGACCATACAGGTGGTTTGAGAGGTAATCATCAGGGAACTTCTTTGGAAAGGCATGAAAACAAGGATGTGCATAAATATCTTCTCTATATTGGAAATGGGGCAAAGGAATAAAAAAGGCAAGGTATACTAGTTAGTACCATCCCGTAGTGAACTGATGTCTTCTTCATTGTGCAGACAAATATCTTGTTGTTTTTTGTCGCTAATTTCTTTATCCTAACAATCTTTTTGAGTTTCTTGACTTGATTGATATTCATGGACAACTCATTTCCCCATACGCAAAAAGGGTCGAACAGTGGGTCAAAACCTCTGACAGCAGGACCTACACGTGCAAAACCAAATTGTTTAAAACCTAAGTATTAGAAAGGTTCCTTCCATTCCTCAATAATGTGCTATTAGACAAAGGACCATGCATGTGCAAACCTCGATTGTAAACCTCAGTGCTTCCCATTTTTCCCTGCAACACTTATAAGGTAGTTAGTGATGAGGTTAAGTGAGGGTTCGCATGCTATTAGTAAAATATGTTGATGAAAAATAAGCACATTGCAGATTAATCAGATTAATTCAAGCCACATGGAAAACCCATTTATTGAAACCAAGCATGATTAAGAACTAGGAAATATAGCAATTGTATACGTTTTCCATGTATTAAGTGCAGCCAAATACGATTATTCCTCACATGCACAACAATACAAAATTCTACCCACGACAATTGGACTTTGCATTGCGGAATTGAACCAAGCAGTTAACTAAACACCACAACAAATGAACCAAACATTAACTGAGCACCACATTGCCCAATATAACATACTCCTAATAGAAGATCAGACAGTTAACCAAACCAAGCATACTTAACAACTTGGAAATATATCAATGGTATTTGTTTCTCATGTATTTAGTACAGCCAAATTCCATTTGTTTCTCACATGGTATACAATAACAGAATGCACCCACAACAATTGAACATCACATTGCAGAATGGAACCAAACAGTTAACTAAACACCACAACAAATGAACCAAACATTAAATGAGCACCACATTGCACAATGTATAACATACTAGAAGATCAAACAGTTAACACAACCAAGCATGCTTGACAACTTGGAAATATAGCAATTGTATTTGTTTCTCATGTATTTTGTAAAGAAAAAATCGATTATTTCTCACATGGAAGACAATACAAAATTGCACCCTGAAGAATTGAACATCACATTTACAGAATTGAACCGAACAGTTAATTGAACATGACAACTAGTTAACCAAATAGTTAATAAGTGAGCACCAAATTGCATGACATATAGAACATATACACTAGAGCAACAAATTGCATGGTAAAAGTAGATAGTGCAATGCACTAGAATTTGTTAACGAAAGGCAGTAGCTAGCGAACTAAACATGGGTCCTTATAGTGAGCTAATAAGACAAGCTAATCCTCATTGTCAGAGATATCGATGACGATTGGCTCCTTGGACATGGAAGAGGGAGAGGCCTCCACATCGTGGGTGCCGTCGTCGTAATGGTGAGTTGCCTTAGCCACTCCGGGCACCAACCTGTTGGCTCTCAAGTTAAGTAAGCACGTCCACGCTGAGAAAACACTTTGTAGTCTTCATCGAAGGCACCGAGGGTGGCCTCGAGAAAACACCACGAACTGTCGTTTAAAGCAACCAACCACGTTGCGGCGTTGGCGCGCGAGGCGTCGATGGTGGCCTAGACGGCGAGGTGCTCCTCCAAGATCTGGGGGGTCGACACGAATGGCAGCCATCACGACCTCATCCGCGTGTGCGGCCGCGAGTCGCTTCACCGCTGTCAAATGCTCCTTGATCTCCTGGCTATACTGCGTGCACCATGGCTTTGGGTTGCGCTTATTTGGTGGAGGGGTCGGTGATTTGGGTGGAAGGTGTCGCGCCGGCGGTCGGGGCATGTGCAATGTGGAAGGAGCGGGATGGGGGTCTGGTGTGGATTATCTGCCTGGATAGACGAGGCCGAGCGGCGGGAAGCAGGGTCGCCGGCGAGGGGGCGGCGCTGCAAGCAAGGAGTGAAGGTTTCAACTTAGAAAGGAAGGCAAAAACAAGGGAAATATGGCTTTTGGTAAGGGGCAGGGCGGGGATGTAGATGTTTCCGCGGAAGCCGAAATTTTTGAATCGGTTCAGCAAAAATATTGGCGCACAAAGTATCATCAGACACGTTCCCTTATTCAGAATTGTGTACGATATGAAAACATCACAAACCATTCAGATAGCTTAACCCATGTGTGATGAGTTTGAACGGCAAAAAAAATTCTTCCAATTTCCCTCGTTACATTGCTCATCCACGTCATTGCATAATTTGGGTACACAAAGGAGACTACATCACACCCACACTGTAGCCGACGCACCTTTTCGCGTAAGCCGTATGCGTACTATACACCGACGGTGCTCCAGGCTATTTTATACTGCATCTCACATGGTTGGTGACAACAAACTGTGTGCGATCTACTTGATTTTTCGTCTTGATTTGAATTACATAATGGGGTCACAGCTGCAAAGGATGGTGTTTGAATTGCTAGAACTTCTATCTGCAGTGAACATGCAACTATAGGTGTGTCATCAAAAAAAAAAGGAATTATTCAGGGTTCGTTTGGACATTTGTATATAGTAACTTGGTTTTCTATGCATTTCAGGCACACAATTCAAAATTAACCTACATGCACATGCTCCGGTGCACCAAAATGGGTTCTAAAATGATATATGTGTCCATAGGTTGATGCTTACGTCCCATTCAAGAAATGGGCATGAATTTCAAACACCACGGCACCATGGCTCTCCGGCAAACGTTGAGGTGCTTGCTTTTGTAATTCTAGTAAATACAAAACTCGTCTGAAATTCATGAACCTTGGCATGCTATCATGGAACGGCATCAACATGCTGGGGTAAAAAAAATTGTCCCATTTGGGGCAGGTTATGGTATAAGCTTCTCAAAAACCAGAGCTTCTCTTACAGCAAGCATGATGGTTTCAGTAGGGAACGTGTCACCTCACGGGAGGAAACGGTATATGTTGCCTCTTCTTACTTTCAATTTTTTTCTCTAGTCAACATAGAATAACATGAGTGTTGTGCAATTTTTTGGGATTTTTCGGGGTTCGCGTGGACATTTTTCTATATTAACCGAGTTTTCTATGCATTAATGTGCATAATTCAAATTTGAACTACATGCACATGCTCCAGTAAACATAAACGGGTTGAAAAATCAAATGTGTGTCCTTGGTTGCAACCTTAGGTCCCATGCAAGAAATGGGAATGAATGTCAAACACCTTTTCCACCGTCACTCGACCGCTAACATTGAGATACATGGTTTTAAAATTCTAGTAAATCGAAAACTCGTCTGAAATTCATGAAACTTGACATGCTATCATGGAACGGCATCAACTTGCGGTGGTAAAAATATTGTCCCATTTGGGGAAGGTTGGGGTATAAGCTTCTCACAAACCATAACTTCTCGCAACAAGCCTCGTGGTTACGGTAGGGAACGTTTCACCTTTATGGACGAAATGATATCCGTTGTCTCTTCTTGATTTCAATTTTTTTATCTAGTGTCAATATAGAACAACAGGAGTGTTGTGTTAAATTTTGGAATTTTCGGGGTTCGTTTGGACATTTTTATTTACTAATTGAGTTTTCAATGCATTTATGTGCATAATTCAAATTTGAACTACATGCACATGCTCTAATACATATAAATTGGATGAAAATTAAAATATGTGTCCTTGGTTGCATGCTTAGGTCCCAATGAAGAAATGGGAATGAATGTCAAACACCCTGCCACTATCACTCGGCCGCAAACATTGAGATACCTGGTTTTCAATTCTAGTAAATCAAAAACTCATCTGAAATTCATGAAACATGGCATGCTATCATGGAGCGGCATCAACATGCCGTGGTAAATTTTTTGTCCCATTTGGGGCAGGTTTGGGTATAAGCTTCTCACAAACCAGAGCTTCTCACAACAAGCCTGATGCTTTCGGTAGGGAACGTTTCACCTTTATGGACGAAACGATATCCATTGCCTCTTCTTGATTTCAATTTTTTTCTCTAGTGTCAACATAGAACAACAAGAGTGTTGTGTTAAAATTTGAATTTTTCAGGGTTCGTTAGGACATTTTTATGCATTAATTGAGTTTTCAATGCATTTATGTGCATAATTCAAATTTGAACTACATGCACATGCTCTGATGCATAAAAATTGGTTCAAAATTCAAATTTATCTCCTTGGTTGCATGCTTAGGTGCCATGCAAGAAATGGGAATGAATGTGAAAGACGCTACCACAATCACTCGGCCGCAAACATTGAGATGCCTGGTTGTTAAATTCTAGTAAATCCAAAACTCGTCTGAAATTCATGAAACATGGCATGCTATCTTGGAGTGGCATCAACATGCCATGGTAAAAGAATTGTCCCATTTGGGGCAGGTTTGGGTATAAGCTTGTCACAAACCAAAGCTTCTCCTAACAAGCCTGATGGTTTCGGTAGGGAACGTTCCACCTTTTTGGACAACACGATATCCATTGCCTCTTATTGATTTTAATTTTTTCTCTAGTGTCAACATAGAACAACATGAGTGTTGTGTAAAATTTTGGAATTTTTCGGGGTTTGTTAGGACATTTAATGCATTAATTGAGTTTTTAATGCATTTATGTGCATAATTCAAATTTGAGCTAGATGCACATGCTCTAATGCATATAAATTGGTTGAAAATTCAAATATGTGTCCTTGGTTGCATGCTTAGGTCCCATGCAAGAAACGGGAATGAATGTCTAACACCCTGCTACCGTCACTCAGCCGCAAACATTGAGATACCTGGTTTTCTAAGCATTTTATGTGCATAATTCAAATTTGAACTGCATGCACATGATCCAGTGCATATAAATTGGTTGAAAACTCAAATATGTGTCCTTGGGTGCATGCATAGGTCCCATGCAAGAAATGGGATGAATTTCAAACACCAGGGCACTGTTTATTGCCAGCAAAACGTTGAGATACTTTTTTTAAAATATTCAAGTAAATCCAAAACTCGTCTGAAATTCATGAAACTTGGCATGCTATCATAGAATGGCTCCCGACATGTTGTGGTAATTTTCGTATCCATTTTGGGAGAAGGTGCACTCGAATAACAATCAACAAAGGCATTTTGAAACAAATAGCTGCCACTCTAACATCACAAATGTTTTAGATAGAACACCCGGATGTAAACTGACAACTTCCCCAGTAAACCAAGGGAAAATGTTTTAGATAGAGCACCTGTACGCAAAATGAGAGCTATGGTCTTCCGCAGTAAGATAAGGGAAAATCCGCTGCGCGGGATTTGTGCATCTCTTCATTGGAAATAGTTCAGATTGAATAATGTATGCAAAGCGAGACATCGACGCTAAGCCAAGAGAAAATTTGGCAAGCAGGATTTGTACCTCCCTTCAACGCAAACAGTTCTTTCGGACGACCCATGTGCAACCACATACAAACAATTTGGTAAGATTTGCGTCTGTCATATTGGGTATATTGACATTTGTCAAACTAGAAAGATTGACATTTGTTGAGCGACCACGGCGGCCGACGATGGGGTGGAGGCCACGACAACCACCTCCCGCCTTCGGGCAGCAGTGGCGGAGGGTGATGGCCATGGTGGCCGGCAGTGGGGTGGCGGCCATGACAGCCACCTCCCACCTTCGGGCCACGTCGGCGGAGCCCGCGATGGCCCTGTCTTTCGACAGTGCTGTGGCGGCGGCGGTGGCCGGCAACAGCTTCCTATGTGCACCAACAGAGGAGCGTGTGATGGGTGTTCCGCGCACACCCAACAGGGACGCCACGCGCACTACACTACGCCGGGGACTGCGCCGCCGCCGCGGTGAAGCCTCCCAGCTGGAGCTGTGCTCTGATGACGACGAAGATGCTGAGCGACGACGATGGGCCGGTGCCATTGCCGATTGTGGGAGAAGCAGACAAGATAAGCTACAGGGAGGGAGGGGAAAATGCGATGTAGGACTCACCGACCATGCGGGTTTATATAGTAGGCTGATAAGCATTGGGATTTTGGAGGATTTCACCGAGTCGAGCGGGAAGCTTGCGCAGGAACCTGCACGGTTGTGCGGGAATTGGCACACCACCGTTTGGCCAAAAGAACGCCCCCGCGCTCTACTGAAGCTTGTGCTCAAATAGTCTACGGCAGTGGGGCGACAAGACGTGCGAGAGGAGGACGGAAGGACACGTACACGTACGTTTAATAAAATAATGTTTGCGATTTAATTACCTACTGTACCCCCATCCTAGATTATAAGAGGGTTTAATTAATAAAATACGAATGCATGTCGCCAAAGATTATATCGTTGGATTCGTATTTGAACATAGTTTCCAGTTATATAATTTTTATAACATGCATTAACATGTTGTTTGTAAAATTTGAGGTTATATACCAGTAAGCGTTTGGCACATATTATTTGAGGTTATATACAAGTTTTCTCTCACATCGCTCACAAAGTTCGTCTTATTTGGCACGTATCACTGTGCCGGCCTCCGCTCGCGTCCCTCGGCAAGCTTTGCTCGCCGTTAGGCGCTGCGGCACGCTCTGCTCGCGTCCGTCGGTGCGCTCGGCTTTGTGGGCAGCTTTTCCTTGCGTGTTCAACTGCTATATGCATATATATGGTTTCTCACAGTTGAGGCGACCGCGGAGCGCTCTGCTTGCATCCCTCTGCGCGTGCTCTGCTAGCTATTGGGCCTGCGCCATATGCATGCGGTTGCGCCGCACGCGTTGCCACACGATGCAGTTACGTGCGGCACAATGGAGTTATGCGCTACGAATTAGAACTGCCATCAGGGCGTGCCGATATTCCAGGCCATCCGGCTTCCCCTTGAATTCCCGTGGCCATTATAACCTTAGTCTCTTCAACCTTTCGATCGTGCCCCACAACACAAAAAGCACACCCACGACGACACATAGAGAGTGGATGTCTAGCGGCGCACCAATGGAGTTCGGCGAGCATAATGTGGAGACCCACGCGAGGGAGACGGATCTCTCGGTGGTGTACACAATCGAACCGAACATGTTGGACGACTACATCAACACTGTTGAGCAGTTGCTTGCTGGAGACAAGTACAAGGTGGTCGGCATCGACCTCTAGTATACCGCCGGTCTTCCCGGCAAATATCAGAAGGTTGCTGTCGCCCAGTTGTGCGTGCGCCATCATGTCCTGATCTACCACTACTGCATGGCCACATAGCCTTGCGTCTGTTTCGCCAGGTTTGTCAACAGCATCGACTACAAGTTCGCTATGGTGGAAACCACCAACGATGTAAAAGCACTCAGGGTTACGGACTTGGCCTGCAAGAACCTTGTCGAAATCCGTGAGCACTATAGTGTCTGGGGCAGCACGAAGAAGGACTTCCTAGTTGTATTCGCCTCTGCCATCATCGACCCCTACTATGAAAAGATGAAGCAGGATGCCAAGAGAACAAGTCATGTATCCTGGCATAGGGCTTGGATGCGGAAACTTGATGAATCTCACCTCAGGTTCGCGGCCAAGAGCATGTACACATGCTACGAGATGCACAGGCGGATCATTGATATGAGTAAGTGCCTCGTTACCCAAATAGACGAGCCTGGATCGAGCCACAAGCAGAACAAGCGTCACAAGAAGTAGACGATGATGATGAGATGATCGTTTATGGTAGTTAATCATGCATGTAATATATAGTTTACTTTGGTGTGTGGAAATGTCATGTGTGTAGTAGCCACCTATGTAATTGTGCATGTAATAATTTACTTTAGTGTGTGCAAATGCCATGGTTGTAGTAGCCACTTATGTAAGTGGATGTTTAATTTGGTTATGTAACCATGTACTTATAAGTGTGTATATATATGTTGTTGTTCTGTATGCAATCCCATCGCACAACACACATGTCTTATTAGAGCAAGCATCTCTGTTATTATCGATCTTCACACACATTTCTGATTACAGACCTGTTTGCCGCGTATCACACACATCTTGTTATATTGATCCATTTATGTTCTCTTGTCTCAATGCAAACAGTTCATCCGAGTGAACTGCATGCTGTATATCGCACACACCTTGATCTGGCTGACCATTTCTTCTGTGTTGCCTAATCACAAACAGTTCATCCTAGTGAACCGTATGTTGTATATCGCACACACCTTCATCTGGCTGCATGTTTCTTTCATTGCTCCTCATCGCACACTGTTAATTGCACTGAACCATATGCCCTACATCACAAACGGAACTAAAATCTGAACCGTGTTTGATGCATCCATCATCACAAACGTTTTGCACCTTTTTTGACGGGTTTTTTACACCACCGTTTGCGATTAATGCATCGTAGACATTTTTGTCAAAGGGTCTCTGATCGTAGTGTCGCGTTAGCGGAATCTTGCACTAGTGGTTTCTCTGTTCGTATGAACTAAATACACTAGATGCAGGCAGGAATCGATCGATGTGTGGAGTAATAGAAGTAGATGCAGAATCATTTTGGTCTACTTGTCACGGACGTGATGCCTATATTCATGATCATTGCCTTGGATGACATCATAATTTCACACTTTTCCATCAATTGCTCAATAGTAATTTGTTCACCCACCATATGCTTTCTGAGAGAGAGAGAGAGAGAGAGAGAGAGAAGCCTCTATTGAAACCTATGGCCCCGGGGTCTATTTTCTATCATATATTTTCAGATCTATAAAACCAAAAACCCAAAAATACCTTGCTGCAATTTATTTGTGTTTACTTTATTTTGACTTTTACTTATATCTTAAATCTATATCTCTCGGATTTCAATCTTGCTAGTGACCGTGAAGGGATTGAAAACCCCTTTTTCGCGTTGTGTGCAAGTGTTTGTTAGTTTGTGCACGTACATAAACTGGAGACTTGCTTGTGCCTCCTACTGTATTGTTACCTTGGTTCTTAATTGAGGGAAATACTTATCTCTACTTTGCTGCATCACCCTTTCCTCTTCAAGGGAAAAATCAACACAAGCTCAAGAAGTAGCAAGAATAATTTCTGGCGCCGTTGCCGAGGAGTTTCTACATCAATCCTACCAAGTACCTATCATAAACTCTCATAACTTTCCCTTACATTATTTTCCATTTGCCTCTCATTTTCATCTCGCCCACTTCTAAAATGTTTTCAGAAAAACACAAATATATTTGCCTTTTTATTCACCTTCTTTCCGTTTGTATTTTTATTTGCGTCCTTGTGTGCAAGATCGCTTGCTTCGTCACAATGACTCAAGAGAATACTAAGTTGTGTGAACTTTCCAACACTAATAAGAATGATTTTATTAGTACTCGGATTGCTCCTGCCACTAGTGTGGAGTCTTATGAAATTAATGCCGCTTTGTTGAATCTTGTTATGAAGGAACAATTTTCTGGTACTCCTAATGAAGATGCGGTATCCCATCTAAATACTTTCGTTGAGTTGTGTGATATGCAAAAGAAAAAAGATGTGGATAATGATATTATTAATTTAAAGCTATTTCCGTTCTCACTTCGAGATCGTGCTAAAACTTGGTTTTCTTCCTTACCTAAAATTATTATTCATTCATGGAATAAGTGTAAGGATGCTTTTATTTCGAAGTATTTTTCGCCTGCTAAGATCATCTCCCTTAGGGACGATATAACAAATTTTAAGCAACTAGATCATGAACATGTTGCACAATCTTGGGAAAGGATGAAATTGATGATAACAAATTTCCCTACTAATGGTTTAAGTTTATGGATGATCATAAAAAATGCCGGATTGAACTTTGCATCTAGAAATCTTTCGGATTCCGCCGCGGGAGGTAATTCTATGGAAATCACATTAGGAGAAGCTCCTAAACTCCTAGATGACATTATGGAAAATTACTCTCAATGGCATATACTCAAATATCGTCTACTAGTAAAAAGGTGCATGCGATTGAAGAAATTAATACTTTGAGTGGAAGGATGGGTGATCTTACGAAATTGATTGCTAGCAAGAGTGCTCCTGTTGATCCTAATGATATGACTTTGTCTACTTTGATTGAGAATAATAATGAATCTATGGTTGTGAATTTTGTTGGTAGGAACAATTTTGCTAATAACGTGTATAGATGTAATTTCAACCCTAGGCCTTTCCCTAGTAACTCATCTAGTAATTATAGCAATTTCTACAACAATTCTTATGGGAATTATAATAAGATACCTTCTTATCTTGAAAACAATATTAAAGATTTTATAAACTCCCAAAAGATTTTCAATGCTATGGTAGAAGAAAAATTGCTTTAGATTCATGATTTAGCTAGGAACATTGATAGAATTTCTCATGAGATTGATTCTTTTAAGATTAGATCTATGCCACCCAAGCATGATATTAATGAGTCTTTGAAAGCTATTCAAATTCCTATCAGTGAGTGTAAAGAGAGAACTGCTAGGATGCGTGCTAAAAGAGGATGGCTAGAAAAAGTGTGTTCTTCTAGTTTATGCGATAATAATGATGAAGATCTTAAGATGATTGGCTTGACTTATATTGAATCTTTGTTTTCTACTATAAATCTTGGAAGAGAAGGGACTAGAGATGAGTCAACTTTAGCCATAAGGTGTCCCGATAATTTGGAGGCTGAAGATGCTAATGGGAAAATTGATAAAAGTGGGATTGGAGAGGTCAAAACTTTAACTAGTGATGAACCCACTATTTTGGATTCCAAGGATTCTAATTATGATAATTGTTCTTCAATATATTGTATTTCCTTTTTGCAATCCATGCTCAATTCACGTCATGTTTATAATCAAAATAAAGCTTTTACTAAACATATTGTTGATGCTATGATGAAATCTTTTCAAGAAAAACTTGAGTTGGAAGTTTCAATCCCTAGAAAGCTTTATGATGAATGGGAACCTACCACTAAAATTAAAATTAAAGATTATGAGTGCAATGATTTTTGTGATTTGGGTGCTAGCATTTCAACAATTCCAAAAACTTTATGTGATGTGCTAGGTTTCCATAAACTTGATGATTGTTCTTTGAATTTGCATCTAGCGGATTCGACTATAAAAAACATATGGGAAGGATTAATGATGTTCTTATTGTATCAAATAAGAATTATGTGCCCGTAGATTTTATTGTGCTTGATATAGATGGCAATCAAACATGCCCTATTATTCTTGGTAGACCTTTCCTTAAAACAATTGGTGCAATTATTAATATGAAAGAAGGAAACATTAGATTCCAAATTCCATTAAGGAAGGGCATGGAACAGTTCCCAAGAAAGAAAATTAAGTTACCATATGAATCTATTATTAGGGCTACTTCTGGATTGACTACCAAAGATGACAATACCTAGATATGTGCATTATGCCTAGCTAGGGGCGTTAAACAATAGCGCTTGTTGGGAGGCAACCAAATTTAATTTTTATTTTACTTTTTTGCTTATGTTATATAATAAATATATCTTCTAGCCTCTAGTTAGAGGTGTTTTATGTTTTAAATTAGTGTTTGTGCCAAGTATGATCTTTGGGATGATTTGGAAGATAGTAGATTTGATTCAGTGAGAAAACAGAAACTTCTGCGCCTAGTACAGAAAATTCTAAAATTCACTGGAGCGTTCTATTTTTCTAAAATTTCTACAAAAGATGGATATACAATTTTTTCCACATTTTCCTAATTGTTCAGAATTTTTAGAGTTGAATAAGTATACGAAGTTTTCAAATTGCTACAAACTGTTCTGTCTTTGACGTATTCTATTTTTATTTTATTGTTTGCTTATTTTGATGAATATATGGGTAGTATCGTGGGGTATGAAGCATGGAGAAGTTGGAATACAATATATATAACACCAATATAAAATTAGAATGAGTTCACAATAGTACCTAAAGTGGTTATTTTCTTTATTATACTAACGGATCTCACGAGTTTTCTGTTGATTTTTGTGTAGTTAACTTTCCAAGTTTTGAGTACAGATTCGATGGACTACAGAATAAGGAGTGTCAAGAGACTAAGCTTGGGGGTTCCCAAGGCACCCCAAGGTAATATTCAAGGACAACCACGTCTAAGCTTGGGGATGCACCAGAAGGCATCCCCTCTTTTGTCTTCAATCCATCGGTAAATTATCTTGAGGCTATATTTTTATTCACCACATGATATTTGTTTTGATTGGAGCCTCTTGTATGATATGAGTCTTTGATTTTTAGTTTTCCATAGCAATCCTTTCTGTACACACCTTTTGAGAGGGACACACATTAATCGAGAATTTATTAGAAAACTCTATGTGATTCACTTATATATTTTGAGCTAGGCAGTTGCTGTAGTGCTTCACTTATATCTTTTTGAGCATGGATGTGATGTTATTTTGAATAAATTGATGAACTCTCATGCTTCACTTATATTGTTTTGAGAGTTTAATAACAACAAGGTAATTTTCTTAGGCTTTGAATTTAGTCCTAATATGATAGGCATCCAAAGGGGATATAATAATAACTTCCATAAAGAGCATTTAATATATGAGAAGCTTGATTCCTTGCAATTGTTTTGAGATATGAAGACGGTAATATTAGAGTTATGCTAGTAGTAAAATCTGGAATAGTAAGAATACTTGTGTTAAGGTTTGTGATTCTTGTAGCATGCACGTATGGTCTTCTAGTTATGTGATGAACTTGGAGTGCAATATATCCTTGATTGTCTTCCTTTATGTGAAAGTCGGGAACATGTGATGGTTAAATCCTACCAACCTCTCCCCTAGGAACATGTGTAGTAGTACTTTGCTTCGAGGGCTCATAAACTTTTTGCAATAAGTATGTGAGTTCTTTATGCCTAATGTTGAGTCCATGGATTATATGCATTCTCACCCTTCCACCTCTGCTAGCCACTCTAGTACCGCGCAACTTTCGCCGGTGCATTAAATACACCTCACACCTTTCCTCAAAACAGCCACCATACCTACCTATTATGGAATGTTCATAGCCATTCCGTAACTACACCATTCTGTCATTATGAGTTTTTACCTTGAGTTGTAATTTTTGAGTTGTGAGTAATTAAAAGTGTGATGATCATCATTATTAGAGCATTGTCCCATGTGAGGTTTATAAAAAGGAGGCCAAATTAAAAAAAGAGGCCAAAGAGCCCTAACAAAAAAAAGAGGCCAATATAAAAAATGACAGAAAAAGAGAGAAGGGACAATGTTACTATCCTTTTCCACACTTGTGCTCCAATTTAGCACCATGTTCTTCATGATAGAGAGTCTCCTATTTTCACACTTTCATATATTACTAGTGGGAATTTTTCGTTATAGACCTTGGCTTGTATATTCCAATGATGGGCTTCCTCAAATTGCCCTAGGTCTTCATGAGCAAGCAAGTTGGATGCACACCCACTTAGTTTTCTTTTTGAGCTTTCATACACTTATAGCTCTAGTGCATCCATTACAAGGAAATCCTACTCACTCCCACTGATAACAATTGATGGACATCTCCATAGTCCATTAGTTTTCCTAGTTGATGTGAGACTTTCTCCCTTTGTTTTGTCTACTATCACCTTCTATTCCACCTATAGTGCTATATCCATGGCACATGCTCACGTATTGTGTGAAGAGTTGAAAAAGTTTAAGAACATCAACAATATGAAACAATTGCATGGCTGACAGCGGGGTAGTACATTATTTATATTTTGCGTTAAGAAGAGGGAGCATAACAAGACTATATGATTTTGTAGGGATAACTTTGTTCAGCCATGTTATTTTTCAGGTTTCATGATTTTGCTTTCTTGTATGCTTGAAGTATTAATGTTTTATGTCAATATTAAATTTTTGTTTTGAATCATATGGATCTGAACATTCATGCCAAAATAAGAAGAACTGCATTGATAAATATGTTAGGTAGCATTCGACATAAAAAATATTGTTTTTATTATTTACCTACTCGATTGCGTGCAGGAATTAAGCTTGGGGGTTCCCCGAGATGAATCGTGTTGGACCTAGGGATGGTAGGAGACAATACGTTTGTTCGTGATGGATAATGATAGATAGTTGCACCTTGGGGGAATGCATGTGCCCATCACGGAGTGAGAGATTATGGTACATAATGCACTTGCGTGTGATGTAGAGATAAAACGAGAGGGGGAGTGTTAGATGGGTTTATGTAGTGCGAGCGAGATATGTGTATGTGTCACCTAGGGAGATATAAAGTTTGAGGGAGATAGAGGAGCCCCGATATGACTGAGTGGTGCGTGAGAGAGTTGAGAGAGTGAAAGTGATACTCCCTCCGCTCGATAAGGTAGTGCTCAAAATTGCATCTACGCACTACAGTTTCAGAAATGTCTTTTGTATTTTTTCTCGCGCGATCACCTTCATCGTTTTGTTGTTGTAGTAGACAAGGCTAGTCATAGTGGAAAGTAACTTAAACTAGTATATCTATGGTTAGCCTAAGAGCAAGTGCTACCTCCGTCCTAGTTTACTAGTCCCCTTCGTATTTTGTAGTATCAAATTTTGACCACAGATTTAACTGTCAAAATGTTAATGCATGTCACTAAAAATTACATCGTTGGATTAGTATTTGAACATAATTCAAATGGGATAGTTTTTGGTGACATGCATTGTCATTTTCTTAGGTAAATCTATGGTCAAAACTTTACACTAAAAACGAGGTAGTGCAAAAGTGGGTTATAACGGCCCTCCACTATGTAGGCCAAAACACATGTCAAATTCACTTTTGATGCATTTGGCATCGATGCCCAACATTGCTCAACTGGTGCCCCACAAAAGTTCAGGGCATCGGAGCACCTACTGCCAAATTCACTCACACAATGAAAAAACACTTGTGTGGGACAGGGAGAGGACTGAGGCAATAAACAAACTTGTTTGGGAGAAGGAGAGGCTGGTGTAGTTGGTTTGATTGCTTTATTTATACATGTGGGTCTGTGTGAACAGCGGTGCCAACTCTCTCACATTGCTAGAGTAGTGCCAAAATCTTTTTATTTGACATCGATGCGTATTATGTTGCATACTTTTGAGAAGTATGGCATCGGCCACATAGTGGAAGGCAACAAATTCCCAAGCTCTTCACATGCTCCTAGATAAATGAGAGGAAAGAGAAAGAGAGAGAGTGAAAAATTATCAATAGGTTTAGAGCCAAGCCTATCGTATGAGCGATTGATATTGGTAGCTCTTGATGACATGGCAATCTTATATAGCCCGCTTCTCTAATACAGTCTCTTCTTTTGCAGATAAAAAGACCCGAAAGTGAAAAATGTGCTGCAATATAACAATCTCATTGAATGCCTTGATCTCCATCTTGCTGAATCGATTTGATTGACTACCGAGGCACCACATCTGAGATTAAATTGGCCAGGTTCTTTGTTCCGAAGGCAAGTGTGATCAAGTAATGAGTTTTGGAGTTCTCTGGTGCAACAATGAATGGTGTACTGATCATCGTAAGCGTCTAAACCTAAATGACAAAGGCTTTGTAGAAGCTGACTTTGTTTTTGAAACATCAAGTCACAAGAGACTCAAAAGATTATTTTCCCATTAGTGACTTGTCGGGGTGATGGATTTTAGTTAGTACGATAATGCTGCATCCACCTACAATTACGAAAGTTCTTACGTAAACTTCCTTAGAATTTATTCTTTGTAGGTGCATCATTACTCCTAGCATTTGCATTATCTGTTTGAACCTTGTAATATTATGACTGTCCAGCAAGAGGTACTATGTTACGATAAATGTTCGCGTGCATAGGTGCGGCAACAATATACCCAGTACAATATTGATTATTACTCGTGGCAACTCACGGGAAATTATCTAGAACATGGCTAGTTGTAAGCAGGGTACCTCTATAGCCTTGACGATAGTGATTACACACGATGAGGCTGACTTTGGTAACCCGAACAAGCCGGCTGGACTAGTGTCACCTCGGACACAGGGTCTTGTCACTTCACTGTGAGGAGCAACACGTAATAATTTGATCAACGAGTAGTATATTGGTAGTACTACCATCGTCTGGATTTATTAGTACTACCACCTCCGTCTAGATTTAGTATTTGAATAGAAATATCTAGTAATGCATGTCACAAAAAATATACTACTCCCTTAGTAAATAAATACATGGAGTATGTCCACTTAGGCGTGGTGCATTAACTACCCACCTCATTCCCTGTTTTTTGCCATGAAAAAAATTCAGCCAATAGGAGACGTGGGGCGTGTATGCATTCAATCACTCGAGAGTACCTAGCACAACTTGTAGTGGTCCATTCTCTTCATGCAATGACATTAATTACCAAATAAACATCAAGTTCTCTCATTTTCCCAAATTTGGTGTTGGTACTCATCCTAAGCTGCCCGAGGAGTAGATGGCCAACCCACACGTAAATGCGATGCAATATGCACTTGTCATATAAAAGGCTCCCCGCTAGAATAATCCATCTATGATATCCTACGCACCTACGCACCCTAACAGAGGGCAAGAATGATCACCCTGACCACAAGATCAATTGACCAGAAGCTAGACCCAAGGAGGCGATGAGCGCAAGCATGAGACGGCTATGCCAGATAGTCCACGACTGCGGCCTATAGCTTGGCACTGAGGAACGTCTCCAGGTCGTGCTTGAGGCCGCCAGGGCGAGAGGCCTCTTGGACAACGGCTTTGTATCCTTGTTCGACGAGACCCTTGTCGGCTTCTTTGACAACTTCACTATTGTCAAGAAGCTCACGAACGACCTTGACGTACGCCTCCAGTCCACGCGCTCAGGCTCTGCATTACTCGCCACCCTCACCGGCCTATGTGGTAACAACCTCTTCGACGCACTGGTAGCCCTGTGACTGCCCACCATTGCGCCAAACAATGTCCACCTCGAGGTCGCACTCACCGCCAACAGCCTTGCCCAGCAAGACACCATCGACATAATCAGCCACGTGTATGAGAAAATCGTCCACATGGGCCACTACCTTCCAGAGGAGAACGCTATGACGCTGGCCTTCTTGGACAACAGATCAACCTTGGATGGCATTGTTCAGAAGCACTTTGACCTCTTCGCCAACGGTGCTGCTCCTCAGCCATCGGTTGGTGGCCCGGCGCACTAGGGCGTGAGGATGTCATTGATGGATCCATATGCATCTTTATCTTTCCTTCAATTCTATTTAGTATATTGTAATTATCTTACCTTTTCAACAACTTCATAATTTTCGTGCGTACCATGCATGAACCGCACCAGAACCAAACTTCTCATTACTCTAGATAAATCTTAATCAAGATTTGATAAGAATTTATTAAGACAATCATATTAATACCATTGACATGTACATTATGGGCTAACATATGTATATTAGAGAATATGTATAGCTCGTTACAATGCGTTGGCAATTATCTGTTGCGCTATAAAATATTTGGCTATGTAGCAGCACCCACTCTGAGAAACGACTCATGAGGGAGGGAGGGAGGATTCATCGGTCTTGCGCGTGGCAGCACCCCAGACAGTCGTTCTGCCTACCGCTGAACGGACAGTACCTAGGCATACCAGATACATGCGGGACCACATGTAAGTAAAGAGATGATGGTCGAATGTGGCAAACCTCCCCCGCTTATTGCACGGGAAAAACCGAGCACTAGCGCTTCTAATCACAATTTTTTATCTATCGGTCATGACAAGGAGCAGACAAATGTTACAAGTTACAAGTTCAAAAGGAAAAGCCTTCCATGTTCGCGTCGCACCCCCACATGGTTGGTCCGGCATGCTGCTCAAGGGGGAATGCATGCTATGTTGCATGTTCACTTACAAGTGGGACCGTAGTTGAGCAAACCGACTACCGGCAAACCCCCACCCCGCCACCACGCGATTGATGACTTAGAGAAAAGAGGAAGGACAAGAGATATCAGTAGCACATACACGAAGAAAATTGGTGTCAGATGGGACTCGTGTGGGTGGCGTGTGTGGTACTCCTAGACGTGAATGCTAGTTATGGCCCATGCCACCGGACTATATCGAGGTTCTTGTTACGTAGAGTGAACACATATCTCTCCAAGAGTACAATACCACTAGTACTACTCACATTGTCGTGAAATTTCCTAGCGTCCGTGCTCAACCCCCCTCCTTCGCTCTCTCTCTCTTCTTAGCCAGCCAGCAGAAGCGCGGAGTGTGCACATTATCTGTTTGCTCACATTTAGTCCCACATGTCAGTGAAAACACAAGACGATGCACATTTTTTAGTGAGCGGCGTACCTGAATGACCGTGTGGGGTGCGACGCATACGCGATATGCATGTTCTAATTGTACGCGACAGGCTGGAAGTTAGGTTTAGGGTTTAGGTAGTGGAACCCACAGACGAGTGTACACATTCACAAGATCCCACTCCCAGTTATACCCAATCTAAACAACACAATCTCCCTTTGTGCCTTCCTAGTCCTTACCCTTAAGCGATGGCATCTTAAAATCACATGTAACATTATCAAGAGGCATCAACTTGCACAAGGCAAGGGTTCCGTCGTCCCCACGCCAGTGAGCGGGGTCATGGCGAAGAAGATACAGAAGATAAAACCGCTCTTGAAACCTTGGGTTCTTTGTAATGATATTATTTGTTGAGTAAAGAATGGTCTTGAATGAACCTGCCATGCTAGCCATGGTGATGACGCCGCGCCAATCAATGAATGACGGGGTCGACGTCATGTTTCCTCCATCGAGAAGACGAACAATGGGAGAAGGAAGATTCAAGGCAAATGGAGGGACGAAGAGCGTGCAACAACAATTCCAAATCAAGAGGGAAATTTGAAGATGTGGTGGATGGTTGCCATCTTACAGGAATAGCTAGTGGGGAGTGGCTGATTGCCACGGTATAGAAAGAGGCGCCCCAACGTACATAGACGTATGTTTAGAAATTATACAATAGGTCGTCGTCGTCTCACTGACATGTTGGAACGGGACCACATATCAACGAAACATGGTGTGTCATTTCTCGTTCAAAATGTGATCTGGCCGCATTGGCCCAAGGTGTCGTACTATTTCTTGACTTCATTTTTCTAATGGTGTGTCATTCAGTTTTGAATCACAACTAATTGGTACTGTATGCAGAGAAAATATAAACTACTCTAGCACTACTCTACCTCTAGTGCTAGTACTAGTATGATATATAGGCTAGATCTTTAGCGCTTGCTTGCTAAGGGATGCCCACTTGCTTCTAAACACTATCACCCTCTCTCCAGATCTAAGAAAGTCAGTGGTGGCCCCTCTCTCTCCCACCTCACCGGTGGCCACATTTTCGCCAGGAACCCGTCTGTCGGGGAAGAAAAGGACTTGCAGCGTTGCCACACTCGTCGCCGACGAGTGAGGTCACACACTGACAACAAGGCCATCCTCTCAGACCTAGCGCCGGTGCGGGATGGCCTCCATCTCCAAGCTCATTGTCATAGTGTGTGCAGAGTACGACGACACGAGCGAAGCCACATCCCACAGACCCTTAGGTATGCTACCTCTCTTTGAACCGTACCCTTGTTCTATTTCCCCATCTGTCATGTTGCTGCATGTGGATCTTTATCCACTCCCCCGTCTCCCCAATTTAATATCCTCTGCCCTCCTGGTCACGCAGACGAAATCCGTAATTTGAACTATTAAAGGAAACCCTAATTCATGTAGACTAATCCATCTCTGGGTTGAATAAGGAGAGAAGGAGGAAAGTACTGTCGAAGAGACAAGGTATCAAACCTACATCTTAGTTGAAAAGGGGAAAAGTAGTAGCTAAGGAGCATATCTTATCTCTTGGTTGAAAAAAGGTAGAAAGGCAGGACAACCCAATAGAGAATTATGACTAGGTCGATAGGTTTATTGTCCTCGCATAGGAAAAAGATGGCTAAAGAGAACAAATATAGGATGTAATCCACATATGCTGCCTGGATATTTGTTAGTCCAGGCAACCATCCCTCCCTCGCCACTCAATGCGTCCGTGGAGGTACATTCTACTAGATATTTGTCAGCCATTGGTTGTGGATGTATTATAGAGTATTGAGCCAAGGCACTCTAATGTTGTTGCACAACCAGTATACCAGCGTTGAAACTTGTTACTACCTTTAGATTTTTGCATTGTTAATGCTTATAAATTACATATGTCACTTCATGATGTAATGATCAGTTAATTTTTTTGTACAGTGTCACCAAAATGTCAAGGCAGGGATGGCATTTATTTCAAATAAACCACACAAAATATTTTGAGGAGAAGAGGAAAGGTTAGGAGTGGGCACCTCCTCCTCCTACTATTTTCTTGATTCGTTTAATAAAGTTTTTATGTTTGATCGGCTATCATGATTGGGATAGCAACTTTTTAGGTCCGCTCGAGTTCAAAATGATATTTACCTTGAAGTTACATGCGTGGTTTGCAAAAAACAAATACTGACATTATAAATAATGCTAGTTACCTTCAAACTTCTGTATTTGGTCTAATGCTGTTGCACAACCAGTATACCAATTCTGAAACTTGTTACCTTTAGATTTTGTATAGTTAATGCTTACAGAAATCTTCGAGTGCTAGCTTATGGAAATATGTTCACGAAAACCATTGTACTGTACCCCGTAATAAAAAACTACTCTACTGTTGCACTAGCCACTGGATAGTGTATATTTGTACTATTCGAATTGTGTTGCATTAGCGTATGGACATGTATAAGGTGTGGAAAGCTTTGTTAAATTTATGTGCTCAAGAAAACTATTACCTATTTTTCTAAATACTAGACGTTTGGGTACTTTAAATTGAACTCCAAAAATGTCTTATATTAAGGAACAAAGGGTGTAGAATTCATTCAAATTATGCCGGCAAAGCTAGTCACACCTTTGTTAAGTTTAATGTTCATTGTGTTATCAGAGGAGGTCTGCATGTTTGCCTCTATTGCCTGTCGATTACGTACATGGCAGCATGATGTAATGGTAAGTCATTTTTTTGTACAGTGTCACTGAATTGTCAAGGTGGTGATGGCATTTATTTTAGTTGAACTGCACAAAAAATGCTTAAAAGAATAGGAAAGGTCAGTATTGGTTCAATCGTTCACGAAATACTATGTATGCCTTCCTGACATCAGGCACTGTTGCTTATCTATTCCTTCAAAAAGGTGGTTAGAGAGAGTCTTGCTACCTTTTTCCCATTAAGAAATTGGAATGCTTATATTTGATTGTCTATGCTTCAACTAGTACCACTTTTATACTAACCACACTTTCAATATATGTGCAAACAGGGATGCTCGGGTTTAGTGGAAGTGCACAAAAAGTCCAGATGGTTCAACATTATCAACATTTTTTCTTCCGACCAATTATATACAATTGGTGGCACTATGAGCTATTCATTACCAAGGTACCACTAGTATACAACAGACTTTACGTTCGGATCATTAGTCCCGGTTTATAATCAGACCGGTACTAATGGACCTATTAGTGTCGGTTCCAACGGCTAGGGGCGGCACTCATTAGTCCCGGTTCGTTTTGAACGTTTAGTACCAGTTCATGTAAAGAAGCGGTACTAAAGGGGTGGTGGCAGGCTTGTGTCAGGCTGGGGCCCCATGAGCACATTTAGTACCGGTACGTGTCACGAATCGGTACTATAGAGGCACCTTTAGTCGCGGTTGGTATAACCAACCGGGAATAAAGATGCTTCTATATGAACCCTTCATCAAGACGGAGCTCTCAGTTCTTTCCCTTTCCTCTCCTCTCTGTTCTTCCCCTCTACCTCGAGCTCATCCTCCATTTTTGCCAAAAATTGACAAGATTTGAAGGCATCCCATCCATGCAATTGTTCACAAAGGTTAGCAACTTTGTCCTTTCATCTCTCATTGCTAGATTTTCTCTCGCAAAGCTCTATAAGTATAGTGATTTGTGGGATCTAATTTGGGAGTATTTATATGTGGTAGTTTATTTGATTTATATGCAATTTGAGCTCAAATTAACTTCTTAGTTTGCATACGTAGGTGTTGTTTACTTAGTGCCTTCCCGTCCCCGTCCTAACCACCGTCGATCGCCCGCACCGTCCCGATGCGAGCACCACCTTGGTGAGCCTCTTGTTTCTTCTCCTTTTTGTAAAACAATATCATGTTTGTGTGATTTAGATAGTTACTTGTATAATTTTCTTACCCATACGTTCTTTGTTATACATAGTGTCATGGTTTTGATATCCGTCCCCGTCGGCCCTCGTCGGGTTTATGATTTGGATGTGGTATATTCTCTTTTATAACTATTTGTTGCATTTCGTGTTTATGACAAATTATGCCCATTAAGTTGACATAGATATTTTTATCTAGGAGGTATGTAAACCAAAAATTCCAACCGACCCTCTTGTCGAGAGGTTAAATTTTTTTGAAAAAGAAAATGAGTATTTGAATGAAAAAATTGAAAATAATTGAGGAGGAGAAGATGGTATTGCAGTTGCATGTTGCTGATGTCGTCAATGATCATAAGATCAAGATGGAGAAGATGCGCTTGAAGATTAGAAAAATTATAAAATATGCCATTGATAGTGAGGCTTGGTATCATTATGTTGTTGGATCAATTGTTACCTTAGTTGTGATCTTGATCGCATTTGTTGTTGCATTTAAATGCTTTAGCTAGAGAGTGTGTATGTTGTTTTCTGAGAATAAGTGTGTATGAACTTGTATTAATTTGGTCTTGTCGGTGTTGTGTAATGAAGATGAGCCAACAATGTATGTACGATGACCGATGCTCTCCCCAGTTCGTTAAAGGCGTGCATACTTTTCTGATTGCGGTTGAGGCAAACAAGTGGGCGGATGGTTTTATGTGTTGTCCATGTGATGTCTGTAATAATGATTGAAATTACTCTAAGTCAAGAACCATTCTTGTCCACATGTTTGAGTCCGGTTTCATGCCCCACTATAATGTTTGGACCAAGCACTGAGAAAGAGGGGTCCTAATGGGGGAGAATGAAGAAGAAGAGGACGAAGATAGCTATCCTAGCCATGGGTTCCCTGAATATGATAGTACAACAATGGAGAAGAAGCTGAGCCAGCAATGCAGGAAGAAGCTAAAGAAGAGGCATTAGATGAGCCCACTAATAATCTTGGTCGGGCCAATGCCGATGCAAAGAGAAACTGCGCAACTGAAAAGGAGAGGGTGAAATTGCAGCGCATGTTAGAGGATCACAAGAAATTTTTGTACCCAAATTGCTAAGCTGGCAAGAAAAAGCTAGGCACCACACTGGAATTGCTGCAATGGAAGGCAGAGAATGGTGTATCTGACAAGGGATTTGAAAAGTTGTTGACAATGTTAAAGAAGATGCTTCCGAAGGACAACGAATTCCCGACAGTAAGTACGAAGCAAAGAAGGTTGTCTGCCCTCTAGGATTAGAGGTGCAGAAGATACATGCATGCCCTAATGACTGCATCCTCTACCGCGGTGAGTACGAGGATTTGAATGCATGCGCGGTATGCGATGCAATGTGATATAAGATCAGCCGTGATGAGTCTGGTAACATTGAGGGTGAGCGCCCTAGGAAGAAGATTCCTGCCAAGGTGATGAGGTATGCTCCTACAATACCACAGTTGAAACGTTTGTTCCAAAACAAAGAGCATGTCAAGTTGATGCGATGGCACAGAGAAGACCATAAGAAATATGGGAAGTTCAGAGTACCCGTTGACTGGTTGCAGTGGAGAAAAATCGAGAGAAAGTGGGAGGACTTTGTAGGTGACGCGGGAACATATGGTTTTGTCTAAGCATAGATGGAATTAATCCTTTTGGGGAGCAGAGCAGCAATCATAGCACCTAGCCTGTGACTGTATGTATGTATAACCTTCCTCCTTGGTTGTGCATGAAGTGGAAGTTCATTATGATGTCAGTGCTCATCCAAGGCCCTAAGCAACCCGACAACGACATTGATGTGTACCTAAGGCCATTAGTTGAAGAACTCTTACAGTTGTGGAATGGAAAAGGTGTACATGCGTGGGATGAGATCGATCAGGAGGAATTTTACTTACATTTGTTACTGTTTGTGACCATCAATGATTGGCCTGCTCTCAGCCACCTTTCAGGACAGGCAAACAAGGGATACCGCACATGCACGCACTGTTTAGATGATACCGACATTATATATTTGTATAATTGTAAGAAGAATGTGTACCTGGGACATCGTTGATTTCTTCCGATCAAGCATCTCATAAGAAAGAAAGGCAAGCATTTCAATGGCGAGGCAGATCACTGGAACAAGCCTCGCCAGCGTACTGGTGATGATATATTTGATATGGTCAAGGATTTAAAAGTAATCTTTGGAAATGGTCCTGGCGGACAATCTATTCCAAATGACGCTGACGGACGCGCACCCATGTGGAAGAAGAAGTCTATACTATGGGACCTACCCTATTGGAAAGACCTAGAGGTCCGCTCTGCAATCGACGTGATGCACGTGACGAAGAATCTTGGTGTGAACCTGCTAGGCTTCTTGGGCATGTATAGGAAGACAAAAGATACACCGGAGGCACTGGAGGACCAGAAACATATGCACGGAAATGACCACATACATCAGGGTCATGCCAGCTATGCTCTTACCAAAGAAGAGAAGGAAATCTTCTTTGAATGCCTGCTCAGTATGAAGGTCTTGTCTGGCTTCTCGTCGAATATAAAGGGAATAATAAATATGGCAGAGAAAAAGTTCCAGAACCTAAAGTCTCATGACTGCCACAAGATTATGAAGGAACTGCTTCCCGTTGCATTATGGGGGCTTCTATCGAAAAATGTTCGATTAGCCATTGTGAAGCTATGTGCATTCCTCAATGCAATCTGTCAGAAGGTAATCGATCCAGAAATCATACCAAGGTTAAAGAAAGATTTGGTGCAATGGCTTGTCAGTTTCGAGTTGGTGTTCCCACCATCCTTCTTCAATATCATGATGCACGTCCTAGTTCACCTAGTCGAAGAGATTTCCATTGTGGGTCCGGTATTTCTACACAATATGTTCCCCTTTGAGAGGTTCATGGGAGTCTTAAAGAAATATGTTCATAACCGTGCTTGGCCAGAAGGAAGCCTCTCCAAGGGCCATGAAAATGAAGAGGTCGTTGAGTTTTGTGTTGACTTTATTCCTGGCCTTAAGCCAATTGGTGTTCCTAAATCGCGGCATGAGGGCAGACTAGGTGGAAATGGCATGCTAGGACCGAAAACTATAATATGTATGGACGGGCATTATCTCACTCAAGTAGACTACACGGTTTTACAAAATTCTACCTTGGTGGTTCCGTATATCGAGGAACAAAAGAATATTCTACGCTCCAAACACCCGGAGTAGTCTGACGAATGGATTACACGTGAACAAATGGGGAATTCGTCGTTTGGTTGCACACAAGTGCCATGCATGACGACGATGTTGAAGATGACCCGTACTTGCTGTCCCAGTTACGATCTTCGAATATAATGACTTTCAAAGGGTATGAGATAAATGGGAATACATTTTACACGATCGCCCAAGATAAATTGAGCACCAACAAAAACAGTGGTGTTCGCTTTGATGCACCAATCAAGAGGGGAAAGGTCGACACATTTACATAGAGGACATATGGGTTTACTGATTTTTTTGAGCTAAATGACACTGAAATTGAAAAGCACTACAAATCAACTCTGAAAATGTTGAAAGTTCGTGTGGTATCATCATTTCACCCACAGCATGTGCTAAAAAGTTGAGCGGGTTACGGCAAAAACTGGATGCACTTCGTGTAGAAAATGGGCAATTTCTTTGAAATATCATGGTTTTGGGCTAAACCTCATTTGTTACAAAGGCATTTCATTTTATTAAAAATTACTTCAACTCCATACTTTTTGTGCCTTCAGTATGGACCATTCCAAGCCATGTCATCAACTTTCAACCCTTTCTTACTTGATTTGCTATTTTTCCTGCATTTACTGATTTTTTGTGCTAAAAGACCCTGAAATTGAAAAGCACTAAAATGAACTCTTAAAAGGTTGAAAGTTGTCATGGTATTATCCTTTAACCCACATACATGTGCTAAAAAGTTAAGAGGGTTAAGGCAAACACTGGATACACGTCGTGTACAAAATGGACAATCTCTTTCGAAGTATGAGAGTTTTGGGCTAAAACTCATATGTTACAAAGGCATTCCATTTTTAAACTTATTTCAACTCCAGACCTTTTGTGCGTTCAGTATGTAGCATTCGAATACACGTCATCAATTTGCAATCCTTTCTAACTTCATTTGCTATTTTTCATGCATTTACTGATTTTTTGAGCTATTTGACCCTCAAATAGAAAAGCACTACAAATGAACTCTAAAAAGGTTCAGACATGGCATGGTATCATCATTTCACCCACATAGCATGTGCTAAAAAATTGAGAGGGTTACGGCAAAAACTGGATGCACTTCGTGTACAAAAATGGACAATCTTTTTCAAAGCATGAGGGTTTTGGGCAAAAACTCATCTGTTAGAAAGGCATTTCTTTTTTTTAAACTTATTTCAACTCAAGACTTTTTGTGCAATCAGTATGCACCATTCGAAGCCACTTCATCAATTTTTAACCCTTTCTCACTTCATTTGCTATTTTTCATGCATTTACTGATTTTTTTAGCTAAATCACCCTGAAATAGAAAAGCACTACAAATGATCTCTACAAAGGTTGAAAGTTGGCATGGTATTATCATTTCACCCACATAGCATGTGCTAAAAAGTTGAGAGAGTTGCAGCAAAAACTGGATGCACTTCGTGTACAAAAATGTACAATCTCTTTAGAAGTATCAGGGTTTTGGGCTAAAACTCATCTATTACAAAGGCAATTCATTTTTTTAAACTTATTTCAACTCCAGACTTTTTGTGCGTTTAGTATGCACCATTTGAAACCATGTCATCAATTTTCAACCCTTTCTCACTTCATTTGCTATTTTTCATGCATTTACTGATTATTTTGATCTTAATGACCCTGAAATTGGAAAGCACTACAAATGAACTCTGAAAATGTTGAAAGTTGCAATGGTATCATAATTTCACCCACATAGCATTTGCTAAAAAGTTAAGAGGGTTACGACAAAAAATGGATGCATTTCATGCACAAAATGGACAATCTCTTTCGAGGTATCAGGGTTTTAGGCTAACACTCATCTGTCACCAAAGACATTTCATTTTTTAACTTATTTCAACTCCAGACTTTTTCTACATTTAGTATTCACCATTCGAAGCCACGTCATCAATTTTAAACCCTTTTGGACTTCATTTGCTATTTTGCATGCATTTAATAAAAAAATTGAGCTAAATGACCCTGAAATTGAAAAGCACTACAAATTAACTCTTAAAAGGTTAAAATTGGCATGGTATCATCATTTATCCCACATACACTATTGGAATCTAGGAATTTGCCATTTAACCCTCTTTGCCGTCAACCAGTTGATGGCAAAGAGACTCTTTGCCGTCTGCTTTGGAAAAGCAGACGGCAAAGAAATAGCTGATGGAAAAAATACTCTTTTCCATCTGCCCCCTCTTTGCTATCTGTCAGCTGACGGCAACGAGGTAAAAGGCAGACGGCAAAGAGCCTGGAGGGCCCCATGGTGCACGGCGTTGTGTTGACACCTGATTTTGGTAAGATACGGAAAGCAATAAAGATGGTCTCGAGTGGAAGGGTTTTTAGCATGAAAAGATCCACGTCGCCGAGTGGAATAACTTTGATGTTTCGGTTATCATCATTCGACTTTATTTTAGGACCCGAAACTATATTCCGAGTGGCATGATTCAATGTGCTGAGTGGTTTTTTTGCCTAATCACGCCTTCAAGACGACATTGGTTGAAGGAGCACTCTAAAGGAATTGTCTTCGTCTCGTCGACGCAATCAATTTTGATATATAAATCATCTCAATCCGAGTTCGTATGCAAAAGTTATAGTCGATACGGACCAGCCCTACCAAATACCAAAATATTACGTCGACACCACACACATGTTGATGAGTTTCTGAAACAATGCGTGAGCAATTCGGACTTCTGGACCACCTTTAATCGAAAAAACTTCAACATGAAAAAGTTTCGTCTCGTCGAGCCGATCGTTTGTCATATAAAGTTTGTCTCAATCCGAGGTAGTATGCAACGTGGAGAGGCAAATCAAGATCAGACTGTGTTTTCAGTCGGGAAATCCGAGTGAAAACCTACCGATCGAATAAAAGATCGAGTGAAAACCTACCGATCGAGTAAAAGGTCGAGTGAAAACTTATCGATCGAGTAAAAGATTGGCTCCCGACTGAAAATATAGTAATCAGAGTGAAATTATCTTCCGAGTGAAAAATTCGGAAGTTGTGCGTATCGTAAAAACGGTGAAATATGGTTTTGGAGTCATCATCATCAGAGATAGTATATGGCATGCAAATTCACTACGAGACTTGGATAATCCAGTCTGCTGCAAGAACGAATCCGACTGGAAGGTAAAGATAACCTCAAAAGGTATTCAAGATGGCCTTATTAGAAAAAGTGATCCACATGAGAATTGTTCGTCTCGTCGAGGCGCACGAGTTTGATATTTGGGCCATCTTGATCGGAGATCGTATGCAAGCTCGGCGGCCCGCGCAAGGAGGAAGACAGAAGATGGGCCAGATTCAGACTGAATTCGAGTTGGAGTAGAACTAGGACTCTAGGACGTGAATTGATGCAATTTTTGTAAGGAAAGCCTAGACGAATCCTTTGCTTGTACGAGAAGTCCAGCCGCCTCTTATATATGTTGGAGGTGATGGCCGATTAGACAACACACAATCGAACAAATCAATATACTACTTTTTCCAGTCTATGTTTTATCTCTCCATCGTTTCTCTCTCTCGTTCTTCGCTGTTCTTCGTGTTTGAGAGCTGCGAATCTCGAGGCTCTAAGGGCGAGCGAATCGACCTAGGGCAGCCCATAGCCGCCGCACTCCCTGACGGGGTCCCTCCCGGGGGTGTGGGGTTTCGGGTCCGCAAAAGCGCCCGTCGACTGTCTTGCGTATCGCGCTGCCGGTCGGGTCTCCTTCGACGTGAGCTGCGGTGCATCACCCCCGGTGTCGAGGGTACACGTGACGTGTTCGTGTGTCAACATGTAGCTAGGTCAACTTGTTTGCCATCTGCTAGCAGACGACAAAAAGGTGGCGTGGGCCAGCCATAACGGTCCCTCTCTTTGCCGTTTGCTAGCAGACGGCAAAGAGGGTGACTTAACGGGGCATCCCGTCTCTCTCTCTCGCCTCACACACAACTCGAATCTCAGAACGCTAGCCCGAGCCCCGCTGACCTGCCCCGCCGCCGACTGAAGGAAATATGCCCTAGAGGCAATAATAAAGTTGTTATTTATATTTCCTTATATTATGATAAATGTTTATTATTCATGCTAGAATTGTATTAACCATTAACTTAGTACATGTGTGAATACATAGACAAAACGTAGTGTCCCTATTATGCCTCTACTTTACTAGATCATTAATCAAAGATGGTTATGTTTCCTAACCATAGACATGTGTTGTCATTTGATCAACGAGATCACATCATTAAGAGAATGATCTGATGGACAAGATCCATCCGTTGGCTTAGCAACTTGATCGTTTAGTTTTACTGCCATTGCTTTCTTCATGACTTATACATGTTCCTATGACTATGAGATTATGCAACTTCCGAATACCGGAGGAACACCTTGTGTGCTATCAAATGTCACAACGTAACTGGGTGATTATAAAGATGCTCTACAGGTGTCTCTGAAGGTGTTCGTGGTGTTGGCATAGATCAAGAATAGGATTTGTCACTCCGAGTGTCGGAGAGGTATCTCTGGGCCCTCTCGGTAATGCACATCATAATAAGCCTTGCAAGCAAAACGACTAATGAGTTAGTCACGAGATGATGTATTACGGAACGAGTAGAGAGACTTGCCGGTAACGACATTGAACTAGGTATTGAGATACCGACGATCGAATCTCGAGCAAGTAACATACCGATGACAAAGGGAACAATATATGTTGTTATGCGATTTGACTGATAAAGATCTTTGTAGAATATGTAAGAGCCAATATGAGCATCCAGGTTCCTCTATTGGTTATTGATCGGAGATGAGTCTCGGTCATGTCTACATAGTCCTCGAACCCATAGGGTCCGCATGCTTAACGTTCGATGACGAACGATATTAAGAGTTTATGAGTTTTGACGTACCAAAGGTAGTTCGGAGTCCCGGATAAAATCACGGACATGACGAGGAGTCTCAGAATGTCCGAGACATAAATATTACTATATTGGACGACTATATTCGGACACCAGAAGTGTTCTGGGTGTTATCGGATAAAAATGGAGTGGGAGGGGGTTACCGGACCCCCCCGAGGGAGTATGGGCCATAGTGGGCCAATGAGGGAAAGAGAGAGGCATCCCATAGGGCTGGCCACGCCCCCCCAGGGATCCTAGTTGGACTAGGAAAGGGAAGGAGGCGCTCCTCTCCTTCCTTCTCCTCTTCCCCTTCCTTTCCTACTCCTAGTAGGAATAGGAAAGGGGATTCCTATTCCAACTATGAGTAGGAATCCTACTCCTATGGAGCGCCCCTTAGGCCGGCCACACCTCCTCCTTGCTCCTTTATATACGGGGAAAGGGGCACCCAAAGACACAAGAAACATTGTTGTAGCCGTGTGCGGTGCCCCCTCCACACAGACACACCTCGGTCATACCGTTGCAGTGCTTAGGCGAAGCCCTGCGCCAGTAACTTCATCATCTCCGTCACCACGACGTCGTGCTGACGAAACTCTCCCATGAAGCTCAATTGGTGTGACGCCCCCGATTTGACCGTACACTAATCATGCACGCAATTGTGTACGACCAAGATCAAGGACTCACTGGAAGATATCACAACACAACTCTAGACAAAAATTAAAATAATACAAGCTTTATATTACAAGCCAGGGGCCTCGAGGGCTCGAATACATAAGCTCGAATACACAAGAGACAGCGGAAGCAAAAATATCTGAGTATAGACATAAGTTAAACAAGTTTGCCTTAAGAAGGCTAGGACAAAACATCAACGATCTAAAAGGCAAGGCCTCCTGCCTGGGACCTCCTAACTACTCCTGGTCGTCAGCTGTCTCCATGACGTAGTAGGCTTTGTCGGGGTAGTAGCAGTCATCAAGTGTGGTATCTAGCTCCTGGACTTCACCATCTGGTTGCATCAACGAGAAAGAAGAAAGAAGGGGGAAAAGGGGAAGCAAAGCAACCGTGAGTACTCATCCAAAGTACTCGCAAGCAAGGATCTACACTACATATGCATCGGTATCAATGAAAGGGGGTAGTATCTATGGACTAAGCTGCAGAATGCCAGAATAAGAGGGGGAGAAGCTAGTCCTATCGAAGACTAGCATCTTCTGGAAACCATCGTCTTGCAGCAATAGAAGAGAGTACAGAATAACATATTATAAATATCAAGCATGTTGTAGCAATAACACCTAGAGATCCTTCCTCAACTCCCTGCAAGGAAGCAATCCCGGAGCCACATATCCATTCATGTCTCAGTATCCAGTTCTAGTTGTATCGATCGGGATACAACTCCAAGTGTCCGTTACCGTAGGACAGGCTACCTATAGATGTTTTCTTCCCTGCAGGGGTGCACCAACTTACCCACCATGCTCGCTTAACTCCGGCCAGACACACCATCAGGTTATGCCCGCCCTCGGCCAAACAATACGCCGCAACCCGACCTAGGCTTAATAGAGAGGTCATGCACGCCGGACTAAACCATATGCTCCCACGGGTCATGGGCCAATCGTCCCGAGAACTCCTGCACGTTGCGTACGCGGCCGGTGAGCAGACCTAGCTACCTCCTTAAAAAGGTAGGTACATAACCAGTCCAACCCAGCGCGCACCGCTCAGTCGCTTGACGTGAGTTAAGCTTCGGCTGATGCACAAGACGCAGAACGCCCATACTATGCCCACGTGATGGTTAGCACTATCAGGCAAGAGGCCCCTTGGATCAAATATCCAAACCCTTTAGTGTCTTGGGAACGTGGTAACGAGAAGAGACTCACGAAAGATGTGACCCCGTCGCCCCGTCTTGAGGACTTGCGGCAAGGTCTATGAATGCCCGGCCATGCCTCGTATTCAACTCTCGGGTACCCTCCAGGTCAACCTGTCTCCACATCACTCGCGGGTACCCCTCAGGGTCGACCCTCCTTTCCAAGTAACATTTGTAAAGTCATAGTAACCATAGTAACTGTGTCTAACACCAAAGGGAAACCTAAGGAAATCACCCTCGATGGAATGCCACCTGATGTTTATCGTCAAGGTGAACGAAAGAGGAGTCGCCCTCGAGGTCCACTCTTGAGAGTTCCACGATAGTGTCGTTATCGGGAGTGGAGAAAGAGGAATCACCCTCGATGACCATAACCGATGAACTAACCTACAAGGTTAACATCAGAAGTGTTGCTGAGGTGTCACCCTTGGCAGTCGATAGTAACCCCGTATTGTCGAGCAACTAAGGGGAAAGTGATGTGCTGAGCCGGGGCCTGGTCTTCTATCCCGTTGATCGGGTCTTCTGATAATCCAGCGGGGCAGTCGAGAAAATGTGGGGGGTTCACTGGTGGATCGCTAACCAGCCTATACTAAGCAGTTTAGTATAAACATGTAAGGTATGAAAGCAGGTATCAACAACAGGCTATGCATCATAATAGGATCATACAAAAAGAAGTAGCAGTTCTAATGCAAGCATAAGAGAGAAGAGAGTGGGCGATATCGGAATGATCAAGGGGGTTGGCTTGCCTGGTTGCTCTGGCAAGAAGGAGGGGTCGTCGTCAATGTAGTCGATCACCGAGGTAGCATCAGTGTCGTGGTCTACCGGAGAGAAGAGGGAAGAAACAATAAATACAAAGCATCCAGATGTAACAGAGTAACACGACGTGTCAACACGCAGTGCTAGGGTGCTCTAACACGATGCTACACGATACCGGCGAAGGGGGATAACATCCGGGAAATTATACCCGAAGTTTGGCTTTTTCAGACAGATGAATCGGAGGGGGAAAGTTGCAGGTTCGGTATGATAGATATGTGTGGCGGACGAACGAACAGCGTATTCGGATTCATCTCGTTGTTCTGAGCGATTTTCATATATAGAACATTTTCATCTGAGTTACGGATTATTTTCTATGAATTCCTAAAGTTTTAAAATATCCTGAAATTATTATATAATAAAAAAAAGACTTATTGTGCCAGCATGACGTCATGCTGACGTTAGCTCGGTCAACAAACAACTCTGACTGGGTTGACTAGTCAAAGGAAGCAGCGGGGTCCATCCGTCATACACCTAGATAGCTAAAAAGTCCTAATTAGGCTAATCAAGTTTATTAGGGTAATTAAGAAAGATTAATTAAATTAATTAGTTACCTAATTATTTAATTAACTAATTTGAAATTAATGTTTTTTAAACCTTTTATTAAAGGGGCGGGCCCAATGGTCAGTGGCCCACTGGGGGGCTTAGTGGGCGACGGGCTACAGGCGCCCGGGTGCTGGCGCCCGCACCCGAAGCCACCGAGGCAAAGAAGGGCGCGGTGGGGAAGGCCCGGTCGGCGAGGTTGGGGGAAGCGGCGCGGCCAGGAGAGGCCCCAGCGCATCCCCGACGGAGGCGGCGGGATGCAGCGCAGGGGCGCACGGGCGCTCGCCCGCGGCAGAGGCCGGTGGTGCGGGCGGCGGCTACGTAGCAGGAACGGGCACTGGCGCGGGGCGCCGAGCTATGGGTGCGTTGGCGCGTGTCCGACTATGGCGACGGGGCGGCCAGGAAGCAGCGGGCGGCGGGGAGGCGAGGCCACGCGGGGGCTTGCAGGAAAGCAGCAGGGAAGGTGGCTGGAGCTGGGGCTACCGGAGTAGGCGCCGGCGATGGGTGAAGCAGGCGCCGGCGTTCAGGTGAAGGAGGAACGACAGCAGCAGCACACAAACGAGCGGAGTAAAGAGCTAGCACGGGCCTACGCGTCGCGGCAAGGCTACAGTTGCGCGTGCATGGCCATTCGGTCACCGGAGCTACGCCGGCGACCAAAGGAGGGGACGACGTGCTCGGCCACGATGGAGACGATGGCTACGACCGCGGAGCTACGAGGGGAAGAGGTCGGAGAGGACGGGGAGCTCATGGTGGGCCTGCAGGTGCGCACAACATGCTTGTGGGAGGCTCGGTGTGACTGGAATTCGACGTCGACGACGATGGAGGTCCGAGGTTGAAGAAGGGAGGGTCGTCAGCGTTGATGCAAGCGCTCTGGACGGGTGCTAGGTGGCGGAGTCGAAGCAGAGGACGACAGCGGTGCTGCAGGGCCGATCGGAGATACTCGGGGAAGGCAGTGGCCGCAGTCAGCACGGTGGCGTGGCCTTGGGTGTGCTCGGAAGCAGTGGATCTGAAGGGCAAGGGCGAGAGGGAGAACGAAAGGCGAGCTAGGGTTGCGAGGGGGGTGGTGGTTTTATCCAGCGCGGAGGCATGGTGTATGGACGACACGCACGCATCTGTGGTGCGGACGGACAACGCGTGCGCCATGGCCTCCCCTCTGGCGGGAGGTTGAGGAAAGGTCGGCCAGGTGGGTCGTGCCTAGTACAGTGTCCGCTGGGCTTAAGTGTCCAGCGGCTTCTTTCCATTTTTTGCTTTCCTATACTTTTCTTTGCTCCTGTCTTTTACTTCTACTCTAATTTGCATCATTTTATTTACTAAATGAATTTAGTGGAGTATGAAAACTAGCACACAAATATAGGCAGTGTGTTGAGTTAGACCACCAAGTTACAATTTATTTGGATTAGTTTAGATACTTGTTTAAATTTGAAGTTGCTCAAAATAATGTTGTTGGATCTGTTTTAAAAAGATTGAGGGCATTACAAGCATCCAAAAAATGTTGTTTCATTACCAATATTCATTAAGGATTATTTGGCGCATGATGAACATTTTAGTTTTGTCATTGGAAAACTTTATTTGTTTGGCTCTATTTTAAATTGAATTCGAACCGGTTTGAACCAAAGTGATTTCTAGCAATTGTAAAAGCGATGACATGGCATCATTAATAGAGGGATTCCTATAGCTTGATTATCCAGATGTCACAAATCTCCTCCACTACAAGAAATCTCGTCCCGAGATTTAAGGGGTGGTGTAAGGGGGAAAGGCTCGAGAAGGACGGAGCTCAACACAAGATAGATACTTGAGGACTATCTTAGCGAACGTAGCATAGAGGAAATCTCTCGAGTTGAAAATTCAAGAAAGCCGTCGAGAGCAAAGTAATGAGGTGCAATTAGAAGCTTCAACCAGATAGGCAATCATTCGTTGCCTGAAACAGAGGTTGAAATGGGTTCAGAGCAAGGAAAATTAGTATAGCATCTGATACCAGAATAGATCATTAGGAAGGTGGCTCGTGAATTGCACACGAAGCCAAAGCTTGAGGAATAACCTTGGAAACGGGGGGTGCTCACAAGAGTCAGGTTTTGATTCTGAGGAACTTTGGGTTATGGGCCCACCATGTGGGTTAAAGGTAGGAAGGGCGATGATAGCAAGGCATGCCAGAGCATATACTGTCAATTATGTTGGCAATAACGTCGGTACCAAGGGCGACGGACGAGAGACCCATTTTCCTGCTCGTTGAAACAAGGCGGACCAATAGGCAAAGTTCTTGTACATTGGTGGTTACCGAAATGTTATCAACAATAGTAATAGGGTCTTACTGATAGAGGGTATGCCAAGGTGTTGCATAAGAAGAGAATTATTACTGCTTAGATTATATAGATGACAAGGAAGGTTAAACAAACCAATGGAAAGGAAAATGTGATTATACCCAAGTTTAAGGAGTATATCTTTCACAAGAATAAGCACAACAGGATATAACTGATAGAACAAAAAATAGATATGCAAGAAAGTCGTCGATGTCAACACAATTCATCAAGCGGAAAGGTGGTATTTACCATCATGAATTCGATTCACAACTTGGAAGAAGGCAAATCATTGTTGATACTGATCAGGACCCATTTGTCGAGAGATTTCATTAAGATGTAATCGATCGGCGATGACATCAAGTCAAATGAATGATGAAGCAAAAGGTTATTAAAACCACTAGTACAATACAAACTTGAAATCAAGCTTGCTGTTCAAGGTGAAATGATATGCCGGGGAAAATCACCGTAAGCTTAGCTCATCGTCAAAAGTTTTGCTCCGGTATTAAGGACCGGGTAGCCAGTTAAAATTAGGACGATAATGATGTAGCCGGTCAGGCTAGGAATGACGTGATGGAGTATTAAATTTCTCGACAACACAGTACTGGGGGTACTGAACCTCAGTGTTGATTCGATTCACAAATCGGTGTTCTTGGTTGACGACAACCCAGAATCTGTGGCGTAACTAGGATGGGGAAAGGAACTACTTCATCGGAAATTCATAAGATAAAGTGCAATGTGTTGATATCCTCGGGATACCAGGGGGTAATACTCGAAGGTTGGAAATAGATGTTGGGCAGGAGTACTGATCTGTAGAAGGCACGTACTTTAACTTGTCCGAGAAATAGTATCAAAGGAGAACAATCATGGTCGGATCCACGGTTGCGAAGGTCAGATCCCTGATATAAGATGAATTTATATCAAGGGGATAATTAATTTTTAGAGAAGCATTAATGATAAGATCTACACCGTGTCCATGGGCATGAACACAAAGTTCAAGGTCGACTCCCACTTCATCAGTGCATAACCTTCCATTCACTTCTCGTTTTCGATGAAGTTGTAGTGCTGAAATTATATCTGACATAACAACAGTAGTGTATGACCCGTAGTAGTTTCTGGGTTCATATAGATTAGGGAAGGCATAGATTCAACCCACCGGGGCATCTTAGGCATATACTTTGCAAACTTCGGAGCAAAAATACAGCTCGAAAGCAGAGCATGGTTGAGAAAGCAGATGATATAATTTCCTCAAGGCATTATATATCATGGCAGAACTCACAATGTGTTTCAATATGAAGGATGATGTCGGATAAAATCCAACAAAGGATCCGGTGGTCTACAAGGGATCTGATGTGAGCATCGGAACACCACCAGAAGAAGAAAGAATACAAGGATATCAGTTTATAGAAACAACTGACTAATTCAAAACTCAAATGCAAAAGGAATTATGATTTCATAATCAAGGGATGAGAAGAAAATGCTCTGATTAAGGATGGGTAAGCTGAAATGACTTAGGGGTACAATCGACGGCAGTTTGATTGGTCGAGAATCAGCTCATGTTCAATATGACGGCCGAGCCGGAAGGATGAAGTCTAGGATCGAGGATTGCGAGCATTCGCAACATGTTCAATCAACAGACTCAATGATAATGACAAAGGATGTCAATGAACTTGCTAGACATATGGAAGTAACCATAATGTAAGAAGGTAAAACTTTCCAGAGCAATAGGTTGTTGAGGATTTTGGAAGATTGAATATCGTTTCGAAGACCTTTGAGAAACGCATGAACAACTGGGGATGAACGAATCCCCAGTGAGTGTGAGGAATTGTTCATACGTGTATTCATGTGAAAAAGGAGTTGCGCGGGCACAAAGGATTCTCGGAATATCCGAAGTATTTCAGGGTATCTTGTAATAACATGATAAATTGAAATGAAGGTATGGACGACAAGTGTATGAAGCTATCCTTAGGGATTTATCGATGATATGGAATTGCAATGGCGAAGGGCACAAGGGTCTAAAAAATATATCGAATATTATCTCCAGAATCATCTGATGAAGCAGACCACCATCTTGACTGAAGGGGCTCTCCGGAAGGAAGTATTTTCGAGAACCTAAAGTTTGATTTTAGCAAAATCATTTAACCCGAATAGAAGAGATCAGAATCCCAGAGTATAGACGAGGAGTTAAAGATCCTAATACCACCCATTTTGTGATGTGGGCCCGTAAGCCACACAACAATGTTAGTAAATGTTTTCCAAAGACTAGACTCAACTTCGGCCAAGGATTTGGAAAGGGGGTTCCTACAGGCAGTCGGCTCTGATACCAACTTGTGACGCCCCCGATTTGACCGTACACTAATCATGCACACAAATGTGTATGACCAAGATCAAGGACTCACTGGAAGATATCACAACACAACTCTAGACACAAATTAAAATAATACAAGCTTTATATTACAAGCCAGGGGCCTCGAGGGCTCGAATACATAAGCTAGAATACACAAGAGTCAGCGGAAGCAACAATATCTGAGTACAGACATAAGTTAAACAAGTTTGCCTTAAGAAGGCTAGCACAAAACATCAACGATCGAAAAGGCAATTCCTCCTGCCTGGGACCTCCTAACTACTCCTGGTCGTCAACTGTCTCCAAGAGGTAGTAGGCTTTGTCGGGGTAGTAGCAGTCGTCAAGTGTGGCATCTGGCTCTTGGACTTCACCATCTGGTTGCATTAACGAGAAAGAAGAAAGAAGGGGGAAAAGGGGAAGGAAAGCAACCATGAGTACTCATCCAAAGTACTCGCAAGTAAGGATCTACACTACATATGCATCGGTATCAATGAAAGGGGATAGTATCTGTGGACTAAGCTGCAGAATGCCAGAATAAGAGGGGGAGAAGCTAGTCCTATCAAAGACAAGCATCTTTTGGAAACCATCGTCTTGCAGCGATAGAAGAGAGTACAGAATAACATATTACAAATATCAAGCATGTTGTAGCAATAACACCCAGAGATCCGTCCTCGACTCCCTGCGAGGATGCAATCCCGGAGCCACATATCCATTCATGTCTCAGTATCCAGTTCTAGTGGTATCGATCGGGATACAACTCATGTGTCCGTTACCGTAGGACAGGCTATCGATAGATGTTGTCTTCCCTGCAGGGGTGCACCAACTTACCCACCACGCTCGCTTAACTCCGGCCGGACACACCATCAGGTCATGCCCGCCCACGGCCAAACAATGCGCCGCAACCCGACCTAGGCTTAATAGAGAGGTCATGCACGTCGGACTAAACCCTATGCCCCCAGGGGTCATGGGCCAATCGCCCCGGGAACTCCTACACGTTGCGTACGCGGTCAGTGAGCAGACCTAGCTACCTCCTTAAAAAGGTAGGTACATAACCAGTCCAACCCGGCGCGCGCCGCTCAGTCGCTTGACGTGAGTTAAGCTTCGGCTGATGCATACGACGCAGAACGCGCATACTATGCCCACGTGATGGTTAGCGCTATCAGGCCAGAGGCCCCTTGGATCAAATATCCAAACCGTTTAGTGTCTTGGGAACGCGGTAAGGAGGGGTCGTCGTCGATGTAGTCGATCACCGAGGTAGCATCAGTGTTGCGCTCTACCATAGAAAAGAGGGAAGAAACAATAAATACAAAGCATACAAATGTAATAGACTAACACAACGTGTTAACACACAGTGCTAGGGTGCTCTAACACGGTGCTACACGATACCGGCGAAGGGGGATAACATCCGGGAAAGTATTCCCGAAGTTTGGCTTTTTCAAACTAATGAATTAGAGGGGGAAAGTTGCAGGTTCGGTATGATAGATATTTGTGGTGGACGAAACGACCGCGTATTCGGATTCGTCTCGTCATTTTGAGAGATTTTCATATATAAAACTTTTTTATCCGAGTTACGAATTATTTTCTAAGAATTCCTAAAGTATTAAAATATCCTGAAATTATTATTTAATAAAAAAATGACTTATTGTGCCAGCATGACGTCATGCTGTCGTCAGCTCGGCCAACAAACAACTCTGGCTGGGTTGACTAGTCAAAGGAAGCAGCGGGGTCCATCCGTCATACACCTAGATAGCTAAAAAGTCCTAATTAGGCTAATCTAGTTTATTAGGGTCATTAAGAAAGATTAATTAAATTAATTAGTTACCTAATTAATTAATTAACTAATTTGAAATTAATGTTTTTTAAACCTTTTATTAAAGGGGCGGCCCTAGTGGTCTGTGGCCCACTAGTGAGCTTAGTGGGCAACGGGCTACAGGCGCCCGGGTGCTGGCGCCCGCACCCGAAGCCACCGAGGCGAAGAAGGGCGCGATGGGGGAGGCCCGGCCGATGAGGTTGGGGGAAGCGGCGGGATGCAGCGCGGGGGCGCGCGGGCGCGCGCCCGCGGCAGAGGCCGGTGGTGCGGGCGGCGGCTACGCAGCAGGGACGGGTACTAGCGCAGGGCGGCGAGCTATGGGTGCGTCGGCGCGCGTCCGGCTACGGCGACGGGGCGGCCAGGAAGTAGCGGGCGGCGGGGAGGCGAGGCCAGGCGGGGGCTTGCAGGAAAGCAGCAGGGAGGGTGGCCGGAGCTGGGGCTGCCGGAGTAGGCGCCGGCGATAGGTGAAGCGGGCGCCGGTGTTCGGGTGAAGAAGTAACGACAGCAACATCGCACAAACGAGCGGAGTAAGGAGCTAGCACGGGCCTACGTGTCGCGGCAAGGCTACGGTCGCGCATGCATGGCCATTCGGTCACCGGAGCTACGCCGGCGACCAAAGGAGCCGGCGAAGTGCTCGGCCACGGTGGAGACGATGGCTACGACCACGGAGCTACGAGGAGAAGTGGTCGGAGAGGATGGGGAGCTCATGGTTGGTCTGTAGGTGCGCACAACATGCTCGTGGAAGGCTCGATGTGGCCGGAATTCGACGTCGGCGACGATGGAGGTCCGAGGTAGAAGAAGGGGGGGGGGTCGTCAGCGTTGATGCAAGCGCTCCGGACAGGTGCTAGGTGGCGGAGTCGAAGCAGAGGACGGCAGTGGTGCTGCATGGCAGACCGGAGATACTCAGGGAAGGTGGTGGCCGCAGTCAGCACGGTGGCGCAGCCTCGGGTGTTCTCGAAAGCAGTGGATCTGAAGGGCGAGGGCGAGAGGGAGAAGGAAAGGCGAGCTAGGATTGCGAGGGGGGTGGTGGTTTTATCCAGCGTGGAGGCAGGGTGGATGGACGACACGCACACATCTGTGGCGTGGACGGACAACGCGTGCGCCGTGGCCTCCCCTCTGGCGGGAGGTTGAGGAAAGGCCGACCAGGTGGGCCGGGCCTAGTCAGTGTACGCTGGGCTTAAGTGTTGAGCGACTTCTTTCCATTTTTTGCTTTCCTATACTTTTCTTTCGTCCTGTCTTTTACTTCTACTCTAATTTGCATCATTTTATTTACTAAATGAATTTAGTTGAGTATGAAAACTGGCACACAAATATAGGCAGTGTGTTGAGTTAGACCACCAAGTTACTATTTATTTGGAGTAGTTTAGATACTTGTTTAAATTTGAAGTTGCTCAAAATAATGTTGTTGGATCTGTTTTAAAAAGATTGAGGGCATTACAAGCATCCAAATAATGTTGGTTCATTTCCAATATTCATTAAGGATTATTTGGCACATGATGTACATTTTAGTTTTGTCATTTGAAAACTTTATTTGTTTGGCTCTATTCTAAATTGAATTCGAACCGTTTGAACCAAAGTGATTTCTAGCAACAGTAAAAGCGATGACGTGGCATCATTAGCAGAGGTATTACTGTAGCTTGATTATCCGGGTGTCACAACTGGATCAAGAGCTCGTGGGGTGTCATCAAGTTGTGCGTGTGTTGAATTCGGAGGTGCCGTATGTTCGGTGCTTGATCGATTGGATCGCGAAGATGTTCGACTACATCAACCGTGTCACTAGACGCTTCCGCTTTCGGTCTACGAGGGTACGTAGACACACTCTCCCCTCTCGTTGCTATGCATCTAGTAGATAGATCTTGCGTGGTCATAGGAATTTTTTTGAAATACTACGTTCCCCAATAGTGGCATCATGAGCCAGGTCTATGCGTATATGATATGCATGAGTAGAACACAATGAGTTGTGGGCGATAATAGTCATACTGCTTACCAGCATGTCATACTTTGATTCAGCGGTATTGTGAGATGAAGCGGCCCGGACCGACATTACGCGTATGCCTTCGTGATACTGGTTTCACCGTTATGAGGACTCGTTGCTTAAATCAAGTGTGGCTACGCACGGTCCTTGTGAAGGTTAAAACATCACATACTTGACGAAAAATCGTTGTGGTTTTTGTATGCGTAGGTAAGAACGGTTCTTGCTAAGTCCGTAGCAGCCACGTAAAACTTGCAACAACAAAGTAGAGGATGTCTAACTTGTTTTTGCAGGGCATGTTGTGATGTGATATGGTCAAGACGTGATGAGTTATACGTTATTGTATGAGATGATCATGTTTTGTAAAGTTATCGGCAACCGACAGGAGCCTTATGGTTGTCTCTTTATTGTATGAATTACGAAGGCCATGTAATTGCTTTAATTTTTCACTATGAGTTAGGGGTAGTAGTAGTAGCAATAGTTGGCGAGACGACGACGACGCTACGATGAAGATCATGGTGTCAAGCCGGTGACAATGGAGATCATGACGATGCTTTGGAGATGGAGATCAAAAGCACAAGATGATGATGGCCATATCATGTCACATAGTTTGACTCCATGTGATGCTTATCTTATTATGCTTCTTATTTTGCTTAGTACGGCGGTAGCATTATAAGATGATCCCTTACAAAATTTCAAGGTACAAGTGTTCTCCCTAAGTTTGCACCGTTGCGGAAGTTCGTCGTGGAGAGACACCACGTGATGATCGGGTGTGATAATCTCTACGTTCACATACAACGGGTGCAAGCCAGTTTTGCACATGCAGAATACTCGGGTTAAACTTGATGAGCCTAGCATGTACAGACATGGCCTCGGAACAGTGGAGACCGAAAGGTCGAGCGTGAATCATATAGTAGATATGATCAACATAAGATGTTCACCATTGAAAACTACTCCATCTCACGTTATGATCGGACATGGTTTAGTTGATTTGGATCACGTGATCAATTACAAGACTAGAGGGATGTCTATCTAAGTGGGAGTTCTTTAGTAGTATGATTAATTGAACTTTAATTTATCATGAACTTAGTCCTGGTAGTATTAGCATAACTATGTTGTAGATCAATAGCTCACGATGTAGCTCCCTGTTTATTTTTTTATATGTTCCTAGAGAAATATAAGTTGAAAGATGTTAGTAGCAATGATGCGGAGTAGGTCCGTGATCTGAGGATTATCCTCATTGCTACACAGAAGTATTATGTCCTTGATGCATCGCTAGGTGACGAATCTATTGCAGGAGCAGATGCAAACGTTATGAACGTTTGACAAAGCTCAATATGATGTCTACTTAATAGTTTAGTGCACCATGCTTTAAGGCTTAGAACCAGGACTTCAAAAACGTTTTGAATGCCACGGAGCATATAAGATGTTCCAAGAGTTGAAATTAGTATTTCATATTGATGCCCATGTCGAGAGGTATGAGACCTCTGACAGTACTTTGCCTACAAGATGGAGGAGAATAGCTCAACCAATGAGCATGTGCTCAAATTGTCTGGGTACTACAATTGCTTGAATCAAATGGGAGTTAATCTTCCAGATAAGATAATAATTGACAAAGTTCTCTCGTCACTATCACCAAGTTAGTAGAACTTCATGACGAACTATAATATGCAAGGGATGACGAAAGTAATTCCCGAGCTCTTCACGATGCTGAAGTCGGCGAAGGTAGAAATCAAGAAAGAGCATCAAGTGCTGATGGTTAACAAGACCACTTGTTTCAAGTAAAGGGCAAAGGGATAGAAGGGGAACTTCAAGAAGAATGACAAGCAAGTTGTCACTCCCGTGAAGAAACCCAAAGCTAAACTCAAGCCTGAAACTAAGTGTTCTACTGCAAAGTAAATGATCACTGGAAGTGGAACTGCCCTAGATACTTGGCGGATAAGAAGGATGGCAAAGTGAACAATGGTATATTTGATATACAGATTATTGATGTGTACTTTACTAGTGTTCATAGCAACCCCTGGGTATTTGATACCGGTTCAGTTGCTAAAATTAGTAACTCGAAACAGGAGTTGCAGAATGAACAAAGACTAGTTAAAGGTGAAGTGATGATGTGTGTTGGAAGTGGTTCCAAGATTGATATGATCATCATCGCACACTCCCTATACTCTCAGGATTAGTGTAGAACCTAAATAAATGTTATTTGGCATTTGCATTGAGCATGAATATGATTTGATCATGTTTGTTGCAATACGGTTATTCATTTAAAGTCATAGAATAATTGTTATTATGTTTACATGAATAAAACCTCCGATGGTCATACACCCAATGAAAATAGTTTGTTGGATCTCGATAATAGTAATACACATATTCATAATATTGAAGCCCAAAGATGCAAAGTTAATAATGACAGTGCAACTTATTTGTGTCACTGCCGTTTAGGTCATATTGGTGTAAAGCGCATGAAGAAACTCCATAGTAATGGACTTTTGGAATCACTTGATTATGAATCACTTGGTGCTTGCCAACCATGCCTCATGGGCAAGATGACTAAAATCCGTTCTCCAGAACAATGGAGGGAGCAACTGATTTGTTGGAAATCATACATACTGATGTATGTGGACCGATGAGTGTTGAGGCTCGCGGCGGGTATCATTATTTTCTGACCTTCACTGATGATTTGAGCAGATATGGGTATATCTACTTGATGAAACATAAGTCTGAAACATTTGAAAATTTTAAAGAATTTCAGAGTGAAGTAGAGAATCATCGTAACAAGAAAATAAAGTTTCTACGATCCGATCGTGGAGGCGAATATTTGAGTTACAAGTTTGGTCTTCATTTGAAACAATGCGGAATAGTTTCACAACTCATGCCACCCGGAACACCACAGCGTAATGGTGTGTCCGAACGTCGTAAAGGTACTTTATTAGATATGGTGCGATCTATGATGTCTCTTACCGATTTACCACTATCGTTTTGGGGTTATGCTTTAGAGACAACTGCTTTCACGTTAAATAGGGCACCATCTAAATCCGTTGAGACGACGCCTTATGAACTGTGGTTTGCCAAGAAACCAAAGTTGTCGTATCTCAAAGTTTGGGGCTGCGATGCTTATGCGAAAAAGCTTTAACCTGATAAGCTCGAACCCAAATCGGAGAAATGTGTCTTCATAGGATACCCAATGGAGACTGTTGGGTACACCTTCTATCACAGATCCGAAGGCAAGATATTCGTTGCTAAGAATGGATCCTTTCTAAAGAAGGAGTTTCTCTCGAAAGAAGTGAGTGGAAGGAAAGTGGAACTTGATGAGGTAATTGTGCCTTCTCCCGAATTGGAAAGTAGTATATCACAGAAACTAGTTCCAGTGATTCCTACACCAATTAGTGAGGAAGCTAATGATGATGATCATGAAACTTCAGATCAAGTTACTGCTGAACTTCGTAGATTAACCAGAGTACGTTTCGCGCCAGAGTGGTACAGTAACCCGGTTCTGGAAGTCATGTTACTAGACCATGATAAACCTACAAACTATGAGGAAGTGATGATGAGCCCAGATTCCACAAAATGGCTTGAGGCCATGAAAATCTGAGATGGGATCCATGTATGAGAACAAAATGTGGAATTTGGTTGACTTGCCCGATGATCGGCAAGCCATTGAAAATAAATGGATCTTCAAGAGGAAGGCCGATGCTGACAGTAATGTTACTGTCTACAAAGCTCGACTTGTTGCGAAAGGTTTTCGACAAGTTCAAGGAGTTGACTACGATGATACTTTCTCACCCGTAGCGATGCTTAAGTCTGTTTGAATCATGTTAGCAATTGTCGTATTTTATGATTATGAAATCTGGCAAATGAATGTCAAAACAGTATTCCTAAATGGATACCTCCAAGAGGAGTCGTATATGATGCAACCAGAAGGTTTTGTCGATCCTAAAGGTGCTAACAAAGTGTGTAAGCTCCAGCAATCCATCTATGGACTGGTGCAAGCATCTTGAAGTTGCAATATACGCTTTGATGAGGTGATCAAAGCATATGGTTTTATACAGACTTTTGGAGAAGCATGTATTTGCAAGAAAGTGAGTGGGAGCACTACATCTTTTCTGATAAGTATATGTGAATGACATATTGTCGATCGGAAATGATGTAGAATTTTATGGAAAGCATAAAGGAGTATTTGAAAGGATTTTTTCAAAGACCTCGGTGAAGCTGCTTATATATTGAGCATCAAGATCTATAGAGATAGATCAAGACGCTTGATAAGTTTTTTCAATGAGTGCATACATTGACAAGTTTTTGAAGTAGTTCAAAATGGAACATTCAAAGAAAGAGTTCTTGCCTGTGTTGCAAGGTATGAAGTTGAGTAAGACTCAAAACCCAACCATGACAGAAGATAGAGAAAGAATGAAAGTCATTCCCTATGCCTCAGCCATAGGTTCTATAAATATGCCATGTTGTGTACCAAACCTGTTGTTTACCTTGCCATGAGTTTGGTAAGGAGGTACAAAAGTGATCCAGGAGTAGATCACTGGACAGTGGTCAAAATTATCCTTATTTACTAGGAGACTTAGGAAATGTTTCTCGATTATGGAGGTGATAAAGAGTTCGTCGTAAAGAGTTACGCCGATGCAAGCTTTGACACTAATCTAGATGACTCTGAGTATCAATCTGGATGCGTATTGAAAGTCGGAGCAATTAGCTAGAGGAGCTCCATGCAGAGCATTGTAGACATAGAAATTTGCAAAATACATACGGATCTGAATGTAACAGACCTGCTGACTAAACTTCTCTCACGAAACAAAACATGATCACACCTTAGTACTCTTTGGGTGTTAATCACATGGTGATGTGAACTAGATTATTGACTCTACTAAACCCTTTGGGTGTTGGTCACATGGCGAAGTGAACTGTGGGTGTTATTCACATAACGATGTGAATTATCAGTATTAAATCACATGGGGATGTGAACTAGATTATTGACTCTAGTGCAAGTGGGAAACTGAAGGAAATATGCCCTAGAGGCAATAATGAATTTGTTACTTATATTTCCTTATATCATGATAAATGTTTATTATTCATGCTAGAATTGTATTAACCGGAAACTTAGTACATGTGTGAATACATAGACAAAACATAGTGTCCCTAGTATGCCTCTACTTGACTAGCTCAATAATCAAAGATGGTTATGTTTCCTAACCATAGGCATGTGTTGTCATTTGATCAATGAGATCGTATCATTAGGAGAAAGATGTGATGGACAAGACTGATAACCCAAAATTGTAGGGGATCGCAACAGTTTTTGAGGGTAAAGTATTCAACCCAAATTTATTGATTCGACACAAGGGGAGCCAAAGAATACTCTTAAGTATTAGCAGCTGAGTTGTCAATTCAATCACACCTGGAAACTTAGTATCTACAACAAGGTAGTTTAGTAGCAAAGTAATATGGAGATAGCGGTAACAGCAATAAAAGTAACAGTAGTGTTTTTGTAGTTTTGTAACAGTAGCAGCGGAAAAGTAAATAAGCATCAAGCAATATGTGAAAAGCTCGTAGGCATTGGATCGGTGATGGGGAATTATGTCGGATGCAATTCATCGTGTAAAAGTTATAACCTAGGGTGACACAGAACTAGCTCCAGTTCATCAATGTAATGTAGGCATGTATTCCGAATATAGTCATACATACTTATGGAAAAGAACTTGCACGACATCTTTTGTCCTACCCTCCCGTGGCAGCGCGGTCCTAGTGGAAACTAAGGGATATTAAGGCTGTGTTTGGTTCGGCTTCAGCTTTCAACTTCTGGGTCCAAAAGCCATAAGCTGAACCAAAGGGGTAAATTTACAAAGCAGCTTTTGAGAATCTACAGCTTCTTTGTAGTGTAAATTTTGAAGCTGAAATATCCCAACTTTTCAGCTTCTCAGCTTCTCAGCTTCTAAACCAACCATTTTTGTCCGTCCCTTAAAACCGAGTAGTATTTACCCATCAATGCCACCATTGTTTCACAGCCATTTCAGCCAAACATCTGTTTCAACCAAACAACTTACAGCTTTTTCACAGCAGCTTTTCACAGCAGCTTTTTCACAGCAGCTTTTCCACAACAGCTTTTCCAGAATCTGCAGCTCAACCAAACACAACCTAAGCCTCCTTTTAATAGAGTATCGGACCAAAGCATTAACACATATTGAATACATGAACTCCTCAAACTACGGTCATCATCGGGAGTGGTCCCGATTATTGTCACTTCGGGGTTGCCGGATCATAACACATAGTAGGTGACTATAGAATCGCAAGATAGGATCAAGATCACAAATATATTCATGAAAACATAATTGCTTCAGATCTGAAATCATGGCACTCGGGCCTTGGTGACAAACATTAAGCATAGCAAAGTCATAGCAACATCAATCTTAGAACATAGTGGATACTAGGGATCAAACCCTATCAAAACTAACTCGATTACATGGTAAATCTAATCCAACCCATCACCGTCCAGCAAGCCTACGATGGAATTACTCACGCACGATGGTGAGCTTGATGGAATTGGTGATGGAGGAAGGTTGATGATGACGATGGCGATGATCTCCACTCTCAGGAGCCCCGAACGGACTCCAGATCAGCCCTCCCGAGAGAGATTAGGGCTTGGCGGCGGCTCCGTATCGTAAAACGCGATTATTCTTCCCCTCTGATTTTTTTCTCCCCGACGGTGAATATATGGAGTCCTGGGGTACGTCGGTGGAGCATCAGGGGGCCCACGAGGCAGGGGGGTGTGCCCAGGGGGAGGGGGCGCGCCCCCCACCCACGTGGACAGGGTGTGGGCCCCTTGATGTGGATCTTTCCGCATATTTTTTTATTATTTTCCAAAACAATTCTCCGTGGATTTTCAGGTCATTCCGAGAACTTTTTATTTCTGCACAAAACAACACCATGGCAATTCTGCTGAAAACAGCGTCAGTCTGGGTTAGTTCCATTCGAATCATGCAAGTTAGAGTCCAAAACAAGGGAAAAGTGTTTGGAAAAGTAGATACGTTGGAGACGTATCAACTCCCCCAAGCTTAAACCTTAGCTTGTCCTCAAGCAATTTAGTTGATAAACTGAAAGTGATAAAGCAAAACTTTGACAAACTCAGTTTACTCTTGTTGTTATAAATATGTAAAGCCAACATTCAAGTTTCCAGCATGATCATGAACTGACCACATTCAAAATAACTTTCAGGTCTAATGTCTACTCACATCAATGGCATAATCAACTAGCGAGCAATAATAATAAACCTCGGATGACAACACTTTTTCAAAACAATCATGATACGATATAACCGGATGGTATCTCGCTAGCCCTTTCTGAGACCGCAAAACATAAATGCAGAGCACCTTTAAAGATTAAGGACTGACTAGACATTGTAAGTCATGGTAAAAGAGACCCAGTCATGATCATACTCAATGCAAATTAATAATAATACATGCAAATGACAGAGGTGCTCTCCAACTGGTGCTCTTTTATAATAGGATGATGACTCATCATAAAAGTAAATAGATAGGCCCTTCGCAGAGGGAAGCAGGGATTTGTAGAGGTGCCAGAGCTCGATTTTTAAATAGAGATGAATAACATTTTGAGCGGTATACTCTCATTGTCAAAATAGCAACAAAGAATCTCGATATCTTCCATGCTACGCACATTATAGGCGGTTCCCAAACAGAATGGTAAAGTTTATACTCCCCCAACCACCAAAAATCACACTGCACGACTAGCCCAAAACAACGGGTACCGTCCAAACCAACAGCAGCCCTGGGGGAGTTTTGTTTAATTATTATGATTTTGAGCATGGGATTAGGCATCCCGGTTACCAGCTATTTTCTCATGAATGATGAGAGGAGTCCACTCATCATGAGAATAACCCACCTAGCATGGAAGATATAGACAGCCCTAGTTGATACATGAGCTGTTTGAGCATACAAAATAGAATTTCATTTGAAGGTTTAGAGTTTGGCACATACAAATTTACTTGGAACGGCAGGTAAATAGCGCATATAGGAAGGTATGGTGGACTCATATGGAACAACTTTGGGGTTTCTGGAAGTGGATGCACAAGCAGTATTCCCGCTTAGTACTGGTGAAGGCTAGAAAGAGACTGGGAAGCGACCAGCTAGAGAGCGACAACAGTCATGAATACGCATTAAAATTAATCAACAATGAATGCGAGCATGAGTAGGATATAAATCACCATGAACATAAATATCACGGAGGCTATGTTGATTTTGTTTCAACTACATGCACAAACATGTGCCAAGTTAAACCACTTTAATCGTTCAAAGGAAAATACCACCCTATCATACCACATCACAACCATTTTAATATCATCTTGGCACGCAAGATAGACCATTGTGAACTCCTAGCTAATTAAGCATGGCATAAGCAGCTATGATCTCTAATTATCATTGCAAGCATGTTTCATTCATAACAGGCTGAATCAGGAACGACGAACTATCATAGTTACAAAAACAAGAGAGGTCGAGTTCATACCAGCTTTTCTCATCTCAATTTGTTCATCATATATCATCCTTATTGCCTTTCACTCGCACGACCGAACGGTGTGGATAATAATAATAGTGCACGTGCATTGGACTAAGCTGGAATCTACGAGCATTTTAGTACAAGAGAGAAGACAAGGTAATATGGCTCAAGGTTAAATTAACAATAAAGCATATGAGAGCCACTAAGCATTTTCAATCATGGTCTTCTACTCTTAACCCCCAAAGAAAAGAAAAGAAATTATTTACATGGGAAAACTCCCAACAAGCAAAAGAAGAATGAGAAATATTTTTGGGTTTTCTTCTAATTACTACTACTACTAGCAAGGAAAGTAAACTAGCTAAAAACTACAACTAATATTTTTTTCTGGTTTTTTTAGCACACAGGAAAAAGACTAAGAAAAAGAATTGAAACTAAGCATGGATGGTACAAATGAAAGAGTGTGAGCACCGACAACTGGAATAGGTGTGTGAGCATGAATGTAAAGTCGGTCAGACACACGTACTCCCCCAAGCTTAGGCTTTTGGCCTAAGTTGGTCTATGGGCAATATTGGCCTGACGGATATCCAAAGTTGTAGTTGGGGTTGTACTGAGATGCAGCAGCTACTGCCTACTGAGCTGCAGCTTGGAGACGGGCTGCTTCCATCATATCATGATACTCATTTGTCTCCTCCCTGGTTATAGTATATCTCCCTTTTGCCTGAAAGTCCAACAAGGTAGGGGCAGTAAGAGCAATATGGACGGCGCGACGCCTGTCAAAGATTAGTCGATATTTGAGGGATTGTTCATCCCTCTCTATAAACCGGTGACTAACCATAGCATTGTAATCCAAATAAGCAGGCGGTAAAGGTTCATCATTTTCATGTACAAGCACACCAAGACGGCGGCCTATGCGAGTGGCATAAATCCCACCAAATAAATCTCCATACAAACCATTTATGATGTAGCCTATGAGCAACAATGGCTCCCAAGTTGTATTGTCTATCACCTAATATAGCACTCTTGAGAACACTAAGATCAGGGGTACACATGTGGCAAGCCTCATCTTTACCATTTATGCATCTACCAATAAAGAGAGCAAAGTATTGAATAGCAGGAAAATGAATGCTCCCTATGGTAGCTTCTGTGATTTCTCTAGATTCCCCCACAGTGATACTAGCAAGGAAGTCTCTATATTCAGGTTTGCGAGCATCACCCATACTGCCCCACTGCGGGAGCTTACAAGCATCATTAAAATGCTCTAAGTCCATGGTATAAGCTTTATCATAAAGGTCAAACAGGACAGTGTGAGAATTACGTGAAGATGAAAATTTAAACCTTCTCACAAAGGTATCAGTTAAGTAACTATATTGAGGGCACTTATCTTGTATGAATCCCTCGAGGTCAGCATTGCGCACATATGCGTCAAATTTCTCCTTAATGCCAACCCGAACCATAAATTCGTCTGACGGCCATTCACAAGGCCGCACTTCAGCTTCCCTCGGTAGTTCATCGTCCGGCTCATGAATCGCGAGCCTTGGTTCTTGCTTCCTTGAAGAATCACCTTGGAAGATTTTCCTATGCATTTTTCTGAAATTTTCTGAAATTTTTAGTAACTCAAAATAAAAGTTAACCAAACTCAACAAGATTAGTAGCAACAACTCCTACAAATGCCTAGAGACTCTATCATGCATTAGAACTACTTGGGACCAAGGAAATTTGAAATGCAAGCTCAAGAACAAGGTCACCACAGCAGCAAAAATTTGCAATAAATGAAGCACTAGAACGAAAACTAATTGGACCAATGGAGGAGTCACATACCAAGGAACAATCTCCCCAAACAGTTTTGTGAATGGAGCCTTGAGCAAGGAGATCGAAAATGGCAGCAAGATGAGCTAGAACTCGTGCTTGAGCTGGATAGTGATTTTTTTTAAAGGAAGAAGTGTGTGGGTGCAGGAATAAGTGGAGGGGGCCACGTGGGGCCCACGAGGCAGGGGCGCACCCTGGACCCTCGTGGCCGGGTGCTGGCTCCGCTCGCTGTGTTTTCTGTGCCATAAATTCTCAAATATTCTAGAAAAAATCATATTTCATTTTCAGGGCATTTGGAGAACTTTTATTTTCAGGGTGTTTTTTATTGCATGGATAAGTCTGGAAACAGACAGAAAATACTATTTTTGCTTTATTTATTCTAATTAACAGAAAGTAAAAGGGGGATACAGAAGGTTGTGCTCTCTAGATTCACCCATCTCATGCTCGTCAAAAGGAATCCATTAACAAGGTTGATCAAGTCTTGTTAATAAACTTTTTCCGAATAACATGAAACCGGAGAATTTTCGAATAACACTAGGTTACCTCAATGGGGATATGTATGTCCCCAACAATAAGAATGTCATATGTCTTCTTGACAGTAGGAAGAGGAAATTCAAAACCTCCAATAGTAATAGTTGATTTTTTTCCAATATAATTGATACTATGGACATGAGGTTGTTTCCTCGGAAAGTGTACCGTATGCTCATTACCATTGACATGAAAAGTGACATTGCCTTTGTTGCAATCAATAACAGCCCCTATAGTATTCGAAAAGGGTCTACCAAGGATAATAGACATACTATCATCCTCAAGAATATCAAGGATAACAATGTCCATTAGAATAGTAACATTTGCAACTACAACAGGCACATCCTCACAAAGACCGACAGGTATAGTAGTTGATTTATCGGCCATTTAAAAAGATATTTCAGTAGGTGTCAACTTACTCAAGTCAAGTCTACGATATAAAGAAAGAGGCATAACACTAACACTGGCTCCAAGATCACATAAAGCAGTTTTAACATAGTTTCCTTTAATGGAGCAAGGTATAGTGGGTACTCCTGGATCTCCTAGTTTTTTAGGTTTTCCACCTTCGAAAGTGTAAATTGCAAGCATGGTGAAAATTTCTACTTCAGGTATCTTTCTTTTATTGGTAATAATTGTAATGCCCAGGATGGGACTATACCTCCTACGCGTCGAGGCACGACTTAAAGGTATAAGCCCATTCTGGAATGATCTCAAGTTTGGTATCTTTGCACATCTCATGTAAAAATAGGGACGAAAGCGAAAAAGATAGTTGGCTTAAACTCGCCACGTCACACAATTCATTACATAGCCAAACATCATTCAAATAACATCACAACCCGCCTACGGGTGAAGATCCAAATGGAAGATACCAAACATACATAAAACCACAGGTCTGAATCGCCCCTAGTAGAAACCTCTACTGATCGTCGGGATAGTGCACATAGTAACGGCTACGGTCCTCGTCGTACTACCAGTATAGCTCGGTGTCGTCTCCTGAGTAGAACACATGAGTACCTGCATCTGGTGTGGTGTAGAATCTGTGAGCCACAGAGGACTCAGCAATTCCGTTCCCGGGTAACACAACTATCCAAGCCTTGGGTGTGGAACAAGGCTGAAGAAAGAATAAGAGGTTGCAGCGGCACTAGCACTAACTTACGTAAAAGAGAGCGAGAAGAGAAGTGCCTCGTACGATAAGATGATCACGAAGTGATCCTAACTAAGCAAGTCAAACATAACCCCACCGTGTTCACTTCCCGAACCCCTTTCGGAAAATGACCGTCACGGTACTCACGCTGGTAGTGTGTTCTGAACATGGTGTCATGTTTTCTACAATCGGATATTAACAAATTCCCATCTGCCACATAACCGCGGGCACGGCTTTTGAAAGTTCAAATCCCTGCAGGGGTGTTCCAACTTGGCCCATGACAAGCCCACGATCTGCGGAGTCGCAACTCCAAGGTGGGAAGGCCCGAGTATCCTCGGAATCCCGTGCTCAAGATACTCCGACTAAGGTAAGGCTAATCCAGCAAATCCTCCCGGCGTGCCGACACCCTGATAGTAGCCGCGCGTATCTAGTCTCAGGCCACGACCGGATGGGCGATTCTACAGGTTTTTACCAGACCTTGAGTTTCCTCGAGGTGGTCCCACAGACTCCCCAGTTTGGACCAACACTCATGTGGAGCACTGGCCCGGGTTGTTGATTAAGAAGAGGGTTAATTACTCCCTATGCAAGTTTTTAGTTGTTTAGGCAAATAGTACCAATGTTGGGACTTGCTAGAAAAGACTTAGCGCTAAGCGGTTTATCGAGGGGGTCCCATAACCCCAACCGTGTGAGGAACGCATAATCAAGGAACATAACAACGGTTTATAAGGTTCCTAGGGCGGCATGAGTGGAACAAATCACCAAGCAAAAGGCTTAGCCTTCCACCCATTACCAATATATAGATGATTTCATTTAAGAATTAATATAGTGTGATATCCCAACAAGCTTCAACATGAAGCAAGAATCTTCAAATCTTCTCCTGCAACTAGCAATGCTATAAGAGGGGCTGAGCGAAGCTTACTTAGCCAATCAAAGGTTTGCATAGGTAGGGCGGTTAGACAGATTCATGGTTACAATTGGAGGCTGACAGGAAAAATATGGGTATCGAGGCACTAAGCTAAGAGCGAGACTTCTAGCAATAGGCAAAGATAGTACTGTTATCTGGGTCAGGTCATCTTGCCTGTCGGGTCGTCGATGGGATCGTAAGGGGGCTCCTCGTTCTCAACCTCGGTAGTAACCTCGTTCTCGTACTCGTTCTCGGCTTCCGGCTCTACTCAACACAAAACACACGAGGCACAAAATCAAACAAGATGCAATGCGCAAACTACAGGATGCATGGCTGATGCACTAAGGAAGCACTGCAGATGCACTTAGGATGCATAGAAAGACAACATTGGAAACACAGAGATACAGCACAAGGAACATGACAATATGCATCAAGCAAGATACTTCAAAACATGTTACCAAGAGGATATTATGAATCTACATGCAAAACACACAAGTTTCATATAGGACTTGCTCAAAACGGAGCAACGGGCTAAAAGATACACCCGAAACAAGAAACAAGCAAAGCTGAAAATAACAGCCACATAGCAACTTCGGAGCAAGAAATATATACTCTATAGCACTCAAACATCATGACAAGAAGCATCGACATAAAGTAGACATATCCTACAGCAAACAATTCCATTGGAGCATCTCCAAAGGATGCATGGATCAATAGCAACAAGCTAAAACATTTTGAACATGACAACAAAAACCTGACAGCAGTAATTTATAGCAACTTGGGAGCAAGAGTTAAATATGCTACAGCCACCCAAAATAGCATGTGAGGGCAGGAATGGATAGCCAACAATATATACAACAAGGAATCATCAATAGTCACCCCAAAACTAGCATGGATTTGCCTAGAACATCAAGCAAACATGGCATCTGGAAATTACAGATTACAGACTTAGTGAAATTTCACTAAGGGTTAAAACAACAATATTATCATGGCATGTTTGTGAGCAAGTTTAAGTCACCTCAGAGCATAACATGGCAAGTGGTTGGCACCACAACAAAGTACACATGATGGGGAATCCAAAACATATAAGCATGCAACATGGGGACAACCACATCAATAGCAACGAGCTCCTCAACTAGGCATCTTGTAACAAGTTTAAGAACCTAACAACCACATAGCAACTTGCAAAGGAGATAAACATGGCAATATGAAATCTATCATGCATCCTATAGCAACCAACATGTAGGCATCTCATGATGAACATGTGGACATATCATTTGCTTCATTTGGATAAACATGCATCAAGTTATCACATAACAAACATGGCATGAAAACAACTAATAGCAGCAGTTTATAACAAGTAGCACTCTTCCCATGAAGATTAAGACATCTAGATGACCTCAAACATGCATGGCACCATGGAACAAAACATAGTACAGGTCACCACGATCATTTTGACATATCATATGCACAAAACGGACAAGCACAATAAAAGTTATCCTCATCACAAATATGCATCAGACACTGAAAATCTAAACACTTAGCAGAGGAAACGAAGTCAACCTCCGGGTCAAACCGGTCAACGAGCGTCGGTCAACGGGTCGGGTGCGGGCTACCGGGCGCGGATCACACCGGCCCGTTAGGGTTCGGCCCTAGCCAGATCGGATCGGGGATCGCTCGGGGATCCCGATCCCGTCGGGGTAGCGGCGGCTGGCTGCTCGACGGCGGTGGCGCCCGGCCGGCCGGCGAGGACGTGGCGAGGGGGAAGCGAGGGGCCGGCGTCGAGGGGCGGCCTGAGGCCGGCGGAGGGCGGCGAGAGGAGGCCGGCGGCGGCCTGGCTCGAAGGGCGGTGAGGAGCCCCGGCGGCGAGGAAGCTCCGGCGCGGCAGGTTGCTCCGGCGGCCGCTGGAGGAGAACGGCGGCGGCGGCCTCGGTGGAAGAAGACGAAGGGTGCAACGAGGGGAGATCTGGCCCGTACGGCGGGCTGACCTCGGCCCCGCGGGCCCGCGCGGTGGAAGCGGAAGCACTGGCGGCGGTCGGTGGAAACACTGCTCGGCGGCGGCGGTGGAAGCACAGCGCGACTGCGGTGGAAGCAAAGACGGCGGTCGGTGGAAACACTGCGCGGCGGAGGTGGAAACACTAGGGTTTTGGACGCAAAATTGGAGGGGGGTGGACGTTTATATAGGCACAAGGAGCTAGGGTAGTCCAAATGAGGAGTGGTTTTCGGCCACGAGATCACAATTGAACGGCCTAGATGATGGGAAGGGTTTGAGCTGGGTTGGTGGGCTGTTGGAGGGGGGTCTTGGGCCTCAAAGAGGAGGTACTTTTAGCCCACGAGGATAACTGTTGGAGCAACAAACGAACTCCAAACGCGACGAAACTTGACAGGCGGGTTACGCGTACAAAAACAACATCGCACGACAAGTCTCACGCCAAACTGGAAACGTTACACGGCCAAACACAAAAGAAGGACTCCGGGAAGCCACGGGCATGTGTGAGAGCGTCGGAACTCGAAACGGACAACGGGAAGAAACGAGTGGGGCCGGATGCAAACGACAACACAAATGCAATGCAATGCACACGACAACATGACATGGATGAAATGCACACACGCACGCAACAAAACGACGAAACCCGAAAAGAAGAAGAACCCGGAATGGAACTGATGAAGCCAAAGTTATATATTGCCAAAAAGGGAAAGTATTACATCCGGGGCATTACAAACTCTCCTCTACTACGAAAAGATCTCGTCCTGAGATCTAGGACTGGAAGAAGGAAGGGTACTCAGAACGAAGGTGATCTTCTCATTCCCATGTAGCTTCTCGGTCGGTATGGTGTGACCACTTGACTTTCAAGAATTTGATTGACTTGTTGCGGGTCTTGCGCTCGGTTTCTTCGAGAATAGCAACGGGGTGCTCTCGGTAAGACAAGTCTTGTTGAAGATCAATCTCCTCAAACGGAATGGTGCGTTCAGGTGTCTTGAAGCACTTGCGGAGTTGAGACACGTGAAACACATCATGAACATTAGCGAAGTTGGAAGGGAGCTCAAGTTGATAGGCTAGATCGCCTCTTTTGCCAAGGATCTTGAAAGGGCCCACGTATCTAGGAGCAAGCTTTCCTTTGATACCGAATCTTTGGGTGCCTTTCATAGGAGCAACACGGAGATAGACATGATCCCCAATGTTGAAGGCCAAATCACGATGCTTGCCGTCATAGTAACTCTTCTGACGTGACTGAGCGGCCTTGAGATTCTCACGTATGACTTTGCACATTTATTCGGCTTCTGAGATCAAGTCATTGCCAAGAAGTTGACGTTCACCAGTCTCGGACCAGTTGAGAGGGGTACAACACTTTCTGCCATAGAGGATTTCAAACGGAGCTTTGCCGGCACTTGCTTGGAAGCTGTTGTTGTAAGAGAACTCGGCAAACGGAAGGCAATCTTCCCACTTCATGCCAAAAGATATGACACAAGCTCTGAGCATGTCTTCTAGAATTTGATTCACTCTCTCGACTTGACCACTAGTCTGAGGGTGAAATGCAGTGCTGAAACGGATCTTAGTGCCCATGGCAGACTGAAAGGAGTCCCAGAACTTGGAAGTGAACAAACTTCCACGGTCTGAGGAGATAACTTGAGGAATGCCATGTAAGGACACAATTCTGGAAGTGTACAACTCTGCCAGTTGAGCTGCATTGATGGATTCTTTGACTGGAAGGAAGTGAGCGACTTTGGTAAGCTTGTCAATCACCACAAAGATAGAATCATTCCCTTTCTTGGACTTAGGAAAGCCAGTGACGAAATCCATTTCAATGTGGTCGAATTTCCACTCGGGAATAGGAAGAGGTTGGAGAAGACCGGCTGGACGTTGATGCTTTGCCTTCACTCTTCTGCAGACATCACATTCATTCACGAATTGGGCAATCTCCCTTTTCATGCGAGTCCACCAGTAAGATTGCTTGAGGTCTTGGTACATCTTGGAACTTCCAGGATGAATAGAAAGGAGAGAATCATGTGCCTCGTCCATTATGAGCTTCCTGAGATCACCTTTGGGAACCACAGGTTTGTCCTCAAAGAACAAGGTATCTCTCTCATCAACGCGATAGCACTTGTATTTGGGAGTACCCTTTGCAATGCCATGTTTCACTTTCTACACCATAGCATCACTAAGTTGGGCCTCACGAATCTGATCTTCCAAGGTAGGAGCAACTTGAAGATTTGCAAGAAAGCCTTGCAGAACAACTTGGAGGTTGAGCTTCCTGAATGCTGCACAAAGCTCAGGCTGGAACGGCTTGATAAGGAGACTGTTGCAATATGCCTTTCTGCTCAAGGCATCTGCAATCACACTTGCCTTGCCAGGTGTGTATTCGATGCTTGGATCATACTCTTGGATCATTTCGACCCAACCAGTCTGGCGGAGGTTGAGGTTCGGCTGTGTGAAGATGTACTTCAAGCTCTTGTGATCGGTGAAGATGTCGACTTTTCTGCCCAACAGAAGGTGTCTCCACGTAATCAAAGCATTTACCACAGCTGCTAGTTCGAGATCATGTGTGGGATAGTTCTTCTCACTTGGCTTTAGCTGACGAGAAGTGTATGCCACAATCTTCTTGTCCTGCATTAGCACACCACCAAGTCCTTGAAGAGAAGCATCACAGAATACTTCGTAGGGCTTGGACTCATCTGGAGGAGTAAGAACTGGAGCAGAGATGAGCTTTTCTTTGAGAGTTTTGAATGCCACATCACAATCCGGAGACCAGTTGTACTTGACATTCTTCTGCAGCAAGTTGGAAAGAGGCTTGGCAATCTTGGAGAAGTTCTCAACGAACCTTCTGCAATAGCTAGCAAGGCCAAGAAAGCTTCGGAGTTGCTTGACGTTCTGAGGAGGTTCCCAGTTGACAATGGCTTCAACTTTCTCGGGGTTCACAGCAATAGCGTCAGCGGAGATGATATGTCCCAGATATAAGACCTTATCGAGCTGGAATTCGCACTTGGAGAACTTGGCATAGAACTTATGTTCACGGAGTCTGTCGAGAACCAGACGGAGGTGCTTTTCGTGATCCTCTTCGTTCTTGGAGAATACCAAGATGTCATCCAAATACACAAGAACAAACTCGTTGGTGTAGGGGGTGAAAATGTAGTGCATCATTCTCGAGAAGGTAGGTGGAGCATTAGCGAGGCCAAAAGACATGACTGTATACTCATAGGAGTCGTAGCTCGTTCTGACGGCAGTCTTGTGGATATCTTCTTCACGAATGCGAATTTGGTGATAACCCATTCGGAGATCGAGCTTAGAGAACACTTTAGCTCCTTTGAGCTGCTCGAACAATTCATTGATGTTGGGGAGCGGATACTTGTTCTTTATTGTCTTCTTGTTCAATGGCCGGTAATCAACGCAAAGGCGCTCCATGCCATCCTTCTTCTTGACAAATAAGACACCACAGCCCTAAGGAGACGTGCTAGGCCTGATTAGACCCATACGCTCTTGTTCATCAAGTTGTTTCTTCAACTCCTTCAACTCTTCAGGGGAGAGCTTGTACGGACGCCGGCATACTGGCTCAGTACCAGGCTCGAGTTCAATGACGAATTCAACTTGACGATGCGGAGGCATGCCTGGAAGTTCTTCAGGAAAAACGTCTTCATATTCGTTAACCACCGGAATTTGAGAGATGGCATTAATCTCGCCCTTGTCATTGAGAGAGAATAGCCTAATTGTGATGCCCGAAGACCGACGTCCCAGAAGATTCTAGATGTTCCGGGTTCTCCCGTGTGTTTCATTTGTGCTTGTGTTATTTATTTTTGCATTGCATCTTGTCATCATGCCATCATGTCATATTTCTTTTGCATCTCAACCAAATAAGTTGCATAGATCTTTTGATCTATTTAAATCGAGGGAAGAGTGTCTTCTCTTTATAACATATCCTCCTAGTTTTATGGAGCTATTGTTAAATTATTCCATTTGTTGGAAGTAACCATAACACACTTGCATATATTCCCCATGCCTTTTCTACTTCAAGTTTCACCATCTAAACCTTATCTATAATTCTTTTCCGTTGTATCGAGGTTCCTCCAAAATTCGAACATTTTTGGACACTCCCTAAACCTTGCCCTAATTCAAGCCATTTGAATTAAATTCAAATGAGTTTGAATTTTACTCTGACATTCTTGCCTCTCCTATTTTTCGTGGACCGTGGACATTTTTGCGAGTCCAGGAAAAATAACCTCTTGCCCAAATTCCACCCCTAACCTCCCTTTTTACTCTTTCCCTTTTCAGTTTCAGTTTTATATTTTTAGAATTAAGAGGGAGAGAGAGATTCCAGCGCGGCCCAACTCCTTCTGGCCTTTTTCCCCTCCTAGGCCCAGCCATAGGCCGGCCGAACTCCATTCTCGCGGCCCACCTAGCCCCGTCCTAAACTAACCCTAGCTCGATCGGCCCCTGGTCAATCCCTTCGCTCCCTCGACCCCTCATCCTAGCGCCGCCACCTCTCGCTATCTTCCTTCTAGCTCGCTAGTCCTCCCTCTCGTTTCCCTCATCCTTCTAGCGCCGCCACCAGGGCATCCCACCCGACTCCGTGCCACCTCATCCTAGTCGTTCTTCAGCTCGCAGCCGCCGCCGAGCTCCGTCAGCCGCGCACCGTCCCTCTCCTCCATGCAACGGCCCCGCCCTTCTCCAGCGAAAGAACGGCTCCGCGCGCCGCCGTCGAGCTGCGCCTGCCGCCGGCCTCGCCGGCCCGAGCGCCGCCTGCCATGGTGCCTCGTCGATAGGACCTTGCCGCGCCCCTCCGTCCCGTCAACTCTCCTCCATCCCTCTACCTCCATCGCCACCCCCCCTTCGTGCGCCCCTCCAGCCCCGAGCTCTGCGCCTCTCCTTTTGCGCTCGCCGGAGCGGCCGGCCAGAGCCCCTGCCTCATGTCGCCATGGCCTCTGCCTGATGTTGTGTTGTGCTGCCGCCGTCAACTCCTGCCACCTGCTAGCCATGGCCAACCATCTTCAGCACCTCCAGACCCTTGGGTGGATCCTTGCTAGATCACCACCATCACCTCCTTGCCGCTTCCAAGATCCGGGGCCTTTCGAGTTGCTTCGTTTTGGATGCGCCAAGTCCCTTTGCGACCCGTGAACGACTACCGTCGACCCTCGATGACCCCGTGGAACATACGGACATCAAGTACCACTACGAACCGCCAAGTACCTCGACGCCCGATGTCAAGTTCGACTACAAGGAGAAACGCCAAGTTCCACTACCGTCCACCTCGGAGACCCTCGATGTCAAGTTCATCTACGAAACGGGAACGACTACACAAGACGACGCGTCAAGTACCACTTCGTCCGATGCCGCGACAAGTACCCCTACGGAACGTGTACGACGACCATGAACGAAGATGCCAATGTGAACAACTACTTCCTCTACGACCTCGTGAACAACTACTTCCTCTACGACCCGTGTACCACTACTACCACTACGAACTCGAACCCCTCCGAGAACGAACGCTTCGAAGGTATAACCCCGAGACGATGACCCGTGGAATGCATGTGTTGTATGAGATGTTTCCCTTGTGTGCACCGTGCCGTTTCGTCTTTTGTCATGCTCCTCGTTTGCCTCGTCGCCGACCCGTGGGAACCCGGTGATGGGATCACCCCACCTTTCATCTTGTTCGACTCGCTCACGCCACCTTTTCTTTGGCACCGGTCTCTCAACGGGTTACCGGAACCGAGATGTTGTCGTTGCATCATTTTCGGATCGTTGTCGTGGCAACTTTTTCCTTCCACCACGGTGACATATACTCCTTATCTCTTCATGTTAATGTTTAACTAAATTGCATAAACTTGATCATGTCATCCGCATCATGTTAACAACATTATATGTGTGAATTGTTGTTTGCTTAAAATTACTAAACATGCATATGGGGTTTTCCGGAATTGTTGTTTGTCATTCCGGCCTCATTTAAACTTGCCTAAATAGGTAGTTTGCTCTTGCTTCACCTCTTGCCATGTTAACAAACAATTAATCTTGTCTTGTAAATAAACGAGAGTCAATTAAATAATTAAAATGTGGTGTTTCGTCAATATGCAACTCGTTGCATATTGAGCTCCACTTAACTTGTAGTACTTGTTTGTGCACTTTGCCATGCCATGCATAATTAAACCGGACATGCATCATACTTGGATGTGCATCGTATGCCATGTTTATGCTTGTGTGTTTACCGTGTTGTTTGCTTCTTTCCGGTTGCTTCTCTTGTTAGCTTCGGTTTCGTTCCGGAGTTGTGAGGATTCGCTCGACTATGTTGCTCCGTCTACTTCATGGACTTGTTCTTCTTCCTTGCGGAATCCCCGGCAAGATGATCATACCCTTGGATACCTTTACTACCATTGCCATGCTTAGTTGTCTCGATGCTATCGTTACATGTCGCGCTACCCATTTTTATGTCAGCCTCTCCTTGTTGCCATGAAACCTCTAACCTTTTGACACCTTCCTACCAAAACCACTGTTTGGCTATGTTACCCGCTTGCTCAGCCCCTCTTATAGCGTTGTTAGTTGCAGGTGAAGATGAAGTTCGTTCTAGAAGGGAACTTGTTGTTGGTATATCACAATATCTATTATTATTATTAACACACCTATATACTGGGCATGGGTGGAAGGCTTGGACTTTTGCTCGGTGTTTTGTTCCACTCATGCCACCTTAGGCGCCGATAAACCGGCATTATGTTCCTTGATTTTGCGTTCCTTACACGATGGGTATATGGGGACCCCTTGACACTTCGACTTTGAATAAAACTCCTCCAGCAAGGCCCAACATTGGTTTTATTTTGCCTCATAATAAGAACTTAATTAATTAATTAAATTGCATAGGGAGTTAGCGCTACCCAAGGATTCTTTCTACATAGCAGGGAGGCCAGTGCTGATGGTGTTGGTCCCAAACGGGGGTTCTGCGGGGCCACCACGGGGAAACTCGAGGATTGGTTTTACTCGTACTATCGCCCATCCGGTCGTGGCCTGAGACGAGATACACGCGGCTACTATCAGGGTGTCGACACACCGGGAGGTCTTGCTGGACTTGTTTTACCATTGTCGAAATGTCTTGTGCACCGGGATGCCGAGCCTGATCGGTTATTCCCTAAGATAAGGGGTGATGATATTATATTTATCACTTCAGCTAATCATGAGAGCTTGTGATGGGCTAAGTTGGGACACCCCTGCAGGGTTATGATGTTTCGAAAGCCGTGCCCACGGTTATGTGGCAGATTGGAATTTGTTAATGTCCGGTTGTAGAAAACTTGACAGAGGATCCGAAGTAAAACACACAACTGTGTGAGTAACCGTGACTGTCTCTTTTCACTTTGAGAAGAGAACACGGTGGGGTTATGTTTGATTCGTATGTAGTTCAGGATCTTTAGCGATCACTACTAGTTGCGACCGTTTGCGTGGATGCTCATCTTATTCTTGTACTCGTAAGCTAGCCACCATATTATGCTTAGCCGCTGCTGCAACCTCACCACTTTACCTCTTCCTACCCATAAAGCTTTGCTAGTCTTGATACCCATGGTTATGGGATTGCTGAGTCCTCGTGGCTCACAGATACTACAACACCAGATGCAGATTCAGCCGAGAATGATGCAGGAGCTGGTTCAAGTACTTCACTGGAAGCTCGATGAAGAGAGTGGCCGTATGTGTGTGACGAGTTTCGAAGATCAGTAGTGGTTTCTACTAGGGGCGATTCGGACCTGTGGCTTTATGTTTTGGTATCTTTCTTTTGGATCTTCGCCCGTAGTCGGGTTGTGATGTTTTGGATGATGTTTGTTTATGTAATGTATTGTGTGAAGTGGCGAGTGTAAGCCAACTATCTCCTTTTGCAATTTCATCCCTATTTTTACATGGGTCGTGCAAAGATACCAAACTTGAGATCATTCCAGAATGGGCTTATACCTTTAAGTCGTGCCTCGACACGTAGGAGGTATAGTCCCATCCTGGGCATTACACTGATTGTGTTATCCCGAGAGGCGAAGATAATCACATCTTCATCGGAATGAGTAATCTTGACTTCCTTATTTTCACAATCAATGTGAGCATCATGCTGAGAAAGCCAATCCATCCCGAGAATATGGTCAATGTCGGAGTTGCCGAGAACAACCGGTTTAGCCAGAAAGCGGTAATCACCCATGCGAATAGATACATCCGGAGCATACACACTAGAAGTCATTATCCTGCTCGGAGAAACCACTTGCAACTTCTTGGGTAGATTCTTGGTGATAACATCATGCTTGGATGCAAATGGATATGACAGAAAGAACATGATGCACCCGAATGAAACAACACTTTTGCAGGAAAAGAGTTAACTGGAAGGTTACCAAGTATCACATCTGAAGAATTCTCTGCTTGGGCTGCATTCATCAGATTCACTCTTGCTGCCTTTGGATTGTGCTTGACAATAGCAGTGCTGACAGGTGGAGGAGGCGGAAGGCGCCTTGGGTTGGGGCACTTGTTAGCATAATGACCCTTCTGAGTGCACTTGTTGCAAACCACTTCTGAGAGAGGACGAAAATGAGGAGAACTTGACTTCGAAGCTTGAAGCTGATTCTTTGACTGGCTGCTTGGGTTGGGTGGGTCGGAGAAACCACGGCAACCAGAGTTCTTGTTGTTGTTGTAGGGAGCTCGGATCATTGGAGGAGGTGGAAGCCAAAACTTCTGTTGCTTCGCGACCACTTGAGAAGATGAGGAGGAGTGAACAACGTCTCTGATCCTCTTTTTGGAAGCTTCCATCTTGAGCTAGGCTGCCTCTTGCTTAAGTGCCATGTTATAGAATTTGTCAAACTCATCAGGCTCGAACAAGGTGAGAGCAAGTTGGAGTTCATCCTTCAGACCACCATGGAACTGATAGATCTTGCTCTTGGCATCTGGAATGTCTTGCTTGGCATAGCGGGCAAGGTTCTGGAACTTGACATTATATTGGTAGACAAACATAGAGCCTTGCTTCAGGTTGCGTAATTGCTCACGCATACCCTCGATGACACTTGTTGGAATGTGGTGAGAACGAAAGTCCTTGCAGAAGTCATCCCAGGAGATTACACGCCCTTCTCTGGAGTCTTTGTACTGCTGCCACCAATCAGCTGCTTGGTCCTTGAGTTGGAAGGCGGCAAACTTCACATAGTCCTCGGGCCCGACGTTACTGCACTCAAAATGATTCTTGATATGTGTTATCTAGTCTTCAGCATCAAGAGGGTCCACGCAGTAACTGAAAGCCTTTGGTTGATTTGCCAAGAACTAGTTGAGCGTAGCAAAGTGCTGTTGGTTAAACAAATTGCCTTGGATCCCATGAGCACCCTGATTTGCTTGAGTTGCTTGCATTTGCTGCATCATCTGCATAAGCATCTGGGTGTTCTGGTTCGTAGTTTGCATAATTGCTCTCCAGGCCTCAGACGGAGGAGGAGGGGAAGGAGGACGATCAGGAACCTCTTCACCCTCTGGGTTACCGTTGGGAACCCTTTTAGGAGCCATCCTGAAAGAGATGACCACCATTAGCCATTTGATTGAAAGAAGATATAAGCTGAAACAACGGCTAGAATTGCAACATAGTCTTCATAAGAATCATTCGAACAAGAGGAACGAATGAAATTCTCAGTTTAATGATAACTTTAATCTTCACGAGAAGCCAGTTGGGAGACAAAAGGTAAATAAAAAAAAACAACAAGGTGCAGATAAAACAAATACAAGATAGAAGCTTCGTTCGACATATTCGTACTGAAAGCTTATGGAACGTGTTACGAAAGGGTTTTGCAATCCCTGGATCAGCATAGCCAAGGACCCTTTAAGATGCAACTCCCGATCGGAACAACGGCCATAAAACTACTTCACTCAATGTAGAACCCCGAACTCCATATACTGCATTCGTTGGAAGAATGCCTACGATCTACTAGATGAACCAACCTATTAATTTCCGAAAGTTTCCAGTTATGCAATCAGGTGTTGGGGATACAGGGGAAGCATCGCGCAGTCAACTATAATCCTACATCCAGCTATATCCATCCTTCAACACATAACCAGTTATTTCCGGAAACCGTCTACCTTGGACCTTCGAAACGCATCTACTATACAAGCTATGGCGATACTCCCGAACTACCTCCCCAGTACTGGGTGATGTCGGGGTTATCTTGCCACTAACTGCATAGGAGAGTTTTCAATGTCGGCCGTCTTAAGTATTCTAGAACTGCCGCTATATGTTTGTGACGACAACACCTCGGAGCTCAACTCCCCGGGACACTGCCACAACCCCTAATGACAGGAGGCATCGAGAACAATGTTCTCGTCACAAAGACATCGAAACAATCCAAACAATACTCGCGAGATTCCTAAAAAAAATTTGGTGCAATTTTTGAGAGTAGAAGAGGCAAGAGTAATCGTCAGGAGTGCTCACCAGAGTGAAAAGAGATGAGGAGCAAAAGAAATCCTACTCTCCGATATAAATATAGGACTATACCGTCAACGATTCGATCAATCAGTGGGCGCTTCTAGGTCGGAGAAGGCTCTGAATACCAACTTGTAATGCCCAGGATGGGACTATACCTCCTACGTGTCGAGGCACGACTTAAAGGTATAAGCCCATTCTGGAATGATCTCAAGTTTGGTATCTTTGCACATCTCATGTAAAAATAGGGATGAAAGCGAAAAAGATAGTTGGCTTACACTCGCCACGTCACACAATTCATTACATAGCCAAACATCATTCAAATAACATCACAACCCGTCTACGGGTGAAGATCCAAATGAAAGATACCAAACATACATAAAACCACAGGTCTGAATCGCCCCTAGTAGAAACCTCTACTGATCGTCGGGATAGTGCACATAGTAACGGCTACGGTCCTCGTCGTACTCCCAGTATAGCTCGGTGTCGTCTCCTGAGTAGAACACCTGAGTACCTGCATCTGGTGTGGTGTAGAATCTGTGAGCCACAGAGGACTCAGCAATCCCGTTCCCGGGTAACACAACTATCCAAGCCTTGGGTGTGGAACAAGGCTGAAGAAAGAATAAGAGGTTGCAGCGGCACTAGCACTAACTTACGTAAAAGAGAGCGAGAAGAGAAGTGCCTCGGAGGATAAGATGATCACGAAGTGATCCTAACTAAGCAAGTCAAACATAACCCCACCGTGTTCACTTTCCGAACCCCTTTCGGAAAATGACCGTCACGGTACTCACGCTGGTAGTGTGTTCTGAACATGGTGTCAAGTTTTCTACAACCGGATATTAACAAATTCCCATCTGCCACATAACCGCGGGCACGGCTTTCGAAAGTTCAAATCCCTGCAGGGGTGTTCCAACTTGGCCCATGACAAGCCCACGATCCGCGGAGTCGCAACTCCAAGGTGGGAAGGCCCGAGTATCCTCGGAATCCCGTGCTCAAGATACTCCGACTAAGGTAAGGCTAATCCAGCAAATCCTCCCAGCGTGCCGACACCCTGATAGTAGCCGCGCGTATCTAGTCTCAGGCCACGACCAGATGGGCGTTTCTACAGGTTTTTACCAGACCATGAGTTTCCTCGAGGTGGCCCCGCAGACACTCATGTGGAGCACTGGCCCGGGTTGTTGATTAAGAAGAGGGTTAATTACTCCCTATGCAAGTTTTTAGTTGTTTAGGCAAATATAACCAATGTTGGGACTTGCTGGAAAAGACTTAGCGCTAAGCGGTTTATCAAGGGGGTCCCATCACCCCAGCCGTGTGAGGAACACATAATCAAGGAACATAACACCGGTTTATACGGTTCCTAGGGCGGCATGAGTGGTACAAATCACCAAGCAAAAGGCTTAACCTTCCACCCATTACCAATATATAGATGATTTCATTTAAGAATTAATATAGTGTGATATCCCAACAAGCTTCAACATGAAGCAAGAATCTTCAAATCTTCTCCTGCAACTAGCAATGCTATAAGAGGGGCTGAGCGAAGCTTACTTAGCCAATCAAAGGTTTGCATAGGTAGGGTGGTTAGACAGATTCATGGTTACAATAGGAGGCTGACAGGAAAAACATGGGCATCGAGGCAATAAGCTAAGAGCGAGACTTCTAGCAATAGGCAAAGATAGTAATGTTACCTGGGTCAGGTCATCTTGCCGGTCGGGTCGTCGATGGGATCGTAAGGGGGCTCCTCGTTCTCGTACTCGTTCTCGGCTTCCGGCTCTACTCAACACAAAACACACGAGGCACGAAATCAAACAAGATGCAATGCGCAAACTACAGGATGCATGGCTGATGCACTAAGGAAGCACTGCAGATGCACTTAGGATGCACAGAAAGACAACATAGGAAACACAGAGATACAGCACAAGGAACATGACAATATGCATCAAGCAAGATACTTCGAAACATGTTACCAAGAGGATATTATGAATCTACATGCAAAAACACACAAGTTTCATATAGGACTTGCTCAAAACGGAGCAACGGGCTAAAAGATACACCCGAAACAAGAAACAAGCAAAGCTGAAAATAACAGCCACATAGCAACTTCGGAGCAAGAAATATATACTCTATAGCACTCAAACATCACGACAAGAAGCATGGACATGAAGTAGACATATCCTACAGCAAACAATACCATTGGAGCATCTCCAAAGGAGGCATGGATCAATACCAACAACGTAAAACAATTTGAACATGACAACAAAAACCTGACAGCAGTAATTTATAGCAACTTGGGAGCAAGAGTTAAATATCCTACAGCCACCCAAAATAGCATGTGAGGGCATGAATGGATAGCCAACAATATATACAACAAGGAATCATCAATAGTCACCCCAAAACTAGCATGGATTTGCCTAGAACATCAAGCAAACATGACATCTGGAAATTACAGATTCCAGACTTAGTGAAATTTCACTAAGTGTTAAAACAGCAATATTATCATGGCATGTGTGTGAGCAAGTTTAAGTCACCTCAAAGCATAACATGGCAAGTGGTTGGCACCACAGCAAAGTACACATGATGGGGAATCCAAAACATATAAGCATGCAACATGGGGACAACCACATCAATAGCAACGAGCTCCTCAACTAGGCATCTCGTAACAAGTTTGAGAACCTAACAGCCACATAGCAACTTGCAAAGGAGATAAACATGGCAATATGAAATCTATCATGCATCCTATAGCAACCAACATATAGAGCATCTCATGATGAACATGTGGACATATCATTTGCTTCATTTGGATAAACATGCATCAAGTTATCAAATAACAAACATGGCATGAAAACAACTAATAGCAGCAGTTTATAACAAGTAGCACTCTTCCCATGAAGATTAAGACATCTAGATGATCTCAAACATGCATGGCACCATGGAACAAAACATATTACATGTCACCATGATCATTTTGACATATCATATGCACAAAACGGACAAGCACAATAAAAGTTATCCTCATCACAAATATGCATCAGACACTGAAAATCTAAACACTTAGCAGAGGAAACGAAGTCAACCTCCGGGTCAAACGGGTCAACGGGTGCCGGTCAATGGGTCGGGTGCGGGCTTCCGGGCGCAGATCGCACCGGCCGGTTAGGGTTCAGCCCCAGCCAGATCGGATCGGGGATCGCTCGGGGATCCCGATCCCGTCGTGGCAGCGGCGGCTGGCTGCTCGACGACGGCGGCTCCCGGCCGGCCGGCGGGGACGCGGCGAGGGGGCGACGAGGGGCCGGCGTCCAGGGGCGGCCTGAGGCCGGCGGAGGGTGGCGAGACGAGGCCGGCGGCGGCCTGGCTCGAAGGGCGGTGTGGAGCTCCGACGGCGAGGAAGCTCCGGCGCGGCGGGTTGCTCCGGTGGCCGCTGGAGGAGAACAGCGGCGGCGGCCTCGGTGGAAGAAGACGAAGGGCACGGCGAGGGGAGATCTGGCCCGGACGGCGGGCTGACCTCGCGCCCCGCGGGCCCGCGCGGTGGAAGCGGAAGCACTGGCGGCGGTCGGTGGAAACACTGCTTGGCGGCGGTGGTGGAAGCACAGCGCGGCTGCGGTGGAAGCACAGACGGCGGTTGGTGGAAACACTACGCGGCGGAGGTGGAAACACTAGGGTTTTGGACGCAAAATTGGAGGGGGGTGGACGTTTATATAGGCACAAGGATCTAGGGTAGTCAGAATGAGGAGTGGTTTTCGGCCACGAGATCACAATTGAACGGCCTAGATGATGGGAAGGGTTTGAGCTGGGTTGGTGGGCTGTTGGAGGGGGGTCTTGGGCCTCAAAGAGGAGGTACTTTTAGCCCACGAGGATAACTGTTGGAGCAACAAACGAACTCCAAACGCGGCGAAACTAGACAGGCGGGTTACGCGTACCAAAACAACATCGCACGACAAGTCTCACGCCAAACCGGAAACATTACACGGCCAAACACAAAAGAAGGACTCCGGGAAGCCACGGGCACGTGTGAGAGCGTCGGAACTCAAAACGGACAACGGGAAGAAACGAGTGGGGCCGGATGCAAACGACAACACAAATGCAATGCAATGCACATGACAACATGACATGGATGAAATGCACACACGCACGCAACAAAACGACGAAACCCGAAAAGAAGAAGAACCCGGAATGGAACTGATGAAGCCAAAGTTATATATTGCCAAAAAGGGAAAGTATTACATCCGGGGCATTACAATAATATCCTTCATATATTTAGCATAAGGATTTGTTTTGAGCATATCAGTCAAATGCATACGCAAAAAGATAGGTCTAATCATTTCAGCAAAGCGCTCAAAATCCTCATCATCCTTTTTCTTGGATGGTTTCAGAGGAAAAGGTATGGGTTTCTAAACCCATGTTTCTCTTTCCCTACCGTGCTTCCTAGCAACAAAGTATCTCTTATCATAACGTTGATTCTTTGATTATGGGTTATCAAGATGAACAACAAGTTCAATCTCTACATCATTATCATTGCTAGGTTGAGCATCATCATGAACATCATCATTAACATTGTTACTTGGTTCATAATCATTACCAGATTGTGTCTCAGCATCAGAAACAGATATATCATTGGGATTATTAGGTGTGTCAGCTACAGGTTCACTAGAAGCATTAAAGTCCTATCATTTTTCTTTTTCTTCCTCTTAGAAGAACTAGGTGCATCTAAATTAGCTCTGTGAGAATCTTGATCAATTCTCTTAGGATGACCCTCAGGATACAGAGGTTCCTAAGTTATTTTACCACCTCTAGTTGCAACTGTAACAACAAAGTCATTATTCTTACTATTTAATTCGTTGAGAAAATCATTCTGAGCCTTAAGTACTTGTTCTACTTGAGTGGTAACCATAGAAGCATGTTTACTAATGAGTTTCAATTCACCTTTAACTCTATACATATGATCACTCAAGCGTTCAATCATATAAGCATTTCGTTGCACTTGTCTACCAACATATGCATTGAAGTTTCCTTGTTTCATAATCAAATTGTCAAACTCATCTAAGCATTGGCTAGCGGACTTATAACGAGGAATATCACCTTCATCAAATCTATAAAGAGAATTTACCTTTACTACCTGTGTCGGGTTATCAAGACCATGTATTTCGTCAATAGGTAGTAAATTCTTAACATCTTCACCTTTAATACCCCTTTCTTTCATAGATTTCTTTGCCTCTAGCATATCTTCAGGACTGAGAAATAGAACACCCCTTTTCTTTGGAGTTGGCTTAGGGGCTGGTTCAGGAAGTGTCCAATTATTTTCATTGGCCAGCATATTATTCAATAGTAATTCAGCTTGATCAATTGTTCTTTCCCTGAAAACAAAACCAGCAAAACTATCCAGGTGGTCTCTGGAAGTATAGGTTAGTCCATTATAAAAACCATCAAGTATTTCATTCCTCTGAAGGGGATGATCAGGAAAAGCATTAAGTAATTGGAGAAGCCTTCCCCAAGCTTGTGGGAGACTCTCTTCTTCAATTTGCACAAAGTTATATATTCCCCGTAAGGCAGCTGATTTCTTACGAGTGGGGAAATATTTAGCAGAGAAGTAATGCATCATATCCTGGGGACTACGCACACAACCAGGATCCAGAGAATTAAACCAAATCTTAGCATCACCCTTTAACGAGAATGGAAACAACTTATGGATATAGTAGTAACGAATCTTTTCATCATTGGTAAATAGGGTGGCTATATCATTCAGCTTAGTAAGATGTGCCACAACAGTTTTAGACACATAGCCATGGAAAGGATCAGATTCAACCAAAGTAATTAACTCAGGATCAACAGAGAAATCATAATCCTTATCAGTAACAAAGATAGGTGAAGTAGCAAAAGCAGGGTCATGTTTCATTCTAGCATTCAAGGACTTTTCTTTCAGCTTAGCTAATAATTTCTTAAGATCATATCTATCGTTGCAAGCGAGAAAGTCTCTAGCAGTTTCTTCATCCATAACATAACCCTGAGGAACAACATGCAATTCATATCTAGGGGGAGAAGCTTCATCATCACTTTCATAAATATTATGAGTTTCAATATTTCCATTCTCCCTAACCTTAGCAATTTGTTCATCTAGAAATTCACCTAGTGGCACATTATTATCAAGCATGGAAGTAGTTTCATCATACATAGCAGAAGTGGCATCATCAAGAACATACGACATATCAGATTTAATAGCAGGAGTAGGTGTCGCAAATTTACTCATAACAGAGGGTGAATCAAGTGCAGAGCTAGATGGCAGTTCCTTACCTCCACTCGTAGTTGAGGGATAAATCTTGGTTTTTGAGTCCTTCATTCTTCATAGTGATCAACAGATATAAATCCCAAGTGACTTAAAGAATATAGCTATGCTCCCCGGCAACGGCGCCATAAAATAGTCTTGATAATCGACAAGTGTAGGGGATCGCAACAGTTTTCGAGAGTAAAGTATTCAACCCATATTTATTGATTCGACACAAGGGGAGCCAAAGAATACTCTTAAGTATTAGCAACTGAGTTGTCAATTCAACCACACCTGGAAACTTAGTATCTGCAGCAAGGTAGTTTAGTAGCAAAGTAATATGGAGATAGCAGTAACAGCAATAAAAGTAATGGTAGTGTTTTTGTAGTTTTGTAACAGTAGCAGCGGAAAAGTAAATAAGCAACAAGCAATATGTGAAAAACTCGTAGGAATTGGATCGGTGATGGGGAATTATGTCAGATGCAGTTCATCATGTAAAAGTTATAACCTAGGGTGACACAAAACTTGCTCCAGTTCATCAATGTAATGTAGGCATGTATTCTGAATATAGTCATACGTGCTTATGGAAAAGAACTTGCATGACATCGTTTGTCCTACCCTCCCATGGCAGCGGGGTCCTAGTGGAAACTAAGGGATATTAAGGCCTCCTTTTAATAGAGTACCTGACCAAAGCATTAACACATAGTGAATACATGAAATCCTCAAACTACGGTCATCAGCGGGAGTGGTCCCGATTATTGTCACTTCGAGGTCGCCGGATCATAACACATAGTAGGTGACTATAGACTTGCAAGATAGGATCAAGAACACACATATATTCATGAAAACATAATAGGTTCAGATCTGAAAACATGGCACCCGGGCCCTAGTGAAAAGCATTAAGCATAGCAAAGTCATAGCAACATCAATCTTAGAACGTAGTGGATACTAGGGATCAAACCCTAACAAAACTAACTCGATTACATGGTAAATCTCATCCAACCTATCACCGTCCAGCAAGCCTAAGATGGAATTACTCACGCACGGCGGTGAGCATCATGGAATTGGTGATGGAGGAAGGTTGATGATGACGATGGCGACGATCTCCACTCTTCGGAGCCCCGAACGGACTCCAGATCAGCCCTCCCAAGAGAGATTAGGGCTTGGCGGCGGCTCCGTATCGTAAAACGCGATAATTCTTCCTCTCTGATTTTTTCTCCCCGAAAGTGAATATATGGAGTCCGGGGGGTACGTCGATGGAGCATCAGAGGGGCCAGGAGGCAGGGGTGCGCCCAGGGGGGGGCGCCACCCACCATTGTGGATAGGGTGTGGGGCCCCTGACGTGGATCTTTCCGCAGATATTTTTTATATTTTCCAAAACAATTCTCCGTGGATTTTCAGGTCATTCCGAGAACTTTTTATTTCTGCACAAAAACAACACCATGGCAATTCTGTTGAAAACAGCGTCTGTCCGGGTTAGTTCCATTCAAATCATGCAAGTTAGAGTCCAAAACATGGGCAAAAGTGTTTGGAAAAGTAGATATGTCGGAGACATATCAAAGACCCATCCTTTAGCTTAGCTACTTGATCGTTTAGTTTTACTGCTATTGCTTTCTTCATGACTTATACATGTTCCTATTACTATGAGATTATGCAACTCCCGAATACCGGAGGAACACCTTGTCTGCTATCAAATGTCACAACGTAATTGGGTGATTATAAATATGCTCTACGGGTGTCTCTGAAGGTGTTTGTGGTGTTGGCATAGATTAAGAATAGGATTTGTCACTCCGAGTGTCGGAGAGGTATCTCTGGGGCCTCTCGGTAATGCACATCATAATAAGCCTTGCAAGCAAAATGACTAATGAGTTAGTCACGAGATGATGTATTATGGAACGAGTAAAGAGACTTGCCGATAACGAGATTGAACTAGGTATTGAGATACTGACGATCGAATCTCGAGCAAGTAACATACCGATGACAAAGGGAACAACGTATGTTGTTATGCGGTTTGACCGATAAAGATCTTTGTAGAATATGTAGGAGCCAATATGAGCATCCAGGTTCCGTTATTGGTTATTGACCAGAGATGAGTCTCAGTCATGTCTACATAGTTCTCGAACCCGTAGGGTCCGCACGCTTAACGTTTGATGATGATTGGTATTATGAGTTTATGAGTTTTGATGTACCGAAGGTAGTTCGGAGTCCCGGATGAGATCACGGACATGACGAGGAGTCTCAGAATGTCCGATACATAAAGATTAATATATTGGACGACTATACTCGGACACCGGAAATGTTCCAGGTGTTATCGGATAAAACTGGAGTGCCGG
>LR738711.1:500323332-500365263 GCA_902687465.1 Secale cereale | reverse complement strand
CCCCCCCCCGAGGGAGTATTGTCCATAGTGGGCCAATGAGGGAAAGAGAGCGGTATCCCATAGGGCTGGCTGCGCCCCCTAGGGATCCTAGTTGGACTAGGAAAGGGGATTCCTATTCCTACTAGGAGTAGTAATCCTACTCCTATGGCGCGCCGCTTGGGCCGGCCGCACCTCCCCCTTGCTCCTTTATATGCAGGGATAGGGGGCACCCAAAGACACAAGAAACATTATTCTAGCCGTGTGCGGTGCCTCCCTCCACAGAGACACACCTCGGTCAAACCGTTGCAGTGCTTAGGCGAAGCCCTGCGCCGGTAGCTTCATCATCTCCATCACCACGCCATCGTGCTGACGAAACTCTCCCGTGAAGCTCAACTGGATGAAGATCTCATGGGACATCATCAAGCTGAACGTGTGCTGAATGCGGAGGTGTCGTACGTTCGGTGCTTGATCGGTTGGATCGCGAAGACGTTCGACTACATCAACCACGTCATTAGACGCTTCCGCTTTCGGTCTACGAGGGTACGTAGACACACTCTCCCCTCTCGTTGATCTTGCGTGATCGTAGGAATTTTTTTGAAATACTACTATCCCCAGCATCGACCTGCCCTGCCGCCGCCCAACAGAGCCCGAGCCACCGACCAGCCCTACCCCTAGGTGTCCACCCTACTGCTGGCCCGCCCGCCCCGCCTAGCGAACCCAAGCTGCGGCGACCGCCCTACCCCGCCCTGCCGCCGGAGCCGCGCCGCCCCCTCCACGCGGTCGACCTGCCCTGCCACGCTTCCGAAGCCGCACCGCCCCGCGCCGCCCCCTCCCCGCTGCCTTCCTCCATCGGCCACCCCCTCTAGGTAAGGTTTTTTCTGGGTTTTTTTTTCTGGTTTTTAAGTTTAGTTTATTTCAGCTTAGTTTAGTTTAGTTTCGATTTAGGTTTAGATTTAGTTTAGTTTAGGTTTCGCTTAGGTTTAGGTTTAGATTTAGTTTAGTTTAGGTTTTTTCTATTTTTTAAGAAGATAGATGAAAAAAATAAGAAGGAAGAAGAGGAAGAAGAGGAGCAACAGGAGGAGGAGAAGTGGCGTGAGCCATCAAGGGAGCTCCAACCTGTTTGAGTACGGGGATCACTTGGTATGTGATAGCTAAATAATGACCTAAACTTATCTTAGCTAGCTCATTTATGACACATTTAGCTCTAAAATGACATAATAACCTTAGATAGCTGTATAAAATGCCTAAATATGCTTTAGTTAGTTATAAATGGCATAACTACCTTTGATAGCTCAATAACGACCTAAACTAATCTTAGCTAGTTCATTCATGACATAGTTAGCTCTAAAATGACATAATCACCTTAGATAGCTCTATAAAGTGCCTAAATATGCTGTAGTTAGCAAAAAATGGCATAACTACCTTGGATTGCTCAATAATGACATAATTAGCATACTTTGGTCAATAATTGCATAATAATCTTGGTTACCTCGAAAATGAACTAAACTTAGCGTTTTTTCCTTGAAAATGACATAATAACCTTACTTAGCTCCAAAATGACCTATTTACATAGCAATATCATTCTTCATGCTAGCTTGAGCCCTTAACTAATATTTTGTTCCTCTCTCTTATGCGAACCACCACAAGAAGCCTGTGCCAAATCTGTTCGACCTCTATGGCATGGCCCATAGTGCCCCCTACAAGAAGGCCAAGGCATTCTCAGAGTCTGACCTAGATAATCCAGAGAGCTTCACCAATGTCTCCTCCCATCACAAGCTTGTGAGGTACAGAGACGAGGGGAAGGCGAGGAAAGGGGAGGACTTTAACCTGAGCCATGATCCTTTTGATACAGAGCTGGTCATGATATATGGTGGCGGGAGGTTCCATGGTGCCATGGCCATTGCTGGTGGACTGATACGTTGTCCTAGGACTCTCCCACAGATCAAGAAGCGCCAGAGTAGCTCTGATCCTGAGATAATGCCTCGTGCATGGCCCGCGGAGCTCGCCATGGTGGTTAGTTTTACAGACTCTCTCACCTTTCATCCATTACATTGTGTGTGCGTCCGTCGATGATTACAATGCTAACGATGAGTGGTGTGTTGCAGGCATTGGTTGAGAAAGAGAGATTGAACACCCAGGCACTTTTGGAGAAGGCAAAAAGGGAGGCGTCAGAGAGGGAGAGGGAGATGGAGGAGAGGACAGCTAAGATGTTGGAGGAGGAGAGGAACCGGAACAAGGCGTCTCACCGGGCCCTATACGAGCTCCTCGTGGTAAGTTTCTCATTCATATTAGCCAAATCATGCACATAATGTTCGCATTACTAACTAATATGACTAACTCGTGATAACCAAATGTGTAGACGATGTGCGAGCAAAATGGTCAGACCCCTCCGCCGATGGCCCAGATAGCTCCGGCAACCACGATGAGTTTGATTCAATGGTCGTTAGTTACTAGTATTCACATTTTCAGTTACATCATGCTAACGAGACATTATTGGACATTATCTTTGGTGCAGCATGCCTCTCGACAAGCATCGACCAATCCTTATGCGTCTGCAAATGGCGGAACCCCGACCGGTCCTTCACCACCATCTGCCACTGCCACAGCCCCGACCGGTCCTTCACCTCCGTGATAACGGTATTTTTCTTCTTATTTAACCTATTTAGTCCATTTATGACATAATTTAGCCTATTAATGACATAATAAGATGCAGAAAATCAAGGAGGAGGAAGAAAAGAAGGAATGGGAAGAAAAGAAGAAGAAGAAGAAGAAGAAGAAGAAGAAGAAGAAGAAGAAGAATACCGTAACTGGCATAATAACCAACTAACCTCATAAATGTCATATACTTAGCTTGTTGTCCTCTAAAATGACACAACAAGCTTACTTAGGTCAAAAATGGCATAATTAGCTTGGTTAGCTTAAAAATGACCAAGTTTATCTAGGTTAGCTCCAATATGATCCATTTAACCTACGTTAGCTCCTAAATGACCCATTTACCTAGCTTAGCTCTAAATTGACCTACACACTTAGCATTTTTACCTAACTTAGCCCAAAAATGACATTTTTACCTACATTAGTTAGAAAAGAAGAAGATAAAGAATAGGAGTGGAGAGAAAGAAAGAGAAGATAAATTCTTCTTCTTCTTCTTTTCCTCCTCTTCCTTTTCTTCTAGCTAGTGTTCTTCTTCTTCTTCTAACTTTCATCTTTCCCAATTTGCAGATTTGCTTTAGATGAGGAAGCTTGCATTGATGGAGTGTCCTATTCTTCTAGTGCTTCCTTGTTGTTTATGAAAACTTGTTTGGATATGTATGTCTATATGGATATGTTGTTGGAAACTTCTTTATGGATATGTATGTATATATGTGGATAAGTTGGATATGACTTTGTTGAACTAGTTGTTGAATATTTGGATTTGATGAAATATGTTGTTGGGCATGCTCTTATATGTTGTTAGATATGTTGGATATGTATGTATGTATATCTGTGTGTGAAATCCTTTCAAATTAAATGGATTCAAATGAAAACAGGGGACATATAGCCTCTTTGCCGTCTGCTGGCGGACGACAAAGAGCTTTGCCGACTGCTAGCAGACAGCAGAGAGGACACATGGCAGCTACCTGTAGAAACTAGGAAAACTAAGTTGCCTATTTGGGCACTTTGTTGTCTGCCAGCAAACAGCAAAGATTTGAAGGTCTTTGTCATGTGCTGGCATATGGCAAAGTTGCCAAATAGGACAGGCAAACAGGGTCAGCTAAGCGGTCCACCAGCAGATGACAAAGATTCAAATTACTTTGCCGCCCGCTGATAGACGGCATAGCTAGCCACATGGCAGCTTCCTAGTGCTGGCCGAGCTAAGCTCTTTGCCGCCAATGGACGGCAAAGAGCTTTGCCTCTTTGCCGCCTGCAGGTGGATGGCAAAGTACGCCGTTAACCCCTAACGGCGCTCACCCCACCGCACTACCGTCCATTATCTTTGTCGTCTGGTGGCCTCCGACAGCAGACGGCACAACCTTTTACCTTCTGCTTCTATGAAGCAGACGGCAAAGAAGACCTTTGCTGGCACTCGTTCAGACGGATAGTTTGCCGTCCGCCATGGAAGACGGCAAATAAACCTGATTCCAGTAGTGATAGCATGTGCTAAAAAGTTGAGAGGGTTACGGAAAAAACAGGATGCACTTCGTGTACAAATTGGAAAATCTCTTTCCAAGTATCAAAGTTTTGGGCTAAAACTCATCCGTTACAAAGGCATTTCATCTTTTGGAACTCATTTCAACTCCAAACTTTTTATTCGTGCAGTATGCACCATTCGAAGCCACGTCATCAATTTTCAACCCTTTCTGACTTCATTTGCTATTTTTCATGCATGTACTGATTTTTTCTGAACTAAATGACCCTGAAATTGAAAACCACTACAAACAAGCTCTGAAAAGGTCAAACGTTGGCCTGGCATCATCATTTCACCCACATAGTGCTAAAAAGTTGAGGGGGTTACGGCAAAAACTGGATGCACTTCGTATAAGAAATGGACAATCTCTTTGAAGTATCCAGGTTTTGGGCTAAAACTCATCTATTACAAAGGCATTTCATTTTTTTAAACCAATCTCAACTCCAGAATTCTTGTGCATTCAGTATGCACCATTCAAAGCCACGTATTCAATTTAAAACCCTTTCTGACTTGATTTGCAATTTTCATGCATTTACTAAATTTTTTGAGCTAAATGACCATGAAATTGAAAAGGACTAAAAATTAACTCTGAAATGGTTGAAAGTTGGCTTGGTATCATAATGTCACCCATATAGCATGTGCTATTAGGTTGAGAGGGTTAAGGAAAAAACTAGATGCACTTCGTGTACAAAATTGACAATCTCTTGTAAAGTATCAGGGTTTGGGGCTAAAACTCATCTACTACAAAGGCATTTCATTTTTTTAAACTTATCTCAACTCCAGACTTCTTGTGCGTTCAGTATGCACCATTCGAAGCCACAACATCTATTTTCAACCCTTTCTGACTTCATTTGCTATTTTTCATGCTTTTACTGATTTTTTGACCTAAAACACCCTGAAAGTGAACAGCACTACAAATGAACTTTGAAACAGTTGAAAGTTGGCATGGTATCATCATTTCACCCACATAGCATGCGCAAAAAAGTTGAGAGAGTTACGACAAAAACTGGAAGCACTACGTATACAAAATTGATAATCTCTATCGAAGTATGATGGTTTTGGGAAAAAACGCATCTATTACAAAGGCATTTCATTTTTTTAAACATATTTAACTCCAGACTTTTTGTACATTCAGTATGCACCATTCGAAGCCACCTCATCAATATTCAACTTTTTCTGACTTCATTTCCTATTTTTCATGCATTTATTGATTTTTTGAGCTTAATGACCTTGAAATTGAAAAGCACTACAAATGAACTCTGAAAAGGTTGAAAGGTTGCATAGTATTATCGTTTCACCCACATAGCTTGTGCTAAAAAGTTAAGAGGGTTATGACAAAAAGTAGATGCACTTTGTGTACAAAATGGACAATCTCTTTCGAAGTATTAGGGCTTTGGGCTAAAACTCATCTGTTACAAAGGCCTTTCATTTTTTTGAACTTATCTCAACTCCAGACTTCTTGTGCGTTCAATATGCACCATTCGAAGTCGCGTCGTCAATTTTCAATCCTTTCTAACTTCATTTGCTATTTTTCATACATTACTGATTTTTTTTTAGCTAAATGACCCTCAAATAGAAAAGCACTACAAATGAACTCTGAAAAGGTTGAAAGATGGCATGGTATCATCATTTCACCCACATAGCATGCACAAAAAAGTTGAGAGGGTTACGGCAAAAACTGGGTGCACTTCCTATACAAAATGGATAATCTGTTTCGAAGTATGAGGGTTTTGGTCAAAACCTCATCTGTTACAAAGGCATTTCATTTTTTAAACTTATTTCAACTCCAGACTTTTTGTACGTTCAATATGCACCATTCGAAGCCACGTCATCAATTTTCAACCATTTCTGACTTTATTTGCTATGTTTCATGCATTTACTGTTTTTTGAGCTTAATGACCCTAAAATTGAAAAGCACTACAAATGAACTCTGAAAAGGCTAAAAGTTGGCATGGTATCATCATTTCACCCACATAGCATGTGCTAAAAAGTTGAGAGGGTTACGGCAAAAACTAGATGCACTTCGTGTACAAATTGGACAACTCTTTCGATCGCTTGGACGAACGCCTGCACGAGTTCAGGTAGAGCCAAGAGGTACCGTAGGCAAGGGCTGCTGGTCATGGTCTCATGGACGCGTTTTATTTTGTTGAGTTGTTTCGACATGGATAACTATGTATTAACAACAATCAGTATTGCTCTGTTTCAATGTGTGTACTCTGTTTTCCGTTCTTATATGTTCTGTTTCATTGTGTGTATATACGCTTTCCATTCTGTATATGTGGATGATAACAGCTCGATTCAAATTAGTATACGAAAATAAATAAATAATGGAATTCATAATATATATATATATATATATATATATATATATATTAATTGTTCATTAGTTCATCACAGAATATATATAATATCATCACATATACGTGATGATACTTAACTACTAGGTACAATGCACAAAATTGAAAACAAACAATACTAAAACTAATAATCACTCCTGATGCGCTGTGTCATCCCAGCACGGACGATCTTGCCATGTGGTGGCAGCACTTGACGTACCGATCTGGCTTTTGCTGGCGGACGAGCGCAGACGATCTTGCCATTTCATTGGGCGCCCACCGGAGCTCCTCATCGGTGGCACACTGGAGCTTATCGGCCCACCTCCACGCAGCAATGAGGCGCCTAGCGCCTTTGGCCTTCCTCGTGATGTACCCGTCTTCGTACACCTCCTCCACATGATGACGCGCCCGCCCCCAAAGCTCCACCTTCTCCCTTTTCCAGGCAGAATCATGGGCTTCACAACCACCTGGTACCTGGCTTTCTCCTCCGCCATCTCCTTCTTGAATGCCACTTGCCTAGCTTTCTCAACCGACGACAGTGACTTCCACACACAAAGATTGTACTAGCCCCAAAACCTATCCAAAGTTGGGGGGTCCGAGGCAACCTCGTTCGGCGGTGCGTAGGGGTCCTCCTCGTCGCTCTTCATCGAATGAGCGTCCTCGGTGGGCGGCGACTCCTCGTCGGCACGTGGGAAGATCGGCGGTGCCATGGCAGAGCTTTGAGAGAGAGAGAGAGAGGGGGGCGAGCAAGGGGAGGGTGTAGATGAGAATGCAGGCAGATGACATTAGCAAGGTAGTATTTATTGGCGGCCGGAATCAAGATCGACGGGAAAAGTACACACGCCTGTCGCTGGAATTTACGATGACTGTAGTTTGAGTTACACGATTGCCACATTAGAATCCGTGTGGGAACATAATAGCCGATGGTTTCCAATACAGAACCATGTCTGATTAATAACCCCTGCCATTCACCTTCCAAACCTCGAGGCGCGAAATAGAGTGCCAATCGTGTGGGGCCGGTTGTCTTGCCAGATCTTTACATTTTCTTTTTTGAACACCAGATATTTACATGGTCTGAAGATTTTTTTAACTCGCACACAAGTACACAAAAGTATGATTTTTTTTAAACCGTTATGGTTAGGCGTCACATGTAGATGTAGTTAAAATATAAATTATGGTCATTAAATGGCTAGAAATCACTTAAATATCTTTATAAGGTCAAACGAAGTCGAAAAGGGTTGAAAATTGATGATGTGGCATTGAATGGTGCAGTTCGAACACACAAAAAGTCTGGAGTTCAAATAAGTTCAAATAAATGAAATCCACTTGTAACAGATGAGTTTTCGTCCGAAACCCTGATACTTCGAAAGAGATTTTCCATTTTGTACACGAAGTGCGTCCAATTTTTACCGTAATCCTCTCAACTTTTTAGCATATGCTATGTGGGTGAAATGACGATACCATGCCAACTTTCAACCTTTTCAGAGTTCATTTGTAGGGCTTTCCAATTTCAGGTTCATTTAGCTTTAAAAAATCCGTAAATGCATGAAAAATACCAAATGAAGTCCGAAAGAGTTGAAAATTGATGATGTGGCTCTGAATGGTGCATTTTGAACACACAAAAAGTCTGGAGTTCAAATAAGTTCAAATAAAGGAAATCCCTTTGTAACAAATGAGTTTTCGTCCAAAACCCTGATACTTCGAAAGAGATTGTCATTTTGTACACGAAGTGCGTTTGGTTTTTGCCATAATCCTCTCAACTTTTTAGCATATGCTATGTGGGTGAAATGATGATACCATGCCAACTTTCAACCTTTTCAGATTTCATTTGTAGTGCTTTCCAATTTTAGGGTCCTTTAGCTTAAAAAATCAGTAAATGCATGAAAAATACCAAATGAAGTCACAAAGGGTTGAAAATTGATGATGTGGCTCTAAATGGTGCATTTTGAGCACAAAAAAAGTTGAAAAATTAATGAAATCTCTTTGTAACAAATGAGTTTTCGTCCGAAACCCTGATACTTTGTAAGAGATTTTCCATCTTGTACACAAAGTGCGTCCAATTTTTGTCGTAACCCTCACAACTTTTTAGCATATGCTATGTGGGTGAAATGATGATACCATGTCAACTTTCAACCTTTTCAGAGTTCATTTGTAGTGCTTTCCAATTTTAGTGTCATTTAGCTTTAAAAATCAGTAAATGCATGAAAAATACCAAATGTAATCAGAAAGGGTTGAAAATTGACAATGTGGCTCTGAATGGTGCATTTTGAACACACAAAAAGTCTGGAATTCAAATAAATGAAATCCCTTTGTAACAGATGAGTTTTCGTCCGAAACTGTGATACTTCGAAAGAGATTGCCCATTTTGTACATGAAGTGCGTCCAGTTTATGCCGTAACCCTCTCGACTTTTGAGCATGTGCTATGTGGGTGAAATGATGATACCATTCCAACTTTGAATCTTTTCGGAGTTCATTTGTAATGTTTTTCAATTTCGGGGTCATTTAGCTCAAAAAATTAGTAAATGCATGAAAAATACCTAATCAAGTCATAAAGGGTTGAAAATTGACGATGTGGCTCTGAATGGTGCATTTTGAACACAAAAAAATCTGGAGTCCAAATAAGTTCAAAAAAATGAAATCCTTTTGTAACAGATGAGTTTTCGTCTGAAACTATGATACTTCAAAAGAGATTGTTTATTTTATACACGAAGTGCATCCAGTTCTTGCCGTAAACGTCTCAACTTTTTAGTACATGCTATGTGGGTGAAATGATGTAACCATGCCAACTTTCCACATTTTCAGAGTTCATTTGTAGTGCTTTTAAATTTCAGGGTCATTTAGCTTTAAAAAATCAGTAAATGCATGAAAAATACCAAATGAAGTCAGAGAGGGTTGAAAATTGATGGTGTGGTTTTGAATGTTGCATTTTGAACACACAAAAAGTCTGGAGTTCAAATAAGGTCAAAATAAATGAAATCCCTTTGTAACAGATGAGTTTTCGTCTGAAACCCTAATCGCAAACAGTGGTGTAAAAGAGCCGTCAAAAAAGGTGCAAAACGTTTGCGATCACGAATGCATCAAAAAAGTCAGATTTTAATTAAAAAATATCTACAACATCACACACTATTGGTTTCTATGAATCGTTTGCGATGAAAGTATCTGGGTCTATTTAAGTCTCCACCCTTAAGCTTCGCCGGCTCGTCTGCTCCAGTGCCGGCAACCGCCGAATCCACGAAACCCGATCTCCATTCCTTTTTTCACCCCCTTCTTGCAAAGATGATGCCGTGGAAACGCTTCGTGAAGGCTCGTACGATGGTTGCGTCCCCCTCGAGCGCTGCCACCTGCGCCGAGAGCGCGGCCGCCTACGCCAAGAGTGCTGCCTCATCCACATTGAGCGCGACCGCTTCCACCGAGAGGGCGTCTGCGGCACCCGACAGGGCAGCTGTAGCAGCCGAAACAACTGTAGCTACTACTGCGACGCCAGCTTCAAACGCTGAGAGCGCTCGAGTTGCCGTCTGTGCCGCCGTTGTCGCCCTGGCCCCCGTCGAGGCCATCGACGCCAAGATCGACGATGCACATGCCAAGATTTTCCAGGCCACCTTGGACTCCAGCATGCAACCCACATCTGAAAAGGCGGCGGTGGTCATGGAGCACCTGCTTCCTCACGAGGTCGCCGAGCGGGAGATGGAGATGTAGGAGGAGGCTGCGATCGAGGAGCGCCGGGAGGAGGAGTTGCGCGTGGCCGAGGTCGAGGTAGAGAACAGTCTGTCCATCAAGGAATCTGCGGTGGAGTACCAACGCGAGCTCTGGCGCAACCACTACTACGAGTACTACAACCTTAAGGGTGGCGCCGAGGACGAGGACGAGGATGCGGTCGACTTCAGCAGGGGGACACGGAGTCCACTAACGGCGGCATATCGCCAAGACAATTCATCGATGTACCATCTCACACTGGCGATGCGTAGGCCAGCACGGCAGAAGATTTGGTAAAATCATGCGTACCTAGGCTTTGTTTTCAATTTTGGTCTTTTGTTAGAGCAATATTTAGGTCATCTGGCACTGTTTAATTACTAAAATTGCTCGATTCAGTAAGTGTGGTATGTCTGCTGTACACTCTTTTGTGTGCCCAAATTAGCAAGCGATGTTAAATTATGTAATGACGTACCCGGGGAAAATTTTCAACAAGACAAAGGCAAGTGGAGCACAGACTTATCCAGCTATGCCCAGTTGATTGCCCAGGAACTTCATTCCGGGTATCTGAACCGGCTCTTTACCAGCCGCGATTACGAAGCCGGATTGGTTAATATGATGAAGGATATGTATGAGGTGATTTTCTTTCCTTTACTTCCATCTCTGCTTTATAATTTTACAATCCTGTCTTTAGGCCATAGTAGCCCCCAAGTGCCGGCTTAGCTTCATTGTAGGTGAACCGGGACTTCCATTATGCCTGAGAATGAGCTTACATTAGCCCCCAAGTGTCAAGGGTATAACTTGTTTATGCGCTTGGGACTTGTCTGAATTTTTTTTCTTTCTTTACTTCAATTGCACATTAGCCCCCAAGTGTCAAGTGTATAACTTGTTATGCACTTGAGACTTGATTGATCCGTCCTTCTAATCCGTTTGAATTCCTTGCAGGCTGACTTAACCCGGTTGGCTTCAGAGGAAGCTGAACTTCGGAACAGTTTGGCCTTCCATGAGACCGATTCAGCCAAAGCTAAGGAAGAACTTGTTCTCGCTTTGACTAATGCGGAAAAACTGAAGGAAGATTTTGAAGCGGAGCGGTCAACATGGGAGGTGCAAAGGAATGCTCTTGAAAAAAGAGCAAAGGACGCCGAAGCTGCTCTTGATCCGGTCACGCAGGAGTTGACCGGTTTTAGACAGCAAATAGAACTCATGGCTTCTGCTATCTTCGGTGAATATCTAACTGTATTTGTTTTTCCTCCTTGCAATCTTTGTTCCACTCCAGTTTAACTCAACCAATGTATATAGGGAGGCGCATAACACATCTTGGAGCTGATGTCCGGAAGAAGCTCAAGGCAGCCTATACCCTGGTGGAGCAGCTCTATTCCTGTGCTCAGAGGGTTATTAGTGCTATGTCCCATAATAAACCGGGACGAACTACCATCCAAGCCACTTTGGAGAAGCTATCCGTCCTGCCTATGCGTCTGGTAGAGGTGAAGAAGTCTGCTGCACGGGCCGGTTCTCTGATGGCGCTGACCCGGGCCAAAGCATGGGTTCCGGACTTTGATCCGGCTGAGGCTATGAACGGATATCCCAGCAATAAAGAGGATGGATCGACCTTCTCTGCCGAAGACCTCCGTGCCTTAACCAAGGAGATGCGCCCGCTCGCCAGCAAACTTGCCGAGGAAGCGGATTTGACAAGGTATCATCCGGCCTATGACTTAGAAAATGAGTGGGTAGAGCGGCCGGTTTACGACACTGAGAATCTGATCCCACCAGTTTGTGGCCATACTTTCGCTCCAGATATTGACCCTTCAGATCTTATCGATGACGAGATGTATTTCCGTGCACTCTCCAAGATTGATTGGTGCGCTCCTGGTTTCCAGCCATTGCCTGAAGCTGATGAAGACCCGGAACAAGTTGACCCTCAGCCTTCGCAGCGTGAAGAGGAGTCGTAAACCATCCGGGTTAAGTTGTAGTTGCTAAATATTTTTGCCAAAACTTTGATCTATTCGGGCCTGCGGGTGCCTTGTAATAGGATAGTTTGAAACATTGTCTTTGTCCTCATACGGATAGCACAACTTGACTTGGCATCTGTCAATCTAATCCTCTGTTTTGCCATGCTTGATCCGTTTATGTTATATGTGCCTGCGTGAATGAGACTAAAAAGATGTCTTGGCGGTCTACCACCGGACCAATTACACTGCTCCAATACATATATATATCAAAAGAATTACTATTTATCACAATCATACCTCAAATTAAGTGTGCATGTCAACCTTAATCCGGTAGGCATAGTTGAAAGCGTAGGCGCTGATGAGGCTCTTAGCTCTCTTACTTGGCTTTTGATGGCCGATCCGGGTTATAATGAACGCCGGTTTAACTCATGCTGGTGTTCATGACCCAGACTTTTAACTTTGTAGATATATGGACAACCTAGTAGTTTCCCAATCCCAGATCAATAGACTTGGTTAAAAACAAAATTTGTAAAATCACAGAAACAAAGCATTTTCGGCAATTAGACCATGTAGTCAAGGCTTTTTGCGAGCTGCCAGGCTCCAAATTCGAGGCTTTTCGTGAGCTGCCAAGCTCAAATTCGAGGCTTTTTGCGAGCTGCCAGGCTCGAGGCTTTTTGTGAGCTTCCTTTAGGCTCTAGGCTTTTTGTGAGCGGCCTTTAGGCTCTAGGCTTTTTGCGAGCTGCCATGATCCATAGGCTTTTTGCGAGCTGGCAGGCACCATATTTGATGTTTTCATCGATACTACCCAATGTTTCAAGAGCTCTGAGGGATCTTGTCTTTAGGTGATCGACTTGATGATTGTCAATGGCTTTTTGCGAGCTGCCAGGCTCCATACTTGATGTTTTCATCGATACTACCCAATGTTTCAAGACCTCTGAGGGATCTTGTCTTTAGGTGATCAACTCGATGTTTTGTCAATGGCTTGTCCCTTGATGTATCAAGGGTGTCGGTTTAGGAGGCCATGGTAAGTTTTCAGAGAAAATCCCATCCGATACTCCTTTGGTGTGCTCGCCGGGTACCTATGTTTGAGTTGTGCTGTGCAACAAACCCTCTTTGGTCCCTTCATACATATTTGTCCTACATATCAAAATATACGGATCAAAGTAATTGTTTTCTTGATGAAAATGATATATATCAAGAAAAATAGACTTTAGATGGATATCACCTGAGTTTGCAGGAAAACTCCCATATGATACTCTTTTCGAAGAAGATGGCTGATTCTCCGGTTTACCGGGGGCGCCGGTTTTATTTTTAATCATAATATATACATGATACATAAAGCGGAGCCAATGGCTAAAGTGTAGTAAGGTCGCAGAAGGGCGATGTTCCATGGCCGCTTCGTCTCTTCCTCTGCTGTACGTGAATTTTTATGCTCTCGAACGTCGATCAGGTAGTATGAACCATTGTGCAGGTTCTTGCTGACCACAAAGGGTCCTTCCCAAGGTGGGGATAACTTATGCATATCTGTCTGGTCTTGGATGAGCCAGAGCACTAGATCCCCCTCCTGTAACGTCCTGGTCTTAACCCGGCGGCTGTGATATCGGCGCAGGTCTTGTTGATAAATTGCTGATCGCGCTGCTGCCGTGTCCCGTTCCTCATCCAGCCGGTCTAAGCTGTCTTGTCTTGCTTGCTCATTATCTGCTTCAACATAAGCTGCCACCCGTGGTGAGTCGTGCCGGATGTCACTAGGGAGAACTGCTTCAGCACCATATACCATGAAGAAGGGCATATAACCTGTAGACCTGTTAGGTGTAGTGTTGATGCTCCAAAGAACAGAAGGCAACTCCTCAACCAAGCAACCTGGTGTTCTTTGCAAAGGAACCATAAGCCGGGGCTTGATGCCTCTCAAGATCTCTTGGTTGGCCCTCTCAGCTTGGCCATTGGACTGAGGGTGAGCTACTGACGGTACATCCAAGCGAATATGTTCCCTTTGGCAAAACTATTCCATCTCTCCTTTAGATAGGTTGGTGCCATTATCAGTAATGATGCTGTGTGGAAAGCCAAACCGGAAAATTACCTTTTTGATGAACTTAACCGTTCTTGCCGCATCACACTTACTGACGGGCTCTGCCTCGATCCACTTTGTAAACTTGTCCACTGCTACCAACAGGTGGGTTTTCTGATTTTGGGATCTTTTAAAGGGTCCAACCATATCAAGCCCCCAAGTTGCAAAAGGCCAAGTAATTAGAATCATCCGTAGCTCGTGTGCCGGAACATGAGCACGGCGTGAAAATTTCTGACAAGCATCGCATTTCCTGACTAGGTCCTGTACATCAGCATGAACCGTTAACCAGTAGAACCCGTGACGAAAGGCTTTAGCTACCAATGACTTTGAACTGGCGGGATGACCAGAATCTCCTTTGTGTATCTCTCGAAGAATATCACAGCCTTCTTCTGATGATATGCATCGCTGAAATGCGCCAGAGACGCTGCGGTGATGAAGTTCTCCATTCACAATGGTCATAGATTTGGATCGCCGGATTATCTGCCGAGCCTCAACCTCATCTTCTGGCAACTCACCTCGGCTCAGGTACGCTAAGTAAGGGAGTGTCCAATCCGGAATAACGTGAAGTGCTGCAACTAGCTGTGCTTCCATATTAGGAACAGCTAAATACTCCTCCGATGGTATCTGCACTGACGGACTGTGCAATTCATCCAAGAAGGTATTTGGTGGAACCGGTTTATGCTGAGAGCCCAGCCGGCTTAATGCATCGGCCGCTTCGTTTTTCCGCCGGTCTATATGGTCCACCTGATATCCTTTGAAGTACCCTGCAACCGCTTCCACCTCTCGCCGGTAAGCTGCCATGAGCGGATCTTTAGAGTCCCACTTACCAGACACCTGTTGTGCCACTAGATCCGAGTCACCAAAGCACTTGACCCGGCTCAAGTTCATTTCCTTGGCCATCCGTAAACCGTGAAGGAGAGCTTCATACTCAGCAGCATTGTTAGTGCAAGCGAACATTAATTGGAGGACATAACAGAACTTGTCACCTCGTGGGGAAGTTAACACGATTCCAGCCCCCGAGCCCTCTAATTGCCTTGAACCGTCAAAGTGAATAGTCCAGTATGTATGATCCGGCTTCTCCTCTGGTGCTTGCAATTCTGTCCAATCATTGATGAAATCTACCAGTGCTTGGGATTTTATAGTAGTACGGGGTACATACTTCAATCCATGTGGGCTAAGCTCAATGGCCCACTTCGCCACTCTGCCAGTGGCTTCTATGTTCTGGATTCTATCCCCCAATGGAGCTAAGCTGACAACAGTGATTCGGTGGCCCTGGAAATAGTGCTTCAGCTTCCGGTTTGCCATGAACACGCCGTACACCAACTTCTGCCAGTGTGGATACCTTTGCTTTGACTCAATAAGAACCTCACTGATGTAGTAAACCGGGCGCTGAACCGGATATTCCTTGCCTGCTTCCTTGCGCTCCACCATAATTGCCACGCTAACTGCACGGGCATTAGCGGCCACGTATAACAGCAGTGGCTCTTTGTCAACAGGGGCAGCAAGAACTGGCGGTTCTGCTAATTTCCGCTTCAAGTCCTCGAATGCAGCATTTGCAGCATCGCTCCATACAAACCGGTCTGTCTTTTTCAGCATCTGATAAAGCAGGATCGCCTTCTCTCCCAAACGACTGATGAATCGGCTCAACGCTGTAATACGGCCTGCTACGCGCTGGACGTCATTGATACAAGACGGTTTGGCCAAGGATGTAATTGCCTTGATCTTTTCCGGATTAGCCTCTATTCCTCTTTTTGATACTAAGAATCCAAGGAGCTTTCCTGCTGGAACACTGAAAACGCACTTCTCCGGATTAAGCATCATCTTATAAACCCGGAGGTTGCCAAAGGTTTCTTTTAAGTCCTCTATCAGCGTCTCCTCCTTCCTGGATTTCACCACAATGTCATCAACATAAGCATGGACATTTTTTCCGATCTGTCCTTTGAAACAGTTCTGCACACAACGCTGATAAGTTGCTTGAGGACTCTTGAGCCCAAAAGGCATGGATACATAGCAGATGGCTCCAAAAGGAGTTATGAAAGCTATCTTCTCCTGGTCCTTAACTGCCATCTTGATCTGATGATAACCTTGTTTAAGTTTGTGTAATCAACACACATCCTCCAAGTTCCATTTTTCTTCAACACCAGCACTGGATTAGCCAACCACTCTGGATGAAACACTTCAACTATGAATCCTGCGGCCAAAAGTCTGGGCACTTCTTCACCTATAGCCTTGCGCCTCTTCTCATTGAAGAGGCGCAAATACTGCTTGACCGGTTTAAACTTCGGATCAATATTAAGACTGTGCTCAGCGAGTTCCCTCGGTATACCTGGCATGTCAGAAGGCTTCCATGCAAAGATATCCCGGTTCTCACGGATGAACTCGATGAGCGCGCTTTCCTATTTGGGGTCTAGGTTAGCACTGATAGTGAACTGCTTGGACGAGTCTCCCGGCACAAAGTCAATCTGCTTGGTTTCCTCCGCCGATTTAAACTTCAATGCCGGATCATGCTCTGTAGTTGGCTTCTTTAACGGGGACATATCTGCCGGATCAACGTTGTCTTTGTAGAATTTCCACTCCTCCGTTGCACACACTGCCTCTGCATAAGTTGCGTCTCCTTCCTCGCATTCCAATGCTATCTTGCGACTTCCGTGAACCGTGATGGTTCCCTTGTGACTTGGCATCTTAAGCTCTAGATAAACATAGCACGATCTAGCCATGAACTTAGCGTAAACCGGCCTCCCAAACAGAGCATGGTACGGGCTTTTGATCTTTATGACCTCAAAGGTCACTGCCTCTGATCTAGAATCCTGCTCATCCCCGAAGGTGACTTCCAGATCAATTTTCCCAACTGGGTAAGCCGATTTACCTGGCACCACTCCATGGAATACTGTGTTGGACTATCTCAACTTCTTATCTGTCAACCCCATACGCCGGAAAGTCTCATGGTATAGGATGTTGATGCTGCTGTCACCGTCCATAAGTACCTTTGTGAACTTGTAGCCACCCACCTGTGGTGCGAACACTAATGCCAACTGGCCCGGATTATCAACCAGTGGCGGGTGATCCTCTCCGCTCCACACAATGGGTTGCCCAGACCAACGTAAAAAACATGGTGTCGCCGGTTCAACTGCGTGTACTGCCCGCTTAAGCACCTTCTGATCTCGTTTGCACAAACTTGTGGTGAAAACATGATACTACCCACTTCTTAGCTCCTTCGGATTAGTCTGATATCCGGATTGTTGCTGCTGCTGACGCTGCTGATTGCCTTGGTTATTGTAATCACCCTGATCATGCTGCTGGTTCTGTTGATGCTGGTTGTTGTCGTTGTAGTTATTGTTACCGCCGTGATATCCTGAGCCGGATCCGTTACCTTGATAACCTGGACCCTGAGAACCGGCACTTGATCCGCCGCCGGGGGCCCGCGGTTATATCTGGCCTGCTTCATGGCCTCCTGGATGATACGGCAGTCCTTCCAACTATGCTTAGTCTGGTTTCCCTCTGTAATGTGTCTTGGGCAAGGCACACTTAGCTGTTGATCCAGATTGAAGGATAGCCCCTCGTTATGCGGGGGCGGATTACCCTTGCGGCGCTGCCCGTTTCCCTGAACGTCGGTATTGGCCACGAAGTTTGAGCCTGTGACGCCCGGGTAATGAAGCTACAGTAACCCTCTGCAAATGATGCCACGTCACCTCAGTTACTGTTGATAAAATCGCATCGATTCGAAACCGATTCAAATTCAATTTCAAAACCAAGGCGAACAACAAAAGTATTCAAACAATGAAATTAAAATGTTCGGGTCATGCCAGACAATGCATAGGTGAGTATGGTGGGTGAACCAAACTTTTATGAAATGCTTAAATGCACTAAAGTGATTTAACTTATAGTAGGAAACCAAATTATTATTATGCCTTTACTAATTAATAAAATATCAAACTAAATTAATTGGGGGCTAGACTTTTTGTGGCGGTGGGCTAACTAAAATACTAAATTAGATGTGAAGTATATATTTTTACATAACTAAAATAATAGGAAACAAAGATAAAACATATAAAAAGGAAACTGTAAAAAAAAGAAATAAACAAAGGTTGAAAAGAAAACAAAAGCTCCCCCTCCCCCACTGGACCTCTTGGCCCAGTTGGCTTGGCCGACCAGGCCGGCCCAGCCGGCCACTCCCCTTCTCCTCCCTGTTCACCCCTTCCCCGTGGGCATGACCGATGCCCGCCACGGCACCGGCCGAAGCCGTGGCGGCCATCCGGCGGCTACTTCGTCGACCCTTGCCCCGCCTACAAGGCCCCGTCGACGCCCGCAAAACCCTAGTCCCCTCGCAGTCCTTCCCCCTCTTCCTCTGTCCTCGCCTCCTCGTCCAAATCTGACGGCGCCCGACGCCCTGGTCGCCGACGCCCCGGCTCGTCCCCGCCAGCGCCCGACCCCGACGAGCGTGTCGCCCGCCGCCGTGCTGACCCCGTGCCTTCTACCTCACCTCGCCGACGCCATCGTCGTAAGCCGCCTCCTCACCACGGCCGTCGCCGTCGCGTCCCCGACCTCCTCCTCAACGGCGCCAACGCGCCTCGCCGGCCTCTTCTCAGCAAACGCCGGTGAGGCCCCGGCCTCCTCTCCCCCTTGCCTCGCTCTCAACACGCCCCCGTCACCGACGCGCGCGCCCGCAGCCGCTCCCTTCCCGCAGCGCCGCCGTCGCGCTCGCGCGCGCCCGAGCTTTCACGGCTCCGGCAGCAGCCGCCGTCCGCGCCTCGCCCTGCCTGCGCTGCTCCGGCGCCCGCCCACGCGACCGCCCGCCGCCGCCGCCCGCCTCACGAACCGCCGCCTCTAGCTCCACCCCCACCTGCCGCGGCGCCGAGCCGCACCGCTTCCTCTGCCTGCTGCCGCCTCGCCCAGCCGCTTCCCTGGCGCTGGCCGGCCACGCCCTTGCCGCCCCAGGCCATCGGCCTCGCCTGGCCTCGTCGTGCCGCCCCGCTCAGGCCACGGCCGCCGGCGACGGGCCGCGCACTGGTCCCCTTCGCCGCTGGCCGAGCGCCCTGTCGGACGGGCGGGCGCTCGTCGCCCGACTCCGCCCAACGCCCGCCCCGCTTGGCCACTTGGGCCCATGACAGGTGGGGCCCGACCCCTATAAAAAAAGAGATAAAAAAAGAAATAAAAAAATAAATAAAAATAAAAATATTAATTAATTAATTAACTTAATTAATTAACTTAATTAATCACTGTTTAAATTAACCTAATCAATTAACTAAACTAATTAAACTTGTTTAGTTAGTCTTAGTCATTGACAGCTGGACCCCGCACGTCAGTTTGACTCAGTCAACCGACTGGTTGACTGCTGACGTCATGCTGACGTCATCCATACTATTCTGGATAATGTTCTATTAAATTAATTAATTAAATTCCAGAAATTAATAAAAACTTTAGAAAATCATATCTTTTAAAACGTAACTCGGATGAAAATAATTTATATATGAAAGTTGCTCGGAACGACGAGACGAATCCGAATACGCGGTTCGTTCGTCCGCCACACATCTCTATCATACCGAACATGCAACATTCCCCTCCGTTTCATCTGCCCGAAAATGCCTAACACCAGGAATACTTTCCCGGATGTTATTCCTCTTCGCCTGTATCACCGAGCACCGCGTTAAGTCACACGTAGCACCTCGTATTGCCTTGTTATATTCTGTGATGCTATTGTTTGCTCTGTTATTTATTTGTTTCCCCCTTCGTTGCTTATTTTTGGTAGACTCCGATACTGTGATAGACCCCGAGACCATTGATGCTTCGGTGTTCGACTACGGCTACGCTTCCTAAGATTCCTTTCGTCTGCAAAGCTTCCAGGCAAGCCCCCCCCCCTTGACCACCAGATATCGCCTATCCTGCTCCTTCTTACTCTTGCATTAGTTTACTACTGTTGTTGATCTGATAACTCCTATTCTGATGCACAGCCTGTCATTGTTGCTACCATTGTTGATACCTTTACCTGTTATCCTAATGCTTAGTATAGGATGCTAGTATTCCATCAGTGGCCCAACATCCTTGTCCGTCTGCCATGCTATACTATCGGGCCGTGATCACCTCGGGTGGTGATCACGGGTATATACTATATACATACTTTACATGACACATGATGTGACTAAAGTCGGGTCGGCTCATTGAGTACCCGCAAGTGATTCGATGTGGGGGCTGAAAGGACAGGTGGCTCCATCCAGGTAGTGATGGGCCTGAGTTCCCGACGGCCACCCGAGTGGATCTTTGTGACGGAGCGACAGGGGCAGGTTGAGACACCCAGTCGAGAGGTGGCCTGGCCCTGGTCGTTGTCCGCGGTGATTTTCATAATAACACGCTTAACGAGTTTGGATATTTGATCTGAGTCTGGCCATTTGGTCTATACGCACTAACCAGCTACGTGGGAATAGTTATGGGTACTCGACGTCGTGGTATCAGCCGAAGCCTTCTTGACGTCAGCGACTTAGCGGCGCGCGCCGGGTTGGACCGCGTAACGCAACTTCCTTAGTAATGGAGGTTGCTAGGTCTACTCACCGGCCGCGTATGCAACGTGCAGGTGTGCGTTGGGCGATGGGCCCGGACCCCTGCGCGCCTAGGATTTAGACCGGCGTGCTGACCTCTCTGCTGTGCTTAGGTAGGGCTGCGACGTGTTGATCTTCCGAGGCCGGGCATGACCCTAGAAAGTGTGTCCGGCCAAATGGGATCAAGCGTGCTGGGTTATGTGGTGCACCCCTGCAGGGAAGTTAATCTATTCAAATAGCCGTGTCCCTCGGTAAAAGGACGACCCGGAGTTGTATTCCGACCTCATGACAACTAGAACCAGATACTTAATAAAACACTGCCTTACCAGTGCCAGATACAACTCGGTGGTTGCTCTCTCACAGGGTGGTGTGCGGGAGGATCGCCGGGTAGGATTATGCTATACGAAGTTACTTGGTGAACTCTTCTGCTACTCAAGACGGAGGCTGCCAGAAGCTTTGATACTTGTTACCTTTCCATCTACTCTCTTCTACTGCTGCAAGATGGAGGCTGATTGAAGCATAGTCTTCGATATGATTAGCTATCCCCCTCTTATTCTGGCATTCTGCAGTTTAGCCCACAGATATTACCCTTTACACATATATCATTGCATATGTAGTGTAGATCCTTGCTTGTGAGTACTTTGGATGAGTACTCACGGTTGCTTTGCTCCCCCTTTTCCCCCTTTTCTCTCTCTTCTCGGATGATGCAACCAGATTGATGGAGTCCCGGACCCAGAAGATCCCGAGGATGTTTCTACGTGAAGTTCGGCTTCGAGGAGTAGTTAGGAGGTCCCAGGCAGGAGGCCTTGCCTTTTCGATCGTTGTTACTTTTGTGCTAGCCTTCTTAAGGCAAACTTGTTTAACTTATGTCTGTACTCAGATATTATTGATTCCGCTGACTCTTGTGTTTTCGAGCTTCTGTATTCGAGCCCTCGAGGCCCCTGGCTTGTAATACAAAGCTTGTATTATTTTAATTTGTGTCTAGAGTTGTGTTGTGATATCTTCCAGTGAGTCCCTGATCTTGGTCGTACACATTTGCGTGCATGATTAGTGTGCGGACAAATCGGGGGCGTCACAAGTTGGTATCAGAGCCGACTGCCTGTAGGAATCCCCCTTTCCAACTCCTTGGCCGAAGTTGAGTCTAGTCTTTGAATAACAAATTTACTAACTTGTTGTGTGGCTTACGGGCCCACATCACCAATGGGTGGTATTAGGATCTTTTACTCCTCGTCTATACTCTGGGACTCTGATCTCTCTTCTATTCGGGTAAAAAGATTTTACTAACTCTGACTCTAGGTTCTCGTAACTATTTCTCCCGGAGAGTCCCCATTCCGGAAGATCACCTGCTTCATCAGAAGAATTCTGAGAATATCCCTCGAAATTTTCCCGAGACCCTTGTGCTTATCGCCTTTGCAATTCACTGCCACTGATATGTCCCTATGGATATCTGCATGCACTTTTCACTCTCATGAACATTCCTCGTCGCTCTTGTTGTTACAAGATGCCTCGAAATATTCTCCGTTGTCCCGAGAATCCTTTGAGTTTATTGTCTTGCAGTTTCATTTCACATGAAAACCCTTACGGTTATTTCCTCACATTTATCGAGAATCCGTTCTGCTCGATTGTTCATGTGTCTAACAATATTCTTCGGAATACTTTTTGATCTTTCGAAAATCCTTTGCAGCCTGTTACTCTTGAAATTCTTGCCTACTTGCATTATGGTTAATTCCATATGACTAATAGTCTTCGTTAACATCCCTTGTCTTAGCCATTTTAAGCCTATTGATTCAATGTGTGCGTATGCACACAGTCATCAGGTTATCCTTTGAAAAATTATCTTTCCGGCTTAGACGTCATTCCGGACATGAGTTGGTTCTCGGCAATTCAAACCTTTATTGATTGTCCAACTAAGTATTTTCAACTTATCCATCCTTGATCAGAGCGTCTGCTTCTGATCCTTTGTTTTGGAAACCATAAATCTGTTTCTATTTAAGCATCAGACTGGTCAGGTGATTCTTGAATGTGATGCCTGTGCATTCTTCTTCCTCTGAGTGAGTACGGATACTCACATCAGCTCCATTGTGGATCGCCCGATCCATTGTTGGATTGTTATCCGACAGTGCCCTTCATATTCAATCACCTTGTGAGTTCTTCCCCTGATACATAATGCCTTTGGTAAATTGTATCCTCTGTTTGGCCAACCATGCTCTACTTTCGAGCTGGTGTGACTACTTTTGAAATTTGTGGTATATGTTACTAAGATGCCCGACGGGTTGAACCTATGTCTTCCCCTAATCCGTGAGAACCCGAAGGTTATCACAAGTATTACTCTTCCGGTGTTCTACTAGATAAAATTCCGACACTAAGGTTTATCAAAGCGCGAGGTGAATGAAATGATATGCATTAAAGAAGTGGGAGTCGACCTTGAGCTTATGTTCATGCCCATGGAAACGATGTAGATCGTCTCGGAAGCTTCTTGCAAAATGAATTATTGTCTGAATAATCCTTTCGGTATCTTTAAATTGATCCCTTGCAGTTATGGTTCCGACCATGCTATCCTTATTCAATATATCTGGAAGAAATTCATTCCCGTGCCTCGTCAATTTTTGACAAGGTTGAAGTATCTACTGTCATAGGTCAATGACCTGGTTCAACTTCTATCGTGTTCTACCTTCGAGTTTTACCCTCTGATATCTCGAGGATATCATACCTTTTTGCACTACACCTTTTGAACTTTTGATGAAGTAATACCTTTGCTTGTCGTAATCACTCTACGGGTTCTAGGTTGCCGTCAACAGTGGACACCGTTTAGTAAATCAATTCCGCTCGAAAAATTCAACACCCCTAGTAGATGTTATTGGGAAAAAAATTAAACTCAATCTGGTTTATTCCTAGACTATCAGATACATCCCTTGTCTTGCTATCTTTGACTGTGCTACCTCGTCCTTCTTTGGTGCACGAATTCTTCAGAATGTGGGCACGACTTACATTGAGCTTTCAACCTCATGTTGCCTGTTCTAAAAGGCAACTTCGATTCCGAGCTTGCATATTATCTGTTGTTCCTATGACTTCCATGTCGTCGTTCCTAGCTTGACGACGTCGCTGTTTGATTGCATTTTCTTGAAAACTCCCGACCAATGTGTCGTGATCACCTTCAACACTTTGACTTCTTCCGAGCTGTCAACTGAGTTCATGATGAGAAATACCCTCCTTGCCCTCGATCATTTTTGTTATCATCGACAACACCCTTGACTTCCTTTCATCGCGAGCTTGTCCATGTTATGGATGCAACTTACTATCCAGCTTGTATTCTGTTCTGCATTGAAGTATTATTGTCATTATGTCCAGAAGGTTGTGAGGATTGCTTCACCTCTTATAACTTCTCGGTATGATGCTACTTCTCACCATCATCGTTCTTCCTTGGTCCCCGTGTTGTTTTTAACCGGGATACCAATATGCTGACGATGCTACTTGAGTTCTATACTTCTAGCAACCCTATTGCTATGAAGTTAACGATCGACAGTTCGTTCTTAGACTGTTGGTTATTGAATCATCACTCTAACATTGATCTTGCTGCCTAAGGTCATATTTCGGGCGCACCTTTCGAGTAATGATTAATGGTGTATGTTTTCCTCGAGCATACAACCTTATATCATTTTAATTGACAAGTGTCATATTCTTGTCCACATTATTGTGGAAATCCATCTGTTTGGAATACTCGAGGAATTGTCGCTGAGCCCATCAGCCACCTCCTCATCCTCTCCTTGGTTTAATGATGAACTATTGTTTCAGGAACCCGCTCCCATAGTTCATTTCCCGGGAATCTTGCAATGCCATTTCGTCGATTGGTGTTGCACCTTTTCTTCTCAAACATCCCGAGTTTGAGGTATCATGACACCAATCAGATCTGAATCTCGATCAGATATGATGGTTGGGGCAACTTTCCGGGAGTTATAATGTTGGTCCTTTGATGACCCGATAATATGATGTCATGCCCAGCACCCCTGGCTGGAGGACTGTCGGTGTACTAAGGTAGGGATGCCCCAGTACCCCAACTTGTGCACGGACAGTAGCAGCTTCCCGCGGCAGGGTCGACCACGTGCTCGCCGGAGACCTTCCCGCTCCATGTAAAACGATTCAAAAACAAAGTATACAAGACAGAGGATCGAGACCCCGGCAAGTGGGGCTTGCCGGGAAGGCCGTTCCAGGCTCAAGGTTACCTCACTCACGCAAGGCCTTGGCAAGAGGAGTTGCCAGGAAGACTAGAAGATTACATCATAGAAGACACGCCTCGGCGCTATACGCGTCCCGGCGAGGGCCCGGGGAGCGACAAGCTTCAGAGCCCGACAAGCTCCCGGGCCCGGCAAGGTCAAGACCCCGGCAAGGTGCTTGCCGGGGGAGTTGCGCTGTGTGCCCGCGCTCCAGCTCATCGGCCCACGCGTCGCCCTGGGGCCTCTCCTGGGACGCGTGGCGGATGGCTGTGCAGCCTGGGGGACACGGTGGCACTCCACGGTGGTAAAGCCATCGCCGTGGCAAACGGAGACGCAAGGGCGGGCGCTTTTAGGGTCGACGGCGACGGGCATTAAATGCCCTTGTCCCCCACTGTCAAAGTAGGTAGCGACCACTGTTCACGCACTGTAGCTCCACTATTCCCGCACTGTTACAACTACCACCTCTTTTACATTTTTACCCCTTTCTCCTACGTTGACACCTGTCGGTGACCCCTTGTACTATAAAAGGAGGCCCATGCACAACGTAGAAAGGGTTCGGAACCTAGATCGCTCATACGCTCGGTGTAGCTAGTTCTTCGAGCTCCCGAGTTCTCCAACTCAATACACAACTAAGCAGGAGTAGGGTTTTACGCGTCCATAGCGGCCCGAACCTGGGTAAACTGCCCGCGTGTTCACTACGATCTGCTCTTCGTGCTCCCTCCGCCCTTTTACCGCACAAACGAAGGGGCTCCGGTCCCATAGGTGTTCGTGGTGGACAGTTTCCCCCGACATCTTTGGCGCGCCAGGTAGGGGGCGTCGAGGTTGTGCGAATCTGATCCGGCGTTCGCGCGGGCGCATTCTTCATCAACCTCTCCAGTTTCATCAGCAACTTCATCAGCAACAACACCATGGCCCAGAAGAAGAAGGCTTCGGAGGTCGGAGGCCCGTCTGCGTCTCATCCGCCGCCGCCGGAACCAACGGTGGGCGGGGGAGACGCCGTCGGAAGGGTGGTCGCCGGCGAGGACACTCGCGGCACCACCAAATCCAAGGACAGGACGGACGACCGAGCCTCGGTCTCCGTGGACGCGCCGCGTCCATCTCAGCACACGACAACCCAGCAGCGCCATACCACAGGAGGTGGTATCCGCTTGCTGGGACAAGGGCAAACCGGAGGCTCGCGGGACGCTCCGGACCGCCGTCCGGGCACCAGCAAGGCGCAGTCGCCGGGGCGGGACCCTGCTCCTTCTAACGCCGTTAGAAGTCCGAGCATATCCCGCTCCTCGCACCGCTCGCCCCCGCTCCCCTCCACTCCAGCAGAAGCGCTCGCAAGGGCGCAATTGCTCCTCGACTTCCCTCCAGCGGCAGACAAGGCCGAAGACTGGAGGGCCACCATCCAGAGCCTGATCGCCTTCGCCAACAACGACTCTCCACAGCAGCCGGAGACCTCGCGGCCGCGGCAAGCTGAGAAGACGAAGGCAGACGGCGACAAGACCGCCGGGGGTGCGACAACCGTGCACTCCCCGCCGCGGAAGCAAAAGACACCGCCCCGTCGGAACAACGCCGACGACGGCTCCACGGCATCGTCGGATCCGCGGGCTCGACGGGACCAGCGCCAAGTCCTTGACGACCGGCGACAAGAAGACGCTCGGACAACGATCGAGCGCCGCCGAGAAGCTCGGCGACAATCAGACCAGAGGGCTGGGAATGCTGTCGACGCGCGCGCGCCCGGTGAACCAGGCGACTTGCCGTACGCGGCAGGCTGCCCTGCGTTCACCCGCGAGCTGCGGCGCGTCCAGTGGCCCAGCATGAAGAATTTCAAGCCCGACGTACCGGAGAAGTACGACGGCAAGACGCACCCCTCGGAATTCCTCAGCATCTACACCATCGCGGTGCAGGCTGCCGGGGGGCGCGACGAGAAGATTTTGGCGAACTACTTCCCGCTCGTGCTTAAGCCGAACGTTCGTTCCTGGCTTATGCACTTGCCGGAAGGCTCCATCTCTTCTTGGGCAGACCTTTGCCACCAGTTTGTTGGCGCCTTCACCGGCGGCCACAAACCCCACGGCCAGGAGAGCGATCTCCACATTCTGGCCCAGAAGGAAGGAGAATCCCTGCGCAAGTGCATCCAACGCTTCAGCCGTGTACAGCACAACATCCCCGACGTCCACCCTGCCGCGGTTATCAGCGCGTTCCACCAGAACGTGCGTAACCGCCGCATGCGTGAAGAAATGGCAATGACCAAGATTCGGGATGTCAGCGAGCTCTACGCTCTAGCTGATAAGTGCGCACGCGCTGAAGAGGGGAGGAGACTCCCCGGGGAGGATGCTGGCGCAGGAGGAAGCGACAGCGACGACGCCGCCCCGGCAAAGAAGAGCCGGCGGCGGAATAACAGAAGGAAAAACAAGAAGGAGGTGCTTGCCGTAGAGAAGTCCGGCAAGGAGGCTCCCGCCAAGCAAACACAGGCTGGCGGCTCCGGCAAGGAGCCTGCCCCTGTAGCGGCAGCCGACAAGCAGGACGGCTCCGACAAGCAGTACTGCAAGATCCACCGCACCAAGGGCCATGACCTCTCCAACTGCAAGCGCGTCGAGTACCTCGTCGAGCAGCAGAAAGCTGAGTACGAGAGGCGCGACAAGGAGAAGGCCCAAGGTGGCGGGGGAGAGCCAAGCAAGAAGCGGCCATTCAATGGCCGGGGAGGACGCCGCGGCAAGGCCAAGCAGCGGCAAGGTGATCGACCTCCCCGGGGCCGCGACAAGGATGAAGAGGACGACGATGAAGACATGGAGGACGAAGATAACAGCGAGCAGGAGTTCCAGAAGGCCACGGAGGTCCTGTGCGTCGACGGTGGCGCCTCTCTGCACACCTCCCACCGCCAACTCAAGCAGTGGGTGCGTGAGGTGAATGCAGCAGAGCCGCCCGTGGAGTCGCGCAGGCTCCTCAAATGGTCCAGCACGCCCATCATTTTTGATCTTGAGGATCACCCTGACCGCACCACTGCGGTCGGGTGCTTGCCGATGCTGGTCTCACCCACCATCCGCAACCTCAAGGTCACCAAAATGTTGGTTGACGGCGGGGCCGGGCTAAACTTGATCTCCTCTGCTGTAATCAAGAAACTCCAAATCCCAGATGGCGAGCTCGAAGAGACCGGTTCTTTCCAAGGAATCAACCCGGGGAGGAGCAAGCCCAAGGGGAAGATAACTCTCCCGGTGACCTTTGGCGGGGAGCTCAACTTCAGAACTGAGCGCATCACTTTCGACGTTGCTGATATTCCGTTGCCATACAACGGAATACTCGGCCGTCCCGCTCTCGCAAAGTTCATGGCAGCTTCCCATTATGCTTACAACGTACTCAAGATGCCGGGGCCGATAAGCGTCATCACTGTCCACGGCGACAAGAAAGATGCGCTTGTCTGCGCCGACAAGATCTACCGGGATGCGGCAGCTGCGGCAGAGAAGGATACACTTGCCGCTGAAGCTCCCGGGGGGAAGAAGACGAAGACCAAGTCCGGCAAGTGCTCTGGGGCCCACTCCGGCAACCGCACCTCTTCGGAGTGCTGCGTCGCCGTTGAGGACGTCCCATCGAGCTCCACCGGCAAGTGCAAGAAGGGAATGGCCGCTCCTCCGGCAACCAAGAAGGTGTCCGCCAAGGAGGACGGCACTGGTGGTACCTTTACCATCAGCGCCACGCTTGACAGCAAATAGGAAAGCGCGCTCGTTGCCTTCCTGCGGGCGAATGTCGATGTGTTTGCCTGGCAACCATCTGACATCCCCGGTGTTCCCAGGAAGGTAATTGAGCACAAGCTTGCTGTTTGTCCTCATGCGCGGCCCGTCAAGCAGAAAGTGAGGAAGCAAGCCGTGGAGCGCCAAGAATTCATCAACGAAGAGATCAAGAAGCTAGAGGCAGCAGGCCTAGTTAGACGTGTGATCCATCCGACGTGGTTAGCAAACCCAGTCGTCGTGCGCAAGGCCAACGGGAAGTGGAGACTGTGTATAGACTTCACCGATGTGAATAAAGCATGTCCCAAGGATCCATTCCCTTTGCCGCGCATTGACCAGATCGTTGACTCCACTGCCGGATGTGAGCTACTCTCTTTTCTTGATGCATATTCAGGATACCACCAGATCTTCATGGCCAAAGAAGACGAAGAGAAGACTGCATTTATCACTCCATGTGGCACTTATTGCTTCATACGCATGCCATTTGGACTGAAGAATGCAGGATCAACGTTTGCAAGGGTAGTGCACACTGCTTTCGAGCCACAGATCCACAGAAATGTAGAAGCTTACATGGATGACATCGTGGTGAAGAGTAAGAGCAAGGAAACCCTAGTCCAAGATTTGGAAGAAACATTTCAGAACCTGCGCAGAATACAGCTTAAGTTGAACCCCGAGAAGTGCGTCTTTGGAGTCCCCTCCGGCAAGCTTCTCGGGTTCTTTGTGTCACAGAGGGGGATTGAAGCAAACCCCGACAAGATTAAAGCCATTGAACAGATCGAGGCCCCGAAGCGCGTCAAGGATGTCAGAAGGCTTGCAGGTTGTGTGGCTGCCCTCAGTAGGTTCATTTCGAAGTCTGCAGAACGCGCCCTACCTTTCTTCAAAATCCTGAAGATGGCAGGTCCCATGAAGTGGACTCCGGAAGCGGAGGCAGCGCTGCAAGATTTGGAACGGTACCTATCCTCTACTCCAATACTTGTCGCACCTAGACCACAGGAAAAGTTGTTGCTATACCTAGCAGCAACCAACCAGGTGGTTAGTGCTGCGTTAGTAGCGGAGAGGGAAGCCGACGAGGAATCTTCACCACCGGCAAGCGAATCCAGCGACAAGCAGGGGGCTGTCCCGGCAAGCTCAGGCCCCGACAAGGACAACTCCGCACAGGAACAGGAAGAAGTGCGGAAGAAGATGGTACAGCGCCCAGTGTATTTTGTAAGTTCCCTTCTCCAGGGGGGCTAGATCAAGGTACTCTGGTGTGCAAAAGTTGCTTTTCGGCCTCCTCATGGCCTCGAGAAAGCTGCGCCATTACTTCCAGGCACATGAGATAACAGTGGTCACTCGCTTTCCGCTGAAGAGGATATTGCACAACCCAGAAGCAACAGGCAGGATCGTTGAGTGGGCACTGGAGCTGTCAAGCTTTGGACTCAAGTTTGAAAGTACTTCAACCATACAGAGCCGAGCTTTGGCAGAATTCATAGCTGAGTGGACCCCAACGCCCGATGAAGAAGTCCAAGAAACAAGTGCACCCATACAAGAAGTGACAAGTGAATGGGTAATGTATTTTGATGGTGCCTTCTCGCTGCAAGGCGCCGGTGCTGGCGTGGTACTCATCGCGCCCACCGGAGAGCACCTCAAATATGTTATCCAGATGCACTTTCCCAGGGAGCAAGCAACAAACAACACTACTGAATATGAAGGCTTGCTTGCCGGCCTCAGGATTGCGGCCGAACTTGGGATCAGGAAGCTGATTGTGCGGGGAGATTCTCAGTTGGTGGTCCGGCAAGTTAACAAGAGTTATCAGAGCCCTTTGATGGAAGCTTATGTAGATGAAGTAAGGAAGCTTGAGGAGCACTTTGAAGGTCTGCAGATGGAGCACGTCCCGAGAGCTCAGAATGAAATAGCAGATGGCCTTTCAAAGTGTGCTCCGATGAAGTTACCTGTGGAACCAGGGACCTTTTTGCTCAAGCTGACTCAACCATCCGTTACACCATCAATTGGGCAGCCCAAGAAGAGAAAGTTGGTCTCCGGCGACTACTTGCCGGCGGATCTTCCTGAAACCGCCGCCAAGGTCCCCAAGATCAACAACCAGAACGCTGAGGAACAGTTTGCTCCTGCAGATCCTCGGGTCTGTATAGTTGAAGCAAGCGTTCCCGGCAAGCCTCGCCCCGGCGAGCTTGCCAGGGGACAATCAGCTCCGGCGGAACCAGAGGTTCTTGCCGTAGAAGCTGAGGTCTCCGCAGCGGCCCTCATGCCTTTAGTCCTTGCCGTTGAGCCTCGGGCTCCGGCATGGGTGCAGCAGATCGTCCGTTTTCTGCAAACTGGAGAACTTCCCGACGACCCAGAAGAAATAGAAAAGATAACCAGGCAGTCAAGTATGTACCAGTTCGTGGATAACGAGCTGTACAGAAGAAGGCTCAACGGAGTCAGATTGAAGTGCATCTCCAGGGAAGATGGACAGAAGCTGTTGGCAGAAATACACGGAGGCATATGCGGCCACCACATTGGCGCAAGGGCGCTTGCCAGAAAGGCTTTCCGGCAAGGGTTCTTCTGGCAAGAAGCCCTCCAAGATGCAGCTGCACTAGTAACCAAGTGTGAAGCGTGCCAGTTCCATGCAAAGCAGATTCATCAGCCAGCTCAAGCTCTCCAAACAATTCCTTTATCCTGGCCCTTCTCGGTCTGGGGGCTCGATATCCTCGGCCCCTTCCCCCGAGCCGTCGGGGGCTTTGAGTACTTGTACGTTGCAATCGACAAGTTCACAAAGTGGCCAGAAGTGGAACCAGTGAGAAAGGTGACAGCACAGTCAGCAGTCAGATTCTTCAGGTCAATTGTTTGCCGTTTCGGAATCCCCAACAGGATCATCACCGACAACGGTACACAATTTACTAGTCGCACCTTCATGCAGTACGTCCAAGACCTTGGCGCCAAGGTCTGTTTCGCTTCTGTTGCTCACCCGAGGAACAACGGTCAAGCGGAGAGGGCTAATGCTGAAGTGTTGCGCGGACTCAAGACAAGGACCTTTGACAGGCTGCGCAGGTGCGGAAGAAATTGGATAGAGGAGCTACCGACGGCTCTTTGGTCAATCAGAACGACACCAAGTCGAGCCACCAGACAGACACCCTTTGCTCTAGTCTATGGAGCAGAGGCAGTTCTCCCCACGGAACTCGTATACGGATCTCCTCGAGTGCTCGCTTATGATGAGCTCGAGCAAGAGCAACTGCGACAAGATGATGCATTGCTCCTCGAGGAGGGACGTCTCCAGGCTGCTGTACGAGCTGCTCGATACCAGCAAGCCTTGCGTCGCTACCATAGCCGCAAGGTCAAGGCCAGGAGTCTCGAGGAAGGCGACCTTGTTCTTCGGCGTGTTCAGTCCGCCAAGAATTCCAACAAGTTGACGCCGAAGTGGGAAGGCCCTTATCGGGTGAGACAAGTCACAAGGCCCGGCGCTGTCCGCCTTGAGACCGAAGAAGGCTTACCGGTGAGCAACTCCTGGAACATAGAGCATCTTCGCAAGTTTCACCCATAGGGCGCGGTTGCCGTGATCCGCTCCGGCAACCACCTTTTGTACAAGCTTTGCCGCTGTTGCATGTAACCCTTTGTACAAAGCCGGGCGCAGACCCCGTGCATCAGTAAAGTTCTTCGTGTTTTGCGCTATTTGCCTTTTACGTGCTTTTCCCCGCTATTTGCATGTGTTATTTGGCATCTTGTGCAATATACACACCCGGTAAGCATTAGCACGCCGAAAGGCCATATACTTGTTTCCCTCTTCTTTTTCCTTGCCTCTTAAGCAGAAGGAACGTTCCTCGTGCACAAGTTTGCCGGGGGGGGAGGAGATGGAAGAGGAACCAAGTGCTGTTCAAGAAAGAGAAGCCTTACCAAGAAGCAAGCAATATATGAAAGCTAAGTTATTAGAATTTGAGAAATTCAAATTTTTAAATTTTAGTTGTCTTCCTTGAACAATCACACTTTGTATGGAAAACCTGTGCGCGGAGGAACCTACCCGTAGCTAGCCGCACCCTTGTCTTGTTTTCGAGTACGCTCAACGACTTAAGTGAGCTGCGACAAGTGTCGCGCCCTTGCTTCGTTTTCGAGTTCACTCAGCAAGCTAAGTGCGTTGCGACTAGATGCGGCAAGGTTGCTTGCCGGTAAGACCTTGGCCAGCAGGCTGCTCGGAGTCCAGCGCTCAGCGCTCGCGGCAAAGGACCCTTGCCGGCAAGCTCCCCGGGGGCGTAGGGTGAAAAGCATACAAAGTAAAGGACCAAGACAAGGAAGATAACATTGCACTGATTGATCAAAATGAGATAAATATCTTACAAAGGATAACTTGTCGCAAAAATTAATAAGTTCATAACACCCTATGCAGCAACAAAAAGGGATAAAGATAAAGGAGGCCTAATCTACGCGGTCGCCCTCGATCCTGGAGATCTTGTTCACTTTGGCGATGATATGGGCGACCTACTCCTTCAGCGCCTCCATGTTCGCGTCGGCCGGCAAGCTGCGGAGAACGTTGGTGAGGTTTATGCCGGGATTGCGGTATACAATCTTCGTCAGCACACGCTCCAAGGTTCCCGTGCAGAGCCGGCGTGACTCCTCGGCCAGCTGCGCGGGAATCTTCTTCCGAAGATCTGCAAGGGCCGGCGCGATCCCCCTGAAGAAGAGGCTGAGATTGGCGCTGTGAGGGAGGTTTGGATCCGGGGAGTAGATGAGGTGCTCCAGCTTCAGCGCCAGCAGCTCCTGGTCGATGTTGGACGCAGAAGATACCAAGTCCTCGGTCCATACCTCGACGGTACGGCGGAAGTTCTCGGCCGCTTTGTTGGCGCTGTCCACCAAGCCTCGCTCCTTGCGGAGCTCCTCCTTCAGCTTGGTTTCCCGATCCCGGACGGCGTCGAGCGAGTCCTTCAGCCTGGAAACCTTCAGCTCCAGATCCTCGATGGAGTCCTTGGCGGCCTTGAGCTCGTCGCCCTTCTCAGAAAGACGCACCTGGAGTTCTGAGCTGGTGTGGGCGTCCTTCTCGCGCTCTGTGTTGAGCGCGGCGACCCTCTCCACGCTCGCCTTCAGCGACTCCTCCAGCTGCGCGACCTTGGCGGCAAGCTCCTCCTTGGCGGTCTCCGCGGCAGCCGCGGCGGCTTTCGCCTCCTTCAGCTCCCCGCCAAGGGCCTGCTCCCGAGCGGCAAGGTCTTCCTCGTGGGAGTCGAGGTTGACCTTCCGCTGGGCGAGCTCTCCTTCTCGCCGGGACAGCTCCACCCCGGCGAGCCGCTGATGCTCTTCGGCCTCGGCCTTCTCCAGCAGCCATTCTTGATATTCTCCGGCGAGCCTCTCGCGCTCCTCCGCTACCTCGCGGAGGGCAGCCTGATTGGCGGCGCGGAGCTCCGCCGCGCGATTCTCCATCTCGACGGCGGCCTTGGCGGCAAGGGCCTCCCGAGAAGCAAGCTTCGCCTGCCTGGCCCGGTAAAGGGCCAGGAGCTGGTGAAGCAGCTTCTCCTCCTCGGGCCCGTCGCTTCCGCCGGGCGCCTCGACGATCTTCAAGCCCGCGGAGGCGAGGACCTCTCCATCAAAGGCCTCGCCCTCCGCGGGGGCTCGTGATGAAGAACCCCATGGCACCTGGATGAAGATGCCGTTGGGAGCTTCGAGGTAGTAGCCGGCCTGCTCCTTTCCGGCGGAGGGGTCGGCAGCCGGCGCAGCACTTGATGCTCCTGCCGCCTCCGGGCCGGCAGTGCGGTCGCCGTCCCCCTCCCTGGCCGCTGCGTCCGCAGCCGGAGCGGTCTCTTGCGCGGCCGGCTCGGCGGCTCCCGCCGTGTCCTCGGCGACAGGGGCGTCGCCGCCGCCGCCCTGCGCGCCCTCCTCCTCAATGACAATGACCTCCGTCTCCATCTGCTCGGGGGGAGGAGGATCTAGAAGAAGAAGAAGCAAAAGAAGTTCAAGCAAATATCCAAAAAGAGGCGACTCCAAGAAGACAAAGTTACGAAACTTACCTTGGCGGACGTCATCAGCGGCGGGCTCCCTCGCCGGGGAGCTCTGCCTTGGCGGAGTGGCCGCCCTCGCCGGGCTGCTCGCCCTTGGCGGGGTACTCGCCCTTGGCGGAGTACCCGCCCTTGGCGGAGCGCTCTCCCTCGCCGGGGAGTTTGGCCTTGGCGGGGACGGCGGGGCACGCGGCTCCTCGGGAGCGACCTCCGGACGCTCCTGCGGCTGTGGCTCCACCTCTGCACAAGAAAAGACAAAAGCATCAAGATGTTAGAACAAGACAAGACCTCCAGACACGCCCGACGAGCGTAAGTACAGAACCCAGACTTACGCTGGGGGCTGCTCCTCGGAGCAGCGCTTGGGTCCGGCAAGCTTGGCTCCGGCACGTCCCCAGTCGCCGCGACAGGCGAGTCGTCCGCGACTTCGACGACGGGCACCTTGGCCTTCTTCACTGCTCGCTGGGCCAAGGACCTGAAATCGAAACAAGAAACGAGATCAGCATCAACAAAAATCAAGACAATGTTGGAAAAGATGCAAAGCCTCGAATACTTACTCCTGTTCCTCCTCGTCGTCGTCGTCGCTCAGGGCGGAGAAATCAAACTCCACCTGAGGCGCGTCCGCCCGGGGAGCAGGAGGCGAAGACTCCCTCGGGCGCTTGGCGGTCCCCGGGGCTGGGGGCTGCGAAGACCCAGCCCCTGTGGTAGCTGGGGCCCGGGGAGCGGGCGGAGCCGTCGCTTCGCTCTGTGAAGACTCCCTCCCGCTCGGCGCTGGCCTGCGGGGCGCTTCTGCTGTGGCCTGCTTGCGGGGTGCCTCTGCTGTGGCCTGCGCGCGGGCCGCCTCCGCCGTGACTGGTGCGCCGGGCGCCCCCGTCGCAGCTTGACTCCCCCGGGGAGCTCGCGCTGCCCGGCGAGTTGGCTGTTGCCGGGGCGCCTGTGCCCTTGTCCCCGTCGTCGCCTTGCGGAGACGTTTCATCGGAGACCGCCTGGGGCTTGCCCGGGGCGGGGAGGTTTCCAACGACGAGGAGATGTCGTCGGCGTAGAGCTCCAGAGACCCGTCGGAGTCCTCGGCGGCCTCGGCGTCGTCCTCCTCCTCCTCCTCCCCGGCAGGCTTGCTGGGCCCGACGCCCTGCGCTGCGGCCTCTTTCGCTCCGGCGCCTCCGCTCCCTCCGGCGCCTCCGCTCCCTGCGGCGCCCCTGTTCCCTCCGGCGGCGTTGCCTCTCGCCGCGGCCTCCGTCTGGATTCCGATGATCCCGGAGTGCCTCAAGGATGGGACCCCGGCGAGCTCGTCGGGAGGCAACTTCAGTAGCCTACGGATCTCCGCCTCCTCGGCTTGGCAGGACACTTCCGCGGCCTCTGCCTCCTCGGGCGTGTAGCCGAATTCTCCCGCCGCTGCGGCTGCAGCGGCCTCTTCAACCCGAGAAGCTATGTATGCTATCTCTTGGTCGGTGGTGTCCCGTGTAAGCTCCCGGGTCTCATTCTTGTTCTTCGCCACCTCCACCAGGTTGTCGAAGAGGTTCAAGACGACGTCCGGCTTGGGCGGAATCCACGTGCGGTCGACGCCGTGCGAGTCGCACGAGGGCATCATGGCGCGAAGGTTGTCCCTGGATGTGCTGTTGCAAAGAGGCACCACTCCCCGGGGACCCCTGAACCATTCCGGGTGGGCCGGGTCGTGCTTAAATAGCTCCCGGACCATCCCCTTCAGCTCCAGCGACGTGAAGTTAAAGTTGAGCCCGGGGCGCAGCCTCATGATATCCGCCGAGTTGCCGTACTCCCAGGCCGGCCTTTTCCTGTCTTGGAGAGGGGCAATGCGGCGGCGGAGGAAGTCTGTGCCTACTTCTGCGACAGACAACCTTGCTACCCGGAGACGCAGAATCCTGATGAGGGCGATGTCAAGCTTGTTGTCGTCCGAATCCAGCTTGCTCCAGTCCCTGCCGCGCACGATGGGCGTTGTGCGCGGCGCGGTGAAGGATTGCGGCTGGTCCTCAACAATCCAGCACCAGTCAGCACGCCACTCCTCCCACTTGCCGCGGAGCTCTCCCGGCAAGCAGGACTCCTTCTTGTTCAGACGAAAAACCCAAGATATTCCTCCGGAGAGGGGGGCGCCGGCCTCTGCTCTAGGAGTGAAGAAGTGCCTAAACAGCGCTACGTTTGGGTATATTCCTATATAGTTTTCGCACATGTGTGCGAAAACCGCCATCGTGAGGATGGCGTTGGGGGTGAAGTCAAGAAGGTGGAGGCCGTAGGTGTGCATTATGTCGCAAAAGAATTCGGAAAAAGGAGGGCAAAGACCGCAGTGGAAGAAGGCTGCGAAGAAATAGTACCCGCCGGGGTAGTTGTCCTTGGCGGCGGCCGGATAAGCTTGAGTGCGGGGGTGCGCCTTGGTCTTCTTGGACCAGAACAAGAAATACTTGTTCCAGAGCTCCCGCGCACTGAGCCTCGGCGGGAAGACGAGGTTCCGCTTCCGGTACAAGGTGAGCCTCGCCGCTTGCTCCGATTTCTCCTTCTTGGTCTTCTCCGCCTTCGCCTTCTCGGTCTTCGGGGCCATGGCGGAGGCGGCGGAGGAAGGGGGACGAAGAGGCCGGCGGCGCCGGAGATGCGAAAGACGGCGGAGGAGCTGTGGAGGCGGAGCGCAAAGGGGATCTCTGGAGATGGAAGAGGATGCAATGAAAGCGTAAGGAGGGGAACCGCTCCTGCTTCCTCTGCTTTTATGGGGAAGTGGGGGGCGTTTCGCTCTTTCCATTAAAAGAACGTGGCCAAGTCCCATCCCACGACGCCGCAATCGACGCGTGCCGTTACGGGGGGACGCGGCGGATGCGGAAGTGGATTCGGCGCGCCGTGGGCCGCGTGTGTCCGTGCACTGTTTTGGGCCTGGCCCAACAGCGCTCGGCACCGTGTGTGGCCCAGGCCCGGGGGCTCCTGTCGGTGTACTAAGGTAGGGATGCCCCAGTACCCCAACTTGTGCACGGACAGTAGCAGCTTCCCGCGGCAGGGTCGACCACGTGCTCGCCGGAGACCTTCCCGCTCCATGTAAAACCATTCAAAAACAAAGTATACAAGACAGAGGATCGAGACCCCGGCAAGTGGGGCTTGCCGGGAAGGCCGTTCCAGGCTCAAGGTTACCTCACTCACGCAAGGCCCTGGCAAGATGAGCTTGCCAGGAAGACTAGAAGATTACATCATAGAAGACACGCCTCGGCGCTATACGCGTCCCAGCGAGGGCCCGGTGAGCGACAAGCTTCAGAGCCCGACAAGCTCCCGGGCCCGGCAAGGTCAAGACCCCGGCAAGGTGCTTGCCGGGGGAGTTGCGCTGTGTGCCCGCGCTCCAGCTCATCGGCCCACGCGTCGCCCTGGGGCCTCTCCTGGGACGCGTGGCGGATGGCTGTGCAGCCTGGGGGACACGGTAGCACTCCACGGTGGTAAAGCCATCGCCGTGGCAAACGGAGACGCAAGGGCGGGCGCTTTTGGGGTCGACGGCGACGGGCATTAAATGCCCTTGTCCCCCACTGTCAAAGTAGGTAGCGACCACTGTTCACGCACTGTAGCTCCACTATTCCCGCACTGTTACAACTACCACCTCTTTTACATTTTTACCCCTTTCTCCTACGTTGACACCTGTCGGTGACCCCTTGTACTATAAAAGGAGGCCCATGCACAATGTAGAAAGGGTTCGGAACCTAGATCGCTCGTACGCTCGGTGTAGCTAGTTCTTCGAGCTCCCGAGTTCTCCAACTCAATACACAACTAAGTAGGAGTAGGGTTTTACGCGTCCATCGCGGCCCGAACCTGGGTAAACTGCCCGCGTGTTCACTACGATCTGCTCTTCGTGCTCCCTCCGCCCTTTTACCGCACAAACGAAGGGGCTCCGGTCCCATAGGTGTTCGTGGTGGACAGTTTCCCCCGACAAGGACCCATCATTATAATTTTTTTTGCAAGGATAATCATTCTTCTAGGAGAAAATTGCATGACTTATTTTATAAGTTGCTCCTGATGGATCATTTGTGGAAACACCATATCATTGCTACCTCGAAGCATGGAAATGATACCCTGCTCATCAACAAGAACATTGAAGGCGTGATGCTAAGTGTTTCTTGGTCAGTTATACAAACACCGTTGAATGTGTAATATCTTGATTAATCCTCGCCTCTTTATCTGAATGGTTGGGTGCTTGCTCTCCTACCCTGTCTGCCATGATTCTTCTTGTCCATGGGAAGGATATACTCCTATTAATTATGTGTAATCACAATTTCCTTTCCATTTGTTTGTTTAACCTTTCTTTGATCTACATATAATATAAGCAGTAATAATTTCCTGCTTATGTAAACACCTTGGTGTACAACTCTGTCAGTAAGACCCTGTTACTATTGTTGATAACATTCCGGGAACCACCGGTGGGCGAGAACTTTGCCTATTGGTCCGCCTCGTTCAACGAGCAAGAAAATGGTTCTCTTTGTCCCCCGTCCTTGGTTCCGACATTGATGTCGACATAGCTGACAAGCTATCCACTCACTTGCCTCCCTGTCAAGGCTGTGCAAGATGTCGCCACCCTTTCTACTTTCAACCCACATGGTGGGCCCATAACCCACAGGCCCACGGGATCGAAACCTGACTCTCCTGTACAACCCTGATTCTAATGTATTCTTTGCACTTGACTTCGTGTGTGATTCACGAGCTAAATTCTACTATGTTTCATCCTGGTATCAAACACCATGTTATTCTCGTTGTTCAAGCCCCCATTCCAGCTGCTGTCTAGGCGTTGAATGATGCCTACCCATTTGAAACTTTTGTACCATCGCGTATTGCTCTCAAGGAGTTCACTACAATACTACTCGTGGGGGTGCTTCGTGTATTTCCCAATTAGTTCACCGTCAGGTGCCTAGCCTTGTGGAGATGCGTTCTTCCAAAATTTTCCCCCTTATCGCGTTCGGAGGACGATGGAGATCCCGAAGAAAGGATGACGACTTGATCACGATGACTTCAAACAGAGAAATGAAGACATAAACGACAGGGATCAACCTCTTCGAAAGGGCAGCCAAGACCGAGAAGACTCATTAGGTTGCGCTACCAACACTCACCCCCCTTACTCCACCGCTTAAATCTCGGGACGAGATTTCTTGTAGTGGAGGAGAATTGTGACGTCCGGGTAATGAAGCTACGGTAACCCTCTGCAAATGATGCCACGTCACCTCAGTTACTGTTGATAAAATCGCATCGATACGAAACCGATTCAAATTCAATTTCAAAACCAAGGCGAACAACAAAAGTATTCAAACAATGAAATTAAAATGTTCGGGTCATGCCAGACAATGCATAGGTGAGTATGGTGGGCGAACCAAACTTTTATGAAATGCTTAAATGCACTAAAGTGATTTAACTTATAGTAGCAAACCAAATTGTTATTATGCCTTTACTAATTAATAAAATATCAAACTAAATTAATTGGGGGCTAGACTTTTTGTGGCGGTGGGCTAAACTAAAATACTAAATTAGATGTGAAGTATATATTTTTACAGAACTAAAATAATAGGAAACAAAGATAAAACATATAAAAAGGAAACTGTAAAAAAAAGAAATAAACAAAGGTTGAAAAGAAAACAATATAGAAACAAAAGCTCCCCCTCCCCCACTGGACCTCTTGGCCCAGTTGGATTGGACGACCAGGCCGGCCCAGCCGGCCACTCCCCTTCTCCTCCCTGTTCACCCCTTCCCCGTGGGCATGACCGATGCCCGCCACGGCACCGGCCGAAGCCGTGGCGGCCATCCGGCGGCTACTTCGTCGACCCTTGCCCCGCCTACAAGGCCCCGTCGACGCGCGCAAAACCCTAGTCCCCTCGCAGTCCTTCCCCCTCTTCCTCTGTCCTTGCCTCCTCGTCCAAATCTGACGGCGCCCGACGCACTGGTCGCCGACGCCCCGGCTCGTCCCCGCCAGCGCCCGACCCCGACGAGCGTGTCGCCCGCCGCCGTGCTGACCCCGTGCCTTCTACCTCACCTCGCCGACGCCATCGTCGTAAGCCGCCTCCTCACCACGGCCGTCGCCGTCGCGTCCCCGACCTCCTCCTCAACGGCGCCAACGCGCCTCGCCGCCCTCTTCTCAGCAAACGCCGGTGAGGCCCCGGCCTCCTCTCCCCCTCGCCTCGCTCTCAACACGCCCCCGTCGCCGACGCGCGTGCCCGCAGCCGCTCCCTTCCCGCAGCGCCGCCGTCGCGCTCGCGCGCGCCCGAGCTTTCACGGCTCCGGCAGCAGTCGCCGTCCGCGCCTCGCCCTGCCCGCGCTGCTCCGGCGCCCGCCCACGCGACTGCCCACCGCCGCCGCCCGCCTCACGAACTGCCGCCTCTAGCTCCACCCCCGCCGGCCGCGGCGCCGAGCCGCACCGCTTCCTGTGCTTGCTGCCGCCTCGCCCAGCCGCTTCCCTGGCGCTGGCCGGCCATGCCCTTGCCGCCCCAGGCCATCGGCCTCGCCTGGCCTCGCCGTGCCGCCCCGCTCAGGCCACGGCCGCCGGCGACGGGCCGCGCACTGGTCCCCTTCGCCGCTGGCCGAGCGCCCTATCGGGCGGGCGGGCGCTCGTCGCCCGACTCCGCCCAACGCCCGCCCCGCTTGGCCACTTGGGCCCATGACAGGTGGGGCCCGACCCCTATAAAAAAAGAGATAAAAAAAGAATTAAAAAATATATTAATTAATTAAATAACTAAATTAATTAACTTAATTAATCACTGTTTAAATTAACCTAATCAATTAACTAAACTAATTAAACTTGTTTAGTTAGTCTTAGTCATTGACAGTTGGGCCCCGCACGTCAGTTTGACTCAGTCAACTGACTGGTTGACTACTGACGTCATGCTGACGTCATCCGTACTATTCTGGATAATGTTCTATTAAATTAATTAATTAAATTCCAGAAATTAATAAAAACTTTAGAAAATCATATCTTTTAAAACGTAACTCGGATGAAAATAATTTATATATGAAAGTTGCTCGGAACGACGAGACGAATCCGAATACGCGGTTCGTTCGTCCGCCACACATCTCTATCATACCGAACATAAAACATTCCCCTCCGTTTCATCTGCCCGAAAATGCCTAACACCGGGAATACTTTCCCGGATGTTATTCCTCTTCGCCTGTATCACCGAGCACCGCGTTAAGTCACACGTAGCACCTCGTATTGCCTTGTTATATTCTGTGATGCTATTGTTGGCTCTGTTATTTATTTGTTTCCCCCTTCGTTGCTTATTTTCGGTAGACTCCGATACTGTGATAGACCCCGAGACCATTGATGCTTCGGTGTTCGACTACGGCTACGCTTCCGAAGATTCCTTTCGTCTGCAGAGCTTCCAGGCAAGCCCCCCC
>LR738711.1:500300987-500323225 GCA_902687465.1 Secale cereale | reverse complement strand
CCCCCCCTTGACCACCAGATATCGCCTATCCTGCTCCTTCTTACTCTTGCATTAGTTTACTACTGTTGTTGATCTGATAACTCCTATTCTGATGCATAGCCTATCATTGTAGCTACCATTGTTGATACCTTTACCTGTTATCCTAATGCTTAGTATAGGATGCTAGTATTCCATCAGTGGCCCAACATCCTTGTCCGTCTGCCATGCTATACTATCGGGCCGTGATCACCTCGGGTGGTGATCACGGGTATATACTATATACATACTTTACATGACACATGATGTGACTAAAGTCGGGTCGGCTCATTGAGTACCCGCAAGTGATTCGATGTGGGGGCTGAAAGGACAGGTGGCTCCATCCAGGTAGTGATGGGCCTGAGTTCCCGACGGCCCCCCGAGTGGATCTTTGTGACGGAGCGACAGGGACAGGTTGAGACACCCAGTCGAGAGGTGGCCTGGCCCTGGTCGTTGTCCGCGGTGATTTTCATAATAACACGCTTAACGAGTTTGGATATTTGATCTGAGTCTGGCCATTTGGTCTATACGCACTAACCAGCTACGTGGGAATAGTTATGGGTACTCGACGTCATGGTATCAGCCGAAGCCTTCTTGACGTCAGCGACTTAGCGGCGCGCGCCGGGTTGGACCGCGTAACGCAACTTCCTTAGTAATGGAGGTTGCTAGGTCTGCTCACCGGCCGCGTACGCAACGTTCAGGTGTGCGTTGGGCGATGGGCCCGGACCCCTGCACGCCTAGGATTTAGACCGGCGTGCTGACCTCTCTGCTGTGCTTAGGTAGGGCTGCGACGTGTTGATCTTTCGAGGCCGGGCATGACCCTAGAAAGTGTGTCCGGCCAAATGGGATCAAGCGTGCTGGGTTATGTGGTGCACCCCTGCAGGGAAGTTAATCTATTCGAATAGCCGTGTCCCTCGGTAAAAGGACGACCCGGAGTTGTATTCCGACCTCATGACAACTAGAACCAGATACTTAATAAAACACAGCCTTACCAGTGCCAGATACAACTCGGTGGTTGCTCTCTCACAGGGTGGTGTGCGGGAGGATCGCCGGGTAGGATTATGCTATACGAAGTTACTTGGTGAACTCTTCTGCTACTCAAGACGGAGGCTGCCAGAAGCTTTGATACTTGTTACCTTTCCATCTACTCTCTTCTACTGCTGCAAGATGGAGGCTGATTGAAGCATAGTCTTCGATATGATTAGCTATCCCCCTCTTATTCTGGCATTCTGCAGTTTAACCCACAAATATTACCCTTTACACATATATCATTGCATATGTAGTGTAGATCCTTGCTTGCGAGTACTTTGGATGAGTACTCACGGTTGCTTTGCTCCCCCTTTTCCCCCTTTTCTCTCTCTTCTCGGATGATGCAACCAGATTGATGGAGTCCCGGACCCAGAAGATCCCGAGGATGTTTCTACGTGAAGTTCGGCTTCGAGGAGTAGTTAGGAGGTCCCAGGCAGGAGGCCTTGGCTTTTCGATCGTTGTTACTTTTGTGCTAGCCTTCTTAAGGAAAACTTGTTTAACTTATGTCTGTACTCAGATATTATTGATTCCGCTGACTCTTGTGTTTTCGAGCTTATGTATTCGAGCCCTCGAGGCCCCTGGCTTGTAATATAAAGCTTGTATTATTTTAATTTGTGTCTAGAGTTGTGTTGTGATATCTTCCAGTGAGTCCCTGATCTTGGTCGTACACATTTGCGTGCATGATTAGTGTGCGGACAAATCGGGGGCGTCAAAGAGCCACCCTCCGCTTTTCGCTTGCCATTGTAACGTGTACGTGCCAGATTGGCCTGCGCCGGTTTACCAGCTTTGTTCGCCTTCCCAAACTTGTCTCCGTCTACATCTGGGTACTTGGTGTTATCAGAATCCCCATACTTCACCAAGGCACTCATGAGTGTTCCCATGTCATTGCAATCACGCTTGAGCCGTCCTAACTTTAGATTCAAAGACTCGAACCGGCAATTGTTTTCCAATGTCACTATCGCCGTACTGGGGTTGATACTATTGGATGAGTGCAGGATTTCTGATACTCGCCGCACCCAACTTCTTGTGGGCTCCTGCTCTCCTTGAACACATGTTGCTAAGTCTACCACCGACATCGGCTGTTTGCACCTGTCTTTGAAATTTTTGATAAACTGGCGACGCAACTCACCCCATGATCCGATGGAGTTACGTGGTAGGCCCTTTAACCATGTCCGAGCTGTACCCTCAAGCATCATGGTAAAGTACTTAGCGCATGCCGCTTCATCCACATCAAGCATCTCCATAGCCATCTCATAACTTTCAACCCACGCCTCTGGAGCCAGATCCGCTGTGTAGTTGGGTACCTTGCGCGGGGCTTTGAAGTCCTTGGGTAATTTCACGGTTCGTAAAGCGGGGATGAGACACTGTACTCCAAAGGAACTAGCCATGACTCCTGTTTCTGCGGTGGTGGGGTGAACCGGCGTCGCTTGACGGCTGTGCTCGCGGGCAGTATGTCTAGCCTGGTTCATCACCTCTTGGGCGTGCGCTTCTGCCCCCGCCGGATTATCCTGCCTGTGATGGTGCCGTCTCCGCTCACTGCTAGATGCAGCCAGTTCATCCCAGTGCCTTGTGTAACTCCGGCTTGGGCGGGGGGTTGAATGAATCCTCTCGCGGTTGTAAGAATACGCCTGCTGTTGTGTCAGCGCCATGTCCAACAATTCCTTAGCCCGTCATGCCTCCATCGCCACGGGGGATGTCCCTTCAATGGGTAAAGTGGCCAGTCGTGAAGCAGTGGCAACAATGTTGTCCAACGGGTTAGAATAATGGCCAGGAGGGGTGGGGATGTGTGGTGTTGTCACAACTTGGTGGTTTCGCTCTACGACCGGCGGCTGAACCGACGCGCCAGTCCTCGGAGCTCCTCCCCGGTTTACCTCTGGACGATTACTGGCTCCCGCTCCCGGTGTGCCAAAGAGATTTCTCGCCTCATAGACCGGCAGTAGACGAGTTTGCTGTCTCCTGTACATTACCTCATGTGCAGAATTCTGATCCAACCTGAACCGGAAAGCTTGGGAGTCCAGCTCTGCCTGCCTTGTAGCCATCCTGGCTTTCTCCGCATCCAGATCTTGTTTAGCTTGCTCAATTCGGCCCTTCAGCTGAAGGATCTCCGCATCATGCTGCGCCTTGTCGGCAGGGGCCACTTCTGCTATTGCGAGCGTCGTTAAATTCTCGACCAAGTTGGATAAGACGTCAAAGGACGATGGGGCTTGGCTGCCTGCCCTGGTTCCTGCTGCCTCTGCAATGAACGCCTCGGTCACCGAGGGCTGCTGTGTAGACTGTGATCCGGCCATGAAAACAGCCACCCGATTTGGCGGATCAAAGGGGTCCGAAATACTAACGCCATCGGACACACCCTAAAACCGGTCGTCTTGCAACAGATACAGAGATTCGGTCTCTCCACATGAAGATTCATCGTCAGAATAGACAGCTGTCTCGCCACCAGAATCTGATTCGTCCTCGATTCGTACCCCGTGCACATCTCCGACGAAAACATGCTTCACGGCGGGCTGAATCCGGGCCGATCTCGCACGCTGAGCCGGCTCGATGATGTTGGGGAAGACGTCCGGCTCAGGTCCCGGTTCGCCGATCTTGCCGATGAAGACGTGGATGCCGCCGAAGTGGATCCGGTACCCGTATTCGATTGAATCGGCCTCGGGGCCCTAGCATGCATCGTCGATGTAGATCCGGCCACGACGACTCTTGGTCATCCGACCAACTGCGTAACCATTGAGTCCTTCAAAGCTGCCCTTCAAGAACTCGAAACCATCATGCGATAGCCCCACGGTGGGCGCCAACTGTCGTGGAATTAGCACGGCAGATGTCAGGTTTAGCGGACTTAGGTGTGAGGCCATCGCGCGGGTTAGCTTGAAGTGGTTAAAGCGCACGAAGGACACAGGGAGTTTTATACTAGTTCGGCCCCTTCAATGAAGGTAAAAGCCTACGTCTAGTTTGGTGTTGTATTGCTTGTGCGTCGATGAACATGGAGCGAATCCGCTGGCCTATGTCTCGAGCAGTTGTTTTCTCCCCCTGAACCATTGCCGGGTTGTCCCTTTATATAAGAGGCGACGCCCGGTCCGGTTTACAGAGTCCCGAGGCTGGCTCATAAACGTGTCCGCCTCGGTCTCTACTATTTCTATCTTACATCCGAAGTTACATGGTACGTCGGTTTACAAACCGTGGGCCTTATACATGGGCCCTAAATCTCTACGGGCTACGCCCTCTTTTACATATCTTTACTGGGCTTGTAATAATACAACCTTGTGAGAGTAATCCGGACCTTCATGGTCGGTTTATACCTACTAGTAATATCCCTGACACATCCCATGCGCATAAAGTAGAAGAATCGTTTGCGATGCACACAATCGTTCAAAGTGAAAGGTACGGCGGCACCGCGCGCAAAGTTTCCCTCCACATTTCCAAAATTTTGGCCTACCGCCGAAATATCTACCCATGCCTCCTTCCCCACCCCATTTTCTCCCCGACCACAAGTCACATTTCCCCTATTTCCTCCTTCCTTCCTTCCTTCCTAAGCTATAGCCACTTCCTTGCTCTCTCCGTCTCACATCCTACCGCCGCGGTCGCCATGGTCTTCTTCCAAGACCTCTCAAGCGGTTCCTCCTCCGGTGACAACTCCTTCACCACCCGGGTATGCGTTTCTTCTCTCCCTCGGGCTATGACTTGGAATGAAGGATTTTTACCCGATGGTCGATTTGAGTCATTTCTTCCTCTTGTAGATCCCGAGGACCATCAGTGGCAACGAATGGAGTGGGGTCGCTGAAGATCTATCTGCTCGTTGTCACCATCAATCTCCATGTGTGAAGCTAGTTGCGTTTGAATCTGTGGATAGTGGGAGAAAGTTTCTGGCATGTGCAAAGAAGGTTAGACCCTCTTTCGTTGTTACAAATCATCTGTTAGATATGATTCAGACACTATCACGGTCCCAACCCATTCATACCACACCTTCAACCAAACGCATCCTAAGACTGTGTCACAGTTTGTACCTAGTATCTTAAATTGTTCCCATCTCATCAGTAGTGCCATTAGAAAATTATTTGGCACTGCTTCAGTAGTTTGTGCAGCCAACTTTGGTCCACACATCCGAGCAGCCAAGCTGTAAAATACTAAATCTTTATGGCACGAAGGAACTGGACAGCGGAGCAACTACGTGTTCCGGAGTCCGGGTCCCTGATTTTTTCCGCTGCATCTGCTCGCCAGTGCACGGCACCGGTGCGAGATGTAGCAGCACTTGTCTTTATACCGCTTTTGGCATACATAGTAGATGGCCTTAATGCTATTAGTTCTATGTTACTAAATTTGTGCGTGTACACACCTGTTAGTACCAATTTACTGTCATCCAAACACTATCGCTATGCTGTTGCAGTTATATTTACCTTCCTCATAAAATGTTCAATTTGTTATTTATTGTACATGAGTAAGAACTTGTAGTGTTGTTGTAGTTAATTATAGCTTCTGATGTTCCAGAATTTGGTTGTTGTCTCAGTAGCACTTAATTCATTTGCACATTGATCTTTCTGAGAAGATATGTCATAATTAACATGTTTCTTCAATTTTTCAAAATAAGCATTGGTGATTTTCTATGTTGCTATAAACCCATTTCCCCTACAGTTGTTACTGATCTAGTTTTAAATATTATAGGATGAACGGAAGTGTTCTTACTTGGAGTGGGTTGATCAAGAGTGGCCACAGTCTTTGAAGATGTGCCTAGCGAAGCTCTGGAGCATGTATGCGGAAGAGAACAGACGTAGGCTTAGAGAAACTGTTGTCAACGCTGAAGAATATTTGAAGATGTGGGATGAAAAATGGAAGGTGGAGAATGAGATCATATTTTTTAAATCAGACTTTGCTAACATCGTGTTGGTGAAGGAGGAGGCACTTTCGCAGTTGGCCTGTGTAAAACAGGTTCTTACTGAACTGAAAGCAGAGGTGGATAAGACGAACCTGGATGATCTCGATTAGGGAAATGAATATATGGTTCTAATATTGTTCTTACGAAGTTGAACTAGATATATGTTGTACTGTGTTGTTTTCATGTAGCTATCGTACTGTGATGTTATAATATATTTATGTGCCTGATACGAAATTGGCAAACAGTTGTTCGATATTAAATGTGAATTTGCGTAATACTGGAATTATTAATTGTAAACTGATAAACCTGCTAAATGTGTCATGGATCTTTGCAAACGGTTCTAGCAGTAAAAGCGCTTGTGATGGATAGCCCAATGCCACATTGTTTTCTTCATCAAATCGTGTGTGATGCAGTTGATAAAAGCAAACAGTTAACGAAGGTAGAGCGTGTGTGATAGTTACACCTTTCACACACGAGCCTACACATAAAACTGTGTGGGATGTACATTCGAACGGAAACGTTTTCTCTGGATTGACAATGTGGGTTGTACATAAGAACGGAAACGTATTCCTTGGATTGACTGTGTGTGATATACATACGAACGGAAACGTTTTCCCCAGATTGATAGTGTGGGATGTACACATACCTGGCCATTTGTTGGGCCGGGTCGGGCTTCGGGCCGGGCCGACCAAAGCCCGGCGCAAAAAACCAAGGCCCGAGCCCGGCCTGGCCCGGTCGCCAGGCCTAAAAATCGGGCCCGAGCCCGGCCCATCACGCTAAAAGCCCGTCGGGCCTCGTGCCTCGGGTCAGGCTTCTTCAGGAATGCACAAATATGACGGGCCCGGGCCCGGCCCGGCCCAGCCGACGGGCTCGAAATCTAGGCCCGAGCCCGGCCCGTGGACAAGGTCGGGCCGGGCCGGGTCAGGCTTTTTTGGGCCGGGTCGGGCTGCCCATGGCCAGGTCTAGATGTACATAAGAACGGAAACACATTCCTTGGATTGACTATGTGTGGTATACATACCTACGGAATATTTTTGTGGGATTCACCGTGTGGGATGTACATACCTACGGAAATAATTGGGTTTCGATGCCTCACCCGATCGCACATGAGCTCAGTTGGTGTCCAAGGAGGGCCTATCCCCGACGATTTCTGGGTCGTGTGGGAAGGACCACCCTATCTCCCACAATCACTATGCGACGGTTCCAAATACTGTCGCGGAAAGGGGTTTAAAACTGTTTGTATAGCACCGACGCATACTAGTGTATCAGGGTTTCGGGATAAAACTCATCTGTTACAAAGGCATTTCATTTTTTTAAACTTATTTCAACTCCAGACATTTTATACGTTCAATATGCACCATTCGAACCCACGTCATCAATTTTCAACCCTTTTTGACTTCATTTGCTATTTTTCATGCATTAAATATATTTTTGGACCTCAATGACCCTGAAATTGAAAAGCACTACAAATGAACTATAAAAAAGGTTAAAAGTTGGCATGATATCATCATTTCACCCACATAGCATGTGCTAAAAAGTTGAGAGAGTTACGACAAAGAGTGGATGCGCTTCGTGTACAAATTAGACAATCTTTTTCGAAGTATCGAGGTTTTGGGCTAAAACTTATCTTTTGCAAGGAATATCATTTTTTATACTTATTTCAACTCCAGACTTTTTGTTCCTTCAGTATGCACCATTCGAAGTCACGCCATCAATTTTCAACCCTTTCTAACTTCATTTGCAATTTTGCATGCATTTACTAATTTTTTTTAGCTAAATGACCCTGAAATTGAAAGGCACTATAAATGAACACTGAAAAGGTTGAAAGTAGGCATGGTATCATCATTTCACCCACATAACATGTGCTATAAAGCTGAGGGGGTTGAGGAAAAAAACTGGATGCACTTCGTGTACAAAATGGACAATCTCTTTGAAGTATCATAGTTTTGGGCTAAAACTCATCTGTTACAAAGGCATTTTATTTTTTTAACTTATTTGAACACCAAAGTTTTTTTGCGTTCAGTATGCACCATTCAAAGCCACGTCATCAATTTTCAACCCTTTCTTACTTGATTTGCTATTTTCATGCATTTACTGAATTTTTATAGCTAAATGACCTTGAAATTTGAATAGCACTACCAATGAGTCCTGAAAAGGTTTAAAGCTGGTATGGTATCATCATTTTACCCACATAATATTTGCTAAAAACTTGAGAGGGTTACGGGCAAAACTAGATGCACTTCGTGTACAAAAGTGGACAATCTCTTTCGAAGTATCAAGGTTTTGGTCTAAGACTCATCTGTTACAAAGGCATTTCATTTTTTTAAAATTTATTTCAACTCCAGACTTTTTGTGCGTTCAGTATGCACCATTCGAAGCCACATCATCAATTTTCGACACTTTCTGACTTCATTTTCTATTTTTCATGCATTTACACATATTTTTAGCTTTATGACCCTGAAATTGAAAACCACTACAAATGAACTCTGAAAAGGTTGAAAGTTGGCATGGTATCATCATTTCACCCAAACAACATGTGGTAAAAAGTTGAGAGGGTTACGGCAAAAACTGGATGCTCTTCATGTACAAATGGACAATCTCTTTCGAGGTATTAGGGTTTTGGGCTCAAACACATCTGTTACAAAGGCATTTCTTTTTTTAATACTTATTTCAACTCCAGACTTTTTGTACGTTCGGTAAGCACCATTGAAAGCCACGTCATCAATTTTCAGCCCTTCATGAATTCATTTGCTATTTTTCATGCATTTACTAATTTTTTGAGCTAAATGACCCTGAAATTGAAAAGCAGTACCAATGAACTCTGAATAGATTGAAAGCTGGCATGGTATCATCATTTCACCCACATACCATGAGCTAAAAATTTGAGAGGGTTACGACGAAAACAGGATGCACTTCGTCTACAAAGCCGACAATCTCTTTTCGAAGTATCACGGTTTTGGGCTAATACTCATCTGTTACAAATGCATTTCATTTTTTAACTTGTTGAAACTCTACACTTTTTGTATGTTCAGTAAGCACCATTCGAAGCGACGTCATCAATTGTCAACCGTTTCTGACTTCATTTGCTATTTTTCATGCATTTATTGATTTTTAGGAGCTAAATGACCTTGAAATTGAAAAGCACTACAAATGAACTCTTAAAAGGTTGTAAGTTGGCGTGGTATCATCATTTCACCCACATAGCATGTGCTAAAATGTTGAGTGGGCTAAAGCAAAACTGGATGTACTTCGTGTAAAGAATGGACAATCTCTTTTGAAGTATCAGGGTTTGGGGCTAAAACTCATCTGTTACAAAGGCATTTCAGTTTTTTTAAACTTATCTCAACTCTAGACTTCTTGTGCGTTCAGTATGCACCATTCGAAGCCATGTCATCATTATCAACCCTTTTTGAGCTAAATGACCCTGAAATTGAATAGCACTACAAATGAACTCTGAAAAGGTTGAAAGTTGGCATGGTATCATCATTTCACCCACATAACATGTGCTATAAAGCTGAGGGGGTTGAGGAAAAAAACTGGATGCACTTCGTGTACAATATGGACAATCTCTTTCAAGTATCATAGTTTTGGCTAAAACTCATCTATTACAAAGATATTTTATTTTTTTAACTTATTTCAACTCCAAAGTTTTTCTGCGTTCAGTATGCACCATTCGAAGCCACGTCATCAATTTTCAACCCTTTCTTACTTGATTTGCTATTTTCATGCATTTACTGATTTTTTAGCTAAATGACCCTGAAATTTGAAAAGCACTACCAACGAGCTCTGAAAAGGTTGAAAGTTGGATGGTATCATCATTTCACCCACATAATATTTGCTAAAAACTTGAGAGCGTTACGGCAAAAACTGGATGCACTTCGTGTACAAAAGTGGACAATCCCTTTCGAAGTATCAAGGTTTTGGACTAAGACTCATCTGTTACAAAGGCATTTCATTTTTTTTAAATTTATCTCAACTCCAAACTTTTTGTGCGTTCAGTATGCACCATTCGAAGCCACATCATCAATTTTCACCCCTTTTTGACTTCATTTTCTATTTTAGATGCATTTACTGATTTTTTAGCTTAATGACCCTGAAATTGCAAAGCACTACAAATGAACTTCGAAAACTTTGAAAGCTAGCATGGTATCATCATTTCACCCACATAGCATGTGCTAAAAAGTGGAGCGGGTTACGACAAAAACTGGATGCACTTCGTGTACAAAATCGAGAATATCTTTTGAAGTATCAGGGGTTTGGGCTAAAACTCATCTGTTACAAAGGCATTTCATTTTTTAAAACTTATTTCAACTCTAGACATTTTGTACATTCAGTATTCACCATTCGAAGCGACGTCATCAATTTTCAACCATTTTTGACTTCATTTGCTATTTTTCATGCATTTACTGGCTTTTTTTTAGCTAAATGACCCTGAAATTGAGAAGCACTACAATTGAACTCTTAAAAGGTTGAAAGTTAGCATCGTATCATTATTTCGCCCACATAGCATGTGCTAAAAAGTGGAGAGGGTTCCGACAAAAACTGGATGCACTTCGTGTACAAAATGGAGAATCTCTTTCGAAGTATCAGGGTTTTGGGCTAAACCTCATCTGTTACAAAGGCATTTCATTTTTTTTAAACTTATTTCCACTCCAGACTTTTTGTGCGTTCAGTACGCACCATTCGAAGCCACGTCATCAATTTTCAACCCTTTCTAACTTCATATGCTATTTTTCATGCATTTACTGATTTTTTGAGCTAAATGACCGTGAAATAGAAAAACACTGCCAATGAACTCTGAATATATTGAAAGCTGGCATGCTATCATCATTTCACCCACAAACTATGTGCTAAAAGTTGAGAGGGTTACGACAAAAACTGGATCCACTTCGTGTACAAAAATGGACTATCTCTTTCGAAGTATCAAAGTTTTGGGATAAAACTCATCTGTTACAAAGGCATGTCTTTTTTAAAAACTTATTTCAACTCCATACTTTTTCTGCGTTCAGTATGCACCATTCGAAGCCATGTCATCAATTATCAATCCTTTCTAACTTCCTTTGCTATTTTCATGCATTTACTGATTTTTTTCGAGCTAAATGACCCTCAAATATAAAAGCACTACCAATGAACTCTGAAAAGGTTGAAAGCTGGCATGGTATCATCATTTCACCCACATAGCATGTCCTAAATAGTTGAGAGGGTTATGGCAAAAACTGGATGCACTTCGTGTACAAAATGGACAATCTCTTTCGAAGCATCAGGGTTTTGAGCTAAAACTCATCTATTACAAAGCCATTTCAGTTTTTAGAAATTATTTCAACTCCAGGCTTTTTGTGCATTCAGTATGCACCATTCGAAGCCACGTTGTGAATTTTCAACCCTTTCTGACTTCATTTGCTATTTTTCATGCATTTACTAATTTTCTTTTACGCTAAATGACCCTGGAATTGAAAGGCACTAGAAATGAACTCTGAAAAGGTTGAAAGTTGGCATGGTATCATCATTTCATCCACATAGCATGCGCTAAGAAGTTTAGGGGGTTACAGCAAAAACTGGGTCCATGTCGTGTATAAAATGGACAATCTCTTTCGAAGCATCAGGATTTTGGTCTATAACTCATCTGTTACAAAGGAAATACATTTCTTAAAACTTATTTCAGTATGCACCATTCTAATCCACGTCAAAAATTTTCAACCCTTTCTTACTTCATTTGCTATTTTTCATGCATTTACTGATTTTTTTGAGCTAAATGACCCTGAAATTTAAAAGCACTACCAATGAACTCTGAATAGGTTGAAAGGTGGCATGGTATCATCATTTCGCCCACATAGCATGTGCTAAAAAGTTGGCATGGTATCATTTCAATTCCAAACTTATTTCAATTCCAAACTTTTTGTGCGTTCAAAATGCACCAATTAATGCCATGTCATCAGTTTTCAACCATTTTTGACTTCATTTGCTATTTTTCAGGCATTTAATACTTTTTTTGAGCTAAATGACTCTAAAATAGAAAAGCACTACCAATGAGCTCTGAAAAGGTTTAAAGCTGGCATCGTATCATCATTTCACCCACATAGAATGTGCTCAAAAGTTGAGAGGGTTATGGCAAAAACTGGATGCATTTGGTGTACAAAAATGGACAATCTCTTTCGAAGTATCAAGGTTTTGGGCTAAAACTCATCTGTTACAAACTCATTTCATTTTTTACAACTTATTTCAACTCCATACTTTTTTTGCATAGTATCATCACTTCACCCACATAACATGTGCGAAAAAGTTGAGAGGGTTACGGCAAAAACTGGATGCACTTCATGTACAAAAATGGACAATATCTTTTGAAGTATCAAGGTTTTGGGCTAAAACTCATCTGTTACAAAGGCATTTATTTTTTACAACTTATTTCAACTCGAGACTTTTGTGCGTTCAGTATGCACCATTCGAAGCCACATCATCAATTTTCAAACCTTTTTGACTGTATTTTCGATTTTTCATGCATTTACTGATTTTTTTAGCTTAATGACCCTGAAATTGAAAAGCACTACAAATGAACTCTGAAAAGGTTCAAAGCTGGCATGGTATCATCATTTCACCCACATAGCATGTGCTTAAAAGTTGAGAGGGTTACGACAAAAACTGGATGCACTTCGTGTACAAAATGGACAATCTCTTTCGAAGTATCACGGTTTTGGGCTAAAACTCATCTGCTACAAAGGCATTTCATTTTTTTAAAATTATTTCAACTCTAGACTTTTTGTACATTCAGTATGCACCATTCTAAGCGACGTCATCAATTTTCAGCCATTTCTGACTTCATTTGCTCCTTTTCATGCATTTACTAATTTTCTTTTACGCTAAATGACCCTGAAATTGAAAAGCACTACAAATGAACTCTCAAAAGGTTGAAAGTTGGCATGGTATCATTATTTCACCCACATAGCATGTGCTAAAATGTTGAGTGGATTAAGGGAAAAACTGGATGCACTTCGTGTAAAAAATGGACAATCTCTTTCGAAGTATCAGGGTTTGGGGCTAAAACTCATCTATTGCAAAGGAATATCATTTTTATACTTATTTCAACTCCAAACCTTATTTCAACTCCAGACTTTTTGTACGTTCAGTATGCACCATTCAAAGCCACGTCATCAATTTTCAACCTGTTCTAAATTCATTTGCTATTTTTTTATGCATTTACTGATTTTTTAGCTTAATGACCCTGAAATTGAAAAGCACTACAAATGAACTTTGAAAATGTTGAAAGTTGGCCCGGTATCATCATTTCACGCACATAGCATGTGCTAAAAAGTTGAGAAGGTTACGACAAACACTGGATGCACTTCGTGTACAAAATGGACAATCTCTTTCGAAGTATGAGGTTTTTAGGCTAGAACTCATCTGTTATAAAGGCATTTCATTTTTTTAAACTTATTTCAACTATAGACTTTTTGTACATTCAATATGCACCATTTGAAACCACGTCATCAATTCTCAACTATTTTTGACTTCATTTGCTATTTTTCAAGCATTTAATGATATTTTTAGCTAAATGACCCTGAAATTGAAAAGACTACAAATGAACTCTTAAAAGGTTGAAAGTTGGCATGGTATCATCATTTCACCCACATAGCATTTGCTAAAAAGTTGAGAGGGTTATGGGAAAAACTAGATGCATTTCATGTATAAAATGGACAATCTCTTTCGAAGCATGAGGGTCTTGGGCTAAAACTAATCTGTTAAAAGGCATTTCATTTCTTAAAACTTATTTCAACACCAGATTTTTTGTGCATTCAGTATGCACCATTCGAAGCCACGTCATCAATTTTGAACTCTTTCTAACTTCGTTTGCTATTTTTCATGCATTTGCTGATTTTTTTGAGCCAAATGACCCTCAAATAGAAAAGCACTACCAATGAACTCTGAATAGATTGAAAGCTGGCATGGTATCATCATTCCACCCACATACTATGTGCTAAAAGTTGAGAGGGTTACGGAAAAAACTAGATCAACTTCGTGTACAAAAATGGAAAATATTTTTCGAAGTATCAAAGTTTTGGGCTAAAACTCATCTGTTACAAAGGCATTTCATTTTTTAAAACTGGTTTCAACTCCATAATTTTTTTTGCATTCAGTATGCACAATTCGAAGCAACGTCATTAATTTTCAACCATTTCTTAATTTATTTGCTATTTCTCATGCATTTAGTGATTTTTTTGAGCTAAATGACCCTGAAACTGAAAAGCACTAAAATGAACTCGTAAAAGGTTGAAAGTTGGCATGGTATCATCTATTCACCCACATATCATGTGCTAAAAAGTTGAGAGGGTTAAGGCACAAACTGGATGCACTTCGTGTACAAAATGGACAATCTCTTTCGAAGTACTAGGGTTTGGGGCTAAAATTCATCTTTTACAAAGGCATTTCATTTTTTAAAACTTATCTCAACTCCAGAATTCTTGTGCGTTCAGTATGCACCATTCGAAGCAAGGCCATCATTTTCAACCCTTTTTGAGCTAAATGACCCTGAAATTGAAAAGCACTACAAATGAACTCTCAAAAGGTTGAAAGTTGGCATGGTATCATCATTTCACCCACATAGCATGTGCTATGAAGTTGAGGGGGTTACGAAAAAAACTGGATGCACTTCGTGTGCAAAATGGACAATCTCTTTGAAGTATCATGGTTTTGGGCTAAAACTCATCTGTTACAAAGGCATTTCATTTTTTAAAACTTATTTCAACTCCAAACTTTTTGTGCATTCAGTATGCACCATTCGAAGCCACGTCATCAATTTTCAACCCTTTCTTACTTGATTTGCTATTTTTCATGCATTTACTAATTTTTTTGAGCTAAATGACCCTGAAATTGAATAGCACTACAAATGAACTCTTAAAATGTTGAAAGTTGGCATGGTATCATCATTTCACCCAAACGGGAAGTGCTAAAAAAGTTGAGAGGGTTACGACAAAAACTAGACACACTTCGTATACAAATGGACAATATCTTTCGAGGTATTAGGGTTTTGGGCTCAAACTCATCTGTTACAAAGGCATTTCATATTTAATTCTTATTTTAACTCCAGACTTTTTGTGAATTCAGTACGCACCATTCAAAGCCACGTCATCAATTTTCTACCCTTTTCGAATTCATTTGCTATTTTTCATGCATTTACTGATTTTTTGAGCTAAATGTCCCCGAACTTGAAAAGCTGTACCAATGAACTCTGAATAGATTGAAAGCTGGCATGGTATCATCATTTCACCCACATAACATGAGCCAAAAAGTTGAGAGGGTTACGACAAAAACTGGATGCACTTCGTCTACAAAACGGACAATCTTTTTTTGAAGTATCAGGATTATGGGCTAATACTCATCTGTTACAAAGGCATTTCATTTTTTTAACTTAGTTAAACTCTACACTTTTTCTACGTTCAGTATGAACCATTCGAAGCGACGTCTTCAATTTTCAACCGTTTGTGACTTCATTTGCTATTTTCATGCATTTACAGATATTTTTTGAGCTAAATGACCCTGAAAATGAAAAGCACTACGAATGAACTCTTAAAAGGTAGAAAGTTGGCAGGGTATCATCATTTCACCCACATAGCATGTGCTACAAAGTTGAGTGATTTAAAGCAAAAACTGGATGTACTTCATGTACAAAATGGACAATCTCTTTCGAAGTATCAGGGGTTGGGGCTAAAACTCATCTGTTACAAAGGCATTTCATTTTTTTAAACTTATCTCAACTCCAAACTTCTTGTGCGTTAAGTATGCACCATTCGAAGCCATGTCATCATTTTCAACCCTTTTTAGGCTAAATGACCGTGAAATTGAAAAGCACTACAAATGAATTCTACAAAGTTTGAAAGCTGGCATGGTATCATCATTTCACCCACATAGCATGTGCTAAAAAGTTGAGAAGGTTACCAGAAAAACTGGATACACTTCGTGTATAAAAAGGACAATCTCTTTCGAAGTATCAGGGTTTTGGGCTAAAACTCATCTGTTACAAAGGCGTTTCATTTTTTCAAACTTATTTTAACTCTAGACTTTTTGTACATTCAGTATGCACCATTCGAAGCGACGTCATCAATTTTCAACCATTTCTGTCTTCATTTGCTATTTTTCATGCATTTACTAATTTTTTGAGCTAAATTACCTTGAAATCGAAAAGCACTACAAATGAACTCTCAAAACGTTGAAAGTTGGCATGGTATCATCATTTCACCCACATCGCATGTGATAAAAAGTTGAGTGGGTTCAGGCAAAAACTGGATGCATTTCGTGTACAAAATGGACAATCTCTTTCTAAGTATTAGGGTTTTGGGCTAAAATTCACCTGTTACAAAGGCATTACAATTTTTAAAACTTATTTCAATTCCAGACTTTTTGTGCGTTCAGTATGCACCATTCGAAGCCACGTCATCAAGGTTCATCCCTTTCTAACTTCATTTGCTATTTTTCATGCATTTACTGATTTTTTGAGCTAAATGACTCTGAAATAGAAAAGCACTACTAATGAACTCTGAATAGATTGAAAGCTGGCATGGTATCATCATTTCACCCACATACTATGTGCTATTAAGTTGAGAGGGTTACGTCAAAAGCTGGATTCACTTCGTGTACAAAAATGGACAATCTCTTTCGAAGTATCAAGGTTTTGGGCTAGAACTCATCTGTTACAAAGGCATTTCATTTTTTAAATCATATTTCAACTCCATAATTTTTGTGCGTTCAATATTCACAATTCGAAGCAACATCTTCAATTTTCAACCCTTTCTTACTTTATTTGCTATTTTTCATGCATTTACTATTTTTATTGAGCTAAATGACACTGCAACTGAAAAGCACTACAAATGAATTCTTAAAAGGTTGAAAGTTGGCATGGTATCATCAATTCACCCACATATCATGTGCTAAAAACTTGAGAGGGTTAAGGAAAAAACTGGATGCACTTCGTGTACAAAAGTGGACAATCTCTTTTCGAAGTATCAAGATTTTGGGCTAATACTCATCTCTTACAAAGTCATTTCATTTTTTAGCTTATATAAACTCTACACTTCTTGTATATTCAGTATGCACCATTCGAAGCGACATCGTCAATTTTCAACTGTTTCTGACTGCATTTGCTATTTTTCATGCATTTACTGATTTGTTTTGTGTTAAATGACCCTGAAACTGAAAAGCACTACAAGTGAACTCTTAAAAGGTTGAAAGTTGGCATGGTATCATCAATTCACCCACATATCATGTCCTAAAAACTTGAGAGGGTTAAGGAAAAAACTGGATGCACTTCGTGTACAAAATGGACAATCTCTTTCGAAGTATCAGGGTTTGGGGCTAAAACTCATCTGCTACAAAGGCATTTCATTTTTTTGAACTTATCTCAACTCCAGACTTCTTGTGCATTCATTATGCACCATTCGAAGCCATGTCATCATTTTCAAACTTTTTGAGCCAAATGACCCCGAAATTGAAAAGCACTACAAATGAACTCTTAAAAGGTTGAAAGTTGGCATGGTATCTTCATTTCACCCACATAGCATATGCTATAAAGTTGATGGGTTTACGGAAAAAACTGGATGCACTTCGTGTACAAAATGGACAATCTCTTTGAAATATCATGGTTTTGGGCTAAAACTCATCTGTTACAAAGGCATTTAATTTTTTTTAACTTATTTCAACTCCAAACTTTTTGAGCGTTCAGTATGCACCATTCGAAGCCACGTCGTCAATTTTCAACCCTTTCTTACTTGATTTGCTATTTTTCATGCATTTACTAATTTTTTTGAGCTAAATGACCCTGAAATTAAAAAGCACTACAGATGAACTCTTAAAAGGTTGAAAGTTGGCATGGTATCATCATTTCACCCACATAGTATGTGCTAAAAAGTTGAGAGGGTTAAGGGAAAAACTGGATGCACTTCGTGTACAAAATGGACAATCTCTTTCGAAGTATCAGGGTTTGGGGCTAAAACTCATATGTTACAAAGGAATATCATTTTTTATACTTATTTCAACTCCAAACTTTTTGTTCGTTCAGTATGAAGCATTTGACGCCACATCATCAATTTTCAACCCTTTCTCACTTCATTTGCTATTTTTCATGCATTTACTGATTTTTTGAGCTAAATGACCCTGAAATAGAAAAAAGCACTACCAATGAACTCTGAATAGATTGAAAGCTAGCATGCTATCATCATTTCACCCACATACTATGTGCTATAAAGTTGAGAAGGTTACGGCAAAAACTGGATGCACTTCATGTATAAAAATGGACAATCTCTTTCGAAGTATCAAGGTTTTGGGCTAAAACTCATCTGTTACAATGGAATTTCATTTTTTTTAAACTTATTTCAACTCCATACATTTTGTGCGTTCAGTATGCACAATTCGAAGCAACGCCATCAATTTTCAACCCTTTCTTACTTGATTTGCTATTTTTCATGCATTTACTGATATTTTTGAGCTAAATGACCCTAAAACTGAAAAGCACTACAAATGAACTCTTAAAAGGTTGAAAGTTGGTATGGTACCAGCAACTCACCCACATATCATGTGCTAAAAAGTTGAGTGGGTTAAGGAAAAAACAGGATGCACTTCGTGTACAAAATAGACAATCTCTTTCGAAATATCAGGGTTTGGGGCTAAAACTCATCTGTTACAAAGGTATTTCATTTTTTTAAACTTATCTCAACTCCAGAATTCTTGTGCGTTCAGTATGCACCATTCGAAGCCATGTCATCATTTTCAACCCTTTTTTGTGCTAAATGACACTGAAATTGAAAAGCACTACAAATGAACTCTGAAAAGGTTGAAAGTTGGCATGGTATCATCATTTCACCCACATAGCATGTGCTATAAAGTTGAGCGGGTTGAGGAAAAAACTGGATGCACTTCGTGTACAAAATCGACAATCTCTTTGAAGTATCATGGTTTTGGCGTAAAACTCATCTGTTACAAAAGGCATTTTTTTACTTATTTCAACTCCAAACTTTTTGTGCGTTCAGTATGCACCATTCGAAGCCACATCATCAATTTTCAACCCTTTCTTACTTGATTTGCTATTTTTCATGCATTTACTAAATTTTGAGCTAAGTGACCCTGAAATTGAAAAGGACTACCAATAAGCTCTGAACAGGTTGAAAGCTGGTATGGTATCATGATTTCACCCACATAACATGTGCTAAAAGGTTGAGAGCGTTATGGCAAAGCTGGATGCACTTCGTGTACAAAAATGGACCACTACTAGAAAAAGGGCTATAGATGGGATTTACACTAATGGCGCACCAGACAAGTGGTGCGCCATTAGTATATACTAATGGCACACCACCTTCTGGTACGCCATTAGAGTTGAATACACTAATGGCGCACCTGGCTCAGGTGCGCCAATAGTATCAATTTTTTTTCCTTTTCCAAACATACTAATGGCGCATCCAGACACAGTGCGCCATTACTAGTTGTAACAGAGTGCGCCACTACTGTTGTTTTTTTTATTATATTTTTTATTCTTTTTTTTTGCAAAACTACTAATGGCGCACTGTTCCACAGTGCGCCATTACTAGTTTAAACTAGTAATGGCGCACTTTGGCATAGTGCGCCATTAGTATGTTTTTTTTTGCAAAACTACTAATGGCGCACCACCTGCTGGTGCGCCATTAGTAACCTGGGTTACTAATGGCGCATTTTGATGTGGTGCGCCGTTAGTAAGTTGGCACCAACAAGATATTTTGGACAGCCACTCCTACCCACTCACTTTCTCCCCACTTCATTCTCTCCACCTCCTCCTTGTCTCGGGTGCCTCCTCTTTGTCACCTCATTTCCACCATAGATTCATTCAAATTAAGTGGTTAAATTACCTTGTTTTGATAGGTAAGTAAGGGGAAGCTATATTTATGTTGTTCTCCCTACAACAATGTGCACAAGCACTTTTTATGGCCTAGCTAGATCTATGTATGTTCGTGGTGTTGCATATATTTGCGGTGTTGCATATGTGTTTGTGTTTGGAGGTGTACCGGTATTTGAAATGTGAAAGTTGCCAATATTTTGCCGGAATGTTGATTCATTTCCGTTTCGGCGAGAATTTTGGTATTAAGCATTCTTTTTTGTCTTATTTTTAGGGAAAGTCATGCCAAATTTTTTCTTGGTTCTAAAATATCGTTTTGCTCTACCCCGCAGGCGACCATGGTCCGCACGATGACCGAAGGCATCGTGAATAGGTTTTTGAGCTCCGCAAAGGCCGATATGCTTCAAAAGAACGAGACGGAGATAAGATGTCCGTGTCGAAGATGCAAGTTGAAGAGCCTTATTGCGGATCCAGATTCCGGGTAGGTGCGGGACCACCTGCTCTTGCGTGGTTTCATGGATGGCTATCGGTGACAAGGTGATGAAGATGACTACGAAGTCGTCCATGGGGGCCGGGCAAGAAATGAGGAAGGGCAGCAAGACAACCACCGCGGCTCGGGCGGGCGAGAAGACGAAGAATACCCAGGAGATGATCACGACAGTGATGCTGTACATAGTCATCATGTAGAAGATGCAGGACATGATGATGTGGAAGATGCCGGAGCAGACGACGGGCATGATCATGAAGATGATGATGCCGGCGGAGCAGACGACGCTGGACCATCGATGGGCTGGGTGCAGGACCCTCATATTCAAGAGCTGCTTCTCAAGAAGACGGATAACGCAAGAGCTGCCGCCCGAGAGAAAGCCAAGATGGATCAACTGGAGTTAGTCGCGGTTACTCCATTGTATGAAGGATGCAGTCCCGAGGATACCCGCCTGAAAGTAACGCTCATGGCTCTGGAGATGAAGGTAAAACACAAAATGACCGACACATGCTTCGACGAGAACATGTCATTCTGGCACAAACGTCTTCCCAAGGGGAACAAGTGCCCGACCAGTTTTGAGGAGGCGAAGAAAATCGTGTGTCCTCTGGATTTACCGCACGTGAAATACCATGTGTGCATGAACAATTGCATCATTTATCGGGATGAGCACGCGGAGTCTACCATATGTCCGGTGCGCGGCGTCACTCGATACAAGAAGAGGAAGAAAGCTCCTCGAAAAGTGGTGTGGTACTTTCCGATCACTCCTCGTCTGCAGCGGTATTTCGCGGACCCTAAGGTAGCAAAGCTCCTGCGTTGGCACGCGGATAGGAAGGAGAAGAAGTGAGAAGATGACGCAAATGATCCGGAGATCTTTACCTAATAATAAAGAAAATTGGGTTTCAGTTCGTCCGTCCGAAAAAATACCCTAAAAGTTGCTATAAATTACCCACTATGCCACCCGCAAGTAAATAAAACGATTCACTTTTTTTTTAAATCGCCGTCATGCTTTATTAATATATAAACGCTATACCAACATAAGCCACAGACGCATAAGCACCGGGGTGGCTGATGTATCGCTCTTCTAGCCTGGAGACCAGGGTTCGATCCCCAGCTTCCACTTTTTCCTTCACTTTTCTCTCGCACGTCCCCCTCATGTGCTTTCGTGGGCCGGCCCATGTAAGGGCTTGACCCCTCTGTTATTTTTCATTCCTCTTTTTTTGTCTTTTCTCCCTCCTTTAAATTAATTCGGGATTTTCAAAGTTGCGAGTTTCCAAAAAAACAACAAATTATAAAATGTATGTGACAAAAGTGTTTAGGAAATCATAAATTTTTTACAGATCCACAAAATTTTGTGGTTTTGCAAAACTGTTCGCAAGTTAAAAACAAATCACGATTTGGAAAAATGACTGGGAAATAAAGTTTGTTCATGATTTTGAAAAAATGATCCTGTGTACAAAACATATTCGGAAATCTGAAAAAAAATGTCAATGAAATTGTAGAAAATTTTCAAACTAAAAAAGACTGAAATTTTGAAAATGTTAATCTGGAAAAAAATCCATGAAATGTAAGAAAATTTTCAAATAACTAAAAAAACTTAAATTCTGAAGTTTGTTTCGCAATTGTTTTTTTTAAACATCGATTACAAAATGTTTGGTGAGTAAAAGAGTGTTCATGAATTCGAAAGAAGTTAATGCATTTTAACAAATGTTCGTCATTTGTTTTCGAGAAAATCCAGAATAAAAAAATGATTGTTGTTTTGAAAAACAAATCACCGATTCAGGAGTCTTTATATCTAGGATTTGATTAGTTTTTTAGAAGTCTTTATACGTCTAGGCATTGGGAGTGGTTCAAGATCGATGAGATTTTTCAAACTTTTAAACATCACCTTGCGCAACATAATGAGAAGTGTGGTGTGCAGTGGCAAGCTCATAGCCTTGAAATTTGCCATGCTGAATGCATTGCGATCATGTGGATATCACGATCATCATTAGCGACCG
>LR738711.1:500086264-500297188 GCA_902687465.1 Secale cereale | reverse complement strand
CCTCAAATCACGGCTGCTCCGCTTCAACCTCGCCGCCGCCAGGTCCAGCACACCTTCGCCGCCGGCCGGGAGAGGTAACCACTCCGCCTCCTCCTCCCCCCTTCCTTCCTCCCCCTCCGTCCCTCCCTCCTTCCCCTACCTCCCGGCGAGCCCCTGCTGCGTGACCTTGATTTCTGGCAAGGGATGAGGCCTGCCAATTTGTTTGTGTTTACAGAGAGATTACACTTATGTGAACATTGTTTTGTCAACTACTGTATCTATCTTCTCTACAGAGAGCCCTATATGGATGGTTCAGACCGAAAATCCCAAAAATTTGCTTCTCTGTTCCCTTACTATTATCATGTCTAGGTGGCCAAAACGATTACAGTAGATGTATAAAGGTGGGGACTACCCAAAATGTCATGGCTGCGGACCTGCGGTAAACTTTGGTCTAAAGTTTACCTATGTAACTTGCGGGTTGGGAAGGGTCAGCTCATGACGCCCTTATACTTGCAAAATGCATTGGAGATGGAAGGCGGGTTAAAACTTCCTATAGGTAATAAATTAGAGCCATAGCTAATAGTTGTTATTTCATAGAAAAATCCTTCCTTCTTGATGCGGGGAATGCTGTGAGGCCGGGTTTTCTCCCACCATACCGTGGCACGAGGTACCACTTGAAAGAGTATGGACGCGGGAACTGTCCTCAAAATGCTAAGGAGTTGTTCAACTCAATGATCTTACCATGAGTATTTGGGTGCTAGTAGGAAACTTCTGCAATTAAGGTTAATATCGGGTATCGTTTAGGCCATTGTCATCGAATAAGCTGAATGTGTATGCTATGATAGACACCAGATGATTGGCTCCTTGTCATGATTCTTGTTCATGCCACTTATGTTTTAGGTGCTCAATGTGGTTACTGCATGAGTTTGTTATGTTCTTTGTTCAAAGAATATTATTTTGCTTGGGAATGGCAGTTTAGGACATGCTTATTGCTGCAAGATTTTGAGCTCTTGCAACACTACAGTTTATATCTATGATGATGTGATACTACTGTTTATATCTAATCAAGAGCTTGTGATTTGGAGTTCATTTCATACCACTACTTATCTCTAATCAAGTGCTTGCACTGAGGAAAAATATATGTACTAGTTAAGATGAACAAGAAGAACACTGTGTGTGAAGGTCCTCTGGCAGGGTGTAGTATCTGTACTAGTTAGTCCATGTAGTGCCATGTTTGAGACATGAGCTGACAGCGATCTCAAATAGGGTGTTTGGTTGGTTACTTGAAATTTGTGATGTAGATGTTCACTTGCTAGCAGTCCTTTTTTAGTGATGTTTGTGTTCGTAGCTCGTCTTAGTTGCAGAAAGTGTTGTTAGTTGATCTTTCAGCCTATTGATGATCTTTTGCCTTGTCTGTGGCCTTAGTGTTATTTACAATGCGCAAAAATTTGTGAACTGCGTATTTTAAACTGTGTTGAACTACCATTTGTCATGACAGAAATTATTGACATGACAAGGAGCCAACCTCATCTTGTCACGTACTTTGGAGTTCCTTGATTATTGTGTCATTAATGAATGAGATTGTTACTGTTTCAGACTGTGTTGAACTACATTCATATATGATCACGAATATGGGCCAACTGCACTTCATTGTCTTCTTTTTATTGTTTCCCTTCCACCTAATTGCCATTTGGTTTTGGTTTCCTGTTGTAGTAGCACTCGTAGAATACAAAGTAAAAGCATTGGTTTTGCATGTCAGCTGTAGGAATCATGAGGGTCTAGAATCAGAGTTCTTTGTTTAGTAACTGTGGCCTTTCCAGTCGATCAACTTTGTGCTCTATGTGTAGGTCTCTTGAAAGAATCATCAAATTTATTGTGTGGCTACTACGGTTTGGTGGATTTCCTCAGCCTCTTCCTCGATTCTGGTGATTCGATGGTCTCCTCCCTCTCTCTCCCTCTCTTGTTGTGCCCTGAGATTGGTTCGGCCATCGAGACATGGTTCTTGCATGGTTCTCAAGCTAGGTTCTCTGGTATTGCTCTTTAGTATATGCATCGGTAGATGTGTTTCTTGCAGCTTGCTCGCATAGTTTTTAAGTTGTTACATGAAGTTGCACCAGTTCAGTTTGTCCAGCAAGTTGATTAATTGTAGCAAATAATGTATGTTCTCTCAAATATCTGGAAATGTCCGCATAATGCTTTGTCTTGCTACAATAGCGGTCCTCTATAATTTCAATTCTGGTTTTTTATTGTTGTGCTACGAACAAGAGAAATTTCTAGCCGTCAGTTTCCAGTGCTAGTATTTAATTTTGCCTTGTCTGTTGCCAACTGTTTTAAGCACTGTTGGTACGGCATGAACTGGACTTCTTGTGCCAAAATTTGTGAACTGCGTATTTTTACATTGAGAAAGACTTGTAAAGATGATGATTTTGCTAGTTTGCTGGGTTTTGTCTCCGACCATCGTGTCGTGATGATTTTGCAGGTACCCCGAGAGGCCCTTGAGTTTACTGGAATGTCGATTAACTTCCGTTCTGGCCAATTCGGCTACTCCATATGTCCTATTTTCAGCAAAGGTCATGCTGAAATTTTCCGTGAATTTTAGCATGACTTTGCTAAAAATAGGACATATGGGGTACTTGTGACTAATGCATGGGCCGGGGTATCTTAGTAGTTAATTAAGTAGGATCAACTGCCCCTTTATTCTTGCTGCATTAAACCATAGGCCGCAATAGAGCCAAGTGATTAGGCCCAACTTAGAATTCTCCTTACCAGCTTAGATTTTAGGATGCCTCGGTGTCGACAAACCATAACTTATAAAACCTTGGCTTTTAGGGTGCATCGGTGTCGATAAAAACCGAAATGATGAAAGCTTAGGCTTTTAGGGTGCCTCGGCGTCGAAAAACCCTCAATGATAAAAGCTTAGCTTTTAGGATGCCTCGGTGTCGACAAACCCTAAATGATGAGACCATGATCTTGTTCCTTGACAATAACCAACTTTTTGACCAAACTTTTTTCCTATTTAGAGAGAAACATGGCCAACAACGATGAGGCCGGGGGTTCGGGCGAGAAGGCATTCTGGGAGCTGTCCCAGGAGATGGAGGAACAACCTCACTTGTATGAGGACGCCGCCTTCCCCACCGAACCTGAGACCACTGATGGTACCGCCGAGGATGACCCCACTGATGGTGCCGCCGAGGATGCCACCACTGATGGTGCCGTCGAGGATGCCACCACTGATGATGGCGGTGCACGCACAGATGGCAGCCAACCGAAGAGGCAACAGAAGGACCGGCGCCCGACCGTGCTCCACACCGTCAAGGAGGAATTTACTGAAGTGGACTCCGACGGGAATCCAACGGTGCCCGAACGAATAGTCAAGGGGTACTCGCTTCAGCTCGGGTGCATTCTCCGGAGCACCGTCTCGATCAACACTGAGAACCCGAGGCATCCTGACCGAGGGAATTTGCGCAACCTCCTCTTCATGAAGCTCCACGAACAATACAAGTTCCCCGCTGAATTTGAAAACACTAGCCTCAAAGGGAATAAAGTGAACAATACTGCCCTCATGAGGATGAGCACGGCCCTGTCTACTTGGAAAAGCAATGTGAAGAGAATGATCGAGAAAGGTGAGAGTTATGAGAAGATCAAGGAGAAAAATCATTCGATCACCAAAGATGACTACAACGACTTCAAGATCAAGTGCTCGAGCTCCGCAACCTCCGAATCAAGTCAGTGGGGGAAAGAAATGCGGGAGCTGAACTTAGGGGAACACACACTCGGTCTCGGCGGTTACAGAGTGGCGGAGCCTATATGGGACAAGGAGGAGGCGGACCGTGCCGAGCAAGGCCTACCGCCCCTCTTTGATAAATACGGTGACAAGTAGACCAGGAACTTTGTCAGGGCCCGGTACAAGAAGGACCCGAAAACAAAGGAGCTTACCACGGATCCGAAGACCAGGTCACTTGAGCTTGTTCTGGTAAGGAATACACCCACGTGTAATTAGCTCCATATGGTTGCATTCTAATTAATGAAGCCAAATTTCTAAATGGTTCACATTCCTTCCGCAGGGGACTGAAAGCAGTAGCGCGGGGTTGACTAAGAGCAACCCTTGGGACACCACTCTAAATAGGGCGTTGAATGTAATGAAGAAAAAGGATAAGCTCACTAAGCCGACGTCAGCTGGTCGTGTGGCCGGCAAAGGCTTGTCCACAAAATGGTCGTCATACTATAACGCTGGTGGGCGAAAGGAGAAAAAGACCATCTCGGAAAGCTAGTCACGCGAGGTTCAAGAACTCAAGGCACAGGTGGCGCGGATTCCAGAGATTGTCCAAGAGCAAGTGCAACAACAACTCGGAGCGACGATCACCGCCATTGTGCCTACCTTGATCGAGGGGTTGCAGGCGTGGATTTCGGGCAGCCAACAGGGGCCGCCCCCGATTCCCAGCTTCACGACCAGCAACTCGCAGAACGCAACGGCGGGGCCATTGGTGTCTCCGGTGGTGGCGGCATTGGTGTCTCCGACGCCGGCATGGGAGCTTAATGCACCCGGGTGTACGCCGGACGGCACCTCTGCAGCAAGCGGCCCCTCCGTCAACTGCACGCCCGCCGTTGGCGATGCCTCGACATTAGCAGAGCTCGACGCCATCATCATGGTAACTAATTAAGCCTCTCTCGGCCGAGGACTTCATCTCCTTGCCTTTGACTGGGCATCCCTGACGCCCTACATGTTTTCGCAGGGCGCCGCCGACGTTCCGTGCACTCTCCGGTACTTCGTGAACAACGAGTTGGTCGATGTCGCCAAGGGAAAAATCGTTCAACCGGCCAACCCCGTGTTCCACGGTACAAGGATGCCACCCAACTTGTATAGGGTTCAACTGGTTCGGGTGCTGCCAGGCTGCGACGAGTTGTTACCTCCGATTCGACCCGTTGGGGCCGACGAAGATGACGTGATGACCCTCAGCGCCTGCCTGAGCTGGCCCCTGCATTGGCCGAAGAGCCAGATTCGTTTGGGGGCGGGGGACACCACCCCAAAGACAACACCACCAGTCGTGCCGGCGCCAAGTCGGCCCCATGGCAAGACTGCCGCAACGGTGCCGGACATCCCTATGCCACTAGATCCAAACATGCATATGGCACAGGATCCGAATGACGACGACGACAACGACGATGATACATTTGCCAACGTCGATCAGTACTTTGCCGATCATGGGTGCGGTGGCGACTTCATGGGGCCTCCTTCTCAAGAACCCAACCCTACAAAAGATGTGCGCGATCTAGCTAGTACCACAGAGAAACCAAGTTGCAACAGGCGTCGTCTGCCATTCAGTTCTCAGGAGACGCCTCCAGCTGCCGACTTCACCGAGCCTCAGATAGGTGAGGTGCGAAATATTATCAGCCCCAACACACTCAAGAAGGCGGTCTGTGAGCAGAACTCGGTCCCATTACAGGAGAAGAAGAAGGCACGCAAAAGAAAGCCCAACAAGGGTGCGAGCCAGCCGGCACCGAGTACGATCCGTGCTCAGGACGGGCCACCTTCACCTGATGATGTAATGAGGAGGGTGCATGTGGCGGGTAGGCCGATGCTACCGGGAAATATGCTCGATGCTGCAACCGGTGCTATGCGGGGTCTGCATGACAGTGTTCTTTCTTTGGAGAAGCGGCATCTCAGAGAGAAGGATGTGGAATACCCGGTTTTCGCGGCCAAGGTGCCAGAGGGCAAGGGCTTTGTGGATAACTCCATCGGGGGTACGATCGTCCCGCAGTTTGATGACATCTACGCTATGTTGAACCTTCATCCGCTGCACTACACCTTCGTTCGGCTATTTTCGCTGAGTATGGAGATGCGGATCATTTGCGACAAGATCCCGGACATCGTTATAGTCGACCCCTTCTACATGCGTGCCAAGATCTTGGGCAGCGCTGGGGACCGGCAAGTCGCGAGTTCTTACCTCGAAGGCGTCATTCTGGCAAACCGAGATAAGGATAACTTCCTCATGCCTTACTTTCCCGAGTAAGTCCTCCCCTCAACCGCCCCATAACATATGAATTCTTAGATTTCGATCGTTTTTATTTTAACATTCCGTGTTTTCTGCAGTGACACACATTGCACGCTCATCCTCCTAAGCCCCAAATATTCCATGGCCACGTATTTCGACTCGGACCGTCAGTCGAACATAGACTACACAAATGTCAAGAAGGTTCTTGATGATGTTCTCCCGGCTACGCCAAATCTGGAGGCACCTTCACCAGGCCTATTCGTAAGACCGGCAAGCACGTGTTCTCCCACAATACGACGTTCTGCTGCGTCAAGCAGCCGCCTGGCGGTCAGAAGGGTGCCTACTACGCCATCCATCACATGCGGGCGATCGTACGGGACCATCATCAACTTCTGCTACCGAGTAAACTCAAAGATTGGGCCGCGAGCGTGTCGGCAATCCAGGACGCGGACATCAGACAAGAATTCTTTCGCATCCAGTCGGAGTTTGCGGAAATCATCCATCAAGATGTCCTTCGTACCTCGGGGCAGTTCTACCTCAGAAATCAACCGTCCAACAGTGACATCGACACAATGCTACAAATGCAGGCTGACAACGCCCGCGATTTCACGACTCCCACGATAGACGGCGGCTTCATCCATGCTCCGGTCCCTTGAGTCGAGTCCAAAGTAGTGATGCTGTGTCTAGTTCTGAAACATCGATTGGCTCATGTTGTAATTAAACTTTAATGAACTTGTAGTATGTCTCTTTGGTTTCGACTGTTGTTCAACTTAGATGTAATCGATGCTATTAATGTCTTGCTTTTCTCTTCCAATCGTTCTGTTGCATACTTATATATTGCTTATGTATTGTCTGTGAATTGGTACTAACGTTTCGTTTGGCTAGTGCATAGCGATGCCGTCGTATGTCGTGTACAAGGGTAAGGTTCCTGGAGTCTACGACGACTGGGAGTTGTGTCGGAGACAGGTTAACCGATTCAGCGGTAACAGTTACAAAGGGTACACCACTAGGGCCGAGGCGGAATCTTGATACGCCCGCTATCTAGCGGGAGAGGGGAGGGAGCGTTGGGGGAACCGGATGAAGACGAGTTTCATCGTGATGATGCTCATCGTGATGACCGCAGCTCTCTTCTATGTGATGGTAGTTTAGATGATCGATATCGACTTGTAATGTGAAGACAAACTCGCTACTCGTGGTCTCGAGACTTGTAATATAATGTTCTATCTTTGTTCGGCATTTTCAATTCAGAGACTAATATGATGAATTGTATACGGAGACTAATATGATGAATTGTATTCAGAGACTAATCTTCTATTGTATTCGATGAACCTGTTGTTGATGTGTGCTATCTATATTCTGTCCAATAATACATTTTGTAACCTGTGCAAAAAACATAAAATTAAAAAATAAATAAAAAACCTATTATTCATACTAATGGCGCTTCACATCACAGTGCGCCATTAGTATGCCAAAGGATACTAATGGCGCATCATTAAACAGTGCGCCATTAGTATGCCAAAGTTACTAATGGCGCATCTGGCAGTAGTGCGCCATTAGTATGCCAAAGCACCTGGGTATATATGGCCCTCTGGGAGGCATACTAATGGCGCACCGTGGTATATACTAATGGTGCATCTGAGGTGCGCCATTAGTATACCAGATACTAATGGCGCACCAGAGGTGCGCCATTAGTAAAATATACTAATGGCGTGGCACTAATGGCGCACCACTAATGCGCCATTAATGGCCAAAATAGGTGCGCCATTAGCAGGCCTTTTCCTAGTAGTGGACAATCTCTTTCAAAGTATCAAGGTTTTGGGCTAAAACTCATCTGTTGCAAAGGCATTTCATTTTTTTAAACTTATTTCAACTCCAGACTTTTTGTGCATTCAGTATGCACCATTCGAAGCCACATCATCAATTTTCAACCCTTTCTGACTTCATTTTCTATTTTTCATGCATTTACTGATTTTTAGCTTAATGACCCAGAAATTGAAAAGCACTACAAATTAACTCTGAAAAGGTTGAAAGTTGGCATGGTATCATCATTTCACCCAAACAGCATGTGCTAAAAAGTTGAGAGGGTAACGGCAAAAACTGGACGCACTTCGTGTACAAATGGACAACCTTTTTCGAGGTATTAGGGTTTTGGGCTCCAACTCATCTGTTACAAAGGCATTTCATTTTTTATACTTATTTCAACTCCAGACTTTTTGTACGTTCAGTATGCACCATTCAAAGCCACGTCATAAATTTTCAACCCTTTCTGAATTCATTCGCTATTTTTCATGCATTTACTGATTTTTTTTTAGCTAAATGACCCTGAACTTGAAAAGCAGTACCAATGAACTCTAAATAGATTGAAAGCTAGCATGGTATCATAATTTCACCCACATAACATGAGCTAAAAAGTTGAGAGGGTTACGACAAAAACTGGATGCACTTCGTCTACAAAACGGACAATCTCTTTTCAAAGTATCATAGTTTTGGGCTAATACTCATCTGTTACAAAGGCATTTCATTTTTTTAACTTATTTAAACTCTACACTTTTTCTACGTTCAGTATGCACCATTCGAAGCGACGTCATCAATTTTCTACCGTTTGTGACTTCATTTGCTATTTTTCATGCATTTACTGATTTTTATTGAGCTCAATGACCCTGAAATCAAAAAGAACTACCAATAAGCTCTCAAAAGGTTGAAAGCTGGCATGGTATCATCATTTCACCCACATAACATGTGCTAAAAATTTGAGAGGGCTACAGCAAAGCTGGATGCACTTCGTGTACAAAAATGGACAATCTCTTTCGAAGTATCAAGGTTTTGGGCTAAAACTCATCTGTTAGAAAGGCATTTCATTTTTTAACTTATTTCAACTCCAGAATTTTTGTGCGTTCAGTATGCACCATTCGAAGCCACATCATATATTTTCAACCCTCTCTGACTTCATTTTCTATTTTTCATGCATTTACTGATGTTTTTAGCTTAATGACCCTAAAATTGAAAACCACTACAAATGAACTCTGAAAAGGTTGAAAGTTGACATGGTATCATCATTTCACCCAAACAACATGTGCTAAAAAGTTGAGAGGGTTACGGCAAAAACTAGACGCACTTCATGTACAAATGGACAATCTCTTTCGAGGTATTAGGGTTTTGGGCTCAAACTCATCTGTTTCAAAGGCATTTCATTATTTATGCTTATTTCAACTCCAGACTTTTTGTACATTCAGTACGCACCATTCAAAGCCATGTCATCAATTTTCAACCCATTCTGAATTCATTTGCTATTTTTCTTGCATTTACTGATTTCTTGAGTTAAATGTCCATGAACTTGAAAAGGAGTACCAATGAACTCTAGATAGATTGAAAGCTGGCATGGTATCATCATTTCACCCACATAACATGAGCTAAAAAGTTGAGAGGGTTACGACAAAAATTGGATGCACTTCGTCTACAAAACGGACAGTCTCTTATCGAAGTATTAGGGTTTTGGGCTAATACTCATCTGTTACAAAGGCATTTCTATTTTTTAACTTATTTGAACTCTACGTTTTTCTACGTTCAGTATGCACCATTCGAAGCAACGTCATCAATTTTCAACCGTTTCTGACTTCATTTGCTATTATTCATGCATTTACTGATTTTTTAGCTAAATGACCCTGAAAATGGAAAGCACTACAAATGAACTCTTAAATGGTAGAAAGTTGGAATGGTATCATCATTTCACCTACATAGCATGTGCTAAATGACCTTGAAATTGAAAAGCACTACAAATGAACTCTTAAAAGGTTGAAAGTTGGCATGTTATCATCATTTCACCCACATAGCATGTGCTAAAAAGTTGAGTGGGCTAAAGCAAAACTGGATTTACTTCGTGTACAAAATGGACAATCTCTTTCGAAGTATCAGGGTTTGGGGTAAAACTCATCTGTTACAAAGGCATTTCATTTTTTAAACTTATCTCAACTCCAGACTTCTTGTGCGTTAAGTATGCACCATTCGAAGCCATGTCTTCATTTTCAACCATTTTTAAGCTAAATGACCGTGAAATTGAAAAGCACTACAAATGAACTCTGTAAAGTTGGAAAGCTGGCATGGTATCATCATTCCACCCACATAGCATGTGCTAAAAAGTTGAGAGGGTTACGACAAAAACTAGATGCACTTTGTGTATAAAAAGGACAATCACTTTCGAAGTATCAGAGTTTTGGGCTAAAACTCATTTGTTACAAAGGCATTTCATTTTTTGAAACTTATTTCAACTCTAGACTTCTTGTACATTCAGTATGCACCATTCGAAGCGACGTCATCAATTTTCAACCATTTCTGACTTCATTTGCTATTTTTCGTGCATTTACTGATTTTTTGAGCTAAAAAACCCTGAAATTGAAAAGCACTACAAATGAACTCTTAAAACGTTGAAAGTTGGCATGGTATCATCATTTCACCCACATCGCATGTGATAAAAAGTTGAGTGGGTTAACGCAAAAACTGGATGCATTTCGTGTACAAAATGGACAATCTCTTTCGAAGTATTAGGGTTTGGGGCTAAAATTCCTCTGTTACAAAGGCAATTCAGTTTTTAAAACTTATTTCAACTCCAGACTTTTTGTGCGTTCAGTATGCACCATTCGAAGCCACGTCATCAATTTTCAACCCTTTCTAACTTCATTTGCTATTTTTCATGCATTTACTGATTTTCTTTGAGCTAAATGACCCTGAAATAGAAAAGCACTACCAATGAACTCTGAATAGATTGAAAGCTGGCATGGTATCATCATTTCACCCACATACTATGTGCTATAATGTTGAGAGGGTTATGGAAAAAACTGGATTCACTTCATGTATAAAATGGAGAATCTCTTTCGAAGTATCAAGGTTTTGGGCTAAAACTCATCTGTTACAAAGGCATTTCATTTTTTAAATCATATTTCAACTCCATACTTTTTGTGCATTCAACATTCACAATTCGAAGCAACGTCATCAATTTTTAACCCTTTCTTACTTGATTTGCTATTTTTCATGCATTTACTATTTTTATTGAGCTAAATGACCCTGCAACTGAAAAGCACTACAAATGAATTCTTAAAAGGTTGAAAGTTGGCATGGTATCATCAATTCACCCACATATCATGTGCTAAAAAGTTCAGAGGGTTAAGGCAAAAACTGGATGCACTTCGTGTACAAAATGGACAATCTCTTTCGAAGTATCAGGGTTTGGGGCTAAAACTCATCTGTTACAAAGGCATTTCATTTTTTTAACTTATCTCAACTCCGGATTTCTTGTGCATTCATTATGCAACTTTCGAAGCCATGTCATCATTTTCAGCCCTTTTTGAGCTAAATGACCCTGAAATTGAAAAGCACTACAAATGAACTCTTAAAAGGTTGAAAGTTGGCATGGTATCATCATTTCACCCACATAGCATATGCTATAAACTTGAGGGGGTTACGGAAAAAACTAGATGCACTTCGTGTACAAAATGGATAATCTCTTTGAAGTATCATGGTTTCGAGCTAAAACTAATGTGTTACAAAGGCATTTCATTTTTTTTAAAACTTATTTCAACTCCAAACTTTTTGTGTGTTCATTTCGCACCATTCGAAACCACCTCAACAATTTTCTATCCGTCTTACTTGATTTGCTTATTTTCATGCATTTACACATTTTTTTGAGCTAAATGACCCTGAAATTGAAAAGAACTACAAATGAACTCTTAAAAGGTTGAAAGTTGGCATGGTATCATCATTTCAACCACATAGCATGTGCTAAAAAGTTTAGAGGGTTAAGGGAAAAATTGGATGCACTTCGTGTACAAAATGGATATTCTCTTTCGAAGTATCAGGGTTTGGGGCTAAAACTCATCTGTTACAAAGGAATATCATTTGTTATACTTATTTCAACTCCAAACTTTTTGTTCGTTCAGTATGCACTATTTGAAGCCACGTCATCAATTTTCAACCCTTTCTGACTTCATTTGCTATTTTTCATGCATTTACTGATTTTTTTAGCTAAATGACCCTAAATTGAAAAGCACTACAAATGAACACTGAAAAGGTTGAAAGTTGGCATGGTATCATCATTTCACCCAAACAGCATGTGCTTAAAAGTTGAGAGGGTTACGGCAAAAACTGGACGCACTTCGTGTACAAAATGGAAAATCTCTTTCGAGGTATTAGGGTTTTGGGCTAAAACTCATCTGTTAGAAAGGCATGTCATTTCTTATACTTATTTCAACTCCAAACTTTTCGTACGTTCAGTATGCACCATTCAAAGCCACGTCATCAATTTTCAACCCTGTCTGAATTCATTTGTTATTTCTCATGCATTTGCTGATTTTTTAGCTTAATGATCCTAAAATTGAAAAGCACTACAAATGAACTCTGAAAAGGTGAAAGTTGGACCGGTATCATCATTTCACGCACATAGCATGAGATAAAAAGTTGAGAGGGTTACGACAAAAACTGGATGCACTTCGTGTACAAAATGGACAATCTCTTTCGAAGTATCAGGGTTTTGGGCTAAAACTCATCTGTTACAAAGGCATTTCAATTTTTAAAACTTATTTCAACTCTAGATTTTTTTGTACATTAAGTATGCACCATCCGAAGCCACGTCATCAATTCTCAACCATTTTTACTTCATTTGCTATTTTTCATGGATTTAATGATATTTTTTAGCTAAATGACCCTGAAATTGAAAAGCACTACAAATGAACTCTTAAAAGGTTGAAAGTTGGCATGGTATCATCATTTCACCCACATAGCATGTGCTAAAAAGTTGAGAGGGTTAAGGCAAAAAACTAGATGCACTTCGTGTATAAAGTGGACAATCTCTTTAGAAGCATGATGGTTTTGGGCTCTGTTACGAAGGCATTTCATTTTTTTTAACTTATTTCAACTCCAGACTTTTTGTGCATTCAGTATGCACCATTCGAAGCCACATCGTCAATTTTCAACCTTTTCTAACTATATTTGCTATTTTTCATGCATTTACTTATTTTTTTAGCTAAATGACCCTGAAATAGAAAAGCACTAAGAAAGAACTCGGAAAAGATTGAAAGCTGGCATTGTATCATCATTTCACCCATATACTATGTGTTAAAAATTTGAGAGGGTGACGGCAAAAACTTGATGCACTTCGTGTACAAAAATGGACAATCTCTTTCGAAGTATCAAGGTTTTGGGCCAAAACTCATCTGTTACAATTGAATTTCATTTTTTCAAACTAATTTCAACTCCATACTTTTTGTGCGTTCAGTATGCACAATTAAAAGCAACGCCATCAATTTTCAACCCTTTCTTACTTGATTTGCTATTTTTCATGCATTTACTGATATTTTTGTGCTAAATGACCCTGAAACTGAAAAGCACTACAAGTGAACTCTTAAAATGTTGAAAGTTGGCATGGTATCATCAATTCACCCACATATCATGTGCTAAAAGGTTGAGAGGGTTAAGGAAAAAACTGGATGCTCTTCGTGTACAAAATGGACAATCTCCTTCGAAATATCAGTGTTTGGGGCTAAAACTCATCTGTTACAAAGGCATTTCATTTTGTTAAACTTATCTCAACTCCAGACTTCTTGTGCGTACAATATGCACCATTCGAAGCCATGTCATCATTTTCAACCCTTTTTTGTGCTAAATGACCCTGGAATTGAAAAGCACTACAAATGAAATCTAAAAAGGTTGAAAGTTGGCATGGTATCAACATTTCACCCACGTAGCATGTGCTATAAAGTTGAGGGGGTTGAGGAAAAAGCTGGATAAACTTCATGTACAAAATGGACAATCTCTTTGAAGTATCAAGGTTTTGGCCTAAAACTCATCTGTTACAAAAGGCATATTTTTTACTGATTTCAACTGCAAATTTTTTGTGTGTTTAGTATGCAAAATTCGAAGCCACATCATCAATTTTCAACCCTTTCTTACTTGATTTGCTATTTTTCATGCATTTACTGATTTTTTGAGCTAAATGACCCTGAAATTGAAAAGAACTACCAATATGCTTTGAAAAGGTTGAAAGCTGGCATGGTATCATCATTTCACCCACATAACATGTGCTAAAAAGTTGAGAGGGTTACGGCAAAGCTGGATGCACTTCGTGTACAAAAATGGACAACCTCTTTCGAAATATCAAGGTTTTGGGCTAAAACTCATCTGTTACAAAGGCCTTTCATTTTTTAAATCTTATTTCAACTCCAGACTTTTTGTGCATTCAGTATGCACCATTTGAAGCCACATCATCAATTTTCAACCCTTTCTAACTTCATTTTCTATTTTTCATGCATTTACTGATTTTTTTAGCTTAATGACCCTGAAATCTGAAAGCACTACAAATGAACTCTAAAAATGTTGAAAGTTGGCATGGTATCATCATTTCACCCAAACAGCATGTGCTAAAAAGTTGGGAGGGTTATGGCAAAAACTGGATGCTCTTCATGTACAAATGGACAATATATTTCGAGGTATTGGGGTTTTAGGCTCAAATCATCTGTTACAAAGGCATTTCATTTTTTTATACTTATTGAACGTCAGACTTTTTGTGCGTTTAGTATGCACAATTCAATGCCACGTCACGAATTTTCAACCCTTTCTGAATTCGTTTGCTATTTTTCATGCATTAACTGATTTTTTGAGCTAAATGACCCTGAAATTGAAAATCAGTACCAATGAAGTCTGCATAGATTGACAGCTGGCATGGTATCATCATTTCATCCACATAACATGAGCTAAAAAGTTGAGAGGGTTACGACAAAAACTGGATGCACTTCATCTACAAAACGGACAATCTCTTTTCAAAGTATGAGGGTTTTGGGCTAAAACTCATCTCTTACAAAGGCATTTCATTTTTTAGCTTATATAAACTCTACACTTCTTGTATATTCAGTATGCACCATTCGAAGCGACATCGTCAATTTTCAACTGTTTCTGACTGCATTTGCTATTTTTCATGCATTTACTGATTTGTTTTGTGTTAAATGACCCTGAAAATGAAAAGCACTACAAGTGAACTCTTAAAAGGTTGAAAGTTGGCATGGTATCATCAATTCACCCACATATCATGTGCTAAAAGGTTGAGAGGGTTAAGGAAAAACTGGATGCACTTCCTGTACAAAATGGACAATCTCTTTCGAAATATCAGTGTTTGGGGCTAAAACTCATCTGTTACAAAGGCATTTCATTTTGTTAAATTTATCTCAACTCCAGACTTCTTGTGCGTACAATATGCACCATTCGAAGCCATGTCATCATTTTCAACCCTTTTTGTGCTAAATGACCCTGGAATTGAAAAGCACTACAAATGAAATCTGAAAAGGTTGAAAGTTGGCATGATATCAACATTTCACCCACGTAGCATGTGATATAAAGTTGAGGGGGTTGAGGAAAAAGCTGGATAAACTTCATGTACAAAATGGACAATCTCTTTGAAGTATCATGGTTTTGGCCTAAATCTCATGTTACAAAAGGCATATTTTTTACTGATTTCAACTCCAAATTTTGTGTGTGTTTAGTATGCAAAATTCGAAGCCACATCATCAATTTTCAACCCTTTCTTACTTGATTTGCTATTTTTCATGCATTTACTAATTTTTGAGCTAAATGACCCTGAAATTGAAAAGAACTACCAATATGCTTTGAAAAGGTTGAAAGCTGGCATGGTATCATCATTTCACCCACATAACATGTGCTAAAAAGTTGAGAGGGTTACGGCAAAGCTGGATGCACTTTGTGTACAAAAATGGACAACCTCTTTCGAAATATCAAGGTTTTGGGCTAAAACTCATCTGTTACAAAGGCATTTCATTTTTTAAATCTTATTTCAACTCCACACTTTTTGTGCGTTCAGTATGCACCATTCGAAGCCACATCATCAATTTTCAACCCTTTCTGACTTCATTTTCTATTTTTCATGCATTTACTGATTTTTTTTTAGCTTAATGACCCTGAAATCTAAAAGCACTACAAATGAACTCTAAAAATGTTGAAAGTTGGCATGGTATCATCATTTCACCCAAACAGCATGTGCTAAAAAGTTGGGAGGGTTATGGCAAAAACTGGATGCACTTCATGTACAAATGGACAATCTATTTCGAGGTATTAGGGTTTTAGGCTCAAACTCATCTCTTACAAAGGCATTTCATTTTTTTATACTTATTCAACTTCAGACTTTTTGTGCGTTTAGTATGCACCATTCAATGCCACGTCATGAATTTTCAACCCTTTCTGAATTCGTTTGCTATTTTTCATGCATTTACTGATTTTTTGAGCTAAATGACCCTGAAATCAAAAAGCAGTACCAATGAAGTCTGAATAGATTGACAGCTGGCATGGTATCATCATTTCATCCACATAACATGAGCTAAAAAGGCGAGAGGGTTACGACAAAAACTGGATGCACTTCGTCTACAAAACGGACAATCTCTTTTCGAAGTATGAGGGTTTTGGGCTAATACTCATCGCTTACAAAGGCATTTCATTTTTTAACTTATTTAAACTCTACACTTCTTGTATATTCAGTATGCACCATTTGAAGCGATGTCGTCAATTTTCAACCGTTTCTGACTTCATTTGCTTTTTTTCATGCATTTACTGATTTTTTGTGTTAAATGACCCTGAAACTGAAAAGCACTACAAGTGAACTCTTAAAAGGTTGAAAGTTGGCATGGTATCATCAATTCACCCATATATCATGTGCTAAAAGGTTGAGAGGGTTAAGGAAAAAACTGCATGCACTTCGTGTACAAAATGGACAATCTCTTTCGAAATATCAGTGTTTGGGGCTAAAACTCATCTGTTACAAAGGCATTTCATTTTGTTAAACTTATCTCAACTCCAGACTTCTTGTGCGTACAATATGCACCATTCGAAGCCATGTCATCATTTTCAACCCTTTTTGTGCTAAATGACCCTGGAATTGAAAAGCACTACAAATGAAATCTGAAAAGGTTGAAAGTTGGCATGGTATCAACATTTCACCCACGTAGCATGTGCTATAAAGTTGAGGGGGTTGAGGAAAAAGCTGGATAAACTTCATGTACAAAATAGACAATCTCTTTGAAGTATCATGGTTTTGGCCTAAATCTCATCTGTTACAAAAGGCATATTTTTTACTGATTTCAACTCCAAATTTTTTGCGTGTTTAGTATGCAAAATTCGAAGCCACATCATCAATTTTCAACCCATTCTTACTTGATTTGCTATTTTTCATGCATTTACTGATTTTTTGAGCTAAATGACCCTGAAATTGAAAAGAACTACCAATATGCTTTGAAAAGGTTGAAAGCTGGCATGGTATCATCATTTCACCCACATAACATGTGCTAAAATGTTGAGAGGGTTACGGCAAAGCTGGATGCACTTCGTGTACAAAAATGGACAATCTCTTTCGAAATATCAAGGTTTTGGGCTAAAACTCATCTGTTACAAAGGCATTTCATTTTCTAAACTTATCTCAACTCCAGACTTCTTGTGCGTTCAGTATGCACTATTCGAAGCCATGTCATCATTTTCAACCCTTTTTGAGCTAAATGACCCTGAAATTGAAAAGAACTACAAATGAACTCTGAAAAGGTTGAAGGTTTGCATGGTATCATCATTTCACCCACATAGCATGTGCTATAAAGCTGAGGGGGTTGAGGAAAAACTGGATGCACTTCGTGTACAAAATGGACAATCTCTTTAAAGTATCATAGTTTTGGACTAAAACTCATCTGTTACAAAGGCATTTTATTTTTTTAACTTATTTCAACTCCAAAGTTTTTGTGCGTTCAGTATTCACCATTCGAAGCCACGTCATCAATTTTCAACCCTTTCTTACTTGATTTGCTATTTTCATGCATTTACAGATATTTTTTAGCTAAATGACCCTGAAATTTGAAAAGCACTACCAATGAGCTCTGAAAAGGTTGAAAGTTGGCATGGTATCATCATTTCACCCACATAACATTTGCTAACAAGTTCAGAGGGTCCCGGCAAAAACTGGATGCACTTCGTGTACAAAAGTGGACAATTTTTTTAGAAGTATCAAGGTTTTGGTCTAAAACTCATCTGTTACAAATGCATTTCATTTTTTTATTTTATTTCAACTCCAGACTTTTTGTGCGTTCACTATGCACCATTCGAAGGCACATCATCAATTTTCAACCCTTTCTGACTTTATTTTCTATTTTAGATGCATTTTCTGATTTTTTTAGCTTAATGACCCTGAAATTGAAAAGCACTACAAGGGAACTCTGAAAAGTTTGATAGCTGGCATGGTATCATCATTTCACCCACATAGCATGTGCTAAAAAGTTTAGAGGGTTACGAAAAAACTGGATGCACTTCGTGTACAAAATGGACAATCACTTTCGAAGTATGCGGGTTTTGGGCTAAAACTCATCTGCTACAAAGGCTTTCCATTTTTTTAAACTTATTTGAACTCTAGACATTTCGTACATTCACTATGCACCATTCGAAGAGACGTCATCAATTTTGAACCATTTCTGACTGCATTTGCTATTTTTAATGCATTTACTGATTTTTTTGAGCTAAATGACCCTGAAATTGAAAAGCACTACAAATGAACTCTTAAAAGGTTGAAAGTTGGCATGGTATCATCATTTCACCCACATAGCATGTGCTAAAAATTTGAGAGGGTCAAGGCAAAAACTGGATGCACTTCGTGTACAAAATAGACAATCTCTTTGGAAGTATGAGGGTTTTGGGTTAAAACTCATCTTTTACAAAGGCATTTCATTTTAAAAACTTATTTCAACTCCAGACTTTTTATGCATTCAGTATGCACCATTCGAAGCCACGTCATCAGTTATCAATCCTTTCTAACTTCCTTTGCTATTTTTCATGCATTTACTAATTTTTTTCGAGCTAAATGACCCTCAAATATAAAAGCACTACCAATAAACTCTGAAAAGTTTGAAAGCTGGTATGGTATCATCATTTCACCCACATAGCATGTCCTAAAAAGTTGAGAGGGTTACGGCAAAACTGGATGCACATAGTGTATAAAATGGACAATCTCTTTCGACGTATAAGGGTTTTGGGCTAAAACTCATCTGTTACAAAGGAATTTCATTTTTTAGAACTTATTTCAACTACAGACTTTTTGTGCGTTCAGTATGCACCATTCGAAGCCACGTCGTCAATTTTCAACCCTTTCTGACTTCATTTGCTATTTTTCATGCATTTACTAATTTTCTTTTAATCTAAATGACCCTGAAATTGAAAGGCACTACAAATGAACTCTGAAAATGTTGAAAGTTGGCATGGTATCATCATTTCAGCCACATAGCATGCGCTAAAAAGTTGAGAGGGTTTTGTGCTCAAACTCATCTGTTACAAAGACATTTTATTTTTTTAAACTTATTTCAACTCCATACTTTTTGTGCATTCAGTATGCACCATTCGAAGCAACGTCATCAATTTTCAACCCTTTCTTACTTGATTTGCTATTTTTCATGCATTCACATATTTGTTGAGCTAAATGACCCTGAAATTAAATAGAACTACAAATGAACTCTTAAAAGGTTGAAAGTTGGTATAGAATCATCATTTCACCTACATAGCATTTGCTAAAAAGTTGAGAGGGTTAAGGCAAAAACTAGATGCACTTCGTGTACAAAATGGACAATCTCTTTCGAAGTATCAGGGTTTGGGCTAAAACTCATCTGTTACAAAGGCATTTAACTTTTCAAAACGTATCTCAACTCCAGACTTCTTTTGCGTTCAGTATGCACCATTCAAAGCCATGTCATCATTTTTAACCCTTTTTGAGCTAAATGACCCTGAAATTGAGAAGCACTACAAATGAACTCTAAAAAGGTTGAAAGTTGGCATGGTATCATCATTTCACCCACATAGCATGTGCTATAAAGTTGAGGGGGTTACGAAAAAAACTAGATGCACCTCGTGTACAAAATGGACAATCTCTTTGAAGTATCATGGTTTTGGGCTAAAACTCATCTGTTACAAAGGCATTTCATTTTTTTAACTTATTTAAACTTCAGACTTTTTGTGCATTCAGTATGCGCCATTCAAAGCCACGTCATCAATTTTCAACTCTTTCTTACTGTAACATCCCAATTTTCAATTTGGATGTTTACATAGATCATTCATATGGATTCATCATTTGAGCATTTGGAATTTTGTTTAGTTTGGAAATTGATGCAAAGAGTGTAAGCAACACAAGGACCCAAGTGAGAGAGTTGAAAGTTTTGCAAAGAGAACCCACAATTTTTATTATTTTTCCAGGTGGGGTCGGATCAAATATTATTTTTGCCAATTTTCATTTTCCATATTTTAAATAAATGAGACAAGATAATATGACTTCTTCAAAACAGAAATAAAAATGCTGGAATTTGAATTTTGAGTAAAAAAATTGGATTTATATTTGCAGTTTATTTATTATAAATTGCATTAAAAAGTTTATTCTATTTTAGGCATTTTAGTTCTGAAAAATGTTCACTTTTTTCCAAATATTAGTAGGGAACGGTGAAAATTGTTTCTAATTTTTTTATTATTTCATTTGTTTTTATTTTGAATTTTCTTCGCCGAGCGAATTTAAAAAAAAAACTGTTTCGAACTGGGCCGACTAAGCCGAAGCCCAGCCAGCTGGCCCAAGCCGCGCCGCCGCCTTTCCCGCGCCGTGCCAGAGACGGACTCCGCTAGAGTCCTGGCCGCACGCAGCCGCCGCCTCGCCCCTCCGCCAAGAAAGGCCCGGCCCCGGCCCCTTAATAAGTCGAGCCGCCCCCCTCCTCGAACTCACCCCGCCGCCGCCTCGACCTCCGCCGCCGTAGCAGCCGCCGCGCCAGCCCGTCGCCACCGCTGCTACTCCTGCCGCCCATCGCCCCGCGCCCACTCCCGCTGCCCCGCCGGACGCCGCAGCTCCCGCCGACCGCCACCGCCGTCGGAGACACCGCCGCCGTCGCCCGCTCTGCCGCCGACCCGATTCGCCGCCGATCCGCTAGGTAAAAAAACCGTCGCCGGTTTTTTGGTTTTGTGTTCGGTTGTTTTTGAAACCCTAGATCGATTTTTTGGAAAACCCTAGATTTGTTATGTTAGGTTTTATTAAACAGCGAACATCTGTTGTTTAGTTAAGAAAAACGAACGTTCAGTTTTCAGAGTTTTTATTTTTCTGTTATTTTCGTCAGGACCTATCCACGATTAAAGTTTTTACAAATGAGCCCCTATTTTTCAAACGATCACTACTTTTTACTCATTAGTCGGAATTAGGTGAAACCAACGCCAAAATCTTCGTTATGATCTTATCTTTCCAGTAGTGCAACTCAAATCTGCTTTTGAAAGTTTTCAAATTTGAATTCAATTAGATTTGTATTTGAACTTCTTTTGATCATAACTTGAGTTTCGTAACTCTGTTTGAGTTGATTCTTTTTGCAAATCGAAGCTCTTGACCTTAACTTTCTGATAAGGCCAAATTAACTTAATTTTGGTACTGTTAGAGGTTTTTCTGTTGCAAGAGTTATTCGTTTGTTTTCGAGACTTTTCGAGATATGTTCTTCGATTTTGTTGCATGATTTCTTATGTATGCTATTGTTTGATTGCGATATAATTTTCGGAGTGCGAAGCGTGCTACTACGAGTCACTAGATTTCACCGATCGTCAGCAAGGCTTGTTCATACTTTTATCATACATTTCAATACCCAGTTTTTATTGCATTAGTTCTATCCTCAAAGATTTGCATGAGTATGACCTGGATACATGTGGTATTACTGAGTAGTTCATGAGGTAGGAACCCAATGACTTGAGATCAACCCAGGGAATGTACGCTTTGTTACTTATTGCTTAGCCATGCTCGTTGAAGTGGATTGGTTTGTGAAATTTCATTAAATTTGTGAGTGCAATAACAACTAAGGGAATGTTTAAGGTGGCAACTTTAATACACAGTTGGGTGGCTTGGTTGAAGGGCACCTGGAGAATCCAGTGTTGTCCTAGGATATCCCGGAGGAACCATGTGATCATCCTATGGAATGCCACCCAGACTCAAAGGGATCATATATCATTCATGCCTAGAAACTTCCGTGCGCAACCACAAGCCATTATGGGCTCTGGCATAGTTGAGTATGTTGTGTGAGCTCTTTAAGTGGTGGACTAGCAGATGTAGGGGAAAGGAGGTGTACCGACCTATCAAGGGTTAATAATAGTAAATGCTTCTGAAAGACTATGTCTCGATCATCCGATCATGGATGCGGTCTAGTCTTGTGGGGAAAAGTGCACAAACCTCTACAGAGTGTACAATCTATTCATGAGTAGCCGTGTCCCCGGCTATGGACATCTTGAGTATCCTGGTATTTGAATTATGGACTGATCTCAACACTCTATTTAATTAACTTGCTGGGTTATTAATGATTTTGGTTATTTCGGGATTGAGATGGAGGAACCATTTCTCAATATTGTTTAATTTAAAACTGAGTAGTAAATAAAATTTATTCCTTTGTTGTACGGAAAAACTAGCTTTATGCAAAAATAATCTTACAACCTCCACCAACCAGATATGCATATAGTTTTGAAATTTGTTCATCATTCCTTGCTATAGTGTGTTCTTGCCAGCATATTCAATGTGCGCCCTACACGGCTGCAACGTCTCATGTTGCAGAGTTTACCGACGAAGAATAAGGTGTGTTAGGTCGTTGTCATGCACTCAATGTTTGCCGTGGAGTTGGATGGACTCAACTTATCTTTGATGCTTCCACAAGATTTCGTATTAGTTTATTATTGTTAGATGGCCTTCAGCCATATTATTTTAATAAGACTCGTTATGAGGATTTCGATGTAATAAAGTGTGATTGAAACTCTTCTATAAATCCTCGAAGAATTGTGTGTGTTAGCATACCGATCCAGAGATGACACCGAGCATAGAGACTTCGCTCCATTGGGATCGTGGTCGCTACACTTACTTGATTTGCTATTTTTCATGCATTTACTGATTTTTTTGAGCTGAATTACCCTGAAATTGAAAAGCACTATAAATGAGCTCTTAAAAGGTTGAAAGTTGGGATCGTATCATCATTTCACCGATATAGCATGTGCTAAAAAGTTGAGAGCGTTATGGAAAAAAATTGATGCACTTCGTGTACAAAATAGACAATCTCTTTCGAAGTATGAGGGTTTGGGGCTAAAACTCATCTGTTACAAAGGCATTTCATTTTTTTAAACTTATTTGAACTCCAGACTTTTTGTGCATTCAGTATGAACCATTCGAAGCCACATCATCAATTTTCAGTCCTTTCTAACTTCATGTGCTATTTTTCATACATTTCCAGATTTTTTTGAGCTAAATGCCCTAAAATAGAAAAGCACTACCAATGAACTCTGAAAAGGTTGAAAGCTGGCATGGTATCATCATTTCACCCACATAGCATGTGTTAAAAGTTGAGAGGGTTACGGCAAAAACTGGATGCACTTCGTGTACAAAAATGGACAGTCTCTTTCGAAGTATCAAGGTTTTGGGCTAAAACTCATTTGTTACAAAGGCATTTCATTTTTAAAACTGCCGTGGAATTGTCACGGCAGATGTCCTAGTGTGAGGACTTAGTTGTGAGGCCAACGCATCTATGTGGTAGCTTGAGAGGGGTTGAGCGGAATCGATAGACGCAACACAAGACAAGGATTTAGACAGCTTCGGGCCCCGGGAAACATCATCTGGTAACAACCCTACATGTTGTTTGTGGCTTGGTCTCATTATCATCACGAGAGAGTCACCGGTAAACCGACTCTTTGTGTCTAGCCCTAGAGATAGTTTATTCTTGCTTCTCCCTCTCTTTGGGGAGCTCTGCCCCTCCTTATATATGTTGAAGGGGTGGCTCACATGACTAGTCCTAGTAGGATTAGGATTACTCTATTACAAGTGGAGTCTTAGTCTTGCTTCATTTGTAAGAGAATATTCCTTGTGCTTTCCTCATAAACCGGCCCACCATAAGATGAACCGGCCTTCCATAAACCGCCTTCCGGGCCACCGGGTCTTGTCGTTCCTCTGACCCGCTCACCGGGTCACCCATGAGTCGCCCACTCCGGCTGGGTTATACTTCCGGCCGGTTTACGTCGTGGGGTATATCCCCGACATTAGCCCCCAGTTTAATTTGGATTTATCCATGTTAAACTGATCTACAACATAAACACCAGAACAAATTTGGCGGCTTGTGCTCCGGGTTTAAAAATTCTTGTAAACCGGCACCTGGCCAACCTTAAGTCCTTGTCCTTTCCTTCTTCTAGAAAATCCGAGTCTATAGACTAGCTTCATAATCAATTTGCTTGCAGAAGATATTTTGTAAATAAAGAACCCATTTGAATCGGCCTTCAATGCTCTGATTTGGCAAAAATATTTGCCTTCAAATATTCAACGTATATTCAGCCGGTTTGAAAATGTAGAAACTTGCCAGTTTATGATTGCCAAAATTGCCGGGTTATAAAAACTGATGATCCCATGTCATGACTGTTTATAGACGCCGGGTTATGATTGTCACCAACGCCGAATCACACAATTAATCTTCTTGATTTGCCCAAAACTGAGAATTTGAAGATGTTCCTCCTTTATATGCATATTACCTGTAGCCCCGAAGTCTTAAGAGGAGAACATAGTGATAGCTTAAGACTTGTTTCAATATAAATGTTGCAACCTTGAAGAAATCCAGATTGTTCATCCTAGTCACTAGTAAAAATTGAATACTCCATATTATGTAGCCCCCAAGTACTGGGTTATCATGCTTGCAGCAACCTGGGACTTGTAATTGCCTGATGCTCCAAAACTTCAACCAATGTAGCCCCCAAGGGCCGGGTCATTATGTAATAATGAGAAGGGACTTTATAACTATGATCATGCTTCATTGAAATAGTATCATATGATGTAACTCCACCATGGGGCTTTGAACCCACGTCCACAAGGTTAAGAGCTTTGTGCTTTACCAACTGAACAATGGACCTTTCAATATGATGGTTTTAAGACTTGTGTACCTTGAATTGTTGACAGGAGCAATTGGTAGCCTCCAGGGGCCGGCTCTTTACAATGTGATGAGTCGGGTCTTCAATAAGGTAAGAAAAAAAATGACTTTGCATTAGTCCCCAAGTGTCATGGTGCATGCTTGCAGCGACATGAGACTTGCCTATTTGATGTAATCTCAATTTGAATAATATAGCCCCCAAGTGTCGCGTCGTAAGCCTGAAGCGACTCGGGACTATTACTTTGTAGAATAAATCATACCCCTTGATAAAATAATATCCATTGCGCTGAAGCAACTTTGAAAACCTCAATCATAATATTGGTTATTGATAACCATGATAAAAATCCAGCCATGTTGGCTATTTAAAGATTTGAATAATATAACCCAGCTTGAAAACTGGATCCAGTGATATTTGATCACACTGTTGGTTTTACCAAGCCAGTGTATTAAGGGTGATAACCCAAAATTTGAACCTTGGTTATTATCATGGATTGTCAGTTTATAAACAAAACCAGGCCGGGTTAATAAACACCGGTCATTAACTTATCTCATACTGGCGACTTATAGTCGAAAGCCAGGTCGGGTTAATAAACACCGGTCAATATCTTATCTCATACTAGCGACTTATAGTCAAAAGCCAGGCCAGGTTAATAAACACCGATCATTATCTTATCTCATACTGGCGACTTATAGTCAAAAGCCAGGCTAGGTTAATAAACACCGATTTTTCGTAAGATGTTGTGAAACTCAATGAAAGAGAAAAATCTATCGAATAAAGTCATGAAAAGGTGCGATGCTTTTCATGGGCTGCCAGGCCCAAAATCGAGGCTTTTCATGGGCTGCCAGGCCACTGAGTTAAACCATTTTGCAAAGCCTTTTAAGATGGACCTAACGTTAACCAATCGTCGTTTTAACTTTGACAAGTTCATGGTCTGTATAAGATTGACTTGCCAAATGTTCGGCGGGTCATACCAGGATTACTTGGGCGGAGTGACTTACTTGATGAAGGAAGGTTAACCCGGCGTTTTAGGTGAATACACCTGGCTTCCAAGCTTGGCTTGATAGCCTATTACAAAGGTGTTAAAAACTCTTAGTTGTCGTGCAAAAAGAGCCCCCAGGTAACATTTTGAGCTGTGCTTAGTGGGTGCCTATGCTTGAGTTGTGATGTGCAACAAACTCTCTTTGGCCCCTTATGATAATATTGGCTTGATAGCCGGATTACCGAAGTAACCAGAGCTGTGCTCTTATGATAATATTGGTTTGATAGCCGGATCAAGAGGGTAGTCAGAACTCCGCTTTATAAACAGAAGCCCCCAAGTGATATATTGCTGAGCTGTGCTCGTCGGGTACCTATGTTTGAGTTGTGCTGTGCAACAAACTCTCTTTGTTCCTTTAATTTTTCCTGAGAACTCGAACTTGCGAGAGATTATTCTTTTGAACCGGAAATTCTTAAACCGCATATTGAGAGCATAAAAGCTTTGTGGGAGACATCTTTCTCTTGAACCGAAATCTTCATTTTCAGCCAGAATTTTTCTGACGGCCTTTAAACATGAACTTGCGAGAGATTAATTCTTTTCAAATCGGAGATTCTTAAACCGAATTTGAGAGCTTCATAGCTTTGTAGGAGACAGATTTCCCTTGAACCGGATTGTAAACCGGATATTTGAGAGCTGCAGTAAGACTGATGTCCCTTGAGCCGGATTTTAAACCGGATTCCTTTCTGATGACCCGAAAACTTCTTCATTGATCCGGGATTTTGTAATTGTCATATACTTTTTAAGTCGGAAATTTTCTGGCGGCCTTTAAATTCTCATCAATATAGCAGTTTCCTCTGGGACCGGGTTATCTTTCCCTCCATCGTCCTGTGGTTCTTAAATTTACTGAAACTGGCAAGATTTTTTGAGTCATGTCATCGTAGCCCCCGAGTCTTAAGACGACTCGAGGAGTTGTCTTGACATTCTATATATTTGACCATAAAAGAAGGTGTATATCATTGGTATTGATAACGAAGTGAATCCACAGAAGGTTGAGGTGACTACAGCGGGTTATAAATGATCATGTACGAGCCATGTCAACAACTCGGCCAATGGTTGCTTCCAACTGGCGATTCGAAGTTTAACCAAACAGTAGTGGCGGCGACTTGTGCGCTGCCCATTGAGCCACCCAGTGCAGACGGCGGTTGATAGCATATGATAATTTGCCTCCATTTTGATGAAAGAAAACCGGGCTACCCAAGCTGTGACTCGCTCATACTCAATAAACAGCTCATGCAGACAGGTGCGACCCAGTATGTTGATGTAGACTAGGCCACAATAGTCGGACAGCAAAGACGACCGCAACATCAGAGGTGATACAGATAAATGAGTTGGCCACGACATTGTAAACCGGCGCAGACGGGTGAGTTGGCCTTTAAATTTGTACCAATATGGCGGGTTAGGGTCCTGCATTAGATAACTTTACAGACCGGAGTAATTGCTCTTTTAAGAAAGTGATATATAATATAAAAATATACTGGATGGATTTCACCTGACATCTTTAGGCAAAAAAATTGTACACCGTGGAGTTGATCATCACCACGGTGAAACTGAAACCAATCACGGCCGAGTCGGCTATAGGAGCAAAGAGATGAGTCGGCCGCAATATTATAGGCCGGTGCGGACGGGTAAGTTGTCATCTTTGTTGTAAACCGATGCGATCGCGAGAGACGGCCACGGTGTGATAAACCGATGCGGTCACGAGATACGGCCACCGCGATGTAAGCCGGTTAGGGGTCCGTTGAATAACAACCGCCTGTGCTAAATGATGTTGGCGTGCCTCCATCTCCACGGTATAATATTACTTTGTAATGAATAATTCTCCTGCATATAAAATAGAGCAGGGCAAAATAGTTTTTCTCGGATGAATTAATATGTGCTTAAAAATAAAATAGGGTAAATAGCACCTGGTATTTTTTGTTGTATGTAGGTGCGGCCATCTGTAGGTGCGGCAACAACAACTAGCAGCTCGGACATGAAACTGAGCTTGGGGCAGACTGAGAACGGCAGCAGCTCACGATGACAGGGTCGATTCAGCAGAAAATCCGAGGCGAAAAATTGGCCGCGGCAACTTGAGGCGATCTGTCAACGAGGCGGAGATGAAGGTGGCTCGATAGCAGAGACCAAGCGCGTGTTCCAATCCGGTTCGGCCGTCGATGTTGCTTCCCCCGTACACGTAGCAGTGGGTACGATACCTTGCAACTTGACGTGATGAGTACTAATCAAAATACTAGTACTTAAGTGGATGAGCTACTTTACTCCTGCCAAAAAAGGTTCTAGCTAACACGGGGATTGATGCCCCTAACGACTGTTGGCTGCCTTCGTTTTTTTATGATTGTGGAAATCTTAGAATAGACATAGCAATGCATGGGTGTGGCGGCGTCATACAATAGCTTGTAGTACAAACCGATCTCCGATCGGCGGCGGCGCACGGATGAAACCCTTATTTCTCTCGATCTCAATATCTTATAGGCCGAGTTATCCAGAAAACTGCTCAGCGCCGGATCTTCTTCATCTGTCCAATTGCGAGCTTCTCGATCCCCGAAGAGATCCCTCCAGGAACTCATCACCACCGTGCGCATGGCCCCACGGTGGGCGCCAACTGTCGTGGAATTGTCACGGCAGATGTCCTAGTGTGAGGACTTAGTCATAATGCCAACGCATCTATTTGGTAGCTTGAGAGGGTGTCGGTGTACTAATGTAGGGGTACCTTAGTATCCCAACTTGTGCACGGGCAGTAGCAGCGTCCCGTGGCTGGGCTCGCCACGCGCCCGCCAAGGCCCACTATGGTTCCTTTGGAGCCATTCAAGAACAAAGTACTCAAGTTAAAGAAACAAGACCCCGGCAAGAGGAGCTTGCCGGGAAGGCCGCTCCAGGCTCAAAACCACCCCTTTGGCACAAGACCCTGGCAAGAGGAGCTTGCCAGGAAGGCCAAAACATGGCATTTCAGGAGACTTGCCGTGGCGCATCGCACGCCCCGGCAAGGCCCGGAGAGCGACAAGTTAACAACCGCGGCAAGGTGCAAGCCGCGGCAAGCTTCCACTACGTGCCCGCGCTCGAGCTCATCCGGCCATGCGTCGCACTGGGGCCCTTCCAGGTGCACGTGGTGGAAGGCTGTGCAGCCTAGGGTACACGGTGGCGAGCTGCGATGACGAGGCCACCATCGTGGCGGACGGAGACGCCCTGACGGACGCTTTTTTCACTGATTAGGGCGACAGCGACGGGCATTTAATGCCCTTGTCCCCTGTCGCCAGGGTTAGGTATAGAGCACTATGCATACACTGTTCCAACTACCACCATTTTTACATTTTTACCCTCGGGCGCGTTGCCACCTGTCGGTGACCCCTTTCGACCTATAAAAGGAGGCCCATGCGCAACGTAGAGGGGGATCCGATCTTCGATCACTCTCACGCTCGGTGTTGCTAGCGACAAGCACTGTAGCCTTCCTTGCTCCCGAGCTAAGAACACAATACAAACCAAGGCAGGAGTAGGGTTTTACGCATCCGTGCGGCCCGAACCTGGGTAAACTGCTCGCGTGCACGCTTCGATCCGCTCTTTGTGCATCCTCCGCCCCCTTGCCGTACCGAAAAGGGGCTCCGGTCCCATAGGTGTTCGTGGGCGATCAGTTTCCCCGACATCTTTGGCGCGCCAGGTAGGGGGAGCGTCGAGGTTGTGTGAACCCGATCCGGCGTTCACGCGAGCGAAAACTTCAGCAGCTTCATCAACTTCGTCGACTACATCGACATGCCGCCGAAGAAGAAGGCTTCGGAGATAGCAGGCCCGTCCGCGTCGATCCCGCCGCCACCGGAGCCAACGGTCGGTGGGGTAGACGCTGGCGGAAGGACGGACGCCGGCGAGGAAACTCACGGCGCCGCCAAGTCCAAAGACAAGACGGACGACCGGGCGCACTCCAAGACCTCGACGTCCGTGCACGCACCACGCCCCTCTCAGGAGGTGCCGGACCAGCAGCGACGTGGTACCCAAGGTACCATACGCTTGCTGGGACAAGGTCAAGCTGGCGGGTCACGGGACGCTCAAGGCCAACGTGCTGGCACGAGCCAGGCGCGGTCGCCGGGACGAGACCCTGCTCCTTCTAACGCAGTTAGAAGTCCGAGCATATCTCGCTCCTCGCACCGCTCGCCACCGCTCCCCTCCACTCCAGCAGAAGCTCTAGCTCGAGCTCAGCTGCTCCTCGACTTCCCTCCAGCGGCAGACAAGGTCGAAGACTAGAGGGCCACCATCCAGAGCCTCATCGCCTTCGCCAATAACGACACTCCGCAGCAGCCGACGACATCGCGGCTGCGACAAGTTAGCCAGGCGCGGGCTGATGGCGACAAGACCGCCGGGGGTGCAACTACCGTGCACTCCCCGCCCCGAAGGCCGAAATCGCCGACTCGCCGGATCAACATCGACGACGACTCCACGGCGTCGTCGGATCCACGAGCTCGCCACGATCAACGCCAAGTCCTCGATGACCGACGACAAGAAGACGCTCGAACTCGCATCGAGCGTCGAAGAGAAGCGCAGCGGCAATCCGACCAGCGCGCTGGGGCCGCTGTCGACATGCACGCGCCCGGAGAACCAGGCGACTTGCCGTACGCGGCGGGCTGTCCTGCGTTCACTCGTGAGCTGCGGCAAGTCCAGTGGACCAGCATGAAAAACTTCAAGCCCGACGTACCCGAGAAGTACGACGGCAAGACTCATCCGTCAGAGTTCCTCAGCATCTACACTATCGCGGTGCAGGCTGCCGGGGGACGAGACGAGAAGATACTCGCGAACTACTTCCCGCTCGTGCTCAAGCCAAACGTCAGATTTTGGCTCATGCACTTGCAGGAGAACTCTATTTCTTCTTGGGCCGACCTGTGCCACCAGTTTGTCGGCGCCTTCACGGGTGGCCACAAGCCTCATGGCCAGGAGAGCGACCTTCATATACTTGCCCAGAAGGAAGGAGAGTCCCTGCGAAAGTACATCCAGAGATTCAGCCGCGTCCAACACAACATCCCAGACGTCCACCCTGCCGCGGTTATCAGCGCGTTCCACCAGAACGTGCGCAACCGCAGGATGAGGGAGGAGATGGCGATGTGCAAGATCCGAGACATCAGTGAGCTTTATGCCCTGGCCGACAAGTGCGCACGCGCTGAAGAGGGGAGGAGACTCCCCGGGGAGGATACTGGAGCAGGGGGAACAGATAGTGAGGATGCCGCCCCGGCAAGGAAGAACCGGCGGCGGAACAACAAGAAAAACAAGAACAAGGAAGTACTGGTCGTTGAGCAGTCCGGCAAGGAGGCTGGCGCCAAGAAAGCTCAGGCTGGTGGCTCCGGCAAGGAAGCTACCACTGTAGCGGCCGCCGACAAGCAGGATGGCTCCGACAAGCAGTACTGCAAGATCCACCGCACCAAGGGCCACGATCTCCAGAACTGCAAAAGGGTCGAGTACCTCGTCGAACAGCAGAAGGCTGAGTACGAGCGACGCGACAAGGAGAAGGCCCAAGGAGGTGGAGGAGAGTCCGGCAAGAAGCGGCCGTTCAATGGATGGGGAGGACGCCGCGGCAAGGCGAAGCAGCGGCAAGGAGATAGACCTCCCCGCAGCCGCGACAAGGGCGAAGACGAAGACGACGATGAAGACATGGACGACGGAGACAACAGCGAGCAGGAGTTCCAGAAGGCTATAGAAGTTCTGTGCATCGATGGAGGTGCCTCTCTGCATACTTCCCACCGCCAACTCAAACAATGGGTGCGGGAAGTTAATGCAGCAGAGCCACCCGTCGAGTCGCGCAAACTCCTGAAGTGGTCCAACACGCACATCATCTTCGACATTGAGGACCACCCTGACCGCACAACTGCTGTCGGGTGTTTGACGATGTTGGTTTCACCAACCATCCGCAACCTCAAGGTCACCAAGATGTTGGTTGATGGTGGGGCCGGCCTGAACCTGATCTCCTCGGCTGTGGTCCGGAAACTACAGATCCCCGACAGCGAGCTTGAAGAAACCGGCACGTTCCAAGGGATCAACCCGGGAAGGAGCAAGCCGAAGGGGAAGATCACACTGCCAGTGACCTTTGGCAGAGAGCTGAACTTTAGGACTGAGAGGATCACCTTTGACGTCGCTGATATCCCGTTGCCTTACAATGGGATACTTGGCCGTCCAGCGCTCGCCAAGTTCATGGCGGCCTCTCATTATGCCTACAACATGCTCAAGATGCCAGGCCCGATAAGCGTCATCTCTGTCCCCGGCGACAAGAAGGACGCGCTTATCTGCGCCGACAAGATTTACCGGGACGCAGCAGCCGCAACAGAAAGCGAGACACTTGCCCCTGAAGCTCCCGGGGGGAAGAACAAGACTAAGTCCGGCAAGAGCTCTGGGGCCCACTCCGGCAAACGCACCTCTTCGGAGTGCTGCGCTGCCGTCGAGGACGCACCATCGAGCTCCACCGGCAAGTGCAAGAAGGGAATGGCAGCTCCGCCTGCAACCAAGAAGGTGTCCGCCAAGGAGGACGGCACTGGTGGTACTTTCACCATCAGTGCCATGCTTGATCCTAAATAGGAAAGTGCGCTCGTTGCTTTCCTGCGGGCGAATGTCGACGTGTTTGCATGGCAACCATCTGACATCCCCGGTGTTCCCAGGAAAGTGATTGAGCACAAGCTTGCCGTTTGTCCTCACGCGCGGCCCGTCAAGCAGAAGGTCAGAAAGCAAGCAGTGGAGCGCCAAGAGTTTATCGCTAAGGAAATCAAGAAGCTGGAAGCAGTAGGCCTTGTGAGAGGTGTACTTCATCCCACATGGTTGGCCAACCCTGTTGTCGTGCGCAAGGCAAATGGGAAGTGGAGGCTTTGTATAGACTTCACCGATGTGAATAAAGCTTGTCCCAAAGATACATTTCCCTTGCCGCGCATTGACCAGATCGTTGACTCCACGGCTGGGTGTGGGTTGCTTTCATTCCTTGATGCATACTCCGGGTACCACCAGATATTTATGGCTGAAGAAGACGAAGAGAAGACCGCGTTCATTACTCCATGTGGCACTTATTGCTTCATACGCATGCCCTTTGGATTGAAGAATGCAGGTTCAACGTTCGCGAGGGTAGTACACACTGCTTTTGAGCCACAAATACACAGGAATGTAGAAGCTTACATGGATGATATAGTGGTCAAGAGAAAGGACAAGGATACCCTAATTCAAGATCTAGTTGAAACTTTTGCGAATCTGCGCAAGATACAACTCAAGCTTAACCCCGAGAAGTGCGTGTTCGGAGTCCCCTCCGGCAAGCTTCTCGGGTTCTTTGTGTCCCAGAGGGGGATTGAAGCCAATCCCGACAAGATCAAAGCCATTGAGCAGATCGAAGCTCCGAATGGCGTCAAGGATGTACGAAGGCTTGCCGGTTGTGTGGCTGCTCTCAGCAGGTTCATTTCTAAGTCTGCAGAACGGGCCCTGCCGTTTTTCAAAATCTCGAACAAGGCAGGTCCAATGAAATGGACTCCGGAAGCGGAGGCAGCGCTGCAGGACTTGAAAAGGTACCTGTCCTCCACTCCAATACTTGTCCCACCTAGGCCACAAGAGAAGTTGCTGCTGTACTTGGCGGCAACCAATCAAGTGGTTAGTGCTGCGTTAGTAGCGGAAAGGGAGGCAGAGGAGGAGCCCACAGCCCCGGCAAGCACGTCCAGCGACAAGCAGGGGGCTTCCTCGACAAGCTCTGGCCCCGACAAGGATGGGTCTGCACAAGTGCAAGAAGAGCTGCGGAAGAAGATGGTGTAGCGCCCAGTTTATTTTATCAGTTCGCTCTTGTAGGGGGCTAGGTCAAGATACTCTGGGGTGCAGAAGCTGCTTTTCGGCCTCCTCATGGCCTCGAGAAAGCTGCGCCACTACTTCCAAGCACATGAGATAACGGTGGTCACTCGCTTTCCGCTGAAAAGGATATTGCAAAATCCAGAAGCTACAGGCAGGATTGTCGAGTGGGCACTGGAGCTGTCAAGCTTCGGTCTCAAGTTTGAAAGTACTTCTACTATCCAGAGCAGAGCATTGGCGGAATTCATAGTGGAATGGACACCAACGCCAGATGAAGAAATTCCAGAGACAAGCATCCCCGTCAAAGAAACGAGCAAAGAATGGATAATGTACTTCGATGGTGCCTTCTCGCTGCAAGGCGCCGGCGCTGGCGTGCTGCTTGTCGCGCCCACCGGCGAGCACCTCAAGTACGTCGTCCAGATGCACTTTCCCAAGGAGCAAGCAACGAACAATACTGCAGAGTATGAAGGTTTTCTTGCCCGCCTAAGAATCGCAGCAGAGCTTGGGATTAAGAAGCTGATTGTGCGGGGTGATTCGCAGTTGGTTGTCCGCCAAGTGAACAAGAGCTATCAGGCTCCGCTGATGGAAGCTTACGTCGACGAAGTGAGGAAACTTGAAGAACACTTTGAAGTCTTGCAGATGGAGCACGTCCCAAGAGCTCAAAACGACATCGCAGACGGTCTGTCAAAGTGTGCTGCACTGAAGCTACCTGTGGAACCAGGGATCTTTGTGCTCAAGTTAACTCAACCATCCGTTGCACCATCAGTTGGACAAAGTAAGAAGAGGAAGCTGATCTCCGGTGACTACTTGCCAGCGGAACTTCCCGAAGCCGCCGCCAACAAGGTCCCCAAGATCAACGACAAAGTTGCTGAGGGACAGTCTGCTCCTGCAGACCCTAGGGTTTGTACAGTGGAAGCAGGCGTTCCCGACAAGTTTTGCCCCGGCAAGCTTGCCGGGGAACGTCCAGCTCCGGCCGAGCCACAGGTTCTTGCCGTAGAAGCTGACGTTCCCGCAGCAGCACTGATGCCTTTAGTCCTTGTTGTTGAGCCTCAGGCTCCAGCATGGGCGCAGCAAATTGTCCGTTTCCTTCAAACTGGAGAACTTCCCGAAGAACCAGAAGAGGCAGAAAGAATAACCCGGCGGTCAAGTATGTATCAGTTCGTCGGCAATGAACTGTACAGAAGAAGACTCAACGGTGTTAGACTGAAGTGCATTCCCCGGGAAGATGGGCAAAAGCTGTTGGCAGAGATACATGGAGGCATATGTGGCCACCACATTGGCGCAAGAGCACTTGCCGGCAAGGCGTTCCGGCAAGGTTTCTTTTGGCCAGAAGCCCTCCAGGATGCAACTGCACAAGTGACCAAGTGTGAAGCGTGCCAGTTCCATGCCAAGCAAATACATCAGCCAGCTCAAGCTCTCCAGACGATCCCTTTGTCCTGGCCATTTTCGGTCTGGGGCCCGACATCCTCGGCCCCTTCCCCCGCGCAGCCGGGGGCTTTGAGTTCTTGTACGTCGCCATCGACAAGTTCACAAAGTGGCCGGAAGTGGAACCAGTGAGGAAGGTGACCGCACAGTCAGCAATCAAGTTCTTCAGGTCAATTGTTTGCCGTTTTGAAATCCCTAACAGGATCATCACCGACAACGGCACACAATTCACAAGTCGCACCTTCATGCAATACGTCCAAGACCTTGGCGCCAAGGTCTGCTTCGCTTCTGTTGCTCACCCGAGGAGCAATGGTCAATCGGAGAGGGCAAATGTTGAAGTGCTGCGCGGGCTGAAGACGAGAACTTTCGACAGGCTGCACAAATGCGGAAGAAACTGGATTGAAGAGTTGCCGGCGGCTCTTTGGTCAATAAGAACGACACCAAATCGAGGCACTGGACAGACACCCTTTGCTCTTGTCTATGGAGCAGAGGCAGTTCTCCCCACGGAACTCGTATACGGGTCGCCTCGAGTGCTCGCTTACGATGAGCTCGAGCAAGAGCAGCTGCGGCAAGACGACGCACTGCTCCTTGAGGAGGACCGTCTTCAGGCTGCTGTACGAGATGCTCGATACCAGCAAGCTTTGCGCCGCTACCATAGCCGCAAAGTTAAAGCCAGAAGTCTTGAGGAAGGCGACCTTGTTCTTCGGCGCGTTCAGTCCACCAAGAATTCCAACAAGTTGACGCCGAAGTGGGAAGGCCCTTATCGGGTGAGACAAGTCACAAGGCCCGGCGCTGTCCGCCTTGAAACCGAAGAGGGCTTACCGGTGAGCAACTCCTGGAACATTGAGCACCTTCGGAAGTTTCACCCATAAGGCGCAGTTGTCGTGATCCGTTCCGGCAACCACCTTTTGTACAAGTCTTGCCGCTGTTGCATGTAAACCTTTGTACAAAGCCAGACGCAGACCCCGTGCATCAGTAAAACTTTTGTGCCTTGCACAACTTGTCGTTTTCATGCCTTTTCGCTTTTCCTGCATGTATTATCTGACATTTTGTGCAGCACGCGCCCCTGGTAAGCAATAACGAGCCGCAAGGCTCCATATCTATGTTTCCTCCCTTTTTCTTTTTCTCTCAAGCAGAAAGAAGTTTTTCCTCACGCACAAGTTTGCCGGGGGGAAGGAGACAGTGGTATGGACCAAGTGCCGTTCAAGAAAGCTTCGCCTTGCCGGGAAGCAAACAACACAAAATCTAAGTCGCCAAAGTTTGAGCATTCGAATTTTTTAATTTTTAAGGTTATCCTCCTTAAACGACCACACTTTGTATGGAAAACCTGTGCGCGGAGGAACCAACTCGTGGCTAGCCGCACCCTTACTTTGTTTCGAGCACGCTCAACGGCTTAAGCGTGCTGCGACAAGTGTCGCGCCCTTACTTCGTTTTCGAGTTCGCTCAACAATCTAAGTGTGCTGCGACTAGCTGCGACAAGGTTTCTTGTCGGCGACGGCACTGCCGGCAGGCTGCTGAAGTTCTACACTCAGCACTCGCGGCAAAGGTCCCTTCGCCGACAAGTTCCCTAAAAGCGTATGGTAAAAGCATACAAAGCAAAGAAGTCTAACAAAGGAAATAACATTGCGTCAACTACCCAAAGTAAAGTTATATTACAAAATAACTTGTCACTGTTCTAATAGACTATTGTTTTTAACATGGCTGGCAGCGACAAAGGAAGCAAAGAGGAAAACAGCCTAGTCCGCACGGTCACCCTCGACTCTCTTGATCTTGCCCACCTTGGCCACGATGGGGGCGACAAGGGTCTTGAGCGCCTCCTGGTCAGCGTCGGGCGGCAAGGTCCTGAGGACGTTATCGAGGTTGAGTCCTTGGTTGCGGTAGGCTATCTTCATCAGCACCCTCTCCATGACTCCTGTGCAAAGCCTGCACGCCTCGTTCGCCAGCTGCGTGGGGATCCTCTCCCGGAGCTGCTGGAGGGCTGGCGCCACTCCCCTGAAGAACAAGCTTAGCTTGGCGCTGTGAGGGAGGTTCTTGTCGGTGGAGTAGCCGAGGTGCTCCGTCCCCAGCCCCGCCAACTCCCTGTCAATGTCAGCGGCGATGGCGACAAGCCCCTCGGTCCAATGCTCCACCGTCAGCCTGAAGTTGTTTTAGGAGAGGGCGGCGCTATCCAACAGTGCCCTCTCAGCCCTGAGGTCCTCCTTCAGCTTCGTCTCCTGATTTCTGGCGCTGTCAAGTGATGCGGTGATAGTGGACAGCTTGAACTCCAAGTCTGCAACAGAATCCTTGGCGATGGCGAGCTCCTTGCCCTTGTCGGAGAGACGGACCTGCAGCTCGGAATGGCTGTGGGCGTCCTTCTCCCTCTCCGACACGAGCGCAGCAACCTTCTCCTCGCTCGCTTTCAAGTGGATCTCCAGTTGCGCCACCCTCGCCTCCAAGTCTCTCTTGGCGGTCTCAGCAGCTGCCGCGGCGTCCTTCGCCTCCTGCAGAGCTCCGCCAAGGGACTGTTCGCGCGCGGCAAGGTCGTCCTCGTGGCTGTCGAGGTCGACTTTCCGCTGCGTTAGTTCACCTTCCCGCCGAGACAACTCTTCGGCGGCGAGCCGTTGCTGCTCTTCTGCTTCGTCCTTCTCAAGTATGAACGCCTGATGCGCCTCGGCGAGCTCCTCTCGCTCCTCCGCCAAGGATCGGAGGGCCGCCTGGTTGGCGGCCCGGAGCTTTTCGGCGCGCTTCTCCAAGTCAACGCCCACCTTGGCGGCCAGAGCCTCTCGGGACTCTAGCTTGGCCTGCCTGGCACGGTACAGGGCCAGGAGCCTCCGCAGGAGCCGCTCTTCTTCGGGCTCGCTACTGCTGCCAGGCGCGTCGACGAACTTCAGCCCGGCGGAGGCGAGGACTTCCCCGTCGAAGGCCTCTCCCTCCGCGGGCACCCTTGACGTAGATGCCCACGGAAGCGGAATGAAGACCCCATTTCCAGCCTCCAGGTAGGCACCTGTTTCGGCCGCGGCAGCAGCAGGGTCGGCGGTCGGCGCAGCGTCTGACGCTCCTGCGGCCTCAGGGCCGTCAGTGCGACCGCCGGTCCCCTCTTCAGCTGCCGCGTCGGCGGCCTTGGCTGCCTCTTCGACGGCGGGCTCGTCAGCGCCGATCGCCTCTTCGGTAACCGCGGCGTCACCAGTGTTGCCGCGCGCGTCCTCCTCGGTGGCGGTCTCCGTCTCCATCGGCTCTGGAGCGGACGGGTCTGAAGACCAGAAAAGAAGAAGAAAAAAGAAAGTAACTGTCAAGCAAATATCCAAAAAAGAGAAATTCAAGAGAAGAAAAGTACAAGGGTTACCTGCGCGGGCCTCTTCTTCGATGGGGTTCCTTGCCGGGGAGTCCTCCCTCGGCGGCGTGGTGGTAGCCCCCGCCGACGGAGGGCCGCTGGCGCCTTCCCTTGGCGGGGTGCACGCCCTTGGCGGAGTGCTCACCCTTGGCGGGGTGTCCTCCCTCGCCGGGGGGCTCCTCCTTGGCGAAGAGGTCGAGACATGCGGCTCATCGGGAGCAATCTCTTGGCGCTCCTGAGGCTGCGGCTCTGCTTCTGCATAAGTTAACAAATAAACGAAATGTTAGCAAGGATAAGAAGCCCACGCGTGCCCGATAAGCGAAGAATGAACAGAAGACTTACGCTGGGGGCTGCGCTGGGGGCTGCTCTGCGGAGCAGCTGCCTGGTCCGGCAAGCTTGTCGCAGGCGCATCCCCTGCTGCTGCGACGGGCTCGTCCTCAAGGTCGACCACCGGGATCTTGGCCCTCTTCGCCGCCTTCTAGGCCAGGGTCCTGGAAGACAGACAAAATCAGAATCAGGCAAAGAAAATTCAAGACAAGAACAACAAAAATCAAAGGAAACAAGAGTTGCCAGTACTTACTCTTCCTCCTCCTCGTCAGAGCTGAGCACGGAGAAGTCAAAGTCCGCCTCACGCGTCCTGGCGCGAGGAGCTGGAGGAGTAGGCTCCCTCGGCCGCTTGGCGGGAGCAGGGAAGGTGGTCTGAGAAGACCCCGCTCTAGTTGTCGCCGAGGCCCGAGGGGCGGCAGGAGCGTTAGCCCCAGCCCGGGAAGACCCTCCTCCAGCCGCTGCTGAAGCGCGGGGCACTCTCTTGGCGGCCTTGCCCGCCGCGGTGGCGCGTGTCGGACGGCGCTGCGGCTGCTGGCCCGCCGGCTGCCCCGCCATGTCTGTGGTTTTGCGGAGGCGCCTCCTCGCTGGACCCGGAGGACTTGCCGGTGGCGGTGAACTACCGAGGACGAAGAAGAAGAATCAAGGTTCAGAGACCCGCCTGAGTCTTCGGCAGAGTCGCTGGATTCGACGCCCTGATCGGCGGGCCCGCTCTACTCTGTGCCTTGTTCGGTGGCCTCGTTTGTCCCAGCGGGTTGCCCGGCAGGCTTTATCACTTTGAGGAGCTCTTCCTCCTCGGCCAGACTTACCGCCTCCGCTGCATCCGCCTCCTCCAAAGTATATCCGAATTCGCCCACGGCCCTGGCTGCAGCTGCCTCCTCCAACCTGGTGGCAATATAAGCCATCTCCCGGTCGGTGGTGTCGCGGGTGAGGCCTCTCTTCTTGTCGGGATTGATTGGCTGCTCCACCAAGTTGTCGAAGATCGTTTGCACGGCTTCGTCAGAAGGCTCCCGCCAAGTGGGGTCAATCCCATGGGAGTCACACCACGGCATCGCCGCGCGGATAGCGCTGAGCGACGAATTGTTGCATAGCGGAACTACACCCCGCAACAATGCAAACCACTCTGGATGTTTGGGGTCGTGCTTGAATAGCTCATGAAGCATTCCGTTGAGCTCCATGACAGTGAAATTGTAGTTGAGGCCTGGGCGCAGCCTCATAAAGTCTGCCGCGTTACCAAACTCCCAAGTAGGTCTCTTCCTCTCCTGCAAGGGAGCGATGCGGCGGCGAAGGAAATCTTCTCCGACGGCCCCTATAGTGAGCCTGGCTTGACGGAGGCGAAGAATCCTAGTGATGGCTATCTTCAGCTTGTCGTCCTCAGGGGCCAGGTCACTCCAGTCATTGCCGCGCACTATTGCAACTTGGCGCAGGGAAGTGAACTGTTGTGGTTCATCCTCCATGATCCAGCACCAGTTGGCCCTCCACTCCTCCCACTTGCCGCGGAGCTCCCCAGTCAAGTAGGCCTCTTTCTTATGAAGCCTAAAGATCCAAGAAATCCCACTGGACAGAGGAGACCCAGACTCTACTTGAGGCGTAAAGTAATGGCAGAAAAGAGCTACATTGGGGTACACTCCGACAAAGTTCTCGCACAGATGTGCGAAAACGGCCATGGTCAAGACGGCGTTTGGGGTGAAATCAAGGAGATGAAACCCGTAGGTATTCATAATATCGCAGAAGAATTCGGAGTATGGTGGGAAGAGTCCGCAATAGAAGAACAGAGCAAAAAAGGTGTATCCTCCCGGAAACATGTCGCAAGCCTCAGCGGGGAGTACCTTCGTGCGCGGGTTGATACGTCCAAAACGTATCTATAATTTCTGCTTGCTCCATGCCACTTTTGGGTGATATTGCTATGATATTCATACACTTCCATACACTTTTGATCATATTTGGACTAACTTACTAATCCAGTGCACCCCAGTGCCAGTTTCTGTTTTCGGCTGTTTTTGTATTTCAGGTTTTCACGTTTCGAGAACTGCCCAGAAAAATCCAGAAAAAATATATAAAAAATCAGCGTATCGGAAACAACACTGCGTCCGAAGGGCAGCCTGGGGGGGCCACAGGGGCTCCAGGCGCCCTGTGGGCGCGCCCCCCCTGGGCCGCGCCGGGGGGGCGCCTCAGCCCCCCGAGAGCCCCCCGGTGCCCTACTTTGGCATATATTTAAAGGGTTCCCCGAAACCCTTGAAACAGGACTTCTTTTCGCGATCCCATCTCTGTTCCGCCGCCGCCGCCGCTTCCAAGATCGGGAGCACCAGGAGAACTCTTCCCGGCACCCTGCCGGAGGGGAGGATAACCACCGGGAGCTTCTCCACCACCATGGACGCCTCCCGGATGACTCGTGAGTAGTCTCCCTTGGACCATGAGTCCATGACCAGTAGCTATGTGATGTTCTCCTCCCGTTCTTGTGCTTCACTAATTAGTCCTCGTGAGCTGCCCTACATGACCGAGGCACCTATGTAATCCTTATGCTGTTGCTATGTTGAGTTTGCTGGGATCCGATGGATTATGAGATTATGTTCAGATTGATCTTGAGTAATATATTTGATTCACCTCTTTTATATTTTAGTTCATAAGTAATTCTTGCATGTTCTCCGTTGTTATTTATTGCTTTGGCCAAGTAGTAAGTAGTGACTCCAAGAGGGAACGTTATGCTCGATTGTGGGTTCATGCCCCTCGATGACTAGCTTGAGTGACAGAAACATGAGTCTAGGGGATGTGCTGTTGCCACAAGGGGGAAAACAACGGTGCTTGTGCCCGCGGGTGTAAGGATTGTTTACTTTACGCAAATTTCTTTTAATGCAGTTGTCTGTTGCATTGAGTTTACACTATGGGTGGGACTCGCAACTTAATACCAGCGAGATGTTCTGGATAGATATCTCAAGGTGGATGATTAGTAGTAGATATTGATGGATTTCGGTCTACTTACTTTGGTGTACCGCCCATGCTTTGAACCTCAACCTTTCTTGCAATGTAGTCAGCATTGGTTTGCATTCGTGGTCCTGTCAATTGCCCAGCTGTAATTTGTTACCTCACATAGTTGTTTTATCGTCTTTTGGGAGAGAGACACCACTAGTAAACATTGTGAGACTCCGGTCCATATTACCATCATTGATCACATACACTATTTACTTTTCGCTATTTTACTTACTATTGCAAAACACTATCTATCACTACTATCATATTGCTTTTAACCCTTTGTGAACTACAAGGCCGGAGAGATTGACAACCTCTCTGTACTCGTTGGGAGCAAAGTTATTTGTATCTGTGTGCAGGTCCACGTTGATTGCTAATTGCGCCGTTAGCAGTTGACACCTACCTGTTGAACCTAGGAGTCTCTGGGGATTCGATCCTTGGCATCTTTGCTAGGGGAAAACACTTCTACTTACTGCATCTTACACATTCCACTTGGGGTAACCAACGAGGGGTTCGAGGCCCATCAAGGAGTATTTTCTGGCGCCGTTGCCGGGGACTCCACTCTTCAGGATAGGGGAGTTGCATGCTATCTTTTACCTTTGCTTTTTAGTCTTGTTAGTTTACCTTTCATATTTGCTTTAGTTCCTTTTATCAAAAATCACAAAAAAATTATTTACCTTCCTGTTAGTAGTCCTATCTGTTTAGTTAAACATGTTCGGATTTGGTGCTTTGAGGGAATCAGAAGTTTTAGATTTCCATCAAAGGGATGGAGAAAATATGAAGAAGGCATGGGACAGAATTTCTGATGCACATAGAAGAATTATGCCTTGGATACCTATAAAAACTGTGCTTAGAAATTTTCACCATGGTCTTTTTAAATGGTGTAAACACTCCCTTGACATTATAGCTGAGGGAGATTTTCTAGAATGTGATGAAGCTACAGCTCTTGAAATTATACATGGTCTATCTAGTTACTTTGTTTATGATCATTTCAATTTCGATACTGTCATAGATAGACTTGCTACTATTGAGAAAAGAATGGATGCTCTAGACTTAACGAAGGTAGAGAAACCCAAACCCAATAAGAGAGATATTTTGGAAATAGATAATGACTGGGAACCTCTTGTTAGGATTAGAATCTCTAATCAAGACTTCCTTGCTTATTGTGATATTGGATCTATGGTTTCTACTATGCCAAAAATTGTTCATGATTCTTTAAAATTTAATATAGATATACTACCATCTTATCATGAACATACTAATGGAGATATTTCTGAAATCCAGGGAAAAATTAAAGACGTGCCGGTAAAATTCCTTAAAGGGATTGCAATGATTGATTTCTTCATCGTGGAGCCAAATCAAGGGAATATAGTGCTTGGAAGGGACTTCCTCCGAGCATTTAAAGGCTTCATTGATATAGGTAACGGACAAATCCGCTTACACGGGAAGGCAAAAGGTGTGTACCCCTTTCCTAGAAGGAACAAGAATGAACTTGTTGAGGAATCATTTGAACCAATTTATAACTCCGATTATTATGATGAATATTGATTCCTCTTTGCATTATGCCTAGCTTAAAGGCATAAAAGAAAGCGCTTTTGGGAGGCAGCCCACATGAATAATTTTTTTGCTTTTGTTGTGTCTTGATGATGTTTATTGTTGTAGCATCATCATTGTATCTTTACTTTTCATATTTGTGCCAAGTATAGCCTCTGATTGCTAGAAAGTTCAAAAGTTGTGAGGTGCTGTCCAGGAAACAGATTATGACCTTGGATAGAAAAATTCGTATAAAATCACCAGATCATCTTTTTGGTCTGAATTTTTTCGAAAGCATTCTCTATATAATTGTCTTTCGTGCGTCAGTTCTGAGTTTTTTTATTTGTGTTGCAGAAGTACCCCGAACAGGTCAATTACTGCCTGCTGTTCTGTTTTTCACAGATTCTGTCCTGTTTTGCCTTACCTTCACTTTGCAAATTGAGAACTTGCTTTTTCTTTGCAAAAATCTTTTGGCAATCTTGAGAAACAGTAGAACTTCAAGAATATTCTTATTTCCAGCAAGGTATAATTATGTTATTAAGGGTACTAACCTCGCTAACCAGATTATGATGAGTTGTGCATGAAGGGAGTTTTCAAGTGTGCGAGGGAAGATGATAAAAAGTTTCAGGAGTGTCAAGCGCTCAAGCTTGGGGATGCCCCTGTGCACCCCCAAGAAATATTCAAGGAGACTCAAGCGTCTAAGCTTGTGGATGCCTCCGTGCATCCCCTTCTCCATCAACATTATCAGTTCGTCTTTCGTTCCGCTATATTTTTATCACTTCATATGTTATGTGCTATGCTTGGAGCGTCTTGCTTTTAGTTTTCTTTTTAGTTTTTCATAACGAGTCGGAACTCAGCATTCCTTTATGTGGGAGAGAAACACGCTCCACCTCTACCTAGAACATTACATAGAATTTTCATGTCTATCTATGCTGTGTGTGTTCTTTATCTTTTAATAGCTACTATCGTGCTCTGCTCTTAGTATTCATGCTTATCTTTTCAAGAGCTTCTATTTAGTTGGTTGCTTGAACTCTTTTTAATTACCATGCTCACCTTATTAATAGAGTTTGTTTCCGTTGCATGGGTTAATGTGTCTATGATAAAGATGCTACTTTCATGATGGTGCTTAGTAGTTCAGGTTTTCTTATGGTTAATTTCAAATAGCTGTGGGATTCCCAATGTGTTATTGGAGTACCAACTTGGTTTGTTTGCCTATGATGTGGTATGGTTTAGTAATATCTTCCTTCGAGAATTTATTTTGATTGACTTGCCGTATGCTCACGCATATTCAAGACTGTAAAGAAAGTCTGTCAAGCCTTGATGATCTTTTGTTTCTGAGTAGCGATATAACTACCATGCCTGATTCAATATTGCTTTGTCGCTCTGCATGATTATGACCGTCATTGCTCTCTTAGTTGGCCGCTCCCAGTCTTTTGCTAACCTCCACCTGCACGAAGCAAACTAACCATGCAATACATAGCTCATGGGAAAATAGCCTAAAAACTATTGTGGTAAAGAATATGTTGCCTATGTATCTCATTTCTTATGAGTTGCTTGCTGAGCGGTAACCATGTTTCTGGGGACGCCATCAACTGTCACACTTTTGTTGAATATCATGTGAGTTGCTATGCATGTTCGTCTTGTCCGAAGTAAGGGTGATCCACCGTGGGTTGAATTAATATGCATATTGTTAGAGAAGAACATTGGGTCGCCAACCAAAGCCATGCATCATAGTGGAAGTTTTAGCTTGGACCTTAATCCTCAATCTCTCATGAGAATATGCTTATGCATTAAAGAGGAGTCCATCATCTATTTTCTATGTTGTCCCGGTATGGATGTCCTCAAGTTGAGATCTATCAAAAACGAGAAATCAAATGCGATCTATCTCCTTGGACCTTTGTACAGGTGGCATAGAGGTACCCCTTTGTGACACTTGGTTAAAACATATGCAATGCAATGGTAACCCATGGGGATCCGAGCTAATTAGGACAAGGAGCGACCACTATTGGTATTCGATGCATGAGGCTTGCAACTTATAAGATGTTTTATACATGACACATATGAAGTACTACTACCGTTGACACAATTGCTTCCATATTTCAAAATAAAAAGCTCTAGCACTTTAAGCACCAACTACTGAGAGCATGATTGTCATTCTGAGTGTAATGTGCATTGTCCCAAAGTAGCATTGTCTTTTGCATGATTGTGATATCGTTTATTCGGAAATGATTGTATCTAGTCATCACTTAAACCTGGAAGGTGCCCTTGCATTTATGTTTTGCATCACTAAAGGGGGCAAGCTAGATATCACTTGATCATATTTGTACATCATGTTCATTGCAAATCTTTTTGATGTTTCAGTTTCATGTTGTAAAACTTTCAGTCATTTGTGCTTTTCTCTTGAGACAACTTAAATACTTTAGAATCATTGTCTCAGTAAGCTTTTGTCATATGACTATGAGAAAGTCCAATATGGTTAATAGCATGTCACCACAGAAATTATTCTTTTTATCATTTACCTACTCGAGGACGAGCAGGAATTAAGCTTGGGGATGTTGATACGTCCAAAACGTATCTATAATTTCTGCTTGCTCCATGCCACTTTTGGGTGATATTGCTATGATATTCATACACTTCCATACACTTTTGATCATATTTGGACTAACTTACTAATCCAGTGCACCCCAGTGCCAGTTTCTGTTTTCGGCTGTTTTTGTATTTCAGGTTTTCACGTTTCGAGAACTGCCCAGAAAAATCCAGAAAAAATATATAAAAAATCAGCATATCGTAAACAACACTGCGTCCGAAGGGCAGCCTTGGGGGGGCTACAGGGGCTCCAGGCGCCCTATGGGCGCCCCCCCCTGGGCCGCGCCGGGGGGGCGCCTCGACCCCCCGAGAGCCCCCCGGTGCCCTACTTTGGCATATATTTAAAGGATTCCCCGAAACCCTTGAAACAGGACTTCTTTTCGCGATCCCATCTCTGTTCCGCCGCCGCCGCCGCTTCCAAGATCGGGAGCACCAGGAGAACTCTTCCCGGCACCCTGCCGGAGGGGAGGATCACCACCGGGAGCTTCTCCACCACCATGGACGCCTCCCGGATGACTCGTGAGTACTCTCCCTTGGACCATGAGTCCATGACCAGTAGCTATGTGATGTTCTCCTCCCGTTCTTGTGCTTCACTAATTAGTACTCGTGAGCTGCCCTACATGATCGAGGCACCTATGTAATCCTTATGCTGTTGCTATGTTGAGTTTGCTGGGATCCGATGGATTATGAGATTATGCTCAGCTTGATCTTGAGTAATATATTTGATTCACCTCTTTTATATTTTAGTTCATAAGTAATTCTTGCATGTTCTCCGTTGTTATTTATTGCTTTGGCCAAGTAGTAAGTAGTAACTCCAAGAGGGAACATTATGCTCGATTGTGGGTTCATGCCCCTCGATGACTAGCTTGAGTGACAGAAACATGAGTCTAGGGGATGTGCTGTTGCCACAAGGGGGAAAACAACGGTGCTTGTGCCCGCGGGTGCAAGGATTGTTTACTTTACGCAAAGTTCTTTTAATGCAGTTGTCTGTTGCATTGAGTTTACACTATGGGTGGGACTCGCAACTTAATACCAGCGAGATGTTCTGGATAGATATCTCAAGGTGGATGATTAGTAGTAGATATTGATGGATTTCGGTCTACTTACCTCAACCTTTCTTGCAATGTAGTCAGCATTGGTTTGCGTTCATGGTCCTGTCAATTGCCCAGCTGTAATTTGTTACCTCACATAGCTGTTTTATCGTCTTTTGGGAGAGAGACATCACTAGTGAACATCGTGAGACTCCGGTCCATATTACCATCATTGATCACATACACTATTTACATTTCGCTATTTTACTTACTATTGCAAAACACTATCTATCACTACTATCATATTGCTTTTAACCCTTTGTGAACTACAAGGCCGGAGAGATTGACAACCTCTCTGTACTCGTTGGGAGCAAAGTTATTTGTATCTGTGTGCAGGTCCACGTTGATTGCTAATTGCGCCGTTAGCAGTTGACACCTACCTGTTGAACCTAGGAGTCTCTGGGGATTCGATCCTTGGCATCTTTGCTAGGGGAAAACACTTCTACTTACTGCATCTTACACCTTCCCCTTGGGGTAACCAACGAGGGGTTCGAGGCCCATCACGGGTGCGCTTTTATCTCCCTCGCCCAGAAGAGGTAGAAGGAATCCTTCAGCTCCTCCACGCTGAGCCTCGGCGGGAAGACCGACATCATTTTCCGTATTGACGCTAGCTTCAGCGCCCTGGCAGTCTTCGCGGCTTTCGCCTTGTCGCCCTTCGGTGCCATGGCGGGGACAGCGAGGGGAGTCGACGGCGCTGGGGAGGCTGGCGGCGGCGGAGGAAGGGCGGAGCGCTGCTCTCTTTCAACCTTCGGGGAGGAGGGGAGCAGCAGGGGTTTCTGGAGGATGAAGGAGAAGCGGGCGAATGGAGGGAACTGCCCCTGTTTCCTCTGCTTTTAAGGGGGAGAGGGGGGGGCGTTCCGCATTTCCCCCATTAAAGAAACAGGCCACGATCTCTCCCACGACGCAGCAATCGACGCGTGCCGTTAGGGAGGGGCGCGGTGGATACGGAGTGGGATGCGGCGCGCCGTGGGCCGCGTGTGCCCGTGCACTGTTCTGGGCCTGGCCCAACAGCGCTCGGCACCGTGTGTGGCCCAGGCCCGGGGGCTCCTGTCGGTGTACTAAAGTAGGGGTACCTTAGTATCCCAACTTGTGCACGGGCAGTAGCAGCGTCCCGTGGCAGGGCTCGCCACGCGCCCACCAAGGCCCACTATGGTTCCTTTGGAGCCATTCAAGAACAAAGTATTCAAGTTAAAGAAACAAGACCCCGGCAAGAGGAGCTTGCCGGGAAGGCCGCTCCAGGCTCAAAACCACCCCTTTGGCACAAGACCCTGGCAAGAGGAGCTTGCCAGGAAGGCCAAAACATGGCATTTCAGGAGACTTGTCGTGGCGCATCGCGCGCCCCGGCAAGGCCCGGAGAGCGACAAGCTCCCGGGCGCGACAAGTTAACAACCGCGACAAGGTGCATGCCGCGGCAAGCTTCCACTACGTGCCCGCGCTCCAGCTCATCCGGCCACGCGTCGCCCTGGGGCCCTTCCAGGTGCACGTGGCAGAAGGCTGTGCAGCCTAGGGTACACGGTGGCGAGCTGCGATGACGAGGCCACCATCGTGGCGGACGGAGACGCCTTGACGGACGCTTTTTTCACTAATTAGGGCGACGGCGACGGGCATTTAATGCCCTTGTCCCCTACCGTCAGGGTTAGGTATAGAGCACTATGCATACACTGTTCCAACTACCACCATTTTTACATTTTTACCCTCGGGCGCGTTGCCACCTGTCGGTGACCCCTTTCGACCTATAAAAGGAGGCCCATGCGCAACGTAGAGGGGGTTCCGATCTTCGATCACTCTCACGCTCGGTGTTGCTAGCGACAAGCACTGTAGCCTTCCTTGCTCCCGAGCTAAGAACACAATACAAACCAAGGCAGGAGTAGGGTTTTACGCATCCGTGAGACCCGAACCTGGGTAAACTGCTCGCGTGCACGCTTCGATCCGCTCTTTGTGCATCCTCCGCCCCCTTGCCGTACCGAAAAGGGGCTCCGGTCCCATAGGTGTTCGTGGGCGATCAGTTTCCCCAACAGAGGGGTTGAGCGGAATCGAGAGAAGCAACAGAAGACAAGGATTTAGACAACTTGGGGCCCCGGGAAACATCATCCGATAACAATCCTACATGTTGTTTGTGGCTAGGTCTCATTATCATCACGAGAGAGTCGTCGGGAAACCGGCTCTTTGTGTCTAGCCCTAGAGATTGTTTCTTCTTGCTTCTCCCTCTCTTTGGGGAGCCGTGCCCCTCCTTATATATGTTGAAGGGGCGGGTTACATGACTAGTCCTAGTAGGATTACGATTACTCTATTACAAGTGGAGTCCTAGTCTTGCTTCCTTTGAAAGCGAATATTCCTTGTGCTTTCCTCATAAACCGGCCCACCATAACATGAACCGGCCTGCCATAAACAGCCTTCTGGGCCACCGGGTCTTGTCGTTCCTCTGAACCGCTCACCGGGTCACCCATGAGTTGCCAAGTCTGGCTGGGTTATACTTCCAGCCGATTTGTGCCGCGGGATATATCCCTGAAAAAAACTTATTACAATTCGAGACTTTTTGTATGTTCGGTATGGACCATTCGAAGCCACGTCATCAATTTTCAACCCTTTCTAACTTCATTTGCTATTTTTCATGCATTTACTTATTTTCTTGAGCTAAATGACCTTGAAATTGAAAAGCACTACAAATGAACTCTAAAAAGGTTGAAAGTTGGCATGGTATCATCATTTCACCCACATAGCATGTGCTAAAAAGTCGAGAGAGTTACGGCAAAAACTAGATGCACTTCGTGTACAAAATGGACAATCTCTTTCGAAGCATCAGGGTTTTGGGCTAAAACTCACCTGTTACAAAGGCAATTCATTAATTATAACCTATTTCAACTCCAGACTTTTTGTGCATCCAGTATGCACCATTCGAAGCCACGTGCTCAATTTTCAACCCTTTCTTACTTCATTTGCTATTTTTCATGCATTTACTGATTTTTTTTAGCCAAATGATCATGAAATTGAAAAGCACTACAAATGAACTCTGAAAAGGTTGAAAGTTGGCATGGTATCATCATTTCACCCACATAGCATGTGCTAACAATTTGAGGGGGTTACGGCAAAAACAAGATGCACTTCGTGTACAAAATGGACAATCTCTTTGAAGTGTGAGGGTTTTGGGGTAAAACTCATCTGTTACAAAGGCATTTCATTTTTCAAAAATTTATTTCAACTCCAGACTTTTTGTTCACTTAGTATGCACCATTCGAATCGACGTCATCAATTTTCAACCCTTTCCGACTTCATTATCTATTTTTCATGCATTTACTAATTTTTTGAGCTAAATGACCCTGAAATTGAAAAGCACTACAAATTGACTCTGAAAAGGCTGAAAGTTGGCATGGTATTATCATTTCAGCCACATAGCATGTGCTAAAAAGTTGAGGGGGTTCCGACAAAAATTTGATGCACGTCGTGTACAAAATGGACAATCTCTTTGAAGTATCAGGGTTTTGGGCTAAAACTCATCTGTTACAAATGCATCTCATTTTTTAAACTTATTTCAACTCCATACTTTTTGTGCGTTCAGTATGCACCATTCGAAGCGACGCCATCAATTATCAACCCTTTCTTACTTGATTTGCTATTTTTCATGCATTTACTGATTTTTTTTGAGCTAAATAACCCTGAAATTGAAAAGCACTACAAATGAACGCTTAAAAGGTTGAAAGTTGGCACGGTATCATCATTTCACCCACATAGCATGTGCTAAAAAGTTCAGAGGGTTAAAGCAAAAAATGGACGCACTTCGTGTACAAAATGGATAATCTCTTTCGAAGTATCAAGGTTTTGGGCTAAAACTTATCTGTTACAAAGGCATTTCATTTTTTTAAACGTATCTCAACTCCAGACTTCTTGTTCGGTCAGTATGCACCATTCGAAGCCACGTCATCAATTTTTCAACCTTTTCTGACTTCATTTGCCATGTTTCATTCATTTACTGATTTTTTTGAGCGAAATGACCCTGAAATTGAAAAACACTACAAATGAACTCTGAAAAGGTTGAAAGTTGGCATAGTATCATCATTTCACCCACATAGCATGTGCTAAAAAGTTGCGGGGGTTTCGCCAAAAACTGGATGCACTTCGTTTACAAAATGGACAAATCTCTTTGAAGTATCACAGTTTTGGGCTAAAACTCATCTGTTACAAAGGCATTTCATTTTTTAAACTTATTTTAACTCCAGCCTTTTTGTGCGTTCAGTATGCATCATTATAAGCCACGTCATCAATTTTCAACCATTTCTTAGTTGATTTGCTATTTTTCATGTATTTACTGGTTTTTTTGAGCTAACTGACCCTGAAATAGAAAAACACTACAAATTAACTCTTAAAAGGTTGAAAGGTGGCATGGTATCATCATTTCACCTGTATAGCATGTGCTACAAAGTTGAGAGGGTTAAGGCAAAAAATTAGATGCACTTCGTGTACAAAATGGACAATATATTTCAAAGTATCTGGGTTTTGGGCTAAAACTCAGTTGTTCCAATGGCATTTCATTTTTGTAAACTTATCTCAACTCCAGACTTCTTGTGAATTCAATATGCACCATTCGAAGCCACGTCATTTGCTATTTTTCTTGCTTTTACTGATTTTTTGAGCTAAATGACCCTGAAATTGAAAAGCACTACAAATGAACTATGAAAAGGATGAAAGTTGGCATTGTATCGTCATTTCACCCAAATAGCATGTGCAAAAAAGTTGTCAGAGTTAAGGCAAAAACTTGATGCATTTCATGTACAAAATGGACAATCTATTTTGAAGTATCAGGGTTTTGGGCAAAACAAATCTATTACAAAGGCATTTCATTTTTTTAAACTTATTTCAACTCCAGACTTTGTGTAAGTTCGGTATGCACCATTCGAAGCCATGTCATCAATTTTCAGCCCTTTCAAACTTAATTTGCTATTTTTCTTTCATTTACTAAATTTTTAGCTAAATGACCCTGAAATTGAAAAGCACTACAAATGAACTGTGAAAAGGTTCAAAGTTGGCATGGTATCATTATTTCACCCGCATAGCATGTGGTAAAAATTTGAGGGAGTTACGACAATAACTAGATGCACTTCGTGTACAAAATGGACAATCTCTTTGAAGTATCAGGGTTTTGGGCTAAAACTCGACGGTTACGAAGGCATTTAATTTTTTAATACTTATTTCAACTCCAGATTTTTTGTGCGTTCAGTATGCGCCATTCTAAGCCACGTCATCAATTTTCAACCCTTTCTTACTTGATTTGCTATTTTCCATGTATTTACTGATTTTTTGAGCTAAATGAACCTGAAATTGAAAAGCACTACAAATTAACTCTTAAAAGGTTGAAAGGTGGCATGGTATCATCATTTCAGCCACATAACATGTGCTAAAAAGCTGAGACGGTTCAGACAAAAACTGGATGCACTTCGTGTACAAAATGGACTATCTCTATCGAAGTATCAAGGTATTGGCTAAAACTCATCTGTTAGAAAGGCATTTCATTTTTTTAAAACTTAGATCAACTCCAGACTTCTTGTGCGTTCAGTATGCACCATTCGAAGCCACGTCATCAATTTTCAACCCTTTCTGACTTCATTTGCTATTGTTCATCCATTTGCTAATTTTTTGAGTTAAATGGCCGTGAAATTGAAACGCACCAAAATTAACTCTTAAAAGGTTGGAAGGTGGCATGATCTCATCATTTCACCCATATAACATGTGCTAAAAGGTTGAGAGGGGTAAGGCAAAAACTGGATGCACCTCATGTACAACATGGACAATCTCTTTCGAAGTATCAAGGTTTTGGGCTAAAACTTATCTCTTACAAAGGCATTTCATTTTTTTAAACATATCTCTACTGCAGACTTCTTGTTTGTTTAGTATGCACCATTCGAAGCAAAGTCATCAATTTTCAACCATTTCTGACTTCATTTGCTATTTTTCATTCATTTACTGATTTTTTCTAGCCAAATGACCCTGAAATTGAAAAGCACTACAAATGAACTCTGAAAAGGTTGAAAGTTGGCATGGTATCATCATTTCAAAGACATAGCTTGTGCTAAAAAGTTCAGGGGGTTACGGCAAAAACTGGATGCGGTACGTGTACAAAATGGACAATCTCTTTTAAGTATCACGGTTTTGGGCTAAAACTCATCTGTTACAAAGGCATTTCATTTTTTTAAACTTATTTAAACTCGAGACTTTTTGTACGTTCGGTATGCACCATTCGAAGCCACATCTTCAATTTTCAATCCTTTCTGACTTCATTTGCTATTTTTCATGCATTTACTGATTTTTTAAAGCTAAATGACCCTGAAATTGAACAGCACTACAAATAAACTCTAAAAAGGTTCAAAGTTGGCATGGTATCATCATTTCACGCACATAGCATGTGCTAAAAATTTGAGGGGGTTACGGCAAAAACTTTATGCAGTTCGTGTACAAAATGGACAATCTCTTTCGAAGTATCAAGGTTTTGGGGCTAAAACTCATCTGTTATAAATGCATTACTTTTTTTAAACATACCTCAACTCTAGACTTCTTGTGTGTTCAGTATGCACCATTCAAAGCCACATCATCAATTTTCAACCCTTTTTGACTTCATTTGATATTTTTCATGCTTTTACTGATTTTTTGAGCTAAATGACCCTGAAATTGAAAAGCACTACAAATGAACTCTGAAAAGGTTGAAAGTTGGCTTGGTATCAACATTTCACCCACATAGCATGTGCTAAAAAGTCGAGGGGGTTACGACAAAAACTGGATGCACTTCATGTACAAAATGGATAATCTCTTTCGAAGTATGAGGGTTTTGGGCAAAAACTCATCTGATATAAAGGAATTTCATTTTTTTAACTTATTTCAACTCCAGACTTTTTGTACGTTCGGTATGCACCATTCAAAGCCACGTCATCAATTTCCAACCCTTCATGCATTTATTAATTTTTTTGAGCTAAATGATCCTGAAAATGAAAAGCAGTACAAATGAACCCTAAAAAGGTTGAAAGTTGGCATGATATCATCATTTCACCAACATAACATCTCCTAGAAAGTTGAGAGGGTTACGGCAAAAACTAGATGCACTTCGTGTACAAAATGGACAATCTCTTTCGAAGTATCACGGTTTTGGGCTAAAACTCATCTGTTACAAAGGCAATTCATTTTTTAAAACTTATTTCAACTCCAGACTTTTTGTGCGTTCATTATGCACCATTCGAAACCGCGTCATCAATTTTCAACCATTTCTAACTTCATTTGCTATTTTTCATGCATTTGCTGATTTTTTGAGCCAAATGGCGCTGAAATTGAAAAGCACTACAAATTAACTCTGAAAAAGTTCAAAGTTGGCATGGCATCATCATTTCACCCACATAGGATCTGCTAAAAAGTTGAGGGGTTTATGACAAAAACTGGATGCACTTCGTGCACATAATGGACAACCTCTTTGAAGTATCATGGTTTTGGGCTAAAACTCATCTATTACAAAGGCATTTCATTATTCAAAACTTATCTCAACTCCCAACTTCTTGTGTATTCTGTATGCACTATTCGAAGCCACATCATCAATTTACAACCCTTTGTGACTTCATTTGCTATTTTTCATGCATTTACTGATTTTTTAGCCAAATGACGCTGAAATTGAAAAGCACTAAAATTAACTATGAAAAGGTTGAAAAAATTTGCATGGTATCACCATTTCACCCACATTACATGTGCTAAAAAGTTGAGGGGGTTACGGCAAAAACTGGATGCACTTCTTGTACAAAATGGACAATCTCTTTGAAGTATCAGGGTTTTGGGCAAAAACTCATCTGTTACAAAGGCATTTCATTTTTGAAAACTTATTTCATCTCCAGACTTTTTGTACCTTCGGTATGCACCATTTGAAGCCACGTCATCAATTTTCAGCCATTTCTAACTTCATTTTCTGTTTTCATGCATTTACGTATTTTTTTGAGCTAAACTACCCTAAAATTGAAAAGCACTACAAATGAGCTCTGAAAAAGTTGAAAGTTGGCATGGTATAATCATTTCACCCACATAGCATGTGCTAAAAAGTTGAGAGGGTTATGGCAAAAACTGGATGCACTTTGTGTACAAAATGGACAATCTCTTTCGAAGTATGAGGGTTTTGGTCTAAAACTCAACTATTACTAAGGCAATTCATTTTTTAAACTTATATCAACTCCAGACTTGGTGTGCGTTCAGTATGCATCATTCTAAGATACATCATCATGTTTCAACCCTTTCTTACTTGATTTGCTATTTTTCATGCATTTACTGATTTTTTTAGCTAAATGACCTTGAAATTGAAAAGCACTACAAATTAACTCTTAAAAGGATGAAAGGTGGCATGGTATCATCATTTCACCCACATAACATGTGCTAAAAAGTTGAGAGTGTTAAGGCAAGAATTGGATGCACTTCGTGTACAAAATGGAAAATCTCTTTCGAAGTATCAGGGGTTTGGGCTAAAACTCATCTGTTGCAGAGACATTTCATTTCAGAAAAATTATCTCTACTCCGGACTTCTTGTGTGTTCAGTGTGCACCATTCGTAGCCAAGTCGTCTATTTTCAACCCTTTTTGCCTTCATTTTCTATTTTTCATGCTTTTACTATTTTTGTTAGCTAAATGACCCTGAAATTCAAAAGCAGTACAAATGAACTCTGAAAAGGTTTAAAGTTGGCATGGTATCATCATTTCACTCGCGTAGCATGTGCAAAAAAGTTGCGAGAGTTACGGCAAAAACTGGTTGCACTTCGTGTACAAAATGGACAATCACTTTCGAAGTACGTATGAGGGCTTTGGGCAAAAACTCATTTGTTACAAAGGCATTTCATTCTTTTAAACTTATTTCAACTCCAGACTTTTTTTACGTTCAGTATGCACCATTCGAAGCCACGTCATCAATTTTCAACCCTTTCTCACTTCATTTGCTATTTTTCATGCATCTACTGATTTTTTTGAGCCAAATGACCATGAAATTTGAAAGCACTACAAATGAACTCTGAAAAGGTTAAAAGTTGGCCTCGTACCATTATTTCACCCACATAGCATGTGCTAAAAATTTGAGGGGGTTACGACAAAAAATGGATGCACTTCATGTACAAAATGGACAACCTCTTTGAAGTATGAGGGTTTTGGGCTAAAACTCATCTGTTACAAAGGCATTGAATTTTTTTAAAACTTATTTCAACTCCAGAATTTTTGTGCGTTCAGTATGCATCATTCTAAGACATGTCATCAATTTTCAACCCTTTCTTACTTGATTTGCTATTTTTCATGCATTTACTGATTTTTTTTAATCTATATGAACCTGAAATTGAAAAGCACTACAAATTAACTCTTAAAAGGTTGAAAGATGGCATGGTATGATCATTTCACCCACATAACACGTGCTAAAAAGTTGAGAGGGTTGAGGCAAAAACTGGATGCACTTCGTGTACAAAATGGACAATCCCTTTCTATGTATCCGGGCTTTGGGATAAAATTGATCTGTTACAAAGGCATTTCATTTTTCAAAACTTATATGAACTCTAGACTTCTTGTGCGTTCAGTGTGCACCATTAGAAGCCACATCATCAATTTTCAACCCTTTCTGACTTCATTTGATATTTTTATGCTTTTACTGATTTTTTGAGCTAAATGACCCTGAAATTGAAAAGCTCTACAAATGAATTCTAAAAATGTTGATAGTTGGCATGGTATCATTATTTCACCCACATAGGATGTGCTGAAAAGTTGAGAGAGTTACGGCACAAATTGATGCACTTCGTGTACAAAATAGATAATCTCTTTTGAAGTATGATGGTTTTGGTAAAAAAAACTCATCTGTTATAAAGGCATTTCATTTTTAAAAATTTATTTCTAGTCCATACTTTTTGTGCATTCATTATGCACCATTCGAAGCCACGTCATCATTTTTCAACCATTTCTAACTTCATTTGCTTTTTTTCATGCATTACTGATTTTTTGAGCTAAATTACCCTGAAATTCAAAAGCACTACAAATGAACTCTAAAAAAGTTGAAAGTTGGCATGGTATCATCATTTCACCCACATAGCATGTGCTATAAAGTTGATAGGGTTACAACAAAAACTGGATGCACTTCGTGTACAAAATGGATAATCTCTTTCGAAGTATCATAGTTTTGGGCTAAAACTCATCTATTACCAAAGCAATTCTTTTTTTGAAAACTTATTTCAACTCCAGACTTTTTGTGCGTTCAGGATCCACCATTCGAAACTAAATCATCAATTTTCAACCCTTTCTAACTTCATTTGCTAATTTTCATGCATTTACTGATTTTTTGAGCCAAATGACGCTGAAATTGAAAAGCACTACAAAATAACTCTGAAAAGGTTGAAAGTTGGATGGTATCATCATTTCACCCACATAGGATCTGCTAAAAATTGAGGGGGTTACGACAAAAACTAGATGCACTTCGTGCACATAATGGACAATCCCTTTGAAGTATCAGGGTTTTGGGCTAAAACTCATCTATTACAAAGGCACTTCATTATTCAAAACTTATCTCAACTCCCAACTTCGTGTGCGTTCTGTATGCACCATTCGAAGCCACGTCATCGATTTTCAACCCTTTGTGACTTCATTTGCTATTTTTCATGCATTTACTAATTTTTTTAGCCAAATGACGCTGAAATTGAAAAGCACTAAAATTAACTCTGAGAAGGTTGAAAATTTGCATGGTATCACCGTTTCACCCACATTGCCTGTGCTAAAAAGTTGAGGGGGTTACGGCAAAAACTGGATGCACTTCCTGTACAAAATGGACAATCTCTTTGAAGTATCAGGGTTTTGGGCTAAAACTCATCTGTTACAAAGTCATTTCATTTTTTTAACTTATATCAACTCCAGACTTAATGTGCGTTCAGTATGCACCATTATAAGCCACATCATCAATTTTCAACCCTTTCTTACTTGATTTGCTATTTTTCATGCATTTACTGATTTTTTTTGAGCTAAATGACCCTGAAATTGAAAAGCACTACAAATTAACTCGTAAAAGGTTCAAATGTGGCATGGTATCATCATTTCACCCACATAACATGTGCTAAAATTGGGAGGGTTAAGGCAAAAACGGGATGCACTTCGTGTATAAAATGGACAATCTCTTTCGAAGTATCAGGGTTTTGGGCTAGAACTCATCTGTTACAAAGGCATTTCATTTTTTTAAACTTATTTCAACTCTAGACTTTTTGTACGTTCGGTATGCAACATTCGAAGCCACGTCATAAATTTTCAACCCTTTCTGACATCATTTGCTATTTTTCATGCTTTTACTGATTTTTTGAGCTAAATGACCCTAAAATTGAAAAGCACTACAAATGAACGCTGAAAAGGTTAAAACATGGCATGGTATCATCATTTCACCCACATAGCATGTGCTAAAAAGTTGAGAGGGTTACGGCAGAAACTGGATGCACTTCGTGTACAAAATGGACAATCTCTTTCGAAGTATCATTGTTTTGGGCTAAAACTCATCTGTTACAAAGGCAAATCATTTTTTAAATTTATTTCAACTCCGGACTTTTGGTGCATTCAGGATGCACCATTCGAAGCCACGTCATCAATTTGCAACCCTTTCTAACTTCATTTGCTATATTTCATGCATTTACTGATTTTTTTTAGCCAAATGACGCTGAAATTGAAAAGCACTACAGATTAACTCTGAAAAGGTTAAAATTTGGCATGGTATCATCATTTCACCCACATAGCATGTGTTAAAAAGTTGAGGGGGTTACGGCAAAAAATAGATGCACTTCGTGTACAAAATGGACAATCTCTTTGAAGTATCGGGGTTTGGGGCTAAAACTCATCTGTTACAAAGGCATTTCATTTTTTTAAACTTATATCAACTCCAGACTTTGTGTGCGTTCAGCATGCACCATTCTAAGCTACGTCATCAATTTTCAACCCTTTCTTACTTTATTGGCTATTTTTCATGCATTTACTGGTTTTTGAGCCAAATGACACTGAAATTGAAAAGCACTACAATTTAACTATGAAAAGGTTGAAAGTTGGCATGGTATCATCATTTCACCAACATAGCATGTGCTAAAAAGTTGAGGGGATTATGACAAAAATTGGATGCACGTCGTGTACAAAATGGACAATCTCTTTGAAGTATGAGGGGTTTGGGCTAAACCTCATCTGTTACAAAGGCATTTCATTTTTCAAAACTTATATCAAGTCCAGACATCTTGTGGGTTCAGTATGCGCCATTCGAATCCACGTCGTCAGTTTTCTACCCTTTCTGACTTCATTTGTTATTTTTCATGCTTTTACTGATATTTTAAGCTAAATGACCCTCAAATTGAAAATCACTACAAATTAACTCTGAAAAGGTTCAAAGTTTGGCATGCTATCATCATTTCACCCACATAGCATGTGCAAAAAAGTTGAGGGGGTTGCGGCTAAAACTATATGCACTTCGTGTACAAAATGGATAATCTCTTTTGAAGTATGACGGTTTTGGGCAAAAACTCACCTGTTAGAAAGGCATTTCATTTTTCAATACTTATTTCAGCTCAAGACTTTTTATACATTCGGTATGCACCATTTGAAGCCACGTCATCAATTTTCAGCCATTTCTAACTTCATTTGCTGTTTTCATGCCTTTACTGTTTTTTTGAGCTAAACGACCCTAAAATTGAAAAGCACTACAAATGAACTCTGAAAAGGTTGAAAGTTGGCATGGTATCATCATTTCACCCACATAGCATGTGCTAAAAAGTTGAGAGGGTTATGGCAAAAACTGGATGCACTTTGTGTACAAAATGGACAATCTCTTTCGAAGTATGAGGGTTTTGGTCTAAAACTCAACTATTACAAAGGCAATTCATTTTTTGAACTTATATCAACTCCAGACTTGGTGTGCGTTCAGTATGCACCATTCTAAGCCACATCATCATGTTTCAACCCTTTCTTACTTGATTTGCTAGTTTTCATCCATTTACTGATTTTTTTAGCTAAATGACCTTAAAATTGAAAAGCACTACAAATTAACTCTTAAAAGGATGAAAGGTGGCATGGTATCATCATTTCACCCACATAACATGTGCTAAAAAGTTGAGAGGGTTAAGGCAAGAATTGGATTGACTTCGTGTACAAAATGGAAAATCTCTTTCGAAGTATCAGGGGTTTGGGCTAAAACTCATCTGTTGCAGAGACATTTCATTTTAGAAAAATTATCTCTACTCCGGACTTCTTGTGTGTTCAGTGTGCACCATTCAAAGCCAAGTCATCTAGTTTCAACCCTTTCTGCCTTCATTTTCTATTTTTCATGCTTTTACTATTTTTTTTAGCTAAATGACCCTGAAATTGAGAAGCAGTACAAATGAACTCTGAAAAGGTTGAAAGTTGGCATGGTATCATCATTTCACTCGCATAGCATGTGCAAAAAAGTTGCGAGAGTTACGGCAAAAACTAGTTGCACTTCGTGTATAAAATGGACAATCACTTTCGAAGTACGTATGAGGGTTTTGGGCAAAAACTCATTTGTTACAAAGGCATTTCATTCTTTTAAAATTATTTCAACTCCAGACTTTTTGTGCGTTCAGTATGCACCATTCGAAGCCACGTCATCAATTTTCAACCCTTTCTCACTTCATTTGCTATTTTTCATGCATCTACTAATTTTTTTGAGCCAAATGACCGTGAAATTTGAAAGCACTACAAATGAACTCTGAAAACGTTAAAAGTTGGCCTGGTATCATTATTTCACCCACATAGCATGTGCTAAAAAGTTGAGGGGGTTACGACAAAAAATGGATGCACTTCATGTACAAAATGGACAATCTCTTTGAAGTATGAGGGTTTTGGGCTAAAACTCATCTGTTACAAAGGCATTTCATTTTTTAAAAACTTATTTCAACTCCAGAATTTTTGTGCGTTTGGTATGCACCATTCTAAGGCATGTCATGTATTTTCAACCCTTTCTTACTTGATTTGCTATTTTTCATGCATTTACTGATTTTTTTAATCTATACGAACCTGAAATTGAAAAGCACTACAAATTAATATTAAAAGGTGAAAGGTGGCATGGTATCATCATTTCACCCACATAACACGTGTTAAAAAGTTGAGAGGGTTGAGGCAAAAAATGGATGCCCTTCGTGTACAAAATGGACAATCTCTTTCTATTTATCCGAGCTTTAGGATAAAACTGATCTGTTACAAAGGCATTTCATTTTTCAAAACTTATCTGAACTCCAGACTTCCTGTGCGTTCAGTATGCACCATTAGAAGCCACATCATCAATTTTCTACCTTTTCTGACTTCATTTGATATTTTTATGCTTTTACTGATTTTTTGAGCTAAATGACCCTGAAATTGAAAAGCTCTACAAATTAATTCTAAAAATGTTGATAGTTGGCATGGTATCATTATTTCACCCACATAGGATGTGCTAAAAAGTTGAGAGAGTTACGGCAAAAATTGGATGCACTTCGTGTACAAAATAGATAATCTCTTTTGAAGTATGATGGTTTTGGTAAAAAAAAAACGCATCTGTTATAAAGGCATTTCATTTTTTAAAATTTATTTCAACTCCATACTTTTTGTGCATTCATTATGCACCATTCGAAGCCACGTCATCATGTTTCAACCATTTCTAACTTCATTTGCTTTTTTTCATGCATTACTGATTTTTTGAGCTAAATTACCCTGAAATTGAAAAGCACTACAAATGAACTCTAAAAAGGTTGAAAGTTGGCATGGTATCATCATTTCACCCACATAGCATGTGTTATAAAGTTGATAGGGTTACAACAAAAACCGGATGCACTTCGTGTACAAAATGGATAATCTCTTTAGAAGTATCACAATTTTGGGCTAAAACTCATCTATTACCAAAGCAATTCATTTTTTGAAAACTTATTTCAACTCCAGACTTTTTGTGCGTTCAGGATCCACCATTCGAAACCAAATCTTCAATTTTCAACCCTTTCTAACTTCATTTGCTATTTTTCATGCATTTACTGATTTTGTGAGCCAAATGACGCTGAAATTGAAAAGAACTACAGATTAACTTTGAAAAGGTTGAAAGTTGGATGGTATCATCATTTCACCCACATAGGATCTGCTAAAAAGTTGAGGGGGTTACGACAAAAATTGGATGCACTTCGTGCACATAATGGACAATCTCCTTGAAGTATCAGGGTTTTGGGCTAAAACTCATCTATTACAAAGGCACTTCATTATTCAAAACTTATCTCAACTCCCAACTTCTTGTGCGTTCTGTATGCACCATTCGAAACCACGTCATCAATTTTCAACCCTTTGTGACTTCATTTGCTATTTTTCATGCATTTACTGGTTTTTTAGCCAAATGACGCTGAAATTGAAAAGCACTAAAATTAAATCTGAAAAGGTTGAAAATTTGCATGGTATCACCATTCCACCCACATTGCCTGTGGTAAAAAGTCGAGGGGGTTACGGCAAAAACTGGATGCACTTCCTATACAAAATGGACAATCTCTTTGAAGTATCAGGGTTTGGGGCTAAAACTCATCTGTTACAAAGTCATTTCATTTTTTTAACTTATATCAACTCCAGACTTAATGTGCGTTCAGTATGCACCATTATAAGCCACATCATCAATTTTCAACCCTTTCTTACTTGATTTGCTATTTTTCATGCATTTACTGATTTTTTTTGAGCTAAATGACCCTGAAATTGAAAAGCACTACAAATTAACTCGTAAAAGGCATTTCATTTTTTTAAACTTATTTCAACTCTAGACTTTTTGTACGTTCGGTATGCAACATTCGAAGACACGTCATAAATTTTCGACCCTTTCTGACATCATTTGCTATTTTTCATGCTTTTACTGTTTTTTTGAGCTAAATGACCCTGAAATTGAAAAGCACTACAAATGAACTCTGAAAAGGTTACAACATGGCATGGTATCATCATTTCACCCACATAGCATGTGCTAAAAAGTTGAGAGGGTTACGGCAGAAACTGCATGCACTTTATGTACAAAATGGACAATCTCTTTCGAAGTATCATTGTTTTGGGCTAAAACTCATCTGTTACAAAGGCAAATCATTTTTTTAAATTTATTTCAACTCCAGACTTTTGGTGCATTCAGGATGCACCATTCGAAGCCACGTCATCAATTGGCAACCCTTTCTAACTTTATTTGCTATTTTCATGCATTTACTGATTTTTTTAGCCAAATGACGCTGAAATTGAAAAGCACTACAGATTAACTCTGAAAAGGTTGAAATTTGGCATGGTATCATCATTTCACCCACATAGCATGTGTTAAAAAGTTGAGGGGGTTACGGCAAAAAATAGATGCACTTCGTGTACAAAATGGACAATCTCTTTGAAGTATCGGGGTTTGGGGCTAAAACTCATCTGTTCCAGAACAGAGAGGCTACTGGTCGGGTTGCAAAGTGGGCCATTGAGCTTACCCCACACGGATTGAAGTATGTGCCCCGTACTACGATAAAATCCCAAGCATTGGTGGATTTCATCACCGATTGGATAGAGTTTCAAGCACCTGAGGAAAAACTGGATCACACATATTGGACTATTCACTTTGATGGATCCAGGCAATTGGAGGGCTCAGGGGCTGGAGTCGTATTAACTTCCCCACGATGCGATAAGTTATGTTATGTCCTTCGTTTAATGTTCCCTTGTACTAACAATGCAGCTGAGTATGAAGCTCTCCTCCATGGTCTACGGATGGCCAAGGAGATGAATTTAAGCCGGGTTAAATGCTTTGGCGATTCAGACCTGGTGGCGCAGCAAGTGTCTGGTAAGTGGGATTCCAAAGATCCACTTATGGAAGCATATCGACATGAGGTAGACGCTGTTGCTGGACACTTCAAGGGTTATCAGGTGGATCATATAGACCGGCGAAAGAATGAAGCGGCTGACGCGTTAAGTCGAATGGGTTCTCAACGTAAGCCGGTCCCACCCAATACCTTCTTGGATGTATTACACAATCCATCGGTACAGTTACCTTCAGAAGAGGACTTGGCTGTTCCTGATCCGGAGGCACAATTGGTCACGGCACTTCATGTAATTCTGGATTGGACGCTTCCCTACCTCGCATACATGAACCGAGGTGAGTTACCAGAGGACGAAGTCTTGGCCAGACAGATAGTCCGGTGATCCAAGTCAATGACTATTGTCAATGGAGAACTTCATCATCGCAGTATTTCTGGGGCATTTCAGCGGTGTGTGTCACCAGAGGAAGACTGTGATATTCTTAGAGAGATCCATGAAGGAGATTATGGTCATCATGCTGGTTCAAAATCTTTGGTGGCTAAAGCGTTTCGTCATGGGTTCTACTGGTTGACGGCTCATGCCGACGCAGAGGACTTGGTCAGAAAATGTGATGCTTGTCAGAAGTTTTCACGGAGTGCTCATATACCGATGCAGGAATTGAGGATGATTCCAATTACTTGGCCGTTTGCAACTTGGGGGCTTGATATGGTTGGACCCTTCAAGAACTCCCAAGATAAGAAGACCCACCTTTTGGTGGCGGTGGACAAGTTTACCAAATGGGTTGAAGCGGAGCCAGTCAGTTAGTGTGATGCAGCAACGGCGGTTCAGTTCATCAAAAAGGTGATTTTCCGGTTTGGCTTTCCACATAGCATTATAACTGATAATGGTAACAATCTATCCAAGGGGGCTATGGAGGAGTTCTGTCAACGAGATCACATTCGCCTTGATGTATCATCAGTAGCTCACCCTCAGTCTAATGGCCAAGCTAAAAGAGCCAATCAAGAGATCTTGAGAGGCATCAAACCCCGGCTTATGGTTCCTTTGCAGAGGACGCCGGGTTGTTGGTTGGAGGAGTTACCATATGTGCTATGGAGTATCAACACTACACCTAACAGATCCACAGGGTACACGCATTTCTTCATGGTATATGGAGCTGAAGCGGTCCTCCCTTGTGATATCCATCATGACTCGCCACGGGTGACGGCTTACGTCGAAGCTGATAATGAAAAAGTAAGACAAGATGCATTGGACCGGCTGGATGAAGAACGGGACACGACAGTAGCTCGATCGGCGATTTATCAGCAAGATCTGCGCCGGTACCACAGTCGCCGGGTTAAAACTAGAATGTTTCAAGAAGGAGATTTGGTGCTCCGGGTCATCCAAGACCACACAGACATGCACAAGTTGTCCCCACCTTGGGAAGGACCCTTTGTGGTCAGCAAGAACCTGCACAACGAATCATACTACCTCGTCGACGTTCGCGAACATAGGGACTCACGTACGGCGGAGGATACCAGACGGCCGTGGAACATCGCTCTTCTTCGACCTTATTACACCTAAGCCACAGGCTCCGCTTTATGTACATATCTTTATAATGTATATATTATGATCAATATAATAAACCGGTGCCCCGATAAAGCGGGGTATAAGCCGCCCTTTTTTCATAAGAGTTTGTCGCATGGGGGCTTCTGTGTGCAAGTGAGTTCCTATGGCCTCTTAAACCGGCGAACACATTAAGGCCATCATAAGAGCATAGCTCTGGTTGCTTTGGCAATTCCCACATGATGATGAGGGGCAAAAGAGAGTTTTAATGCCTAGCACAACTCAAACATAGGCCCCGACGAGCATAGCTCAAATGCTACCTGGGGGCTCCTGATGCAAAGCATCAACGAGTTGACGACCCTTGTAGTAAACACGGCTTGGAAGCTTGGTGTATACACCTAAAACCCCGGATTAGCCTGCATGCATTAAGTAAGTCACTCCGTCCAGGTAAACCTGGTACAACGCGTGGAACGTATACACAAGTCAATCTTTACAGACCCTGAACTTGGTAACGTTAAATTGACGAGCATCAAGTGATTACACAAGTCAATCTTTACAGATTTTGAACTTGGTAGCATTAAACATTGATGATTTGGTTAAGGATTGAGGACCATCATAACAGGCTTTGCGAAATGGTTAATGACAGTAGCCTGGCAGCTCATAAAAAGCCTCGAATTGGAGCCTAGCAGCTCGTAAAAAGCCTCGACTACATGGTCTTATTTGCCCAAAAATATTTTTTTGATTTTTTATGTTTTATCAAATCTTTATCTTCAAGGTCATTGGTTTTTATCCAAGTCCATTGATTCAGGGAGTGGATGACTATAAGTTGCGACTACATCTGCGTTTACATAATTCTATTCTGGGTTACAAGCACCAGTACCAACTACAATTAAACCGGAGTTCATCATAACCCGGTCCGGTTTTCATGATGAACCGACAAATAAGCAAGGAAGTCATCAGCACTTGCACCTTGGATCATTATTTCTTCCTGTCGGATTAAGGTTTATTGTGATACACTTAATCACGTGTATGATACATACTTTATACTTTATACACAGTTCAAGTTATAAACTTAGACCATGTGTTTGGGCATTATGACCCGTCTGGCGATAAACCGCCAGGACATTTTGAACATTGTTTTATGCATAAGCAGGTAAAATAAACCGTCAAAGGCATTGAAAGCAAGACATATTTAAGAAGTTGCCAACTGAAGCAATCTCACAAAAGATAGTATGTGACGAACACAAAGTATCTCAACTATCCTATTAGAAGGCATTGGAGAGACCAAAAGAATATTAGTTTTTCTCAAGCACTGGAACATAAACTTTAACCGGCACTGGTTTAAGATTCAGCGTCAGCTCGCCGTGAAGATTGAGGATCAGCTTGCTCCGGTTCTTCGGCGGTCTCTTCCAGCTGCTGGAAATCAGTACTGGTCTAGTCAATCTTGGTCAGCGCCCGGAAATAAACTTCGTCATTCACGAGGTATGATGGATCAATGTCAGGAGCAAAAGTGTGCTTACGGACGGATGGAATAAGATTTTCAATCTCATAAGCCGTACGCTCCGCCCGCACGTTCTTCACATCATATCCCGGATGATATCTAGACAGATCAGCCTCGTCAGCAAGTTTGCTAGCCAGAGGCCGCATATCCTTGGTTAAGGCACGTAAGTCGTCGCTGGAAAAGTCTGATCCGTCTTCCTTCATACTTGAGTAGCCGTGCATCGCCTCCGCCAGATCAAAATCAGGAACCCAAGCCTTCACTCGAGTCAGAGCCATCAGAGCACCTGCCCTTGCAGACGACTTCTTCACTTCTACAAGGCGGGCAGGCAGAATCGACAGCTTTTCCAAAGTACCTTTGATGATGGTAGGAGCCGGTTTGTTATGCGAGATAGCACTGATAGCCCTCTGAGCGCCGGAATATAGTTGCTCCACCAGAGTATATGCAACTTTCAATTTCTTTCGCACATCATCACCAAGATGAGTGATACGCCTCCCTGCATTAAAATTATGAATTAAACCAGAACAGTACATGATTGCAAGGTTCGGGGTTGTGTTAACAGGTACTTACCAAAGATGGCAGACGTCATGTCATTGATCTGCTGCTTCAATCCGGACAGCTCCTCTGTCACCGGATTAAGAGCAGCCTCTGCATCATTGGCTCTCTTCTCCAAGGCAGCCTTTTCAGTGTCCCAGTCTGACCGCTCTTTTTCAAAGTCCTTCTTCAGCTTCTCTATACTTGCTAAAGCAAGTGTAAGCTCATCCTTGACTTTGACAGCAGTAGTCTCTTGGAACTTGAAGTTATCCCGGAGCTCGGTTATTTCAGAGGTCTTCCGGTTCAAATCAGTCTGCCAAAATGAAAGTACATTATATACTCATAAAGCAATTCAGTCAAAGTCCCTAGCACATATCAAGTTACGCACTTGACACTTCGGGGCTAATGTATATTTGAAGTGAAAACAGGCATTTTTCAGACAAGTCCCAAGCACATAAACAAGTTATACACTTGACAGTTGGCGGCTAATGTGACATTGTTCTAAATTCAAGTAGAAGTCTCGGTTCATCCTAAAGGAAGTAAACCGGCCCTTGGGGTCTACACATGTGCAAAGCAAAACTGTCTACTGGATTTACTGGAGTCCCGGTTCACCCTGAAATGCTAAACCGGCACTTGGGGGCTACGATGGAGTAAGGATACAGTTACAAGATGAAAGCAGAAATAGAGGATAAGACAAAGACAGAGAAATTACATCATAACGATCCTTCATTAAGTTTACCAATCCAGCTTCATGGTCACGGCTGGTGAATAGCTGGACAAATAAGTACTCCACTTGCCCTTGTCCTTGTTAAGAATGTCCTCCTTGGCAGTATGCTTGGTCAAAGCAACAGGCTCCCCTAGAGTAGTAAAGCCGGTCCCAGTGATTTCAACATCGCCAGGTGAAGCGGCCGCTTGCTTAGGGGGACTAGCAGGAGCAGGACTAGCCCGGGCAGGGCTGGCCAGTTCAAGGTCAAGATCCATTGGATCGCTCCCCTGATCAACAAAAACGTCATGATCCATAGGAGGAGGATCATCATGCGGAATCTCAGCATCGTCTTCAGAAGGTTCAACAAGATCAGGATTTTCTGCCGGTTCAGGAGTGGTATTACCGACTGCCGGCTTACTCAGTTTGACCTTTTTACTAGGCTTGGGTTTGCTGTGAAGGTTAAAAATAATGAAAGTCAGAAGAGTCAAAGACAAATGTTAAACCGGAAAGAGTGAAAAGCCGCTTACCCAAGAACAGTCTTGAGGGGAGGAATCTGAGTGGCTGTTGATTCGCTAGAAGATGAATGAAGAGTTTCCTAATAATTCGAATCAGAGGGATTAAAGGGTTGTCGAATAAGGCCTGCTTTGCGGTAAAGAGCAGTTGGAGTGAGTAAAACCTCGGAACGACGTCTCCGGGTTGGAGTGTGCGTTAATCTGGTGGATTCAATAGCATGACCACTATGATGAGTGGTGCAGCGAGCCTCATGTTGCTGCTTCTTTAAAAGAAAGTTCGGGTCCAAGTAAGCAAAAGGATGAGAAAACTGTACTTTCCGGGTTGCTCGACGGACTTTTGGTGTTGGCGGAGGTTCTGAATCGGAAGAAAGAGTTATTACCTCAGCATCATCCGCTTTACTGCCTTCAGCGAGTCCCTGGGAGCAGTCATTGTTAATAAAAATGCAGATAAAGAAAAGACAAGGAAGACAAAAGAATTAGGTGGTACCTCGGAGGCCGGTTCATCTTCTTCCGCATTGGATCCCGACGCGGCAGTGTTCTTCTTCTTGTTTTTCTTGACCGCCTGATTCTTTTGGCGAGTTGTTTTTGCCGGTTCATCCTGTGCCTTCCTTTTCCAGAAAGGGTCATTGTCCTGTTGAAAGAAATAAAGACACTTCAAGACAAGTGTTGCAGATGGATTAAAACAAAGCAAGACAATAGTGAAGAGATTTTTACCGATGGTGGTTTATTGGTCACGCAGAAAGGTGCCAAGCCGGTTTGACTACAAGCTTCTATAGGTAAATTCAACAGCTTCTTGACGGATTCATTGACCTTGTTTTCTTATAGTACTGCCTCTGTGTGGCGCAAAGGGTCTTTGGGATTCCCAGTATACTCACACATTAAACCGGAACGCCGGCTTAGTGGGAGAACACTCCAGGAAAGCCAGCAGCGGACGAAGTCAACCCCTGTCAGACCATTGGCTACAAAGGCCCTGAGCTTTGAAAGCTGAGGGGCACACTGAGCTCGCTCCTGGGCACTTAACCGTGGTGGAAAAGGGTGGTTTTCTGGAAGACGGTGGGAGCGATAACCCGGCAATGGATTTTCACCTTCAGGGGAAGTGTCTATGCAGTAGAACCAAGTCTGGTTCCAGTCCTTTGTATGGCTGTGGAGACGGGCGTGAGGAAAGCTAACATCCTTCCTTTTCTGAATAGACATCACGCCGAGTTCAGTGTTTGGACCTTCGTGAAATTCCGTACGACGGTTTAAGTGAAAGAAATCCCGGAATAGCTCCACTGACGGCTCCTCTTGCAGATAAACTTCACAATATACTTGGAAGTTGCAAATGTTTGACACAGAGTTGGGGCCAATATCTTGTGGATGAAGCTGGAAATTTGCTAACACATCACGGAAGAACTTTGACCCAGGAGGGTTGAACCCCGGGCCAAGTGATCAAAGAAGAAGATGACCTCTCCGTCTTTTGGCTTTGGAAGACATTTTGATCTGGGAACCGTCCAGTGAAGAACGTTTTTTGGACCTAAACCGCCAATTGAGGCCATTTTCTCCAAATCCTCCTCAGTAATCCAGGATGGAACCCAGTTGCAAGACACAAATTGCTTGGCTTGAGTGACCATTTTTTGGAAGGAAAAGGCTGAAAATACAATGAAGAGCCGGTTTGTAATCCAAGCAGGTTTCAACCGGCATGCTCTATGAAAGTACTGGTCTAAACGGCGGTTTAGGCAGGGGCCTAATGGTATCTACCGGATTAAAAAATCTGGAACAACTATAACAATGACATCTACCGGATTATAGAGTCTGAAAAAGCTAAACCGCCAACAAAGGTAAACAAGACGCAGATCTGGTTATGAAAAACAGCTTTCACACACATAGCAGTGAAATACAGATCTACAACTTGTTGAAAATTGAGAGATAATCAAGGTTATATTCAGTAGACGTGATGAAGATCCTAGCAGATGCAATCTAACTAGTCATATTGGGAAAGATAAAGCCACGGTGAAGGAGCGGAGTTACTCTTACACTTATCGACTAGGAGATTCAGATCTACAGCAAAACTACTAAGCTATGGCGAAGAACTGTGAAGAACAATACCTACCAGCGAGCTCGTATGAGGAAACCCTAAAACAAGATCTAGAAATGGGGAAAGGAGAGGACGTACCCGAGGCGTCGCGTGCGGAGAAGCGCCGGCGAGTCTCTGGAACAATCAGGTTGATGCAGCGGCCAGACTTGATGGAGATGCAGAGCTTGACGAACGGCGGCAGAGCTCGAGTGCGAAGGGACGGAGGAAGAAGAAGAGGCAAGGGGGAAAAAGAGGTGCCCCTCTGCCCTATTTATAAGCCAAAGGGATAAAATGGCAGGCGCGGGAATTGAGGAGCCGAAAAAGTGGATATGGACGATACTGTCACCTCGATCTTCAGAGCTTTAATGAATAAAAGATAAAAAACAGGTACAAGTATTAAATGTGCAGATGACGTCACGGCGGTTTAGAGCGATCTGAGAAGATGACGTCACGCCGGTTTATGAAGCATTTTGAGGCTGCGGAAAGGGAAACCTGTACAAGACGTTTCAAATTGACATGAACAAGTTCAAATCAATCTGGAGCCTAATGTGAGGGATATTATTGTTAGGTATAAACCGCCCAGGAGGGGCCGTTTTATGCCTATGGAGATTATTTTTACTGAATCCCAGTCGAACATGAAGCAAGGTGGTGGCGCTGGGGACGGAGCACCTCGTGTACTCCCCCGACGAGAACCTCCCCCACAGCGCCAAGCTGAGCTTGTTCTTCAAAGGAGTGGCGCCGGCCCTCGCGCAGCTACGGGAAAGGCTCCCCACACAGCTGGCGAACGAGGCGCGCAGGCTTTACACGGGTACTGTGGAGCGAGTGTTGACGAAGATCGTCAACCGCAACCCCGGGATCAACCTTGAGAACGTCCTCCGGACCTTGCCGCCCGACGCTGACCAGGAGGCGTTGAAGGCTCAAGTTGCCCACATCGTGGCCAAGGTGGGGAAGATCAGGAGGGTTGACGGCGACCGTGTAGACTAGGTTGTTTTCTTTCTGCTTCCCTTGTCGATGTGAACCAAGTCATGGACAGTAGTCTATTAGAACAGCGACAAGTCAACTTGTAATATAACTTTATTTTGGGTAATCAATGCGGTGTTATTCCCCTTGTTCGATTTCTTCACTTTGTATGCTTTTACCCTACGCTTTTAGGGAACTTGCCGGCAAAGGGACCCTTGCCGCGAGCGCCGAGTGCGGAACTTCAGCAGCCTGCTGGCAATGCCCCTGCCGGCAAGAAACCTTGCCGCAGCTAGTCGCAGCACACTTAGATTTTTGAGTGAACTCCAAAACAATGTAAGGGCGCGACACTTGTCGCAACTCACTTAAGCCGTTGAGCGTGCTCGAAACAAAGTAAGGGCGCGGCTAGCCACGGGTCGGTTCCTCCGCGCACAGGTTTTCCATACAAAGCGTGGTCGTTCAAGGAAGATAACTAAGAATTTTAAAAAATTTGAATGCTCAAACTTTGGCAACTTAGCTTTCGTGGGTTGTTTGCTTCCCGGCAAGGCTTTCCTTTCTTGAACAACACTTGGTCCATACCACTGTCTCCTTCCCCCCCGGCAAACTTGTGCGCGAGGAACAGTTCTTCTACTTGAGAGAAAAGAAGGAAAAAGGGAGGAAACACAGATATGGAGCCTTGCGGCTTGTTATTGCTTACCGGGGGTGTGTGCTGCACAAAGTGTCAGATAACACATGCAAGAAAACGGAAAGGCATGAAATGACAAGTCGTGCGAAGCACAAAAGTTTTACTGATGCACAGGGTCTGCGCCCGGTTTTGTACAAAGGTTTACATGCAACAGCGGCAAGACTTGTACAAAAGGTGGTTGCCGGAACGGATCACGGCAACCACGCCTCATGGGTGAAACTTGCGAAGATGCTCAATGTTCCAGGAGTTGCTTACCGGTAAGCCTTCTTCGGTCTCAAGGCGGACAGCGCCGGGCCTTGTGACTTGTCTCACCCGATAAGGGCCTTCCCACTTCGGCGTCAACTTGTTGGAATTCTTGGAGGACTGAACGCGCCGAAGAACAAGGTCGCCTTCCTCGAGACTTCTGGCTCTAACTTTGCGGCTATGGTAGCGGCGCAAAGCTTGCTGGTATCGAGCAGCTCGTACAGCAGCCTGAAGACGGTCCTCCTCGAGGAGCAGTGCATCATCTTGCCGCAGCTGCTCTTGCTCGAGCTCGTCGTAAGCGAGCACTCGAGGAGACCCGTATACGAGTTCCGTGGGGAGAACTGCCTCTGCTCCATAGACAAGAGCAAAGGGTGTCTGTCCGGTGGCTCGATTTGGTGTCGTCCTGATTGACCAAAGAGCCGCCGGCAACTCCTCAATCCAGTTTCTTCCGCACCTGTGCAGCCTGTCGAAAGTTCTTGTCTTGAGCCCGCGCAGCACTTCAGTGTTTGCCCTCTCCGCTTGACCATTGCTCCTCGGGTGAGCAACAGAAGCGAAGCAGACCTTGGCGCCAAGGTCTTGGACGTACTGCATGAAGGTGCGACTTGTGAACTGTGTGCCGTTGTCGGTGATGATCCTGTTAGGGATTCCGAAACGGCAAACTATTGATATGAAGAACTTGACTGCTGACTGCGCGGTCACCTTTCTCACTGGTTCCACTTCCGGCCACTTTGTGAACTTGTCGATGGCGACGTACAAGTACTCAAAGCCCCCAACTGCGCGGGGAAAGGGGCCGAGGATGTCGAGCCCCCAGACCGAAAAGGGCCAGGACAAAGGGATCGTCTGGAGAGCTTGAGCTGGCTGATGTATTTGCTTGGCGTGGAACTGGCAGGCTTCACACTTGGTTACTTGTGCAGTTGCATCTTGGAGGGCTTCTGGCCAAAAGAAACCTTGCCGGAATGCCTTCCCGGCAAGTGCTCTTGCGCCAATGTGGTGGCCACATATGCCTCCATGTATCTCTGCCAACAGCTTCTGTCCATCTTCCCGGGAAATGCACTTCAATCTGACACCATTGAGTCTTCTTCTGTATAGTTCATTGCCGACGAACTGGTACATGCTTGACTGCCTGGTTATTCTCTCTATCTCTTCTGGCTCTTCGGGAAGTTCTCCAGTTTGAAGAAAATGGACAATTGGTTGTGCCCATGCTGGAGCCTGAGGCTCAACAACAAGGACTAAAGGCATCAATGCTGCTGCGGGAACGTCAGCTTCTACGGCAAGAACCTGCGGCTCTGCCGGAGCTGAACATTCCGCGGCAAGCTCGCCGGGGCAAGACTTGTCGGGAACACCTGCTTCAACTGTACGAACCCTAGGGTCCGCAGGAGCAGACTGTTCCTCAGCAACTTGGTCGTTGATCTTGGGGACCTTGGCGGCGGCTTCAGGAAGATCCGCCGGCAAGTAGTCGCCGGAGACCAACTTTCTCTTCTTGCTTTGCCCAATTGATGGTGTAACGGATGGCTGAGTTAGCTTGAGCACGAAGATCCCTGGTTCCACAGGTAGCTTAAGTGCAGCACACTTTGACAGGCCATCTGCGATGTCATTTTGAGCTGTTGGAACGTGCTCCATCTGTATGCCTTCAAAGTGCTCTTCAAGCTTTCTCACTTCGTCAACGTAAGCTTCCATCAATGGGCTCCGGTAGCTCTTGTTTACTTGTCGGACAACCAACTACGAATCTCCCCGGACAATCAGCTTCTTGATCCCAAGTTCTGCTGCAATTCTGAGGCCGGCAAGCAAACCTTCATACTCTGCAGTATTGTTTGTCGCTTGCTCCTTGGGAAAGTGCATTTGGACTACGTACTTGAGGTGCTCTCCAGTGGGTGCGACAAGCAGCACACCAGCACCGGCGCCTTGCAGCGAGAAGGCACCATCGAAGTACATTATCCATTCTTTGCTTGCTTCTTTGGCGGGGATGCTTGTCTCTGGAACTTCTTTGTCTGGTGTTGGTGTCCATTCTGCTATGAACTCTGCCAATGCTCTGCTCTGAATAGTTGAAATACTTTCAAACTTGAGACCAAAGCTTGACAGCTCCAGTGCCCACTCGACAATCCTGCCTGTTGCTTCCGGATTTTGCAATATCCTCTTCAGCGGAAAGCGAGTGACCACTGTTATCTCATGTGCTTGGAAGTAATGGCGCAGCTTTCTCGAGGCCATGAGGAGACCGAAAAGCAGCTTCTGCACCCCAGAGTATCTTGACCTAGCCCCCTGCAAGAGGGAACTTACAAAATAAACCGGGCGCTGCACCATCTTCTTTCGCACTTCTCCTTGCATCTGCGCAGACTCATCCTTGTCGGGGCCAGAGCTTGTCGGAGAAGCCACCTGCTTGTCGCTGGATGTGCTTGCCGGGGCTGTGGGCTCCTCATCTGCCTCCCTTTCCGCTACCAACGCAGCACTAACCACTTGATTGGTCGCTGCTAAGTACAGCAGCAACTTCTCTTGCGGCCTAGGTGCGACAAGTATTGGAGTGGAGGACAGGTACCCTTTCAAGTCTTGCAGCGCTGCCTCCGCTTCCGGAGTCCATTTCATTGGACCTGCCTTCTTCAAGATTTTGAAAAACGGCAGGGCGCGTTCTGCAGACTTAGAAATGAACCTGCTGAGGGCAGCCACACAACCAGCAAGTCTCCATACATCCTTGACGCGCTTCGGAGCTTCAATCTGCTCGATGGCTTTGATCTTGTCGGGATTGGCTTCAATCCCCCTTTGGGACACAAAGAACCCGAGAAGCTTGCCGGAGGGAACTCCGAACACGCACTTCTCGGGGTTGAGCTTGAGTTGTATCTTGCGTAGGTTTGCAAAGGTTTCTTCTAGGTCTTGAATCAGGGTATCCTTGTCCTTTCTCTTGACCACTATATCATCCATGTAGGCTTCTACATTCCTTTGTATTTGTGGCTCAAAAGCAGTGTGGACTACCCTTGCAAAATTTGAACCCGCATTCTTCAATCCAAAGTGCATGCGTATGAAGCAATAAGTGCCACATGGAGTAATGAACGCGGTCTTCTCTTCATCTTCCTCAGCCATGAATATCTGGTGGTACCCGGAGTATGCATCAAGAAATGAAAGCAACTCTCATCCAGCCGTGGAGTCAACGATCTGTTCAATGCGCGGCAAGGGAAATGGATCCTTGGGACAAGCTTTATTCACATCAGTGAAGTCTATACAAAGCCTCCACTTCCCATTAGCTTTGCGCACGACAACAGGGTTGGCCAGCCACGTGGGATGAAGAACACCTCTAACAAGGCCTGCCGCTTCCAACTTCTTGATCTCTTCAGCTATAAACTCTTGGTGCTCCACCGCTTGCTTCCTGACCTTCTGCTTGACGGGCCGCGCATGAGGGAACTCCAAACACGCACTTCTCGGGGAAACTGATCGCCCACGAACACCTATGGGACCGGAGCCCCTTTTCGGTACGGCAAGGGAGCGGAGGGCGCATGAAGAGCGGATCGAGGCGCGCACGCGAGCAGTTTACCCAGGTTCGGGCCACACGGATGCGTAAAACCCTACTCCTGCCTTGGTTTTGTTATTGAGTTCTTGGCTCGGGAGCAAGAAGATCTACAGTACCGGCTACACCGAGCGTGGGAGTGATCAAGCTTCGGAACCCCCTCTACGTTGTGCATGGGCCTCCTTTTATAGGTCAAAGGGGTCACCGACAGGTGGCAACGTAGTTGAGGGTAAAAACGTAAAACTGGTGGTAGTTGTAACAGTGCATGTACAGTGGTCTATACCTAACCCTGACGGTGGGGCACAAGGGCATTGAATGCCCGTCGCCGTCGCCCCCAAACAGTGCGAAAAGCGTCCGTCCGGGCGTCTCCGTTCGCCACGACGGTGGCCTTGTCATCGTGGCTTGCCACCGTGTACCCCAGGCTGCACAGCCATCTGCCACGTGCCCCTGGAAGGGACCCAGGGCGACGCGTGGCCAGATGAGCTGGAGCGCAGGCACACAGTGGAAGCTTGCCGCGGCAAGCGTCTTGCCGCGGTTGCTACCTTGCCGGGCCCGGAAGCTTGTCGCTCCCCGGACCTTGCCGGGGCGCGAGATGCGCCACGACAAGTCTTCTGAAATGTTGTTCTTCGGTCTTCCTGGCAAGCTCCTCTTGCCAGGGTCTTGCGCTAGAGGGGTGGTCTTGAGCCTGGAGCGGCCTTCCCGGCAAGCTCCTCTTGCCGGGGTCTTGTTTCTTAACTTGAATACTTTGTTCTTGAATGGCTCAAAAGAAACTAGGGTGGGCCATGGCGAGCACGTGGCAAGCCCTGCCACGGGACGCTGCTACTGCCCGTGCACAAGTCGGGATACTAAGGTACCCCTACTTTAGTACACCGACACAAGGCGCTTTAGTCCAGGAAACTTAAAGCCCAAGAGGCATTAGGGCCCATGATGTGTAAACCACCATATGATGTGTAAACTTGTGATGTAAGATAGGAAGAATAGAGACCGAACCGGATACGTTTATAAGTCGGCTTCGGGACTATGTACACCGGACCGGGCGTCACCTCTTATACAAAGGGACGACCCGGCGACGGTTCAGGACAGAGAATAACAGTTCGAGACACAGCCAAAGCAGATCCGCTCCCTAGTCATCGAAACCCTAGCAATATTACACCAAACTAGACGTCGGCTTTTACATTCATCGAAGGGGCCGAACTAGTATAAAATCCCCGTGTCCTTGTCCGCTTTAACCCCTTTAAGCTAACCCGTAGCGATGGCCCCACGACTAATTCCTTTTGCTAGGATATATGCCGTGACAAAACCACGACATAACACGTAATAAAAAGTTGAGAGGGTTGAGGCAAAAACTAGATCCACATCGTGTACAAAATGGACAATCTCTTTCGAAGTATCCGGGCTTTGGGCCAAAACTCATCTGTTACAAAGGCGTTTCATTTTTCAAAACTTATCTGAACTACAGACTTCTTGTGCGTTCAGTATGCACCATTAGAAGCCACATCATCAATTTTCTACCCTTTCTAACTTCATCTGATATTTTTATGCTTTTACTGATTTTTTGAGCTAAATGACCCTGAAATTGAAAAGCACTACAAATGAATTCTAAAAATGTGCTAAAAAGTTGATAGGGTTACAGCAAAAACTGGATGCACTTCGTGTACAAAATGGATAATCTCTTTCGAAGTATCACGGTTTTGGGCGAAAACTCATCTATTACCAAGGCAATTCATTTTTTTAAACTTCTTTCAACTACAGACTTCTTGTGCATTCTGTATGCACCATTCGAAGCGACGTCATCAATTTTCAACCCTTTGTGTCTTCATTTGATATTTTTCATGCATTTACTGATTTTTTTTGAGCCAAATGACCCTGAAATTGAAAAGCACTACAAATGAACTCTGAATAGGTTGAAAGTTGGCATCGTATCATCATTCGATCCACATAGCATGTGATAAAAAGTTGAGGGGGTTATGGCAAAAACAGGATGCACGTCGTGTACAAGATGGACAATCTCTTTTAAGTATCACGGTTTTGGGCTAAAACTCATATGTTACAAAGGCATTTCATTATTTTGGAACTTATTTCAACTCCAGACTTTTTGTGCGTTTAGTATGCACCATTCTAAGCCACGTCATCAATTTTCAACCCTTTCTTACTGATTTGATATTTTTCATGCATTTACTGATTTTTTTAACTAAATGACCCTGAAACTGAAAAGCATGACAAATTAACACTTAAAAGGATGAAAGGTGGCATGGTATCATCATTTCACCCACATAACATGTGCAAAATTGTTTAGAGGGTTAAGGCAAAAACTGGATGCACTTCATGTACAAAATGGACAATCTGTTACGAAGTATTAGGGTTTCGGGCTAAAAATCATCTGTTGCAAAGGCATTTCATTTTTTTAAATTATCTCAACTCCAGACTTCTTGTGCATTCAGTGTGCATCATTCGAAGCCCCGTCATCAATTTTCAACCCTTTGTGCCTTCATTTGGTATTTTTCATGCTGTTACTATTTTTTTGCTAAATGACCCTGAAATTGAAAAGCACTGCAAATGAACTCTGAAAAGGTTGAAAGTCGGCATGGTATCGTCATTTCACCCGCATAGCAGGTGCAAAAAAGTTGAGTGAGTTACGCCAAAAACTGGATGCACTTCGTGTACAAATTGGACAATCTCTTTCGAAGTATCAGGGTTTTGGGGAAAAACTCATCAGTTACAAAGGCATTTCATTTCTTTGAACTTATTTCAACTCCAGACTTTTTGTACATTCAGTATGTACCATTCGAAGCCACGTCATAAATTTTCAACCCTTTCACACTTCATTTGCTATTTTTCATGCATTTACTGAATTTTTTGAGCCAAATGACCATGAAATTGAAAAGCACTATAAATGAACTCTGAAAAGGTTCAAAGTTGGCATGGTATCATCATTTCATCCACATAGCATGTGCTAAAAGGTTGAGGGGGTTACGGCAAAAACAGGATGCACTTCGTATACAAAATGGACAATCTTTTTCGAAGTATGAGGGTTTTGGTCTAAAACTCAACTGTTACAAAGGTAATTCATTTTTCAAACATATATCAACTCCAGACTTTTTGTGCGTTCAGTATGCACCATTCGAAGCCACGTCCTCAATTTTCAACCCTTCCTGACTTCATTTTCTATTTTTCATGCATTTACTTATGTTTTTTAGTAAAATGACCCTGAAATTGAAAATCACTACAAATGGACTCTGAAAAGGTTGAAAGTTGCCATGGTATCCTCATTTCATCCACATAGCATGTGCTAAAATGTTGAGGGAGTTACGGCAAAAACTGGATGCATGTCGGGTACAAAATGAAAAATCTCTTTTAAGTAGCAAGGTTTTGGGCTAAAACTCATCTATTACAAAGGCATTTCATTTTTTTAAAACTTATTTCAACTCCATTCATTCTGTGCATTCAGTATGCACCATTCTAAGCCACGTCATCAATTTTCAACCGTTTCTTACTTGATTTGCTATTTTTCATGCATTTACTGATTTTTTTAGCTAAATCACCCTGAAATTGAAAAGCACCACAAATTAACTCTTGAAAGGTTGAAAGGTGGCATGGGATCATCATTTCTCCCACATAACATCTGCTAAGAAGTTGAGAGGGTTAAGGCAAAAACTGGATGCACTTCGTGTACTAAATGGACAATCTCTTTCGAAGTATCAGGGTTTCGGGCTAAAAAACATCTATTGCAAAGGCATTTCATTTTTTAGAATTATCTTAACTCCACACTTCTTGTGCGTTCAGTGTGCACCATTCGAAGCCATGTCATCAATTTTCAACCCTTTCTGCCTTCATTTGGTATTTTTCATGCTTCTACTAGTTTTTTAGCTGAATGACCCTGAAATTGAAAATCACTACAAATGAAATCTGAAAAGGTTGAAAGTTGGCATGGTATCATCATTTCACCTGCATAGCATGTGCTAAAATGTTGTGGGGGTTACGGCAAAAACTGGATGCACTTCGTATACAAACTAGACAATCTCTTTGAAGTATCATGGTATTGGGCTAAAACTCATCTGTTAAAAAGACATTTCATCTTCAACCCTTTCTTACTTGACTCCAGACTTTTTGTGCATTCAGTATGCACCATTCTAAGCCACGGCATAAATTTTCAACCCTTTCATACCTGATTTGCTATTTTTCATGCATTTACGGATTTTTTGAGCTAAATGAACCTGAAATTTAAAATCACTACAAATTAACTCTTAAAAGGTTGAAATGTGGCATTGTATCATCATTTCACCCACATAACATGTGCTAAAAAGTTGAGAGGGTTACGACAAAAACTGGATGCACTTCGTGTACAAAACGGACAATCTCTTTGAAGTATTAGGGTTTTGGGCTAAAACGCATCTATTAAAAAGGCATTTCAATATTTAAAACTTATTTCAACTCCAGACATTTTGTGCGTTCAGTATGCACCATTCTAAGCCACGTCATGAATTTTCAACCCGTTCTTACTTGATTTGCTATTTTTCATGCATTTTCTGATATATTTTTTATCTAAATGAACCTGAAATTGAAAAGCACTACAAATTAACTCTTAAAAGGATGAAAGGTGGCATGGTATCATCATTTCACCCTAATAACATGTGCTAAAAAGTTGAGAGAGTTATGGTAAAAAATGGATGCACTTCGTGTACAAAATGGACAATATCTTGTGAGGTATCCTAGTTTTGGGCTAAAACTCATCTGTTACAAAGGCATTTCATTTGTCAAAACATATCTCAACTCCAGACTTCTTGTGCGTTCAGTATGCACCATTCAAAGCCACGTCATCAATTTTCTACCCTTTCTGACTTCATTTGCTATTTTTGTGCTTTTACTGATTTTTTGAGCTAAATGACCCTGAAAATTGAAAAGCACTACAAATGAATTCTGAAAAGTTTGAAAGTTGGCATGGTATCATCATTTCACCCACATCGCTTGTGCAAAAAAGTTGAGAGAGTTACGACCAAAACTGGACGCACTACGTGTACAACATGGACAATCTGTTTCGAATTATCAGGGTTTTGGGCTAAAACTCATCTGTTGAAAAGGCATTTCATTTTTTTAAAATTATCTCAACTCCAGACTTCTTGTGCGTTGAGTGTGCACCATTCGAAGCCACATCATCAATTTTCAACTGATTCAAACTTTATTCGCTATTTTTCATGCATTTACTGATTTTTTTGAGCTAAATGAACCTGAAATTGAAAAGCACTATAAATGGATTCTGAAAATGTTGAAATTTGGCATGGTATCATCATTTCACCCACATAGCATGTGCTACAAAGTTGAGGGGGTTACGGCAAAAATTGTATGCATGTCGTGTAAAAATGGATAATCTTTTTGAAGTATCAGGATTTTGGGCTAAAACTCATCTACTACAAAGGAATTTAATTTTTAAACTCTTTTCAACTCCACACTTTTTGTGTGTTTAGTAGGAACCATTCGAAGCAACGTCATCAATTTTCAAGCCTTTCTTACTTGATTTTTTTGAGCTAAATGACCCTCAAATTGAAAAGCACAACAAATTAACTCTTTAAAGGTTGAAAGGTGGCATGGTATCATCATTTCACCCACAAAACATGTGGTAAAAAGTTCAAAGGGTTAAGGCAAAAACTGGATGCACTTCGTGTACGAAATGGACAATCTCTTTCGAAGTATCACGGTTTTGGGCTAAAACTCATCTGTTGCAAAGGCATTTCATTTTTTAAAAATTATCTCAACTCCAGACTTCTTGTGCTTTCAGTGTGCACCATTCAAAGCCATGTCATCAATTTTCAATCGATTCTAACTTCATTCACTATTTTTCATGCAGTTACTGATTTTTTTGCTAAATGAACCTGAAATTGAAAAGCACTACAAATGTATTCTTAAAAGGTTGAAAGTTGGCATGGTACATCATTTCACCCACATCGCATGTGCAAAAAAGTTGAGAGAGTTTCGGCAAAAATTGGATGCACTTCATGTACAAAATGGATAATCTCTTTCGAAGTATGAGGGTTTTGGGCAAAAACTCATTTCTTACAAAGGCATTTCATTTAATGAAACTTATTTCAACTCCAGACTTTTTGTACGTTCGATATGCACCATTCGAAGCCATGTCATCAATTTTCAACCCTTTCTAACTTCATTTGCTGTTTTTCATGCATTTACTGATTTTTTGAGCTAAATGACCCTGAAATTGAAAAGCACTACAAATGAACTCTGAAAAGGTTGAAAGTTGGCATGGTATCATCATTTTACCCGCATAGCATGTGTTAAAAAGTTGAGGGGGTTACGGAAAAAACTGGATGCACTTCGTGTACAAAATGGACCATCTCTCTGAAGTATCGCGGTTTTGGGCTAAAACTCGTATGTTACAAAGGCATTTCATTTTCAACCCTTTCTTACCTGACTCTAGACTTTTTGTGCGTTCAGTATGCACCATTCTAAGCCACGTCATCAATTTTCAATCCTTTCTTACTTGATTTGCTATTTTTCATGCATTTACTGATTTTTTGGATCTAAATGAGCCTGAAATTGAAAAGCACTACAAACTAACTCTTAAAAGGTTGAAATGTGGCACGGTATCATCATTTCACCCACATAACATGTGCTAAAAAGTTCAGAGGGTTAAGGCAAAAACTGGATGCACTTCGTGTACGAAATGGACAATCTCTTTCGAAGTATCACGGTTTTGGGCTAAAACTCATCTATTGCAAAGGCATTTCATTTTTTTAAAATTATCTCAACTCCAGACTTCTTGTGCTTTCAGTGTGCACCATTCAAAGCCATGTCATCAATTTTCAATCGATTCTAACTTCATTCACTTTTTTTCATGCAGTTACTGATTTTTTAGCTAAATGAAACTGAAATTGAAAAGCACTACAAATGTATTCTTAAAAGGTTGAAAGTTGGCATGGTACATCATTTCACCCACATCGCATGTGCAAAAAAGTTGAGAGAGTTTCGGCAAAAATTGGATGCACTTCATGTACAAAATGGATAATCTCTTTCGAAGTATGAGGGTTTTGGGCAAAAACTCATTTCTTACAAAGGCATTTCATTTAATGAAACTTATTTCAACTCCAGACTTTTTGTACGTTCGATATGCACCATTCGAAGCCACGTCATCAATTTTCAACCCTTTCTAACTTCATTTGTTGTTTTTCATGCATTTACTGATTTTTTGAGCTAAATGACCCTGAAACTGAAAAGCACTACAAATGAACTCTGAAAAGGTTGAAAGTTGGCATGGTATCATAATTTTACCCGCATAGCATGTGTTAAAAAGTTGAGGGGGTTACGGCAAAAACTGGATGCACTTCGTGTACAAAATGGACAATCTCTCTGAAGTATCGCGGTTTTGGGCAAAAACTCATCTGTTTAAAGGCATTTCATTTTCAACCCTTTCTTACCTGACTCTAGACTTTTTGTGCGTTCAGTATGCACCATTCTAAGCCACGTCATCAATTTTCAATCCTTTCTTACTTGATTTGCTATTTTTCATGCATTTACTGATTTTTTTTTATCTAAATGAGCCTGAAATTGGAAAGCACTAAAATTAACTCTTAAAAGGTTGAAATGTGGGATGGTATCATCATTTCACCCACATAACATGTGCTAAAAAGTTCAGAGGGTTAAGGCAAACACTGGATGCACTTCGTGTACGAAATGGACAATCTCTTTCGAAGTATCACGGTTTTGGGCTAAAACTCATCTGTTGCAAAGGCATTTCATTTTTAAAAAATTATCTCAACTCCAGACTTCTTGTGCTTTCGGTGTGCACCATTCAAAGCCATGTCATCAATTTTCAATCGATTCTAACTTCATTCACTATTTTTCATGCAGTTACTGATTTTTTAGCTAAATGAACCTGAAATTGAAAAGCACTACAAATGTATTCTTAAAAGGTTGAAAGTTGGCATGGTACATCATTTCACCCACATCGCATGTGCAAAAAAGTTGAGAGAGTTTCGGCAAAAATTGGATGCACTTTGTGTACAAAATGGATAATCTTTTTCGAAGTATGAGGGTTTTGGGCAAAAACTCATTTCTTACAAAGGCATTTCATTTTATGAAACTTATTTCAACTCCAGACTTTTTGTACATTCGATATGCACCATTCGAAGCCACGTCATCAATTTTCAACCCTTTCTTACTTTATTTGCTGTTTTTCATGCATTTACTGATTTTTTTAGCTAAATGACCCTGAAATTGAAAAGCACTACAAATGAACTCTGAAAAGGTTGAAAGTTGGCATGGTATCATCATTTTACCCGCATTGCATGTGTTAAAAAGTTGAGGGGGTTACGGCAAAAACTGGATGCACTTCGTGTACAAAATGGACAATCTCTCTGAAGTATCGTGGTTTTGGGCTAAAACTCATCTGTTACAATGGCATTTCATTTTCAACCCTTTCTTACCTGACTCTAGACTTTTTGTGCGTTCAGTATGCACCATTCTAAGCCACGTCATCAATTTTCAATCCTTTCTTACTTGATTTGCTATTTTTCATGCATTTACATATTTTTTTTATCTAAATGAGCCTGAAATTGAAAAGCACTACAAATTAACTCTTAAAAGGTTGAAATGTGGCATGGTATCATCATTTCACCCACATAACATGTGCTAAAAAGTTGAGAGGGTTAAGGCAAAAACTGGATGCACTTCATGTACAAAATGGACAATCTCTTTGAAGTATTAGGGTTTTGGGCTACAACTCATCTATTACAAAGGCATTTCATTATTTAAAACTTATTTCAACTCTAGACATTTTGTGTGTTCAGTATGGACCATTTTAATCCATGTCATGAATTTTCAACCCGCTCTTACTTGATTTGCTATTTTTCATGCATTTTCTGATTTTTTTTCACTAAATGAACCTGAAATTGAAAAGCACTACAAATTAACTCTTAAAAGGTTGAAAGGTGGCATGGTTTCATCATTTCACCCACATAACATGTGCTAAAAAGTTGAGAGGGTTATGGAAAAAACTAGATGTACTTCGTGTACAAAATGGACAATCTCTTTTGAAGTATCCGGGTTTTGGGCTAAAACTCATCTGTTACAAAGGCATTTCATTTTTCAAAACTTATCTCAACTCCAGACTTCTTGTGCGTTCAGTGTGCACCATTCGAAGCCACATCATCAATTTCCAACCCGTTCTGCCTTCATTTGCTATTTTTCATGCTTTTACAATTTTTTTAGCTAAATGATCCTGAAATTGAAAAGCACTACAAATGAACTCTGAAAATGTTGAAAGTTGGCATGATATCATCATTTCACCCACATAGCATGTGCTAAAAAGTTGAGGGGGTTACGGCAAAAATTGGATGCACTTCGTGTACAAACTGGACAATCTGTTTGAAGTACCACGGTTTTGGGCTAAAACTCATCTATTGCAAAGGCATTTCATTTTTTTCAAATTATCTCAACTCCAAACTTCTTGTGAGTTCAGTGTGCACCATACGAAGCCACATCATCAATTTTCAACCGATTCTAACTTCATTTGCTATTTTTCATGCATTTACTGATTGTTTTGAGCTAAATGAACCTGAAATTGAAAAGCACTACAAATGAATTTTGAAATGGTTGAAATTTGGCATGGTATAATCATTTCACCCACATAGCATGTGCTAAAAAGTTGAGTGGGTTACGGCCAAAACTAGATGCATGTCGTGTATAAATGGATAATCTTTTTGAAGTATCAGGGTTTTGGGCTAAAATTCATCTGTTACAAAGGCATTTCATTTTTTAACTCATTTCAATTCCACACTTTTTGTGCATTCAGTAGGAACCATTCAAATCCACGTCATCAATTTTCAACCCTTTCTTACTTGATTTTTTTGAGCTAAATGACCCTGAAATTGAAAAGCACAACAAATTAACTCTTTAAAGGTGGCATGGTATCATCATTTCACCCACATAACATGTGCTAAAAAGTTCAGAGGGTTAAGGCAAAAACTTTATGCACTTCGTGTACGAAATGGACAATCTCTTTCGAAGTATGATGGTTTTGGGCTAAAACTCATCTGTTGCAAAGGCATTTCATTTTTTTTAAATTATCTCAACTCCAGACTTCTTGTGCTTTCATTGTGCACCATTCAAAGCCATGTCATCAATTTTCAACCGATTCTAACATCATTCACTATTTTTCATGCATTTAGTGATTTTTTGAGCTAAATGAACCTGAAATTGAAAAGCAATACAAATGAATTCTGAAAAGGTTGAAAGTTGGCATGGTATCATCATTTCACCAACATCGCATGTGCAAAAAAGTTAGAAAGAGTTACGGCAAAAATTGGATGCATTTTGTTTACAAAATGGATAATCTCTTTCGAAGTATGAGGGTTTTGGGCAAAAACTCATTTCTTACAAAGGCATTTCATTTTTTGAAACTTATTTCAACTCCAGACTTTTTGTACATTTGATATGCACCATTCGAAGCCACGTCATCAATTTTCAACCCTTTCTAACTTCATTTGTTGTTTTTCATGCATTTACTGATTTTTGGAGCTAAAGGACCCTGAAATTGAAAAGCACTACAAATGAACTCTGAAAAGGTTGAAAGTTGGCATCGTCTCATCATTTCACCGGCATAGCATGTGCAAAAAAGTTGAGAGAGTTACACCAAAAACTGGATGCACTTTGTGTACAAAATGGACAATCTCTTCCGAAGTATGAGGGTTTTGGGGGGAAACTCATCAGTTACAAAGGCATTTCATTTTTTAGAACTTATTTTAACTCCAGACTTTTTGTGCGTTCAGTATGCGCCATTCGAAGCCACGTCGTCAATTTTCAACCCTTTCTCACTTTTCATTTGCTATTTTTCATGCATTTATTGAATTTTTTGAGCCAAATGACCGTGAAATTGAAAAGCACTACAAATGAACTCTGAAAAGGTTCAAAGTTGGCATGGTATCATCATTTCAGCCACATAGCATGTGCTAAAAAGTTGAGGGGATTACGGCAAAAACTGGATGCACTTCATGTACAAAATGGACAATCTTTTCCGAAGTATGAGGGTTTTGGTCTAAAACTCATCTGTTACAAAATGGACAATCTCTTTCAAAGTATCAGTGTTTTGGGCTAAAATTCATCTGTTACAAAGGCATTTCATTTTTTTTAAATTATCTCAACTCCAGACTTCTTGTGCGTTCAGTGTGCACCATTCGAAGCCACGTCATCAATTTTCAACCGATTCTGACTTCATTTGTTATTTTCATACATTTACTGCTTTTTTGAGCAAAATGAAACTGAAATTGAAAAGCACTACAAATTAACTCTTAAAAATTAGAAAGTTGGCATGGAATCATCATTTCACCCACATAGCATGTGCACAAAAGTTGAGAGGGTTACGACAAAAACTGGATGCACTTCGTGTACAAAATGGACAATATCTTTCGAAGTATCACGGTTTTGGGCGAAAACTCATCTATTACAAAGGCATTTCATTTTTTAAAACTTATTTCAACTCGAGACTTTTTGTTCGTTTAGTATGCACTATTCGAAGCCACGTCATCAGTTTTCAACCCTTTCTAACTTCATTTGCTATTTTTCATGCATTTACTAAACTTTTTGAGCTAAATGACCCGGAAATTGAAAACCACTACAAATGAACTCTGAAAAGGTTGTAAGTTGGCATGGTATCATAATTTCACCCATATGGCATGTGCTAAAAAGTTGAGAGGGTTAAGGCAAAAACGGGATGAACTTCGTGTACAAAATGGCCAATCTCTTTCAAAGTATTAGGGTTTTGGGCTAAAACTCATCTGTTACAAAGGCATTTAATTTTTTTTAAATTATCTCAACTCGAGACTTCTTGTGCGTGCAGTGTGTACCATTCAAAGCCATGTCATCAATTGTCAACACAGTCTGGCTTCATTTGCTATTTTTCATGCATTTAGTGATTTTTTTTAGCTAAATGAACCTGAAATTGAAAAGCACTACAAATTAACTCTTAAAATGTTGGAAGTTGGCACGAAATCATAATTTCACACACATAGCATATGCTAAAAAGTTGAGAGGGTTATGACAAAAACTGGATGCACTACGTGTACAAAATGGACAATCTCTTTCGAAGTATCACGGTTTTGGGATAAAACTCATCTGTTACAAAAGCAATCATGTATTCTCAAAATAACATGGCCAAAGAAAGTTATCCCTACAAAATCATATAGTCTGGCTATGCTCCCTCTTCATCACACAAAATATTCATATCATGCACAACCCCGGTTTCAGCCAAGCACTTGTTTTCATTCTCAATTTTTTCAAACCTTTCAACTTTCACGGAATACATGAGCGAGAGCAATGGATATAGCACTGTAGGTGGAATAGAGTGGTGGTTGTGGAGAAGAAAAAAAGGAGGAAGATAGTATCACATCGACTAGGCGTATCAATGGGCTATGGGGATGCCCATCAATAGATATAAATTTGAGTGGGTAGGGATTGCCATGCAACGGATGCACTAGAGCTAAAAATGTATGAAAGCTCAACAAAAGAAACTAAGTGGGTGTGCATCCAACTTGCTTGCTCACGAAGACCTAGGGCATTTGAGGAAGCCCATTGTTGGAATATACAAGCCAAGTTCTATAATGAAAATTCCCACTAGTATATGAAAGTGACTAAACAAGAGACTCTCTATCATGAAGAACATGGTGCTACAAAAGATAGTAGCATTGTCCCTTTTCTTTTATTTTCTTTTCTTTTTCTTTTTTTTCTTTTTTTTCTTTTTTTGGGCCTTTCTTTTTATTGGCCTTTCCTTCTTCTTTTTTTCTTTTTTTCTTTGGGACAATGCTCTAATAATGATAATCATCACACTTATATTGATTTACAACTCGATATTACGACTTGATACTAGAACAAAGTAAGACTCTATATGAATGCCTTCGGTGGTGTACCGGGATGTGCAATGAATCAAGAGTGACATGTATGAAAAATTATGCATGGTGGCCTAGCCACAAATACGATGTCAACTAAATGATCATGCATGGCAATATGACAATATGAACCGTGTCATATGAACGGAATGGTGGAAAGTCGCATGGCAATATATCTCGGAATGGCTATGGAAATGCCATGATAGGTAGTTATGGTGGCTGTATTGAGGAAGGTATATGGTGGGTGTATGGCACCGGCGAAAGTTGCGCGGTACAAGAGAGGCTAGCAATGGTGGAAGGGTGAGAGTGCGTATAATCCATGGACTCAACATTAGTCATAAAGAACTCATATACTTATTGCAAAACTTTGCGAGTCATCAAAACAAATAAATCAATGCATGCTCTTAGGGGGGAGGTTGGTAGGAGTTAAAAATCACGCGCCCCCGACATCCACACAAAGGATGACACTCAACAAATACCTCATGCTCTAACTTCGTCGCATAGCGGTTCACCATACGTGCATGCTACGGGAATCACAAACTTTAACACAAGTATTTCTCAAATTCATAATTACTCTACTAGCATGACTCTAATATCACCATCCTCATATCTCAAAAACATCATCAAGTATCAAACTTCTCATCATATTCAATGCACTTTGTATGGAAGTTTTTACTACATTCATCTTGGATGCCTATCATATTAGGACTAGTTTTATAACCAAAGCACATTACCATGCTATTCTAAAAGACTCTCAAAAGGATATAAGTGAAGCATGAGAGATCACGAATTTATACAAAAAAATCACCACCGTGCTCTAAAAGATATAAGTGAAGCACTAGAGCAAAACTATTTAGCTCAAAAGATATAAGTGAAGCACATAGAGTATTCTAACAAATTCTAGACCTTATTTATCTCTCTCAAAAAGGTGTGTCCAGCAAGGATGATTGTGGAAAACTAGCAAGCAAAGACTCAAATTATACATGACGCTCCAAGCAAAACACATATCATCTCGTGAATAAAAATATAGTCCCGAGTATAGTTACCGATAGATGAAGACGAAAGAGGGGATGCCTTCCCGAGGCACCCCCAAGCTTAGGCTTTTGGTTGTCCTTGAATTTTACTTCGGGGTGCCTTGGGCATCCCCAATCTTAGGCTCTTGCCACTCTTTCTTCCATAGTCCATCAATGCCATAATCAAAACTTGAAAACTTCACAACACAAAACTTCGCCAAAAATCTCGTGAGCTCCGTTAGTATAAGAAAACAAACCACCACTCAAAGGTAATGTAATGAACTCATTCTTTATTTATATTGGTGTTAAACCTACTGTATTCCAACTTATCTATGATTCATACTCCTCAATACTACTCATAGATTCATCAAAATAAGCAAACAACACACGAAAAACAGAATCTGTCAAAAATAGAAAAGTCTGTAGTAATCTGTAACTTTAGAATACTTCTATAACTCCAAAAAATTGAAATAAGTTGGTAAATGTGAGGAATTTATCTATTAATCATCTGCAAAAAGAATCAACTAAATAGCATTCTCCAGTAAAATCTGGTGACTATTCTCGTGAGCGCTAATGTTTCTGTTTTTTACAGCATGATCATATAAACTTCACACAAGTCTTCCCAAAGGTTCTACTTGGCACAAACACTAATTAAAACACGAAACCACATCTAAACAGAAGCTAGATGCAATATTTATTCCTAAACATAAGAAAAAACAAAGAAAATAAAATTGGGTTGCCTCCCAACAAGCTCTTTCTTTATAGCCATTAAGATAGGCTCAGGATTTCAATGATGCTCACATGAAAGATAAGAATTGAAGCACAAAGAGAGCATCATATAGCATGTGAAAATCACATCTAAGTATAACATACTTCCTATGCATAGGCACTTTATAGGAAAATAAATTAGCAACACAAGCAAGATCTAGCATATGCAAGGAAGAAGAAAGAAACCAGATCAATCTCAACATGAAGAGAGGTAATTTAGTAACATGAAGAATTCTACAACCGTATTTTCCTCGCTCATAATAATTGCATGTAGGATCATAAGGAAATTAAACTATATAGCTATCACGTAACATATTCTCAACATGATCCACATGCGTACGAAGTTGACACTCTTCCAATATAGTGGGACCAAAACTAACTAAAGTCATGACCTCTCCAAACCCACTTTTATCAAAAATTTCATAAGATGGAACATTCTCCAAATATGTGAGATCTAAAGTTGACACTCTTCCGATCCCACTTTCACTATTATTCCAAACATTATTATCAATATTACATTCATCATGAGGATTAAATAAGTTTTCAAGATCGTACGAAGCATCACCCCAATCATGATCATTGCAACAAATAGTGGTCATAGCAAAACTAGCATCCCCAAGCTTAGGGTTTTGCATATTATTAGCACAATTGACATCAATAGAATTTATATTAACATCATTGCAATCATGCTTTTCATTGAAGGAGCTATCGTGAATCACTTTTTCTTTTAACAATTCCTCACAATTTCCATATTCATGAATTTCCAGCAAAACCTCATACAGATAATCCAGTGCACACAACTCACTAACAATTGGTTCAACATAATTGGATCTTTTAAAAAGATTAGCAACTGGATGAGGATCCATAATTTAGCAAGCGAAGATGCAAGCTAATAGAGCGCACATAGCAACACAAGCAAACAAAAAGGCGAACGGAGAAAGGGCGAATAAAATGGCAATGGTGAAGTGGGGGAGAGGAAAAAGAGAGGCAAAAAAATGTAATGCGAAGGATAAGGGTTTGTGATAGGTACTTGGTATATGACTTTTGCGTAAGCCTCCCCGGCAACGGCGCCAGAAATTCTTCTTGCTACTTCTCGATCTTGCGTTGTATTCCCTCGAAGAGGAAAGGGTCATGCAGCACAGTAGCATAAGTATTTCCCTCAATTTTTGAGAACCAAAGTATCAACCTAGTAGGAGACCACGCGCGAGTCCCTCGCACATGCAAAAACAAATAAGAACTTCACACCCAACGCGATAAGGGGTTGTCAATCCCTTTACGGTCACTTACGAAAGTGAGATCTGATAGATAGGATAGTTTGATATTTTTGGTATTTTTGGATATAAGAACAAAAAGTAAAAGCAGCAAAGTAAAGTAGATTCTAGATTAATATGTTGAGAATAGACCCGGGGGCAATAGGTTTCACTAGTGGCTTCTCTCATGATAGCAGAATTCTACGATGGGTGAACAAATTACTGTCGAGCAATTTATAAAAAAGCGAATAATTATGAGAATATCTAGGCATGATCATTATATATAGGCATCACGCCCATGACAAGTAGACCGAAATGATTCTTCATCTACTACTATTACTCCACACATCGACCGCTATCCAGCATGCATCTAGAGTATTAAGTTCATAAGAACAGAGTAATGCTTTAAGCAAGATGACATGATGTAGAGGGATAAACTCAAGCAATATGATATAAACCCCATCTTTTTATCCTCGATGGCAATAATACAATACGTGCCTTGCTGCCCCTATTGTCACTGGGAAAGGACACCGCAAGATTGAACCCAAAGCCAAGCACTTCTCCCATTGCAAGAACTATAGATCTAGTAGGCCAAACAGAACCGATAATTCGAAGAGACCTGCAAGGATATTCTAATCATACATAAAAGAATTCAGAAAAGAACCAAATATTTTTCATAGATAATCTTGATCATAAGCCCACAATTCATTGGACCTCGACAAACACATCGCAAAAAGATTACATCAAATAGATCTCCTCGAAGACCGAGGAGAACTTGGTATTGAGATCCAAAAAGAGAGAAGAAGCCATCTACCTAATAACTATGGACCCGAAGGTTTGTGGTAAACTACTCACAACTCATGGTGAGGCAATGGTGTTCATGTAGAAGCACTCCGTGGAAGATCCCCCCCTCCGGCGGAGCTCCGGAACAGGCCCCAAGATGGGATTTCACGGGAACAGAAGGTTGCGGTGGTGGAATTAGGGTTTTCTCTATTGCCTCAATGTTTTCAGGGTATATGGGTATATATAGGAGGAAGGAGGGCATCGAGGGAGCCAGAGGGGGCCCATGAGGGTGGGGGCGCGGCCTAAAGGAGGGGGCACGCCCTGGACCCTCGTGTCCACGTCCTTCGTTCCCTCGCGTGTGCTGCAAGTCTTTTGTGTTGATATCGTTCCAAAAATAACTCTTGGGAAGGTTTCATTCCGTTTGGACTCCGTTTGATATTACTTTTCTGCGAAACCCTGAAATAGGCAAAAAACAGCAATCTACACTGAGCCTTTGGGTTAATAGGTTAGTCCCAAAAATAATATAAAAATGTATGCTAAAGCCCATTAAACATCCAAAACATCATATATAATAGCATGGAACAATAAAAAATATAGATACGTTGGAGACGTATCACACCCCGGGTCATGTAAGACAAATACGGCACCGTCCAGTCAGGTATAACATGAAGAGCCGCCACCAACTGTGCCTCTGGGTGAGGAATAGCAAGGTCCTCCTCTGTGGGTAACTTGACAGACGGATTAATCAAAACATCCAAAAAGATGTTGGGCGGTACTGGCTTACGCTAACATCCTAACCGGCTTAAGGTATCAGTCGCCTCGTTCTTCCTCCGATCAATGTGCTCAACTTGGTAACCCTTGAAGTGACCCGCAATAGCATCAACCTCTCGACGATAAGCCGCCATAAGTGGATCCTTGGAATCCCAGGTGCCAGAAACCTACTGAGCTACCAGATCTAATCGCCAAAGCATCTTACCCGGCTTAAGTTCATCTCCTTGGCCATCCTAAGACCGTGGAGCAAGGCCTCATACTCAGCTGCATTATTAGTACAAGGGAACATTAACCGAAGAACATAAGAAAATTTATCACCTCGCGGGGAAGTTAAGACAACTCCAGCCCCTGAGCCTTCTAACTGCCTGGATCCATCAAAGTGAATAGTCCAATATGTGTTATCTAGCTTTTCCTCAGGTGTTTGCAATTATGTCCAGTCATTGATAAAATCCATGAGCGCTTGTGATTTGATGGCCGTTCGAGGCGCATATTTTAAACCATGAGGCCCGATCTCGATGGCCCACTTGGCTACTCGACATGTGGCTTCTCTATTTTGGATGATATCCGCTAAGGGAGCAGAACTCACCACCATAATAGGATGACCCAGGAAATATTGCTTGAGCTTCCGGCTTGCCATGAAGACCCCATATACCAGCTTCTGCCAATGTGGATACCTCTGCTTGGATTCAATAAGCACCTTGTTGATATAGTAAACTGGCCATTCAACCAGATACTCCTTGCCAGCCTCTTTTATTTCCACAACAATGGCAACACTGACATCCCAGCTATTTGCAGCAACATATAATAACAACGGCTCCTTGTCAATGGGAGCAGCAAGAACCGCCGTCTCAACCAATTGCTTCTTGAGTGCCTCAAACACCTCATCAGCAGCTTCGCTCCAAACGAAGTCATCTGTCTTCTTCATCATCTGATACCGGGGATAGCCTTTTCACCTAGGCGGCTTATGAACCGGCTCAAAGCCGCTATCCGTCCTACCAAGCGCTGGACATCATTGACACACTTTGGCCTTGCCAAGGAAAAGATAGCCTTGATTTTCTCTGGGTTAGCCTCGATGCCTCCCTCAGAGACCAAAAACCCCAAAAGCTTGCCTTTTGGAACACCAAAGACACACTTGGCTGGTTAAGCATCATCTTGTACACCTGGAGATTGTCAAACGTCTCCTTCAAATCGTCGATCAGGGTCTCCTTCTTCCTGGATTTAACCACAATATCATCCACATAAGCATGAACATTACGCCCGATCTAGCGGTGAAGGCAATTTTGTACACACCGCAGGTAAGTCTCCTGGGCACTCTTGAGCCCGAAAAGCGTAGACACATAGCAGAAGGCTCCAAACGGAGTGATGAAAGATGTCTTCTCCTGGTCCTTAACTGCCATCTTGATGTGATGATACCCAGAATAAGCATCCAAAAAACTCGAACGCTCACAACCCCCCGTAGCATCAATAATCTGACCAATACGAGGGAGGGCGAACGGGTCAGCTGGGCAAGCCTTGTTTAAGTCCGTGTAATCCACACACATTCGCCAGGTGCCGTTCTTCTTAAGCACCAAAACGGGGTTAGCCAACCACTCAGGATGAAAAACTTCAATGATGAACCCGGCCGCCAAGAGCTGGGCCACCTCTTCACCAATGGCCTTCCGTCTCTCCTCGTTAAAACACTGAAGAAACTGTCTGACCGGTTTATACTTCGGATCAATATTGAGAGTGTGCTCAGTGAGTTCCCTCGGTACACCTGGCATGTCTGAAGGTTTCCATGCAAAGATGTCCCGGTTCTCACGGATGAACTCGATGAGTGCGCTTTCCTATTTCGGATGCAGATTAGCACTCATGCTGAACTGCTTAGATGAATCGCGAGGAACAAAGTCAACTAGCTTGGTGTCGTCCACCGATTTAAGCTTCAGCAAAGGGTCATGCTCTCTGGTTGGCTTCTTCAAAGACGTCATATCTGCCGGGTCAACATTATCCTTGTAGAATTTCAGCTCCTCTATGGCACAAACTGACTCTGCATACGCCGCATCACCTTCTTCACACTCCAAGGCTATCGTGCGGCTCCCATGCACCGTGATCGTCCCCTTGTGACCTGGCATATTAAGCTGCAGATAAACAGAACACGGCCTTACCATGAATTTAGCATAAGCCGGCCGCCCAAACAGAGCATGATACGGGATGTGGATCCTAACAACCTCAAATGTTAGAGTTTCTGTTCTGGCGTCATATTCATCCCGAAAGGTTACCTTCAAATCAATATTGCCCACCGGGTACGCCGACTTTCCACGCACCACTCCATGGAAAACAGTATTGGATGATCTAAGATTCTTGTCAGTTAATCCCATACGACGGAAGGTATTATAGTAAAGGATATTGATACTGCTGCCTCCATCCATGAGCACCTTAGTGAACTTATACCCTCCAACCTGAGGTCCACCACCAAGGCCAACTGACCCGGATTATCAACCCGGGGCGGGCGATCCTCACGGCTCCACATAATGGGCTGCTCAGACCATCGTAAGAAACGGGGAACTGCCGGCTCCACAACATTCACGGCCCTTTTATGAAGCTTCTGATCCCGCTTGCATAGAGTCGTGGTAAAAACATGGTATTTCCCACTGCTCAGCTGCTTCGGGTTACTCTGATAACCGCACTACTGCTGATCCCCTGATTGTTCTGCTGGTTGTTGCCGCCTTAATTACCTTGGCCTTGAAACCCGGAACTTGAGGCGCCGCCTCCATAACCTGGACCGCGAACCACCGTTCGGTCCATGGTTGTTCTGGATAGACTCCCTAAAGTGTCACATAACACTGCAATCCTACCACAGATGGGTAGCCGACCTTTCGTCAGTTCCATGCTTTGGACATGGCTGATTCATTATTTCATCAAGGTTATATCTCGGAGGCGGCTTCCCCTTGTGACACTGATTAAAATTCCGTGTCGCAGTATTAGCCACAAAAGTATCAGCTTTGCGCTTACTACCACTTCTCTAATTGGCTGGGTTAAGCTGCTGTCCTCCCATATCATTACTCTTTTTTCCCTTTCCCGATCTTTCAGCCTCAAATTTGGGGTCCTTGGTACTATCAGAGTCGGCATATTTGATGAGAGCCGCCATGAGCTCCCCCATATCATCACAATGACGCGTAAGCTGCCCCAACTTCTGCTTGAGTGGAAGGAACCAGAAATTTTTCTCCAACATTAATACTATGGACTCGGCGCTGATCTTATCTGAAGAATGTATAATGGTTGAGACCTGGCGCACCCAGCCGGTCCTTGATTCGCCCTCGTTCTGTACACAAGAAGCTAGATCCACAATTTGACATTGGCTACTTGCATGTATCCTTGAAATGATTGATAAACTTGGCTTTTAGCTCTGCCCACGACCAAATGGAATTGACGGGCATATATTTAGAGCGTCCTTCGAAACCCTCGGGACGGGAACTCTTTTTCGCGATCTCATCTCTGTTCCGCCGCCGCCGTCGCTTCCAAGATCGGGAGCACCAGGAGAACTCTTCCCGGCACCCTGCCGGAGGGGAGGATCACCATCGGGAGCCTCCACCACCATGGACGCCTCCCGGATGAGTTGTGAGTAGTCTCCCTTGGACCATGAGTCCATGACCAGTAGTTATGTGATGTTTTCCTCCCGTTCTTGTGCTTCACTAATTAGTCCTCATGAGCTGCCCTACATGATCGAGGCACATATGTAATCCTTATGCTGTTGCTATGATGAGTTTGCTGGGATCCGATGGATTATGAGATTATGTTTCGATTGTTCTTGAGTAATATATTTGATCTACCTCTTTTATATTTATGTTCATAAGTAATTCTTGCATGTTCTCCGTTGTTATTTATTGCTTTGGCCAAGTAATACGTAGTGACTCCAAGAGGGAATGTTATGCTTGATTGTGGGTTCATGCCCCTCGATGACTAGCTTGAGTGACAGAAACATGAGTCTAGGGGATGTGTTGTTGCCACAAGGGGAAAACAACGGTGCTTGTGCCCGCGGGTGCAAGGATTGTTTACTTTACGCAAAGTTCTTTTAATGCAGTTGTCTATTGCTTTGAGTTTACACTATGGGTGGGACTCGCAACTTAATACCAGCGAGATGTTCTGGATAGATATCTCAAGGTGGATGATTAGTAGTAGATATTGATGGATTTTGGTCTACTTACTTTGGCGTACCGCCCATGCTTTGAACCTCAACCTTTCTTGCAATATAGTCAGCATTGGTTTGCGTTCGTGGTCCTGTCAATTATCCAGCTGTAATTCGTTTACCTCACATAGCTGTTTTATCGTCTTTTGGGAGAGAGACATCACTAGTGAACATCATGAGACTCTGGTCTATATTACCATCATTGATCACATCCGCTATTTACTTTTCATTTTTATTTACTATTGCAAACATTATCTATCACTACTATCATTTGCGTTTAATCCTTTGTAAACTACAAGGCCGGAGGGATTGACAACCTCTCTGTACTCGTTGGGAGCAAAGTTATTTGTATCTGTGTGCAGGTCCACGTTGATTGCTAATCCGGCGCCGTTAGCAGTTGACACCTACTTGTTGAACCTAGGAGTCTCTGGGGATTCGATCCTTGGCATATTTGCTAAGGGAAAAACTTCCACAACACTGCATCTTACACCTTCCACTTGGGGTAACCAACGAGGGGTTAGAGGCCCATCAAGGATTTTTTCTGGCGCCGTTGCCGGGGACTCCACTCTTCATGATAGGGGAGTTGCATGCTATCTTTTACCTTTGCTTTTTAGTCTTGTTAGTTTACCTTTCAGTTTTTGCTTTAGTATCCTTTATCAAAAAAAATTATTACAAAAATTTTTATTTTGCCTTCCTGTTAGTAGTCCTATCTATTTAGCTAAACATGTTAGGATATGGTGCTTTGAGGGAATCAGAAGTTCTAGATTTCCATCAAAGGGATGGAGAAAATATGAAGAAGGCATGGGACAGAATTTCTGATGCACATAGGAGAATTATGCCTTGGATACCTATAAAAATTGTGCTTAGGAATTTTTACCAAGGTCTTTTTAAATGGTGTAAACACTCTCTTGACATTATAGCCGAGGGAGATTTCCTAGAGTGTGATGAAGCTAGAGCTCTTGAAATTATACATGGTCTATCTAGTTACTTTGTTTATGATCATAATTTTGATACTGTCATAGATAGACTTGCTACTATTGAAAAGAGAATGGATGCTCTAGACTTAATGATGGTAGAGAAACCCAAACCCAATAAGAGAGATATTTTGGAAATAGATAATGACTGGGAGCCTCTTGTAAGGATTAGCATCTCTAATCAAGACTTCCTTGCTTATTGTGATATTGGATCTATGGTTTCTACTATGCCAAAAACAGTTCATGATTCTTTAAAATTTAACATGGATAGACTACCATCTTATCATGAACACACTAATGGAGATATTTCTGAAATCCAGGGAAGAATAAAAGATGTGCCAGTTAAATTCCTTAAAGGGATTGCAATGGTTGATTTCTTCATCATGGAGCCAAACCAAGGAAATATAGTGCTTGGAAGGGACTTCCTCCGAGCTGTAAAAGGCTTCATTGATATAGGTAAAGGACAAATCTGCTTACGCGGGAAGGCAAAAGGTGTGTACCCCTTTCCTAGAAGGAGTAAGAGTGAACTTGTTGAGGAACCTTATGAATCAATTTATAACTCCGATTATTATGATGGTTATTGATTCCTCTATGCATTATGCCTAGCTTAAAGGCATAAAAGAAAGCGCTTTTGGGAGGCAGCCCACATGAATAAATTTTTATATTTTGCTTTTGTTGTGTCTTGATGTTGTTTACTGCTGTAGCATCATCATTGTATCTTTGCTTTTCATATTTGTGCCAAGTATAGCCTCTGATTGCTAGAAAGTTCAAAAGTTGTGAGGTGCTGTCCCGGAAACAGATTTTGTCCTTGGATAGAAAAATTCGTATAAAATCACCAGATCATCTTTTTGGTCTGAATTTTTTCGTTAGCGTTCTCTATATAATTGTATTTCGTGCATCTGTTATGAGTTTTTTGATTTGAGTTGCACAAGTGCCCCGAACAAATCAATTACTACCTGCTGTTCTGTTTTTCACAGATTTTGTCCTGTTTTGCTTTTCCTTCATTTTGCAAACCAAGAGCTTGCTTTTTCTTTGCAAAAAACTTTTTGGCAATCTTGAGAAACAGTAGACCTTCAAGAATATCTTTATTTCCAGCAAGGTATAATTATTTTATTAAGGGTACTAACCTCGCTAATCAGATTATGATGAGTTATGTATGAAGGGAGTTTTCAAGTGTGCGAGGGAAGATGATAAAAAGATTCAGGAGTGTCAAGCGCTCAAGCTTGGGGATGCCCCCGTGCACCCCCAAGAAATATTCAAGGAGACTCAAGCGTCTAAGCTTGGGGATGCCCCCGTGCATCCCCTTCTCCATCAACATTATCAGTTCGTCTTTCGTTTCGCTATATTTTTATCACTTCATGTGTTATGTGTTATTCTTGGAGCGTCTTGCTTTTAGTTTTCTTTTTAGTTTTTCATAACGAGTCGGAACTCGGCATTCTTTATGTGGGAGAGAAACATGCTCCACTTCTACCTAGAACATAACATAGAATTTTCATGTCTATCTTTGCTATGTGTGTTCTTTGTCTTTTAATAGCTACTATCATGCTCTGCTCTTAGTATTCATGCTTATCTTTTCAAAGAGCTTTTGTTTAGTTGGTTGCTTGAACTCTCTTTAATTATCATGCTTATCTTATTAAGAGAGTTTGCTTCCGTTGCATTGGTTAATATGTCTATGATAAAGATGCTACGTGCATAATGGTGCTTAGTAGTTCAGGTTTTTTTTATGGTTAGTCTCAAATAGCTGGGGGATTTCCAATGTGTTATTGGAGTACCAACTTGATTTGTTTGCCGATGATGTGGTATGGTTTAGTAATATCTTCCTTCGAGAATTTATTTTGATTGACTTGGCGTATGCTCACGCATATTTAAGACTGTAAAGAAAGTCTGTCAAGCCTTGATGATATTTTATTTCTGAGTAGCGATATAACTTCCATGCTTGATTCAATGTTGCTTTGTCGCTCTGCACGATTATGACCGTCATTGCTCTCTTAGTTGGTCGCTTCCAGTCTTTTGCTAACCTCCACCTGTACTAAGCAGACTAACTTTGCAATACATAGCTCATGGGAAAGTAGCTTAAAAACTATTGTGGTAAAGAATATGTTGCTTATGTATCTTATTTCTTATAAGTTGCTTGCTGAGAGGTAACCATGTTTCTGGGGACGCCATCAACTGTCACACTTTTGTTGAATATCATGTGAGTTTCTATGCATGTTCGTCTTGTCTGAAGTAAGGGTGATTTGCCATGGGTTGAATGAGTATGCATATTGTTAGAGAAGAACATTGGGCCGCCAACCAAAGCCATGTATCATGGTGGAAGTTTTAGCTTGGACATTAATCCTCAATCTCTTATGAGAATATGCTTATGCATTGAAGAGGAGTCCATTATCTATTTTCTATGTTGTCCCGGTATGGATGTCCTCGAGTTGGGATCTATCAAAAATGAGAAATCAAATGCGATTTATCTCCTTGGACCTTTGTACAGGTGGCATAGAGGTACCCCTTTGTGACACTTGGTTGAAACATATGTAATGCAATGATAACCCATAGAAATCTGAGCTAATTAGGATAAGGTGCGAGCCCTATTGGTATTCGATGCATGAGGCTTGCAACTTATAGGATGTCTTATGCATGACACATATGAAGTACTACTACCGTTGACAAAATTGCTTCTATGTTTTCAAAATAAAAAGCTCTAGCACATAACCATTCTTTTACTTTTATGTTGAGTCTCCACCTTCTTTCAAAAGCACCAACTACTGAGAGCATGATTGTCATTCTGAGTGTAATGTGCATTGTCCCAAAGTAGCATTGTCTTTTGCATGATTGTGATATCGTTATTTCTGAAATCATTGTATCTAGTCATCACTTAAACCTTGAAGGTGCCCCTGCATTTATGTTTTGCTTCACTAAAGGGGGCAAGCTAGATATCACTTTATCATATTTGCACATCATGTTCATTGCAAATCTTCTTGATGTTTCAGTTTCATATTGTAAAACTTTCAGTCATTTGTGATTTTCTCATGAGGCCACTTAATTACTATAGAATCATTGTCTCAGTAAGATTTTGTCATATGACTATAAAAAGTCCTATATGGTTAACAGCATGTCACCAATAGAAATTATTCTTGTTATCATTTACCTACTCGAGGACGAGCAGGAATTAAGCTTGGGGATGTTGATACGTCCAAAACGTATCTATAATTTCTGCTTGGTCCATGCCACTTTTGGGTGATATTGCTATGATATTCATACACTTCCATACACTTTTGATCATATTTGGACTAACCTACTAATCCAGTGCACCCCGGTGCCAGTTTCTGTTTTCGGCTGTTTTTGTATTTCAGGTTTTCACGTTACGAGAACTGCCAGGAAAAATCCAGAAAAATCATATAAAAATCAGCGTTCCAGAACCTACCTTGCGCCCGAAGGACAGCCGGGAGGGGGGGGGGCACCAGGGCTCCAGGCGCCCTGGCGGCGCCCCCCCCCCCTGGGCCGCGCCGGGAGGGCGCCTGGGGCCCCCGAGCCCCGTCTGGTGCCCCCCTTCGGCATATATTTAGAGCGTCCTTCGAAACCCTCGGGACGGGAACTCTTTTTCGCGATCTCATCTCTGTTCCGCCGCCGCCGCCGCTTCCAAGATCGGGAGCACCTGGAGAACTCTTCCCGGCACCCTGCCGGAGGGGAGGATCACCATCGGGAGCTTCTCCACCACCATGGACGCCTCCCGTATGAGTTTTGAGTAGTCTCCCTTGGACCATGAGTCCATGACCAGTAGCTATGTGATGTTCTCCTCCCGTTCTTGTGCTGCACTAATTAGTCCTCGTGAGCTGCCCTACATGATCGAGGCACATATGTAATCCTTATGCTGTTGCTATGATGAGTTTGCTGGGATCCGATGGATTATGAGATTATGTTCAGATTGTTCTTGAGTAATGTATTTGATCTACCTCTTTTTTATTTATGTTCATAAGTAATTCTTGCATGTTCTCCGTTGTTATTTATTGCTTTGGCCAAGTAATACGTAGTGACTCCAAGAGGGAACGTTATGCTTGATTGTGGGTTCATGCCCCTCGATGACTAGCTTGAGTGACAGAAACATGAGTCTAGGGGATGTGCTGTTGCCACAAGGGGGAAAACAACGGTGCTTGTGCCCGCGGGTGCAAGGATTGTTTACTTTACGCAAAGTTCTTTTAATGCAGTTGTCTGTTGCTTTGAGTTTACACTATGGGTGGGACTCGCAACTTAATACCAGCGAGATGTTCTGGATAGATATCTCAAGGTGGATGATTAGTAGTAGATATTGATGGATTTCGGTCTAATTACTTTGGCGTACCGCCCATGATTTGAACCTCAAGCTTTCTTGCAATGTAGTCAGCATTGGTTTGCGTCCGTGGTCCTGTCAATTGCCAAGCTGTAATTCGTTTACCTCACATAGCTGTTTTATCGTCTTTTGGGAGAGAGACATCACTAGTGAACATCATGAGACTCCGGTCTATATTACCATCATAGATCACATCCGCTATTTACTTTTCGCTTTTATTTACTATTGCAAACATTATCTATCACTAATATCATTTGCGTTTAATCCTTTGTAAACTACAAGGCCGGAGGGATTGACAACCTCTCTGTACTCGTTGGGAGCAAAGTTATTTGTATCTGTGTGCAGGTCCACATTGATTGCTAATCCGGCGCCGTTCGCAGTTGACACCTACTTGTTGAACCTAGGAGTCTCTGGGGATTCGATCCTTGGCATCTTTGCTAAGGGAAAAACTTCCACAACACTACATCTTACACCTTCCACTTGGGGTAACCAACGAGGGGTTAGAGGCCCATCAGGCGCACCCACCCCAAGTGATGGCGCCCCCCTATCTCATGGACAGCCGGAAGACCCCCTGACTTGTGCCGTACGCCAAAAAAATCCTATAAATACAGAAACCTCCGGAAAATAACATAGATCGAGAGTTCCGCCGCCGAAAGCCTCTGTTGCCACCGAGAACCAATCTAGACCCGTTCTAGCACCCTGCCGGAGGGGGGGAATCCCTCTCCGGTGGCTATCTTCATCATCCCGGTGCTCTCCATGACGAGGAAGGAGTAGTCCACCCTCGGGGCTGAGGGTATATACTAGTAGCTATGTGTTTGATATCTCACTCTCTCTCTCTCTCATGTTCTTGAGATGGCACGATCTTGATATATCATGAGCTTTTCTATTATAGTTGGATCTTATGATGTTTCTCCCCCTCTACTCTCTTGTGATGAATTGAGTTTTCCCTTTGAAGTTACCTTATCGGATTGAGTCTTTAAGGATTTGAGAACACTTGATGCAGGTCTTGCGTGGGATACCCGTGGTGACAATGGGGTATTCTATTGATTCACTTGATATATGTTTTGGTGATCAACTTGCGTGTTCCGTGACCTTGGGAATCTATGCATAGGGGTTGGCACACGTTTTCGTCTTGACTCTCCGGTAGAAACTTTGGGGCACTCTTTGATGTTCTTTGTGTTGGTTGGATAGATGAATCTGAGATTGTGTGATGCATATCGTATAATCATGCCCACGGATACTTGAGCTGACAATGGAGTATCTAGGTGACATTAGGGTTTTGATTGATTTGTATCTTAAGGTGTTATTCTAGTACGAACTCTATGATAGATCGAATGGAAAGAATAGCTTTGTGTTATTTTACTACGGACTCTTGAATAGATCGATCAGAAAGAATAACTTTGAGGTGGTTTCGTACCCTACAATAATATCTTTGTTTGTTGTCCGCTATTAGTGACTTTGGAGTGACTCTTTGTTGCATGTTGAGGGCTAGTAATATGATCCAATTATGTTATCCTTGTTAAGATAACTACCACTAGTGAAAGTATGAACCCTAGGCCTTGTTTCAAAGCATTGCAACACCGTTTATGCTCACGTTTACCACTTGCTACCTTTCTGTTTTTATATTTTCAGTTTACAAAAACCTATATGTACCATCCATATCGCACTTGTATGACCATCTCTTCATCGAACTAGTGCACCTATACAATTTACCATTGTATTGGGTGTGTTGCGGACACAAGAGTCTCTTTGTTATTTGGTTGCAGGGTTGTTTGAGAGAGACCATCTTCATCCTACGCCTCCCACGGATTGATAAACCTTAGGTCATCCACTTGAGGGAAATTTGCTACTGTCCTACAAACCTCTACACTTGGATGCCCAACAACGTCTACAAGAAGAAGGTTATGTAGTAGACATCAGCTATCTCCTGTCGCAGCTAATCCACATCCTCTTTGTGCTGCTCCTGGTTGTCCAGGGTTACCTCTATTCCCATCAAAGTCGCTAGAGCCTCCAACAGATCTGTCAAGACTTTGATTCGGCGGGCGTGTTGGTCCGCCCGAGCCTGCCATAGTCGTCGTTGCCACGGGTGTTATAGCCCCGGCGACTGTCGAGCTGTGAGCTAGCTGGGTGCTGGTCATGAAAATCGACACCCTGCTCGGCGGCTTACGGGGGTCCTAAATACTGCTGCCATCGGACCAGCCCCCAAGCCGTCCGCTCTGCATCTGATACATTGAATTAGTCTCGCCCCTGGACGACTCAATGTCAGACAGAAATGCCGTCTCACCGCGAGATCCAGAACCTCCAGCACCCTGGATGTATCCAACAAAGGCACGCTTCACAGCGGGCTGAACCCAGGCGGGTCATGCACGCTCAGCCGTCTCGATGATGTCGGTGCATGTGTCCGGCTTAGGGCCCGGTTCGCCGATCTTGCCGATGAAGACATGGATCCGTCGAAGGGGACCCGGTACCCGTACTCAATTGAGCCGGCCTCGGGACCCCAGCCTGCATCGTCGATATAGAGCTTGCCATAATGACTCTTGGTCATCCGTCCCACAACGTATCCCTTGAGCCCCTCGAAGTTGCCCTTCAAGAATTCGAAACCACCGTGCGCAGGCCCCATGGTGGGCGCCAACTGTCGTGGAGTTGTCACGGGAGATGTCCTAAGGAAAGGACTTAATTGTGGAGCCATAGCGACGTGGTTAGCTTAAAGGGGTTAAAACGGGACAAAAGACACGGGAAGTTTATACTGGTTCGGCCCCTTGCGGTGAGGGTAAAACCTAATCCTGTTTGAGGTGGAATTGTTGGGGTGTCGATTGCTAGGGAGCGAATACGCTTGCCTGGCTCTCAATCTGTAGTTTCTTGCCCTAAGCCGCTGCCGGGTCGTCCCCTTATATACACGGGTTGATGCCATGCGGCCTACGGAGTCCCGGCCGGCTCATAGAATCATGTCCGTCTCGGTGACTCATTGTTACGTGCCTTAAAGTACAAGTTAAACATACATGGCGGTTTACACTTACGGGCCTTAATTCGCTCTGGGCTTTGGGAACCTTTATACATTACTATTATTGAACCGCCATCTTCAACATGCTTCTGGGCTTGGTCGATGAACCGCCATTGGGTAACTCGGTACCTCTTGGGCGGGTCTTATCAAATAGTTATATCCCCAACAGAAGGGTTACGACAAAAGCTAGATGCACTTCTGTACCAAATGGACAATCTCTTTCGAAGTATCACGGTTTTGGGCTAAAACTCATCTGTTACAAAGGCATTTCATTTTCTTTAAACTTATTTCAACTCGAGACTTTTTGTTCATTTAGTATGCAGCATTCGAAGCCACATCATGAATTTTCAACCCTTTCTAACTTCATTTGCTATTTTTCATGTATTTACTAATTTTTTTGAGCTAAATGACCCTGAAATTAAAAAGCACTACAAATGATCTCTAAAAAGGTTGAAAGTTGGTATGGTATCATCATTTCACCCACAGAGCATGTGCTAAAAAGTTGAGGAGGTTATGGCAAAAACTGGATGCATGCCGTGTTAAAATGGACAATCTCTTTGAATTATCACAATTTTGGGCTAAAACTCATCTGTTACAAAGGCATTTCATTTTTTAAACTCATTTCAACTCCATACTTTTTGTGCGTTTAGTATGCAACATTCGAAGCCACGTCATCAATTTTCAACCCTTTCTTACTTGATTTGCTATTTTTCAAGCTTTACTGATTTGTTTTTGAGCTAAATGACCCTGAAATTGAAAAAGCACAACAAATGAACCCTTAAAATGTTGAAAGTTGGCATGGTATCATCATTTCACCCACATAGCATGTTATAAAAAGTTGAGAGGGTTAAGGCAAAACCTAGATGCTCTTCGTGTACAAAATGGACAATTTGTTTCAAAGCATCAAGGTTTTGGGCTAAAACTCATCTATTACAAAGGCATTTCATTTTTCAAAACTTATCTCAACTCTAGACTTATTGTGCGTTCAGTATGCACCATTCGAAGACACATCATCAAATTAAAACCCTTTATGACTTCATTTGCTATTTTTCATGCATTTAGTGATTTTTTTGAGCCCAATGGCCCTGAAATGGTTAAAAGCTGGCATGGTATCATCAATTCATCCATATAGCATGTGCTAAAAAGTTGAGGGAGTTACGGAAAAATCTGGATGAATGTCGTGTACAAAATGGATAATCTGTTTGACGTATCAGGGTTTTGGGCTAAAACTCATCTGTTACAAAGGCATTTCATTTTTTTAAACTTATTTCAACTCCAGACTTTTTGTGCATTCAGTATGCACCATTCTAAGCCACGTCATCAATTTTCAAGCCTTTCTTACTTGATTTGCTATGCATTTACTGATTTTTTTGAGCTAAATGACCCTGAAATTGAAAAGCACAACAAATTAACTCATTAAACGTTGAAACGTGGCATTGTATCATCATTTCACCCACATAACATGTGCTAAAAAGTTCAGAGGGTTAAGGCAAAAACTGGATGCACTTCGTGAACAAAATGGACAATCTCTTTCGAAGTATTAGGGTTTTGGGCTAAAACTCATCTGTTGCAAAGGCATTTCATTTTCTTAAAATTATCTCAACTCCAGAATTCTTGTGCGTTCAGTGTGCACCACATGAAGCCACGTCTTCAATTTTCAACTGATTCTAAATTCATTCGCTATTTTCATGCATTTACTGATTTTTTTTTGAGCTAAATGAACCCAAAATTGAAAAGCACTACAAAATAACTCTTAAAAGGTTGAAAGTTGGCATGGAATCATCATTTCACCCACATAGCATGTGCTAAAAAGTTGAGAGGGTTACGACAAAAACTAGATGCACTTCGTATACAAAATGGACAATCTCTTTCGAAGTATCACGGTTTTAGGCTAAAACTCATCTCTTACAAAGGAATTTCATTTTTATAAACTTATTTCAACCCATGACTTTTTGTTCGTTTAGTATGCACCATTCGAAGCCACGTCATCAATTTTCAACCCTTTCTTACTTCATTTGCTATTTTTCATGCATTTACTATTTTTTTAGCTAAATGACCCTGAAATTGAAAAGCACTACAAATGAATTCTGAAAAGGTAGAAAGTTGGCATGGTATCATAATTTCACCCACATAGCATGTGCTAAAAAGTTTAGAGGGTTAAGGCAAAAATTGGATGCACTTCGTGTACAAAATGGACAATGTCTTTCAAAGTATCAGGGCTTTCGGCTAAAACTCATCTGTTACAAAGGAATTTTATTTTTTTAACTCTTTTCAACTCCATACATTTTGTGCATTCAGCATGCACCATTTAAGCCACGTCATCAATTTTCAACCCTTTCTTACTTAGTTTGCTATTTTTCATGCATTTACTCATTTTTGTGAGCTAAATGACCCTGAAATTGAAAAGCACTACAAATGAACTCTTAAAAGGTCCAAATTTGGCATGGTATCATCATTTCACCCACATAGCATGTGGTAAAAAGTTGAGAGGGTTAAGGCAAAAATTGTATGCACTCCGTGTACAAAATGGACAATCTCTTTCAAAGTATCGGGGTTTTGGGCTAAAACTCATCTGTTGCAAAGGCATTTCATTTTTTTAAAATTTCTCAACTCCAGACTTCTTGTGCATTCAGTGTGTACCATTCGAAGCCATGTCATCAATTGTGAACACTTTCTGGCTTCATTTGCTATTTTTCATGCATTTATTGATTTTTTTGAGCTAAATGAACCCGAAATTGAAAAGCACTACAAATTAACTCTTAAAAGGTTAATAGTTGGCATGGAATCATCATTTCACCCACATATCATGTGGTAAAAATTTGAGAGGGTTACGGCAAAGACTAGATGCACTTCGTGTACAAAATGGACTATCTCTTTCGAAGTATCACGATTTTGGGCTAAAACTCATCTTTTTCAAACGCATTTCATTTTTTAAAAATTATCTCAACTCCAGAGTTCTTGTGCGTTCAATGTGCACCATTCGAAGCCATGTCATCAATTTTCAACCGATTCTAACTTCATTCGCTATTTTTCAAGCATTTACTAACTTTTTTGACCTAAGTGAACATGAAATTGAAAAGCACGACAAATTAACTGTTAAAAGGTTGAAAGTTGGCATGGAATCATCATTGCACCCGCATAGCATGTGCTAAAAAGTTGAGAGGGTTACGACAAAAACTGGATGCACTTCGTGTAAAAAATAGACAATCTCTTTCGAAGTTTCATAGTTTTAAGCTAAAACTCATCTATTACAAAGGCATTCGATTTTTTAAAACTGATTTCAACCCGAGACTTTTCATTTGTTTAGTATGCACCATTAGAAGCCACGTCATAGATTTTCAACCCTTTCTAACTTCATTTGCTATTTTTCATGCATTTACTAAATTTATTTAGCTAAATGACCCTGAAATTGAAAAGCACAACAAATGAACCCTGAAAAGGTTGAAAGTTCACATGTTATCATAATTTCACCCACATAGCATGTGCTAAAAACTTGAGAGGTTTAAGGGAAAAATTGTATGCTCTTCGTGTACAAAATTGAGGGATCGAAGAAGGTGAGAGTGTCTAGAGGGGGGGGGGTGATTAGACTACTCGACAAGATAAAAATTCTGTCTTTTATCAAGGACAGATTTTGGCAGATTTTGCATAACACACAAGTCAAGTAGAACACTACACATGCAATTCTAGAGTATGGGCAGCGGAAAGTAAATTGCACAAGTAGTAAAGAGAAGTGGAGAAGATCAAACGCAATTTGGAGACGCGGTGATTTTTCCCGTGGTTCCGATAGGTGGTGCTATCGTACATCCACGTTGATGGAGACTTCAACCAACGGAGGGTAACGGCTGCGCGAGTCCACGGAGGGCTCCACCCACGAAGGGTCCACGAAGAAGCAACCTTGTCTATTCCATCATGGCCTACGCCCACGGAGGGCTAGCCTTACTCGGGTTAGATCTTCACGAAGTAGGCGATCTCCTTGCCCTTACAAACTTCTTGGTTCAACTCCACATCTCGATGACGAAGGCTCCCAAGCGACACCTAACCAATCTAGGAGGCACCACCCTCCAAAAGGGAATAGATGTTGTAGATGATGATGAACTCCTTGCTCTTGTGCTTCAAATGATAATCTCCCCAACACTCAACTCTCCTCACTGATTTGGCTGTGGTGGAAGAAAGGATTGAGTGGAAAGCAACTTGGGAAGGTTAGAGATCAAGTTTCATATGGTGGGAGTGGAGCAACTTGATCTCAACACAAGGGTAGGTAGTTCTCTTCTCAGAAAGTGTAAGGTAGGAGTGGTAGTTCTTTCTGATGGCTCTCTCCACGAATGAAGAGGGGGTGGAGGGGTATATATAGCCTCCACACAAAAATCCAACCGTTACACACATAATTGAGCAACCTCGGTGAGACCGAAGTGGACAACTCGGTCAGACCGAAAGTTCAAATAATGTGAACGTTGGGGTTTTCGGTGGGACCGAAAATACCATCTCGGTTATTCCTATTTGATCAAAGGCAGGAGCTTGCCAGTTTCGGTGGGACCGAAAATATCATCTCGGTTATTCCGATTTGATGACAGAAGGTTACAGAAGCTTGGCAGCCCATGTTTCGGTGAGACCGATCTCAAACTCGGAATGACCGATTTTTCTAGGGTTTGGCTTATGGCTGAAGTGGTTCATCTCGGTGTGACTGAGTTTGGAAAATCGGTTGGTCCGAGATTACTTATGAGCGTGTATTGTAGTGAAAGTTGCTGATAGTTGAAGGAGATATATCACTAAGCACTTGAGCAACCAGATCATCAACATAACCTCATCCCCTTTTAATAGTATTGGCTTTTCCTATGGACTCAATGTGATCATGGATCACTAAACCAAAAATGGAGTCTTGAGCTTTTGCCAATGCTTGCCTTAGCATTTTGAGGGGTCCACTTCTTCAGTCATTTTACCAAGCCAATGTGATTGAATTTCCTGAAACATACTTGATAAAAGCATTAGTCCAACCACAAAGTATGTTGTCATTAATTACCAAAACCACCCAGGGAGCGAATGTGCTTTCAATCTCCCCCTTTTTGGTAATTGATGGCAAGACACTAAAATCACACTAAAGAATACATCAAAGCTTATTGAAAGAAAGACAGAATTATCACGAAAGCTTTGACAAGCATGTAGTACACAAGCTCCCCCTACAAGTGTGCAAGATTTTCATAAATTATGGTTTTGGACTACCACAAGCACACAAGAGAGATAAGCAAGATGTGCTACATGCAGCTTGGCTATATGCATCAGAGCAGATGAAAGGAAGTGAGTGATAATGCATATGTGCATGGTGATTTCTTGCAAACAAGTATTTACAAGCAAGTCACCATCATGCACATTCTGCAAGGTGCATATACTTACCTTGAGGTTCCTTGGCATTGTACCTGAAGGGATAAACTTGGGAAAACAAGGTTAGATAACACAAGAGTATTCCTTCAACCAACTGCAAGAACATCAAGAGTACCAAGCCAGGGATGACATGTATAAAGAGTGTCTCATATTGAGCACAAGCTTGAATCAGCAAACATGTCTCCGAAACTAAAAGATTTTCAATGAATTCTGAGAGATTTTGCTTTCCATAATATATCAATTGTGAAGATTCCTCTCCCTTTGAGTTCTCTCAGATCAAGGGGTTTGATGGAAAGAGCAAAATCAAAAGAATGATGCCAATAGTACGGCAAAGCTTTGATGTGATTCTCTCCCCCTTAAGATAAGATTGCTCTTCTGCTCCCCCTAAATCTTCTCTTCTCCCCCTAAGTCTTCTCCCCCTTTGACATCAAGTGCCGAAAAGGACAGCAAACTAGGAAGGTCAGGAAAGATGGAAAGAAAGAAGTGGGATCCTTAAGAATCACAACAGGGCAAATAGGAACATGCATAGTGTCGGTGTACTAAGGTAGGGGTACCCCAGTACCCCAACTTGTGCACGGGCAGTTGCAGCTTCCCGCGGCAAGGTTTACTACGGGCTCGCCGGAGACCTTCCTGCTCCTTATTAAACCATTCAAAAACAAAGTATGCAAGACATGAGATCGAGACCCCGGCAAGAGGAGCTTGCCGGGAAGGCAGTACCAGGCTCAAGACCGCTCCACTAACACAAGACCCTGGCAAGAGGAGCTCGCCAGGAAGACTAGAAGACAACGCCTCGGCACTATATGTGCCCCGGCAAGGGGCCCGGGGAGCGGCAAGCTCCCGGGCCCGGCAAGATCAAGGCCCCGGCAAGGTGCTTGCCGGGAAGGCTGCGCTGTGTGCCCGCGCTCCAGCTCATCGGCCCACGCGTCGCCCTGGGGCCTATCCAGGGACGCGTGGCGGATGGCTGTGCAGCCTGGGGTACACGGTGGCACTCCACGGTGATGGATCCGTCGCCGTGGCGGACGGAGACGCTAAGGCGGGAGTTTTGGGGGTCGACGGCGACGGGCATTAAATGCCCTTGTCCCCCACTGTTAAAGTAGGTATAGACCACTGTTCTGTACTGTAGCTCCACTGTTCCCGCACTGTTACAACTACCACCTCTTTTACATTTTTACCCCTTTCTCCTACGTTGACACCTGTCGGTGACCCCTTGCACTATAAAAGGAGGCCCATGCACAACGTGGAGGGGGTTCGGAACCTAGATCACTCTCACGCACGGTGTAGCTGCTTCTTCAAGCTCCCGAGCACTCAACTCAATACACAGCCAAGCAGGAGTAGGGTTTTACGCATCCGTGCGGCCCGAACCTGGGTAAAACTGCCCGCGTGTTTGCTTCGATCTGCTCTTTGTGCTCCCTCCGCCCTCGTACCGCACAGACAAGGGGCTCCGGTCCCATAGGTGTTCGTGGCGGACAGTTTCCCCCGACATCTTTGGCGCGCCAGGTAGGGGGCGTCGAGGTTGTGCGAACCTGATCCGGCGTTCGCGCGGGCGCACTCTTCATCAACCTCTCTAGCTTCATCAGCAACTTCATCAGCAACAACTCCATGGCCCCGAAGAAGAAGCCTTCGGAGGTCGGAGGCCCGTCTGCGTCTCACCCGCCGCCACCAGAGCCAACGGTGGGCGGGGGAGATGCCGTCGGAAGGGTGGCCGCCGGTGAGGACACTCACGGCGCCACCAGATCCAAGAACAGGACGGACGACCGAACTTCGGTCTCCGTGGACGCGCCGCGTCCATCCCAGCACACGACGACCCAGCAGCGCCATACCACAGGAGGTGGTATCCGCCTGCTGGGGCAAGGCCAAACTGGAGGCTCGCGGGACGCCCCGGACCCCCGTCCGGGCACAAGCAAAGCGAAGGCGCCGGCGCGGGACCCCGCTCCTTCTAACGTTGTTAGAAGTCCGAGCGTATCCCGCTCCTCGCACCGCTCACCCGCGTTCCCCTCTACTCCAGCAGAAGCGCTCGCAAGGGCGCAGCTGCTCCTCGACTTTCCTCCGGCGGCCGACAAGGCCGAAGAATGGAGAGCCACCATCCGGAGCCTGATAGACTTCGCCAACAACGACTCTCCACAGCAGTCGTCGACCTCGCGGCCGCGGCAAGCTGAGAAGACGAAGGCTATCGGCGACAAGACCGCCGGGGGTGCGACAAGCGTGCACTCCCCGCCGCAGAAGCAGAAGACGCCGCCCCGCCGGAACAACCCCGACGACGGCTCCACGGCCTCGTCGGACCCGCGGGCCCGTCGGGACCAGCGCCAGGTCCTCGACGACCGGCGAGATGAAGACGCTCGGACCACAATCGAGCGCCGCCGAGAAGCTCGGCGACAATCCGACAAGAGAGCTGGGAACACTGTCGACGCGCACGTGCCCGGTGAACCAGGCGACTTGCCGTACGCGGCAGGCTGCCCTGCGTTCACCCGTGAGCTGCGGCGCGTCCAGTGGCCCAGCATGAAGAATTTCAAGCCCGACGTACCGGAGAAGTACGACGGCAAGACACACCCCTCGGAATTCCTCAGCGTTTACACCATTGCAGTACAAGCTGCCGGGGGGCGCGACGAGAAGGTCTTGGCTAACTACTGCCCACTCGTGCTGAAGCCGAACGTCCGTTCATGGCTCATGCACTTGCCGGAAGGCTCCATCTCTTCTTGGGCCGACCTCTGCCACCAGTTTGTTGGCGCCTTCACCGGCGGCCACAAACCCCATGGCCAGGAGAGCGATCTCCATATCTTGGCCCAGAAGGAAGGCGAACCCCTGCGCAAGTATATCCAACGCTTCAGCCGGGTGCAGCACAACATCCCTGACGTTCACCCTGCCGCGGTTATCAGCGCGTTCCATCAGAACGTGCGTAACCGCCGCATGCGTGAGGAAATGGCGATGACCAAGATTAGGGACGTCAGCGAGCTCTACGCTCTTGCTGACAAGTGCGCACGCGCGGAAGAGGGGAGGAAACTCCCCGGGGAGGATGCTGGCGCAGGGGGAAGCGACAGCGACGCCGCCGCCCCGGCAAAGAAGAGCCGGCGGCGGAACAACAGAAAGAAGGGCAAGAAGGAGGTGCTTGCCGTCGAGAAGTCCGGCAAGGAGGCCCCCGCCAAGCAAGCACAGGCTGGCGGCTCCGGCAAGGAGCCTGCCCCTGCAGCGGCGGCCGACAAGCCGGGTAGCTCCGACAAGCAATACTGTAAGATTCACCGCACCAAGGGTCACGATCTCTCCAACTGCAAGCGCGTCGAGTACCTCGTCGAGCAGCAGAAAGCTGAGTACGAGAGGCGCGACAAGGAGAAGGCCCAAGGTGGCGGGGAAGAGCCCAGCAAGAAGCGGCCGTTCAACGGCCGGGGAGGACGCCGCGGCAAGGCTAAGCAGCGGCAAGGGGATCGACCTCCCCGGGGCCGCGACAACGACGAAGACGACGATGAAGACATGGAGGACGACGAGAACAGCGAGCAGGAGTTCCAGAAGGCCACGGAGGTCCTGTGCGTCGACGGTGGCGCCTCCCTGCACACCTCCCACCGCCAGCTAAAACAGTGGGTGCGTGAGGTGAACGCAACGGAGCCGCCCGTGGAGTCGCGCAGGCTCCTCAAATGGTCCAGCACGCCCATCGTTTTTGATCTTGAGGATCACCCTGACCGTACCACTGCGGTCGGGTGCTTGCCGATGCTGGTTTCTCCCACCATCCGCAACCTCAAGGTCACCAAAATGTTTGTAGACGGCGGGGCCGGCCTGAACCTGATCTCCTCTGCTGTGATCAAGAAACTCCAGATTCAAGACGGCGAGCTCGAAGAGACCGGTTCATTCCAAGGAATCAACCCGGGAAGGAGCAAGCCCAAGGGAAAGATCACTCTGCCAGTGACCTTTGGCGGGGAGCTCAACTTCAGGACTGAGCGCATCACCTTTGACGTTGCCGATATTCCATTGCCCTACAATGGAATACTTGGCCGTCCTGCCCTCGCCAAGTTCATGGCAGCTTCCCACTATGCCTACAACGTGCTGAAGATGCCGGGGCCGATAAGCGTCATCACTGTCCACAGCGACAAGAAGGATGCGCTTATTTGCGCCGACAAGATTTACCGGGATGCGGCAGCTGCGGCCGAGAAGGATACACTTGCCGCTGAAGCTCCCGGGGGGAAGAAGACGAAGACCAAGTCCGGCAAGTGCTCTGGGACCCACTCCGGCAACCGCACCTCTTCGGAGTGCTGCGCTGCCGTCGAGGACGTTCCATCGAGCTCCACCGGCAAGAGTAAGAAAGGAATGGCCGCTCCTCCGGCAACCAAGAAAGTGTCCGCAAAGGAGGACGGCACGGGCGGTACCTTCACCATCAGTGCCACCCTTGACAGCAAATAGGAAAGCGCACTCGTCGCCTTCCTGCGGGCGAATGTCGATGTGTTTGCCTGGCAACCATCTGACATCCCCGGTGTTCCCAGGAAGGTGATTGAGCACAAGCTTGCTGTCTGTCCTCATGCGCGGCCCATCAAGCAGAAAGTGAGGAAGCAAGCCGTGGAGCGCCAAGAATTCATCAACGAGGAAATCAAGAAGCTAGAGGCAGCAGGCCTAGTTAGAGGTGTGATCCATCCGACGTGGTTGGCAAACCCGGTCGTCGTGCGCAAGGCCAACGGGAAGTGGAGATTGTGTATAGACTTCACCGATGTCAATAAAGCATGTCCCAAGGATCCATTCCCTTTGCCGCGCATTGACCAGATCGTTGACTCCACTGCCGGATGTGAGCTACTCTGCTTTCTTGATGCATACTCAGGCTATCATCAGATTTTCATGGCTAAGGAAGATGAAGAGAAGACTGCGTTTATCACTCCATGTGGCACTTATTGCTTTATCCGCATGCCATTTGGATTGAAGAATGCAGGCTCAACTTTTGCAAGGGTAGTGTACACTGCTTTTGAGCCACAGATCCACAGAAATGTAGAAGCTTACATGGATGACATCGTGGTGAAGAGCAAGAGCAAAGAAACCCTGATTCAAGACTTGGAAGAAACGTTTCAGAACCTGCGCAGGATACAGCTCAAGTTGAACCCCGAGAAGTGCGTCTTTGGAGTCCCCTCCGGCAAGCTTCTCGGGTTCTTTGTATCACAGAGGGGGATTGAAGCCAACCCCGACAAGATCAAAGCCATTGAGCAGATAGAAGCCCCGAAGCGCGTCAAGGATGTCAGAAGGCTTGCAGGTTGTGTTGCTGCCCTCAGTAGGTTCATTTCAAAGTCTGCAGAACGCGCCCTACCTTTCTTCAAAATCTTGAAGAAGGCAGGTCCCATGAGGTGGACTCCGGAAGCGGAGGAGGCATTGCTGGATTTGAAACGGTACCTGTCCTCCACTCCTATACTTGTCGCACCTAGACCACAGGAAAAGTTGTTGCTATACTTAGCGGCAACCAACCAAGTGGTTAGTGCTGCGTTAGTAGCGGAGAGGGAGTCCGACGAGGAGTCAGCATCACCGGCAAGCGAATCCAGCGACAAGCAGGGGGCTGTCCCGACAAGCTCTGGTCCCGACAAGGAAGACTCTGCGCAGGAACAAGGAGAGATGCGGAAGAAGATGGTGCAGCGCCCAGTGTATTTTGTAAGTTCCCTTCTCCAGGGGGCTAGATCAAGATACTCTGGTGTGCAAAAATTGCTTTTCGGCCTCCTCATGGCCTCAAGAAAGCTGCGCCATTACTTCCAAGCCCATGAGATAACAGTGGTCACTCGCTTTCCGTTGAAGAGGATATTGCACAATCCAGAAGCAACAGGCAGGATCGTTGAGTGGGCACTGGAGCTGTCGAGCTTTGGACTCAAGTTTGAAAGTACTTCAACATACAGAGCCGAGCTTTGGCAGAATTCATAGCTGAGTGGACCCCGACACCAGAAGAAGAAGTTCAAGAAACAAGTGCACCCATACAAGAAGCGACAAGTGAATGGGTAATGTATTTTGACGGTGCCTTCTCGCTGCAAGGCGCCGGTGCTGGCGTGGTACTCATCGCGCCCACCGGAGAGCACCTCAAATATGTTATCCAGATGCACTTTCCCAGGGAGCAAGCGACAAACAACACTGCAGAATATGAAGGCTTGCTCGCCGGCCTCAGGATTGCGGCCGAACTTGGGATCAGAAAGCTGATTGTGCGGGGCGATTCTCAGTTGGTGGTCCGGCAAGTTAATAAGAGCTATCAGAGCCCTTTGATGGAAGCTTATGTTGATGAAGTGAGAAAGCTTGAAGAGCACTTTGAAGGTTTGCAGATGGAGCACGTCCCGAGAGCTCAAAATGAAATTGCAGATGGCCTTTCAAAGTGCGCCGCGATGAAGTTACCTGTGGAACCAGGGACCTTCTTACTCAAGCTGACTCAGCCATCCGTTACACCATCAATTGGGCAGTCCAAGAAGAGAAAGTTGGTCTCCGGCGACTACTTGCCGGCGGATCTTCCTGAAACCGCTACCAAGGTCCCCAAGATCAACAACCAGAACGCTGAGGAACAGTTTGCTCCTGCAAGTCCTCGGGCTTGTACAGTTGAAGCAAGCGTTCCCGGCAAGCCTCGCCCCGGCGAGCTTGCCGGGGGACCGTCAGCTCCGGCAGAACCAGAGGTCCTTGCCGTAGAAGCTGAGGTTCCCGCAGCAGCCCTCGAGCCTTTAGTCCTTGTCGTCGAGCCTCGGGCTCCGGCATGGGCGCAGCAGATCGTCCGTTTTTTGCAAACTGGAGAACTTCCCGACGACCCTCAAGAGATAGAGAAGATAACCAGGCAGTCAAGTATGTATCAGTTCGTGGATAACGAGCTGTACAGAAGGAGACTCAACGGTGTCAGGTTGAAGTGCATCTCCAGAGAAGATGGACAGAAGCTGTTGGCGGAAATACACGGAGGCATATGCGGCCACCACATTGGCGCAAGGGCGCTTGCCGGGAAAGCTTTCCGGCAAGGGTTCTTTTGGCAAGAAGCCCTCCAAGATGCAACTGCACTAGTAACCAAATGTGAAGCGTGCCAGTTCCATGCGAAGCAGATCCATCAGCCAGCTCAAGCTCTCCAAACAATCCCTTTGTCATGGCCCTTCTCGGTCTGGGGGCTCGATATCCTCGGCCCTTTCCCTCGCGCTGTCGGGGGCTTTGAATACTTGTACGTTGCGATCGACAAGTTCACAAAGTGGCCAGAAGTGGAGCCAGTGAGGAAGGTGACAGCACAGTCAGCAGTCAGGTTCTTCAGGTCGATTGTTTGCCGTTTCGGGATCCCTAACAGGATCATCACCGACAACGGTACGCAATTCACTAGTCGCACCTTCATGCAGTATGTCCAAGACCTTGGCGCCAAGGTCTGTTTCGCTTCTGTTGCTCACCCGAGGAGCAACGGTCAAGCGGAGAGGGCAAACGCTGAAGTGTTGCGCGGACTCAAGACAAGGACCTTTGACAGGCTGCGCAAGTGCGGAAGAAATTGGATAGAGGAGCTCCCGGCGGCTCTTTGGTCAATCAGAACGACACCAAGTCGAGCCACCGGACAGACACCTTTTGCTCTAGTCTATGGAGCAGAGGCAGTTCTCCCCACGGAACTCGTATACGGATCTCCTCGAGTGCTCGCTTACGATGAGCTCGAGGAAGAGCAGCTGCGGCAAGATGACGCATTGCTCCTTGAGGAGGGACGTCTCCAGGCTGCTGTACGAGCTGCTCGATACCAGCAAGCTTTGCGCCGCTATCATAGCCGCAAAGTCAAGGCCAGGAGTCTCGAGGAAGGCGACCTTGTTCTTCGGCGTGTTCAGTCCGCCAAGAATTCCAACAAGTTGACGCCGAAGTGGGAAGGCCCTTATCGGGTGAGACAAGTTACGAGGCCCGGCGCTGTCCGCCTCGAGACCGAAGAAGGCTTACCGGTGAGCAACTCCTGGAACATAGAGCATCTTCGCAAGTTTCACCCCTAAGGCGCGGTTGCCGTGATCCGCTCCGGCAACCACCTTTTGTACAAGCTTTGCCGCTGTTGCATGTAACCCTTTGTACAAAGCTGGGCGCAGACCCCGTGCATCAGTAAAGTTTTTGTGTTTCTCGCATCGATCGCCTTTTGCGTGCTTTTCTTCGCTATTTGCATGTTCTGTTTGGCATTTGGTGCAACACTCAAGTATACGGTAAGCATTACCACGCCGAAAGACCACATGCTTGTTTCTCTCTCCCTTTTCTTTCCTCTTAAGCAGAAGGAACGTTCCTCGCGCACAAGTTTGCCGGGGGAGAAGGAGGTGGAGGAGGAACCAAGTGCTGTTCAAGAAAGAGAAGCCTTACCGGAAAGCAAGCAACATAAGCAAGCAACATATGAAAGATAAGTTGTTAGAATTTGACCAGTTCAAATTTTAAATTTTGGTTGTCTTCCTTGAACGATCACATTTTGTATGGAAAACCTGTGCGCGGAGGAACCTACCCGTAGCTTGCCGCACCCTTATCTTGTTTTCGAGTTCACTCAACGATTTAAGTGAGCTGCGACAAGTGTCGCGCCCTTGCCTCGTTTCTGAGTACACTCAGCAAGCTAAGTGCGTTGCGACTAGCTGCGGCAAGGTTGCTTGCCGGCGAGGACCTTGGCCAGCAGGCTGCTCAGAGTCCAGCACTCAGCGCTCGCGGCAAGGGCCCCTTGCCGGCGAGCTCCCCGGGAGCGTAGGGTGAAAAACATACAAAGTCAAAGGTTGAAACAAGGAAGATAACATTGCACTGATTGATCAAAGTAAAGCAAATATCTTACAAGGGATAAACTTGTCGCGATGGACTAATAAGTTCATGACATAATATGCAGCAACAAAAAGATAAAGATAAATGGAGCCCTAGTCTACGCGGTCGCCCTCCTTCCTGCCAAGCTTTGCCACCTTGGCGATGATGTGGCCGACCTGCTCCTTCAAGGCCTCCGTGTCTGCATCAGCCGGCAAGCTGCGAAGAACATTCGTGAGGTTGATTCCCGGGTTGCGGTACACGATCTTCGTCAGCACCCGCTCCAGAGTTCCCGCGCAGAGCAGGCGCGACTCCTCGGCCAGCTGCGCGGGGATGCGGTTCCGGAGACCTGCAAGGGCCGGGGCGACCCCTCTGAAGAAGAGGCTGAGCTTGGCGCTGTGCGGGAGATCCGGGTCCGGCGAGTAGATGAGGTGTTCGACCTTCAGCGCCAGCAGCTCCTGGTCAATATTGGACGCAGAAGAAACCAGCTCTTCGGTCCACACTTCAATAGTCTGCCGGAAGAGCTCGGATGCCTTGTTGACGCTCTCCACCAAGGTCCGCTCCTTGCGGAGCTCATCCTTCAACTTGGTCTCCTGAGCCCGGGCAGCATCGAGCGATTCCTTCAGAGTGGTGACCTTCAGCTCCAAGTCCTCAATGGAGTCCTTGGCGGCCTTCAGCTCGTCGCCCCTCTTTGATAGACTCACCTGAAGCTCTGAGTTTGTGTGAGCATCCTTCTTGCGCTCCAAGATGAGCGCGGCAACCTTCTCGGCGCTCACCTTCATCGCCTTCTCCAACTGTTCGACCTTGGCGGCGAGCTCTTTCTTGGCGTCTTCCGCGGCAACCGCGGCGGCTTTCGCCTCCTTAAGCTCCCCGCCAAGGGCAGCCTCGCGAGCGGCAAGGTCTTCTTCGTGGGAGTCCAGCTCGACCTTCCGCTGCGCGAGCTCTCCTTCCCGCCGGGACATCTCCACTCCGGCGAGGCGCTGCTGTTCTTCCGCTTCAGCTTTCTCGAGCACCCATTCCTGGTACTCGCCGGCGAGACGCTCACGCTCCTCCGCCACCTGGCGGAGGGCAGCCTGATTGGCGGCGCTGAGCTCCGCCGCACGCTTCTCCATTTCTGCCGCGGCCTTGGCGGCAAGAGCTTCCCGGGAGGCGAGCTTTGCCTGCCTGGCCCGGTAAAGGGCCAGGAGTTGGTGGAGCAACCTCTCCTCCTCGGGCCCCTCACTCCCGCCGGGCGCCTGGACGATCTTCAAGCCTGCGGAGGCGAGGACTTCTCCGTCGAACGCCTCGCCCTCCGCAGGAACTCGCGATGAAGACCCCCACGGCATCTGGATGAAGACGCCGTTGGGGGCCTCGAGATAGTACCTCTGCTCCTCGCCGGCGGAGGGGCCGGTGGCCGGTGCAGCATCCGATGCTCCCGCCGCCTCCGAGTCGGCGGTGCGACCACCGTCCCCCTCCCCGGCCGCTGCGTCTGCAGCCGGAGCAGTCTCTTGCGCGGCCGGCTCGGCGGCCTCGGCTACCTCCTCGACGACAGGAGCGTCGCCGCCACCGCCCTGCTCGCCCTCCTCCTCAAGGTCGATAACCTCCGTCTCCATGGGCGCGGGAGGAGGAAGATCTAGAAAGAAGAAGAAGAAAAAGAAGTTCAAGACTCAAGCAAATATCCAAAAAAGAGACAAGCCAAGAAGACAAGTCACAAAGCTTACCTTGGCGGACGTCCTCAGCGGCGGGCTCCCTCGCCGGGGAGCTCGGCCTTGGCGGAGTGGCCGCCCTCGCCGGGCTGCTCGCCCTTGGCGGGGTACTCTGCCTCGGCGGAGTACCCGCCCTTGGCGGAGCGCTCTCCCTTGCCGGAGAATTTTGCCTTGGCGGGGACGGCGGGGCCTGCGGCTCCTCGACCACGGTCTCCGGGCGCTCTTCCCGCTGTGGCTCCTCCTCTGCACAAAACAAGACAAGAAAAGTCAAGACACGAAGACAAAATCAAAGCCTCAGGCGTACCCCGACAAGCGAAAAGAGAGAACCCCAGACTTACGCTGGGGGCTGCGCTGCGGGCTACGCTGGGGGCTGCTCCTCGGAGCAGCGCTCGGGTCCGGCAGGCTCGGCTCCGGCACGCCTCCTGCAGCCGCCGCTGCTGAGCCCTCCGCGACCTCGGCCTCGGGCGCCTTGGTCTTCTTCGCTGCGCGATGGGCCAGGGTCCTGAAATCAGAACAGAAGACAGAGTCAGCATCAGCAGAAAAATCAAGACAGAAATCAAGAAGATATGAGGTCCCGAATCCTTACTCTTGGTCCTCCTCGTCGTCCTCGCTCAGGGCGGAGAAGTCATACTCCACCGTGGGCGCGTCGGCGCGAGGAGCGGAAGACGAAGGCTTCCTTGCGCGCTTGGTGTTCACCGGGGCTGGGGGCTGCGAAGACCCAGCCCCTGTGGTCGCCGGCGCCCGAGGAGCGGGCGGAGCCGCTGCTCCGCTCCGAGAAGACCCCTGCCGGCTCGCTGCCGGCCTGCGTGGCGCCTCAGTTGTGGTCCGCGCACGGGCCGCCTCCGCTGCGGCCGGTGCGCCGGACGACCTTGGCGCGGCTTGGCTCCCCCGAGGAGCTGCCCGGCGAGGTGGCTGTTGCCGGGGCGCCTGCGCTCTTTCCCCCGTCGCCGCCTTGCGGAGGCGCTTCGCCGGGGACTGCCTCGGGCTTGCCGGGGGCGGGGAGCTCTCCGACGAGGAGAGGTCGTCGGCGTACAATTCCGTGGATCCGTCGGAGTCCTCGGCCTCCTCCTCCTCCTCCTCCTCTACCCCGGCCGGCTCGCTGGGCCCAGCGTCCAGCGCTGCGGCCTTCTTTCCCTTGGCGCCTCCGCCTCTCGCGGCGCCTCTACTCCCTCCGGCGGTACCCTCCATTGCCGCGGCCTCGGTTGCGATCCCGCTGATCCCGGAGTGCCTCAACGAGGGAACCCCGGCAAGCGCGTCGGGAGGCAGATCCAGCAACCTGCGGATCTCCGCCTCCTCCGCCTGGGTGGACGCGTCCTCAACCTCCGCCTCCTCCGGCGAATATCCGAAAACTCCTGCCGCCGCGGCTGCGGCGGCCTCCTCAGCCCGAGAAGCAATGTAGGCGATCTCCTGGTCGGTGGTGGCCCGCGTGTGCAGCTTGAGGTCCTCCTTGTTCTTCGCCACCTCTTCAAGGTTGTCGTAGAAGTTGAGGACGTCGATGGGCTTCGGAGCAAGCCATGTACGGTCCACGCCGTGCGAGTCGCACATGGGCATCATGGCGAGGATCCGATCCCTGACGGCGCTGTTGCAGAGCGGCACCACTCCCCGGGGAGTCCTGAACCACTCGGGGTGCGTCAGGTCGTATTTGAAGAGTTCCCGTACCATTCCCCGCAGCTCCAGCGTGGTGAAGTTGAAGTTGAGCCCGGGGCGCAGCCTCATGATGTCTGCCGGGCCGCCGTACTCCCAGGCCGGCCTCTTCCGGTCTTGGAGAGGGGCGATGCGCCGGCGGAGGAAATCTGCGCCCACCTCGGCAACTGACAGATTGGCCAATCGAAGACGAAGAATCCGGACGAGGGCGATGTTGAGCTTGACGTCGTCCGAGTCCAGATCACTCCAATCCCTGCCGCGCACGATGGGCGTTGTGCGCGGCGCGGTGAAGGCTTGCGGCTGGTCTTCTACAATCCAGCACCACTCCGCTCGCCATTCCTCCCACTTGCCGCGGAGCTCCCCCGGCAAGTACGCACCCTTCTTATTGAGACGGAAGACCCAAGAAATTCCTCCGGAGAGGGGGGCATCGGCCTCGGCTCTAGGAGTGAAGAAGTGTCTAAAGAGTGCTACATTGGGGTGGACTCCTATGAAGTTTTCGCACATGTGTGCGAAAACAGCCATGGTGAGAATGGCGTTGGGGGTGAAGTCAAGCAGATGGAAGCCATATGTATTCATGACGTCGCAAAAGAAGTTTGAGAAAGGTGGACAGAGACCACAATGAAAGAAAGCAGCAAAGAAATGGTACCCGCCGGGATAGCTGTCCTTGGCGGCGGCCGGGTATGCTCGCGTGCGGGGATGCGCGTCGGTTCTCTTGGACCAGAACAAGTAGTACTTGTTCCAGAGCTCCCGCACGCCGAGCTTCGGCGGGAAGACGACGTGCCGCTTCCGGTACGCGATGAGCTTGGCCGCTTGCTCCGATTTCTCCTTCTTGGCCTTCTCCGCCTTCGCCTTGTCGGTCTTTGGGGCCATGGCGGACGCGGTGGAAGGAGGGGGACGAAGAGCTCGGCGGCGGCGGAGATGTGGAGGCAGAGCGCAAGAGGGAATCTTTGGACAAGGAAGACGATGCAATGATGGCGCAAGGAGGGGAACCGCGCCCGCTCCCTCTGCTTTTATGGGGGAGTGGGGGGCGTTTCGCCCTTTCCATTAAGAGATCGTGGGCACGTCCCATCCCACGATGCCGCGATCGACGCGTGCCGTTACCGTGGGGTGCGGCGGATATGGAAGTGGATTCGGCGCGCCGCGGGCCGCGGGTGCCCGTGCACTGTTTTGGGCCTGGCCCAACAGCGCTCGGCACCGTGTGTGGCCCAGGCCCGGGGGCTCCTGTCGGTGTACTAAGGTAGGGGTACCCCAGTACCCCAACTTGTGCACGGGCAGTTGCAGCTTCCCGCGGCAAGGTTTACTACGGGCTCGCCGGAGACCTTCCTGCTCCTTATTAAACCATTCAAAAACAAAGTATGCAAGACATGAGATCGAGACCCCGGCAAGAGGAGCTTGCCGGGAAGGCAGTACCAGGCTCAAGACCGCTCCACTAACACAAGACCCTGGCAAGAGGAGCTCGCCAGGAAGACTAGAAGACAACGCCTCGGCACTATATGTGCCCCGGCAAGGGGCCCGGGGAGCGGCAAGCTCCCGGGCCCGGCAAGATCAAGGCCCCGGCAAGGTGCTTGCCGGGAAGGCTGCGCTGTGTGCCCGCGCTCCAGCTCATCGGCCCACGCGTCGCCCTGGGGCCTATCCAGGGACGCGTGGCGGATGGCTGTGCAGCCTGGGGTACACGGTGGCACTCCACGGTGATGGATCCGTCGCCATGGCGGACGGAGACGCTAAGGCGGGAGCTTTTGGGGTCGACGGCGACGGGCATTAAATGACCTTGTCCCCCACTGTTAAAGTAGGTATAGACCACTGTTCTGTACTGTAGCTCCACTGTTCCCGCACTGTTACAACTACCACCTCTTTTACATTTTTACCCCTTTCTCCTACGTTGACACCTGTCGGTGACCCCTTGCACTATAAAAGGAGGCCCATGCACAACGTGGAGGGGGTTCGGAACCTAGATCACTCTCACGCACGGTGTAGCTGCTTCTTCAAGCTCCCGAGCACTCAACTCAATACACAGCCAAGCAGGAGTAGGGTTTTACGCATCCGTGCGGCCCGAACCTGGGTAAAACTGCCCGCGTGTTTGCTTCGATCTGCTCTTTGTGCTCCCTCCGCCCTCGTACCGCACAGACAAGGGGCTCCGGTCCCATAGGTGTTCGTGGCGGACAGTTTCCCCCGACACATAGCGAAACAATGAGTGGGGCTGCAGAAGATGATATCCTGGAAGAGATAAATCGGTGACACCGAATTAGATGGATCGGTGGGTCCGAAAGTCAGGGACTTAGGATAGATCCTTTTCGGTTAGACCGAAAAATTTAAATCGGTGACGCCGAGTTTAATTCCAAGGAAATATTGAAATAATTCAGCTCACTGTGCGAGGAAAGTTTCAAAGGATTTGCAATGAATTTGTGAAAGATTTTCAAGGAAATGATCAGAGCCAGAATGATATACAAAAAGACATAAGAGTAGAAAAAAAAGATTCCTAGATGAATTTTTTTTTTGTAAAGAAAACTCAATGGGAGAGCATAAGAGAAAATAGAAAGACTCCAAAACATATGTACTTCATCTAGATAAAGGTCGGCGACAAGGTCACCTATGTTTGAGTATATTGACTTAGGAGTCAAATGAGGACATTTGATCATAGGTCATACTCATCATTTAAGCTCAAAAATGGGGTTGCCATTTTTCGATTAAGCATTTGATGTGATCACATCTTATGAAGCTGCTTGTACTCATGACTTTGAGCAAAGCTCCTTAAAGATGTGAACAACATACCTTGGGCTTGTTGTTGCTTTGCTCATGTAGGTAAACTTGATGTAGGTGCTCATAGAATGTGAAGTTGGAGCGCCATTTCCACTTGTGTAGTTCATCTTCCTACATGGGTTAGGCAAGCAAGGAAATACTCAAGGATATCCAAGATGACAAGAGTGAAATACTAGATGTATAAGATGTCAAAAAGGATATGTGGAATTTTGTTCCTTGAACTCAACATCCCAAAGGCTAGATACTTGGTCAAATGACAAGATTACTCATGATTTGAGTGTGTGGCAATCTTGTGGAATATAGATCATCCAAGTACCTGCAAGGAGTTAGATGCAATACAAGGAGGCAAATGTGTCCAAGACATATGATCACCATCATAAGAGAAATATCAAGGATTAGTCAAGTGGGCTCATGCCTTGCATGCATCAATGGAGTTATCACTCCAAGTTTGAAGCATCAATAATATTCAACTCACTCCTTAAGCGACAAAACACCTTCTCATCAAGAGGTTTTGTAAAGATATCAGCGAGTTGTTTGTCAGTACGAACATGCTTAAGATTAATGTCACCCTTGGCAATATGATCACGAATAAAATGGTGACGAACTTCAATATGCTTTGTTCGAGAGTGTTGCACTGGATTGTGTCCAATTTTAATTGCACTCTCATTGTCACAAAGCAAGGGAACATGTCTCACATGTATCCCATAATCCTTAAGCGTTTGTGTCATCCATAGCAATTGAGCACAACACGAACCAACAGCAATATATTCCGCTTCGGCAGTGGATAATGATACCGAATTTTGTTTCTTGGAGGACCAAGATACAAGGGATCGACCAAGGAATTGACTAGTACCCGAAGTTGACTTTCTATCAACCTTGTCACCGGCATAGTCCGAGTCGGAATAGCCAACAAGGTCGAAAGAGGCCCTCTTAGGATACCAAATGCCAAAGTTTGGTGTGTGTATCAAATATCTCACTATCCTTTTAACAGCTTTAAGATGACATTCTTTAGGAGCTGCTTGATATCGCGCACACATGCATACACTCAACATTATGTCAGGACGAGAAGCACAAAGATATAGTAGAGAACCAATCATAGAACGGTAAACCCTTTGATCAACGGGTTCTCCATCTTTTGTCAAGTCATTATGTCCACTTGTAGGCATGGGGGTACTCATACCTTTGCTCTCTTGCATGTTGAACTTCTTGAAGAGATCCTTGGTGTACTTTGTTTGTGAGACAAAGGTACCCTCCTTAGATTGCTTGATTTGCAACCCAAGGAAGAATTTGAGTTCACTCATCATGGACATCTCATACTTCTCCGACATGAGCTGTCCAAACTTCTTGCTAAAATGAGGGTTAGTTGAACCAAAGATAATATCATCAACATATATTTGGCACACAAATAGTTCACCATTAACCCTTTTCGTGAACAGCGTTGAGTCTATCTTTCCAATCTCAAAGCCTTTTTCAAGAAGAAAACTAGTCAAGCATTTGTACCAAGCTCTAGGAGCTTGTTTAAGACCATAAAGAGCTTTGTGCAACTTGTAAACATGATTAGGCTTTTTGGGATTCACAAATCTGGGAGGTTGTTTCACAAATAATTCCTCCTCAATTTCACCATTTAGGAAGGCACTTTTGATATCCATTTGATAGAGAGTAATATCATGGTGATTGGCATAAGCAAGAAGAATGCGAATGGACTCAAGTCTAGCAACGGGGGCATAGGTCTCACCATAGTCCATACCTTCGACTTGTGTGTAACCTTGAGCTACGAGACGAGCCTTGTTGCGGATGACTTGTCCATCTTCATCTTGCTTGTTCCGAAACACCCATTTGGTTCCAATGATGTTTTGATCATCCTTGGGCTTCTCTACCAAAGTCCATACCTTGTTCCTCTCGAAGTTATGTAGTTCTTCGTGCATGGCGTTCACCCAATCCGGGTCTTCAAGTGCTTCTTCTACCTTCATAGGTTCAATACTAGAGATAAATGAGTAATGCTCACAAAAGTTAGCTAAGCGAGTTTTAGAGCGAGTAATTCTCCCGGAGTTGATGTCGTTCATCATTTGTTCCACGGGATGATTTTTCTTGACTCTTGCTCGGACTCGGGATAGCTTTTGTTGAGGTTGTGGCTGAGCTTCCTCATCATCTTCATCTTCCACTTCTTCTTCTTCATTGTTGTTGGTGTTGTCTTGAGGCGGTGGAGAAGGAGGTTGTGGTGGATCTTCTTGTTGCACTTCCTCATCTTGGTGAGTTCCACTTGTGGAGGCCTCCATGTTGCCTTGAGGTTCATCTCGCCGTGAGGTAGGGGGCTCCACATATGTAGATGAGGTACTCTCCTTCACTTCCATGGGACGGATCTTTCCAATAGATAAATCTTGGATAGCTTCCGATGGGTCCTTGTCTCCTACATCAATAGGCATTTGCTCTACTTGCGAGCCATTAGATTCATCAAACTTCACGTCTACCATCTCTTCAACCTTTCGGGTGAAATTATTGTAGACACGGTAGGTGTGGGAGTTTGATCCATAACCAAGGAGAAAGCCTTCATGAGATTTAGGAGCAAATTTAGACCGACGATGCTTATCAAGAATATAGCATTTTGAACCAAAGACACGAAAGTATCCCACTTGGGGTTTGTTACCGGTGAGGAGCTCGTATGATGTCTTGCCGAGGAGCTTATGAAGATAAAGCCTGTTGATAGCATGACAAGCTGTCTCGACCGCTTCTCCCCAAAAATGCTTCGGTGTCTTGTATTCATCAAGCATCATTCTCGCCATCTCTATGAGCGTTCGGTTCTTCCTCTCAACAACTCCATTTTGTTGAGGAGTGTACGTAGCCGAGAACTCATGTAGAATCCCTTCCTCATCGAGAAAAGAGTCTACATTGGCATTCTTGAACTCCGTTCCATTGTCACTCCAAACTTTCTTGATCTTCACCTCGAATTGATTTTGGGCCTTTTTGGCAAAGGTTTTGAAGATTCTCTGAACCTGCGATTTGTCATCAAGGAAAAATACCCACGTAAATCTGGAATAATCATCAACTATAACTAGACCAAAGGAGTTACCACCAAGGCTTTTGTAAGCATTGGGACCGAAGAGATCCATATGAAGCAGCTCAAGCGGTCTCCTTGTGGTCATGATGTTTTTCACGGGATGACTTCCACCAACTTGTTTTCCTGCTTGACAAGCACTACAAAGTCTATCTTTGTCAAAGAGAACATCTTTAACACCAAGAATATGATCACCTTTGATCAGCTTGTCTAGATTACGCATACCAACATGTCCAAGCCTTCTATGCCATAACCAACCTTTAGAGGATTTAGCAATGAAACAAGCTCTAGGTTGGGCTTTCTTAGTGAAATCAACAATATATAGATCACCTCTACGGATACCGGTAAATGCCATGTTTTGATTGTCACGACGAAAGACTTGGCAATCTACTTTGGTGAATAGCACATTGAATCCAAAGTCAGCTAATCTAGACACGGAAACTAAATTGTATCCAAGAGATTCTACAAGCATGACATTTTGAATAGAGCTATCATGAGATATGGCCACCTTACCAAGGCCAAGTACCTTACCCTTGGAGTTGTCTCCAAAAGTCACATACTTGCGTGGACCATCGTTCTTTGCAATCTCTCGAAACATGTCTTTGTCTCCGGTCATGTGGTCGGTGCATCCACTATCAAGAATCCACTCTTTTCCGCCGGACATGTAGTCTCTCAGATTTGCCATAAGATTGAGACTCTTCATGACCTTGTTTAGCTCGGTGTCCGAATCGGAGTAATCATCATCATGCTCATGCTCATCATCATATTGACCCATAGATTGTTCATCATCAACACCTAGGTCAATTTGATAAAAACTTGTTGCATTAGTTTTGTCAATGTGACAATAATCTTCGGAATGTAATGCAAGAGCATTTCTAATTAAAACATTGATAAGACCGGGATCACCCTTCTTTTTCATAAGATCACGAAGCTCAAAGAAGCATTTATCAAAGTTGGGATCATTGGGGCGCATCTTATCAAATTAAATAGTCTTGTGTAGAATTTCATCAAGACCTCTCAAAGAGTAGTCCGGATAAAGTTCTTCAAAGAATTTCCACATAGCATGGGCGCACTCAAAGTTTGTAACAAGCTTAAGAAAGTCATCGGGTAACCCTCTAATGATAAGATTTACAGTCCAAAGGTTACGAAGCAAATCGAGCTCTTCATCCATGGTAGGGTGCAAGGGGTCAAAAGGAGGCACATAGGGGGTCTCAACATATTTGCACAAATTGTACATCTTAAAGATACTAAGCATTTCAACCCTCCACGAGTTATAGGACCCTCCATTAAGAATAGGCACTCTATGGCTAACACTCCCAAGCGTAGACACGTCCATCTTCCTCCAATGGTGTGTAAACCAAAGCAATGGAGACCAAAGCTCTGATACCAATTGAGGGATCGAAGAAGGTGAGAGTGTCTAGAGGGGGGGGGTGATTAGACTACTCGACAAGATAAAAAATTTGTCTTTTATCAAGGACAGATTTTGGCAGATTTTGCATAACACACAAGTCAAGTAGAACACTACACATGCAATTCTAGAGTATGGGCAGCGGAAAGTAAATTTCCCAAGTAGTAAAGAGAAGTGGAGAAGATCAAACGCAATTTGGAGACGCGGTGATTTTTCCCGTGGTTCCGATAGGTGGTGCTATCGTACATCCACGTTGATGGAGACTTCAACCCACGGAGGGTAACGGCTGCGCGAGTCCACGGAGGGCTCCATCCACGAAGGGTCCACGAAGAAGCAACCTTGTCTATTCCATCATGGCCTACGCCCACGGAGGGCTAGCCTTACTCGGGGTAGATCTTCACGAAGTAGGCGAATCTCCTTGCCCTTACAAACTTCTTGCTTCAACTCCACATCTCGATGACGGAGGCTCCCAAGCGACACCTAACCAATCTAGGAGGCACCACCCTCCAAAAGGTAATAGATGTTGTAGATGATGATGAACTCCTTGCTCTTGTGCTTCAAATGATAATCTCCCCAACACTCAACTCTCCTCACTGATTTGGCTGTGGTGGAAGAAAGGATTGAGTGGAAAGCAACTTGGGAAGGTTAGAGATCAAGTTTCATATGGTGGGAGTGGAGCAACTTGATCTCAACACAAGGGTAGGTAGTTCTCTTCTCAGAAAGTGTAAGGTAGGAGTGGTAGTTCTTTCTGATGGCTCTCTCCACGAATGAAGAGGGGGTGGAGGGGTATATATAGCCTCCACACAAAAATCCAACCATTACACACATACTTGAGCAATCTCGGTGAGACCGAAGTGGACAACTCGGTCAGACCGAAAGTTCAAATAATGTGAACGTTGGGGTTTTCGGTGGGACCGAAAATACCATCTCGGTTATTCCGATTTGATCAAAGGCAGGAGCTTGCCAGTTTCGGTGGGACCGAAAATATCATCTCGGTTATTCCGATTTGATGACAGAAGGTTACAGAAGCTTGGCAGCCCATGTTTCGGTGAGACCGATCTCAAACTCGGAATGACCGATTTTTCTAGGGTTTCGCTTATGGCTGAAGTGGTTCATCTCGGTGTGACTGAGTTTGGAAAATCGGTTGGTCCGAGATTACTTATGAGTGTGTATTGTAGTGAAAGTTGCTGATAGTTGAAGGAGATATATCACTAAGCACTTGAGCAACCAGATCATCAACATAACCTCATCCCCTTTTAATAGTATTGGCTTTTCCTATGGACTCAATGTGATCATGGATCACTAAACCAAAAATGGAGTCTTGAGCTTTTGCCAATGCTTGCCTTAGCATTTTGAGGGGTCCACTTCTTCAGTCATTTTGCCAAGCCAATGTGATTGAATTTCCTGAAACATACTTGATAAAAGCATTAGTCCAACCACAAAGTATGTTGTCATTAATTACCAAAACCACCCAGGGAGCAAATGTGCTTTCAAAAATGGACAATCTCTTTCAAAGTATCAGGGTTTTCGGCTAAAACTCATCTGTTACCAAGGCATTCGATTTTTTTAAACTCTTTACAACTCCATACATTTTGTGCATTCAGTATGCACCATTCGAAGCCACGTCATCAATTTTCAACCCATTCATACTTGGTTTGCTATTCTTCATGCATTTACTGATTTTTTTAGCTAAATGACCCTGAAATTGAAAAGCACTATAAATGAAGTCTTAAAAGGTTGGAAGTTGGCATGGTATCATCATTTCACCCACATAACACTTCGTGTACAAAACGGACAATCTCTTTCAAAGTATCAGGGTTTTGGGCTTAAAGTCATCTCTTGCAAAAGCATTTTATTTTTTTAAAATTATCTCAACTCCAGACTTCTTGTACATTCAGTATGTACCATTCGAAGCCATGTCATCAATTGTCAACACTTTCTGGCTTCATTTTCTTTTTTCATGCATTTAGTGATTTTTTGAGCTAAATGAACCTGAAATCTAAAAGCACTACAACTTAACTCTTAAAAGGTTGCAAGTTGGCATGTAATCATAGTTTCACCCACATAGCATGTCCTAAAAAGTTGACAGGGTTATGGCAAACACTGGATGCACTTCGTGTACAAAATGGACAATCTCTTTCAAAGTATCACAGTTTTGGGCTAAAACACATCTCTTACAAAGGTATTTCATTTTTTAGAACTTATTTCAACTCGAGACTTTTTGTTCGTTTAGTATGCACCATTCGAAGCCAAGTCATCAATTTTCAACCCTTTCTAACTTCATTTGCTATTTTTCATGCATTTACTAATTGTTTTGAGTTAATGACCCTAAAATTTTAAAGCTCTACAAATTAACTCTTAAAAGATTGAAACTAGGCACGAAATCATCATTTCACCCACATAGCATGTGCTAAAAAGTTGAGAGGGTTACGGGAAAAACTGGATGCACTTCGTGTACAAAATGAACAATCTCTTTCGAAGTATCACTGTTTTGGGCTAAAACTCATGTGTTACAAAGGCATTTCATTTTGTAAAACTTATTTCAACTCAAAACTTTTTGCTCGTTTTGTATGCACCATTCGAAGCCAAGTCATCAATTTTCAACCCATTCTAAATTCATTTTCTATTTTTCATGCATCTACTAATTGTGTTGAGCTAAATGACCCTGAAATTTAAAAGCACTACCAATGAACTCTGAAAAGGTTGAAAGTTTGCATGGTATCATCATTTCACCCACATAGCATATTGTTGGAAATATGCCCTAGAGGCAATAATAAATTGGTTATTATTATATTTCCTTGTTCACGATAATCGTTTATTATCCATGCTAGAATTGTATTGATAGGAAACTCAGATACATGTGTGGATACATAGACAAACACCATGTCCCTAGCAAGCCTCTAGATGACTAGCTCGTTGATCAATAGATGGTTACGGTTTCCTGACCATGGACATTGGATGTCATTGATAACGAGATCACATCATTAGGAGAATGATGTGATGGACAAGACCCAATCCTAAGCCTAGCACAGATCGTGTAGTTCGTATGCTAAAGCTTTTCTATATGTCAAGTATCTTTTCCTTAGACCATGAGATTGTGCAATTCCCGGATACCGTAGGAATGCTTTGGGTGTACCAAACGTCACAACGTAACTGGGTGGCTATAAAGGTGCACTACAGGTATCTCCAAAAGTGTCTGTTGGGTTGGCACGAATCGAGACGGGGATTTGTCACTCCGTATGACGGAGAGGTATCTCTGGGCCCACTCGGTAGGACATCATCATAATGTGCACAATATGTGATCAAGGAGTTGATCACGGGATGATGTGTTACGGAACGAGTAAAGAGACTTGCCGGTAACGAGATTGAACGAGGTATCGGTATACCGACGATCGAATCTCGGGCAAGTGCTATACCGATAGACAAAGGGAATCGTATACGGGATTGATTGAATCCTTGACATCGTGGTTCATCCGATGAGATCATCGTGGAACATGTGGGAGCCAACATGGGTATCCAGATCCCGCTGTTGGTTATTGGCCGGAGAGTTGTCTCGGTCATGACTACATGGTTCCCGAGCCCGTAGGGTCTACACACTTAAGGTTCGATGACGCTAGGGTTATAGGGAAAGTATGTACGCGGTTACCGAATGTTGTTCGGAGTCCCGGATGAGATCCCGGACGTCACGAGGAGTTCCGGAATAGTCCGAAGGTAAAGATTCATATATGGGAAGTCCTGTTTTGGTCACCGGAAAAGTTTCGGGCGATATCGGTAATGTACCGGGACCACCGGGAGGGTCCCGGGGGTCCACCAGGTGGGGCCACCAGCCCCTGAAGGCTGCGTGGGCTAAGTGTGGGAGGGAACCAGCCCCAAGGGGGCTGGTGCGCCCCCCCACCAAGTCCCTAGGCGCAAGGAGAGGGGAGGGGGGCAAACCCTAGGTCCAGATGGGCCTTAAGGCCCACCCTAGGGCGCCCCCTCTCTCCTCCCCCCTTGGCCGCACCCTAGATGGGTTTTTTAGGGCTGGCCGCACCCCTAGGGGTGGGAAACCCTAAAGGGGGCGCAGCCCTCCCTTTCCCCATATATATATATGTGAGGTTTTGGGGCTGCTAGACACACGAGAACGTCTCCTTCTTGGCGCAGCCCTACCCCTCTCCCTCCTCGTCTCTTGCAGCGCTTGGCGAAGCCCTGCTGGAGTCCTGCGCTCCTCCACCACCACCACGCCGTCGTGCTGTTGTTGGATGGAGTCTTCCCAACCTCTCCCTCTCTCCTTGCTGGATCAAGGCGTGGGAGACGTCACCGGGCTGCACGTGTGTTGAACGCGGAGGCGCCGTCCGTTCGGCGCTAGATCGGATCTTCCGCGATTTGAATCGCCGCGAGTACGACTCCTTCATCCGCGTTCTTGCAACGCTTCCGCATCGCGATCTACAAGGGTATGTGGATCCAACTCTCCTCTCGTAGATGTGCATCTCCTAGATTGATCTTGGTGAGCGTAGGAAAATTTTTGTTTCCCATGCAACGTTCCCCAACAGTGGCATCATGAGCTAGGTCTTTGCGTAGATGCAATCACGAGTAGAACACAAAGGAGTTTGTGGGCGTTGATGTTTAGATTGCTTCCCTCCTTGGTCTTTTCTTGATTCAGCGGTATTGTGGGATGAAGCGGCTCGGACCAACCTTACATGTCCTCGTACATGAGACCGGTTCCATCGACAGACATGTGACTTTTGTTGCATAAGATGGCTAGCGGGTGTCTGTCTCTCCCACCTTAGTTGAATCGGATTCGACAAAGGCGGTCCTTGTAAAAGGTTAAATAGCAACTTAAATATCACCGTTGTGGCTTTGCGTAGGTAAGAAGCGTTCTTGCTAGATACCCATAGCAGCCACGTAAAACATGCAACAACAAATTAGAGGACGTCTAACTTGTTTTTGCAGGGTATGTTTGTGATATGATATGGCCAATGACATGATGAGATATATTTGATGTATGAGATGATCATGTTGTAATAGTTAATATCGACTTGCATGTCGATGTATACGGCAACCGGCAGGAGCCATAGGGTTGTCTTTAATTTTGTATGACCTGCGTGTCAATCATTAAGCGCTATGTAATGCTTTACTTTATCGCTAAACGGTAGCAATAGTAGTAAGAGCATGGTGGGCGCGCGACAACCCCGATGGCGACACGATGATGGAGATCATGATGATGGGGATCATGGTGTTACGCCGGTGACGATGGAGATCATGCCGGTGCTTTGGAGATGGAGATCAAAAGCACGAGTTGATGGCCATATCATGTCACTTATGATTTGCATGTGATGTTAATCCTTTTATGCATCTTATTTTGCTTAGGACGGCGGTAGCATTATAAGATGATCCCTCACTAAAATTTCAAGATGAAATTGTGTTCCCCCCGAGTGTGCGCCGTTGCGAAGGTTCGTCGTTTCGAAGCACCACGTGATGATCGGGTGTGGTAGACTCTACGTTCGCATACAACGGGTGCAAGTCAGTTTTGCACATGCAGAACACTCGGGTTAGACTTGACGAGCCTAGCATGTACAGACATGGCCTCGGAACACGGAAGACCGAAAGGTCGAGCATGAGTCATATAGTAGATATGATCAACATGAAGATGTTCACCATTGACACCACCTCATCTCACGTGATGATCGGACTTGGGTTGGTGGATTTGGATCATGTCACGCTCGGATGACCAGAGGGATGTCAATTTGAGTGGGAGTTATAAGTAATTTGATTAGTTAAACTCACTTATCATGAACAAAAGTCTAAGTTGCCTTTGCAAATTATGTTGTAGACCAATAACTGTGTTGTAGCTCCCTGTTTAATACGATCCTAGAGAAAGACTAAGTTGAAAGATATTGTAAGCAATGATGCGGACTGGGTCCGTAGTCCGAGGAGTGTCCTCACTGCTGCACAGAAAGCTTACGTCTTTGATGCACCGCTCGATGTGCAAACCCCTACAACGTTGTCTGTGGATGTTGTGAACACCTGGAAGACACGTCCTGATGACTACTTGATAGTTTAGTGCACCATACTTTACGGCTTAGAATCGGGATTCCAATGACGTTTTGAATGCCATGGAACATATGAGATGTTCTAAGAGCTGAAATTTGGATTTCAGGCTCATGCCCGTGTTGAGAGGTATGATACCTCTAACAAGTTCCTTTGCCAAAAAGATGGAGGAGAATGGCTCAACTGGTGAGCATGTGCTCAGAATGTCTGGGTGCTAAAACCACTTGAACCAAGTGGGAGTTAATCTTCCAGGTGAGATAGTGGTTGACAGAATTCTCTAGACACTATCACCAAGCTACTAGAACTTCGTGATGAACTATGACATGCAAAGGATGGAGATGATCCCGGTGCTGTCAGCGGTTCTTAGTACTGCAAAAGTAGAGATCAAGAAGGAGCATCAAGTGTTGATGGTTTAACAAGGCCACTGGTTTCAAAAGGGTAAGGGCTAGAAGGGAAACTTCATGAATGGCAAACCTGTTGTCGCTCTGATGAAGGAACCCATGGTTGAACCCAAACCTCGAGACTAAGTGCTTCTATTGTAAGGGGAACGGTCACATGGTAGCGGAACCACCCCATATACATGGTAGATATGATAGCTGGCAACTTCAACAAAGTATATTTGATATACGTGTTATTGATGTGTACCTTAGTAGTACTCCTTGTAGCACCTGGGTATTGGATACCGGTTCAGTTGCTATTATTAGTGACTTGAAGCAAAAGCTACGGACTGAACGGAGACTAGCTAAGGGCGAGGTGACGATGTGTGTTGGAAGTGTTTCCAAGGTTGATGAGATCACCATCGCACACTTCCTCTATTTTCAAGATTAGTATTGAACCTAGATAAATGTTATCAGGTGTCTACGTTGAGCATGAAAATGATTAGATCATGTTCATCGCAATACGGTTATTCATTTAAGTTAGAGAATAATGGTTATTCTGTTTACATGAATAATACCTTTATGGTCATGCACCCAATGGTTCGTTGAATCTCGATCATGGTAATACACATAATGATAATATTAATGCCAAAAGATGTAGAGTTAATAATGATAGTACCACTTTCTTGTGGCACTGCCGCTTAGGTCATTTTGGCATAAAATGCATGAAGAAACTCCATGCTGATGGACGTTTGGAGTCACTTGATTTTGAATCACTTGACACATGCGAGCCATGCCTCATGGGCAGGATGACTGAGATCTCGTTTTCAGGTACAATGAAACGGGTAAGTGACTTATTGGAAATCATACATGCTGATGTATGTGATCCAATGAGAATTAAGGCGTGTGGTGGATATCGTTATTTTCTCATCTTCACTTACGATTTGAGTAGATATGGTATATTTACTTAATGAAGCAAAAGTCTGAAATGTTTGAAAGGTTCAAAAATTTCAGAGTGAAGATTAAGAATCATCATAACAAGAAGATCATGTTCCTACGATCTGATCAAGGGGATATTATCTGAATTATGAGTTTGGCAATCACTTAAGACATTGTGGAATTGTTTCGCAGTTGAAGTCCCCTGGAACACCATAGCGTAATGGTGTGTCCGGACATCGTAATCGAACCTTATGAGATATGGTGCGATCTATGGTGTGTCTTACCGATCTACCGCTATTATTTTGAGGTTATGCATTAGAGACAGCTGCATTCACTTTATATAGGGCACCATCTAAGTCCATTGAGACGACGTCGTATAGTTTGGCAAGAAACCAAAGTTGTCGTTTTCTTAAATGTTTGGGGCTGCGATGCTTATGGCTTCAGCCAGGAAAAGCTCGAACCCAAAGCGGACAAATACATCTTCATAGGATACCCAAAGGTAACAGTTGGGTATACCTTCTATCTCAGATCCAAGGACAAAAATGTTTGTCGCTAAGAACGGGTCCTTTCTCGAGAAGGAGTTTCTCTCGAAAGAATTGAGTGGGAGGAAGATAGAACTTGATGAGGTTGTCGAACCCTCACTTCAACCGGAGAGTAGTGCAACACAGAAAGATGTTTCTGTGGAATCTACGACAGTTGAAGAGGAAACTAATGATAGTGATCATGAAGCTCCAGATCAAGTTGCTATCGAACCTCGTAGGTTGACAAGGATATGTACTACTCCTGAGTGGTACGTTGATCCTGTCTTAAAGGTCATGTTGTTGGACAACGATGAACCTACGAACTATGGAGAAGCGATGGTGGGCCCATATTCCGACAAATGGTTAGAAGCCGATAAATCCGAGATAGGATCCATGTATCAAAACAAAGTATGGACTTTGGTGGACTTGCCCTATGATCGGCAAGCCATTGAGACAAATGGATCTTTAAGACTAAGACGGACGTGGACGGTAATGTCACCGTCTATGAAGCTCGACTTGTGGCGAAGAGTTTTCCACAAGTTCAAGGAGTTGACTACGATGAGATTTTCTCACCCGTAGCGATGCTTAAGTCCGTCGGAATCATGTTAGCATTAGCTGCATTTATGAAATCTGGCAGATGGATAACAAAACAAGTTTCCTTACCAGTTTTCGTAAGGAAAGGTTGTATGTGATACAATCAGAAAGGTTTTGTCGATCCTAAGGATGCTAAAAGATATGCTAGCTCCAACGATCCTTCCATGTACTAGAGCAAGCATCTCGGAGTCGGAATATACACTTTGATGGAGTGATCAAAGTTTTTGGGTATACAAAGTTTGGTCGAAACTTGTATTTGCAATAAAGTGAGTGGGAGCACTACAACATTTCTGATAAGTATATGTGAATGACATATTGTTGATCCGAAATGATGTAGAATTTCTGGAAAGCATAAAGGGTTGTTTGAAATGAGTTTTTCAAAGGAAGACCTGGATAAAGCTGCTTACATATTGGGCATCAAGATCAATACAGATAGATCAAGACGCCTGATGATACTTTCAAAAGAACACACACCTTTGACATGATTTTGAAGGAGTTCAAAATATATCAGTCAAAGAAGGAGTTCTTACCTGAGTTGTAAGGTGTGAAGTTGAGTAAGACTCAAAACTTGACCACGGCAGAAGGAAGAGGAAGGACGAAGGTCGTCCCCTATGCTTTTGTCATAGGCTCTGTACGGTATGCCATGCTAAGTACCGCACCTGATGTGTGCCTTGCCACATGTCTGGCAAGAGGGTACAAAGGTGATCCAGGAGTGGATTACTAGATAGTGGTCAAAATTATCCTTAGAGGAATAAGGAAATGTTTCTCGGTTATGGAGGTGATAAAGAGTTCGACGTAAAGAGTTACGTCGATGCAAGCTAAACACCTATCCGGATAACTCTAAGTGGAGATACCGGATACGTATAATGGAGCAACAGTTTGGAATAGCTCCAAATGGAACGTGATAGCAGCATCTACGATATGACATAAGGTTTTGCGAAGAACATAGGGATCTGAATGTTGCAGACCCGTTGACTACAACCTCTCTCACAAGCATAACATGATCAAACCCAGAACTCATTGAGTATTAATCACATATTGATGTGAACTAGATTACTGACTCTAGTGAACTCTTAGGATGTTAGTCACATGGCGATGTGACCTGTGAGTGTTAATCACATGGTGATGTGAACTAGATTATTGACTCTAGTGCAAGTGGGAGACTGTTGGAAATATGCCCTAGAGGCAATAATAAATTGGTTATTATTATATTTCCTTGTTCACGATAATCGTTTATTATCCATGCTAGAATTGTATTGATAGGAAACTCAGATACATGTGTGGATACATAGACAAACACCATGTCCCTAGCAAGCCTCTAGATGACTAGCTCGTTGATCAATAGATGGTTACGGTTTCCTGACCATGGACATTGGATGTCATTGATAACGGGATCACATCATTAGGAGAATGATGTGATGGACAAGACCCAATCCTAAGCCTAGCACAGATCGTGTAGTTCGTATGCTAAAGCTTTTCTATATGTCAAGTATCTTTTCCTTAGACCATGAGATTGTGCAATTCCCGGATACCGTAGGAATGCTTTGGGTGTACCAAACGTCACAACGTAACTGGGTGGCTATAAAGGTGCACTACAGGTATCTCCGAAAGTGTCTGTTGGGTTGGCACGAATCGAGACTGGGATTTGTCACTCCGTATGACGGAGAGGTATCTCTGGGCCCACTCGATAGGACATCATCATAATGTGCACAATATGTGATCAAGGAGTTGATCACGGGATGATGTGTTACGGAACGAGTAAAGAGACTTGCCGGTAACGAGATTGAACGAGGTATCGGTATACCGACGATCGAATCTCGGGCAAGTGCTATACCGATAGACAAAGGGAATCATATACGGGATTGATTGAATCCTTGACATCGTGGTTCATCCGATGAGATCATCGTGGAACATGTGGGAGCCAACATGGGTATCCAGATCCCGCTGTTGGTTATTGGCCGAAGAGTTGTCTCGGTCATGACTACATGGTTCCCGAGCCCGTAGGGTCTACACACTTAAGGTTCGATGACGCTAGGGTTATAGGGAAAGTATGTACGCGGTTACCGAATGTTGTTCGAAGTCCCGGATGAGATCCCGGACGTCACGAGGAGTTCCGGAATAGTCCGGAGGTAAAGATTCATATATGGGAAGTCCTGTTTTGGTCACCGGAAAAGTTTCGGGCGATATCGGTAATGTACCGGGACCACCGGGAGGGTCCCGGGGGTCCACCAGGTGGGGCCACCAGCCCCTGAACGCTGCGTGGGCTAAGTGTGGGAGGGAACCAGCCCCAAGGGGGCTGGTGTGCCCCCCCACCAAGTCCCTAGGCGCATGGAGAGGGGAGGGGGGCAAACCCTAGGTCCAGATGGGCCTTAAGGCCCACCCTAGGGCGCCCCCTCTCTCTCCCCCCCTTGGCCGCACCCTAGATGGGTTTTTTAGGGCTGGCCGCACCCCTAGGGGTGGGAAACCCTAAAGGGGGCGCAGCCCTCCCTTTCCCCATATATATATATATGTGTGAGGTTTTGGGGCTGCTAGACACACGAGAACGTCTCCTTCTTGGCGCAGCCCTACCCCTCTCCCTCCTCGTCTCTTGCAGCGCTTGGCGAAGCCCTGCTGGAGTCCCGCGCTCCTCCACCACCACCACGCCGTCGTGCTGCTGTTGGATGGAGTCTTCCCAACCTCTCCCTCTCTCCTTGCTGGATCAAGGCGTGGGAGACGTCACCGGGCTGCACGTGTGTTGAACGCGGAGGCGCCGTCCGTTCGGCGCTAGATCGGATCTTCCGCGATTTGAATCGCCGCGAGTACGACTCCTTCATCCGCGTTCTTGCAACGCTTCCGCATCGCGATCTACAAGGGTATGTGGATCCAACTCTCCTCTCGTAGATGTGCATCTCCTAGATTGATCTTGGTGAGCGTAGGAAAATTTTTGTTTCCCATGCAACGTTCCCCAACACATATGCTAAAAAGTTGAGGGGGTTATGGCAAAAACTGGATGCACTTCGTGTACAAAATGGATAATTTCTTTGAAGTATCACAGTTTTGGGCTAAAACTCATCTGTTACAAAGGCATTTCATTTTTTTAAACTTATTTCAACTCCAGACTTTTCGTGCGTTTAGTATGCACCTTCTAAGCGACGTCATCAATTTTCAACCCTTTCTTACTTGATTTGCAATTTCATGCATTTACTGACATTTTTGAGCTAAATGACCCTGAAATTGAAAATCACAACAAATTAACTCTTTAAAGGTTGATAGGTGGCATGGTATCGTCATTTCACACACATAGCATGTGCTAAAAAGTTGAGAGGGTTAAGGCAAAAACTGGATGCACTTCGTGTACAAAATGGACAATCTCTTTCGAAGTATCAAGGTTTTGGGCTGAAATTAATCTATTACAAAGACATTTCATTTTTCAAAACTTATCTCAACTCCAGACTTCTTGTGCCTTCAGTATGCACCATTCGAAGCCACGTCATCAATTTTCAACCCTTTCATACTTGAGCAAAATGAACCTGAAGTTGAAAATCACTACAAATGAACTCTGAAAAGGTTTAAATTTGGCATGGTATCATCATTTCACTAACATAGCATGTGCGCAAAAGTTGAGAGAGTTACAGCAAACACTGGATGCACTTCGTGTACAAAATGGATAATATCTTTCGAAGTATGAGGGCTTTGGGTAAAAATTGATGTGTTACAAAGGCATTTCAGTTTTTCAAACTTATTTCAACTCCAGACTTTTTGTGCGTTCAGTATGCACCATTCGAAGCCACGCCATCAATTTTCAACCCTTTCTAACTTCATTTGCTATTTTTCATGCATTTCCTAATGTTTTTGAGCTAAATGACCCCGAAATTGAAAAGCACTGCAAATGAACTCTGAAAAGCTTAAAAGTTGGCATGGTACCATCATTTCACCCGCATACCATGTGCTAAAAAGTTGAGGGGGTTACGGCAAAAATTGGATGCAAATTGGATGCACGTCATGTAAAAATGGACAATCTCTTCGAAGTATTAGGGTTTTGGGCTAAAACTCATGTGTTACAAAGGCATTTCATTTTTTTAAACTCATTCCCACTCCATACATTTTGTGCATTCAGTATGCACCATTCGAAGCTAGGTCATCAATTTTCAACAATTTCTCACTTGATTCAGTATGCACCATTCGAAGCTAGGTCATCAATTTTCAACAATTTCTCACTTGATTTACTATTTTTCATGCATTTACTGATTTTTTTGAGCTAAATGACACTGAAATTGAAAAGCTCTACAAATGAACTCTGAAAAGGTTGAAAGTTGGCATGGTATCATCATTTCACCCACATAACATGTGCTAAAAAGTTGAGGGAGTTACGGCAAAAACTGGATGCACATCGTGTACAAAATGGACAGTCTCTTTGACGTATCAGGGTTCTGGGCTAAAACTCATGTGTCACAAAGGCTTTTCTTTTTTTTTAACTTATCTCAACTCCAGACTTTTTGTGCGTTCATTATGCACCATTCTAAGCCACGTCATCAATTTTCAACCCTTTCTTACTTGATTTGCTATTTTCATGCATTTACAAATATTTTAGCTAAATGACCCTGGAATTGAAAATTACAACAAATTAACTCTTTAAAGCTTGAAACGTGGCATTGTATCATCATTTCACCCACATAACATGTGCTAAAAAGTTCAGAGGGTTAAGGAAAAATCTGGATGCACTTCGTGAATAAAATGGACAATCTCTTTCGAAGTATCAGGGTTTTGGGCTAAAACTCATCTGTTGCAAAGGCATTTCATATTTTTAAATTATCTCAACTCCAGACTTCTTGTGCATTTAGTGTGCACCATTCGAAGCCACATCATCAATTTTCAATCGATTCTAACTTCATTCGCTATTTTTCTTGCATTTACCGATTTTTTTGAGCTAAATGAACCTGAAATTGAAAAGCACTACAAATTAACTCCTAAAAGGTTGAAAGTTTGCATGGAATCATCATTTCACCCACATAGCATGCGCTAAAAAGTTGAGAGGGCTACGACAAAAACTGGATGCACTTCGTGTACAAAGTGGACAATCTCTTTCGAAGTATCACAGTTTTAGGCTAAAACTCATCTATTACAAAGGCATTTCATTTGTAAAAAAATTATTTCAAACCGATAGTTTTTGTTCGTTTAGTATGCATCATTCGAAGCCACGTCATCCATTTTCAACTCTTTCTAACTTCATTTGCAATTTTCATGCATTTACTATTTTTTAGCTAAATGACCCTGAAATTGAAAAGCACTACAAATGAACTCTGAAAAGATTGAAAGTTGGCATGGTATCATAATTTCACCCACAAAGCATGTGCTCAAAAGTTGAGTGGGTAGGCAAAAAACGGATGCACTTCATGTACAAAATGGCCAATCTCTTTCAAAGTATCATGGTTTTCGGCTAAAACTCATCTATTACAAAGGCATTTATTTTTTAAACTCTTTTCAACTCCATACATTTTGTGCGTTCACTATTCACCATTCGAAGCCATGTCATCAATTTTCAACCCTTTCTTACTTTGTTTACTATTTTTCATGCATTTACTGATTTTTTTGAGCTAAATGACCCTGAAATTGAAAAGCACTACAAATGAACTCTTAAAAGGTTGAAAGTTGGCATGGTATCATCATTTCACCCACATAGCATGTGCTAAAAAGTTGAGAGGGTTAAGGCAAAAACTCGATGGACTTCGTGTACAAAATGGACAATCTCTTTCAAAGAATCAGGGTTTTGGGCTAAAACTCATCTGTTGCAAAGATATTTCATTTTTTTTAAAATTATCTCAACTCCAGACTTCTTGTGCGTGCAGTGTGTACCATTCAAAGCCATTTCATCAATTTTCAACACTTTCTAGCTTCATTTGCTATTTTTCATTCATTTAGTGATTTTTTCCGCTAAATGAACCTGAAATTGAAAAGCACTACAAATTAACTCTTAAAAGGTTGAAAGTTGGCATGGAATCATCATTTCACCCACATAGCATATGCTAAAAAGTTGAGAGGGTTACGGGAAAAACTGGATGAACTTTGTGTACAAAATGGACAATCTCTTTCGAAGTATCACGGTTTTGGGCTAAAACTCATCTCTTACAAAGGCATTTCATTTTTTAAACTTATTTCAACTCGAAACTTTTAGTTCGTTTAGTATGCACCATTCGAAGACAAGTCATCAATTTTCAACCCTTTCTTACTTCATTTGGCATTTTTCATGCATTTACTAATTGTTTTGAGTTAATGACCCTAAAATTTAAAAGCTCTACAAATTAACTCTTAAAAGATTGAAACTAGGCACGAAATCATCATTTCACCCATATAGCATGTGCTAAAAAGTTGAGAGGGTTACAGGAAAAACTGGATGCACTTCGTGTACAAAATGAACATTCTCTTTCGAATTATCACGGTTTTGGGCTAAAACTCATGTGTCACAAAGGCTTTTCTTTTTTTTAACTTATCTCAACTCCAGACTTTTTGTGCGTTCATTATGCACCATTCTAAGCCACGTCATCAATTTTCAACCCTTTCTTACTTGATTTGCTATTTTCATGCATTTACTATTTTTTTAGCTAAATGACCCTGGAATTGAAAATTACAACAAATTAACTCTTTAAAGCTTGAAACATGGCATTGTATCATCATTTCACCCACATAACATGTGCTAAAAAGTTCAGAGAGTTAAGGAAAAATCTGGATGCACTTCGTGAATAAAATGGACAATCTCTTTCGAAGTATCAGGGTTTTGGGCTAAAACTCATCTGTTGCAAAGGCATTTCATATTTTTAAATTATCTCAACTCCAGACTTCTTGTGCATTTAGTGTGCACCATTCGAAGCCACATCATCAATTTTCAATCGATTCTAACTTCATTCGCTATTTTTCTTGCATTTACCGATTTTTTTGAGCTAAATGAACCTGAAATTGAAAAGCACTACAAATTAACTCCTAAAAGGTTGAAAGTTTGCATGGAATCATCATTTCACCCACATAGCATGCGCTAAAAAGTTGAGAGGGCTACGACAAAAACTGGATGCACTTCGTGTACAAAGTGGACAATCTCTTTCGAAGTATCACAGTTTTAGGCTAAAACTCATCTATTACAAAGGCATTTCATTTGTAAAAAAATTATTTCAAACCGAGAGTTTTCGTTCGTTTAGTATGCATCATTCGAAGCCACGTCATCCATTTTCAACTCTTTCTAACTTCATTTGCAATTTTCATGCATTTACTATTTTTTTAGCTAAATGACCCTGAAATTGAAAAGCACTACAAATGAACTCTGAAAAGATTGAAAGTTGGCATGGTATCATAATTTCACCCACAAAGCATGTGCTCAAAAGTTGAGTGGGTAGGCAAAAAACGGATGCACTTCATGTACAAAATGGCCAATATCTTTCAAAGTATCATGGTTTTCGGCTAAAACTCATCTATTACAAAGGCATTTATTTTTTAAACTCTTTTCAACTCCATACATTTTGTGCGTTCACTATGCACCATTCGAAGCCATGTCATCAATTTTCAACCCTTTCTTACTTGGTTTACTATTTTTCATGCATTTACTGATTTTTTTGAGCTAAATGACCCTGAAATTGAAAAGCACTACAAATGAACTCTTAAAAGGTTGAAAGTTGGCATGGTATCATCATTTCACCCACATAGCATGTGCTAAAAAGTTGAGAGGGTTAAGGCAAAAACTCGATGGACTTCGTGTACAAAATGGACAATCTCTTTCAAAGAATCAGGGTTTTGGGCTAAAACTCATCTGTTGCAAAGATATTTCATTTTTTAAAAATTATCTCAACTCCAGACTTCTTGTGCGTGCAGTGTGTACCATTCAAAGCCATTTCATCAATTTTCAACACTTTCTAGCTTCATTTGCTATTTTTCATTCATTTAGTGATTTTTTCCGCTAAATGAACTTGAAATTGAAAAGCACTACAAATTAACTCTTAAAAGGTTGAAAGTTGGCATGGAATCATCATTTCACCAACATAGCATATGCTAAAAAGTTGAGAGGGTTACGGGAAAAACTGGATGAACTTTGTGTACAAAATGGACAATCTCTTTCGAAGTATCACTGTTTTGGGCTAAAACTCATCTCTTACAAAGGCATTTCATTTTTTAAACTTATTTCAACTCGAAACTTTTAGTTCGTTTAGTATGCAACATTCGAAGACAAGTCATCAATTTTCAACCCTTTCTTACTTCATTTGGCATTTTTCATGCATTTACTAATTGTTTTGAGTTAATGACCCTAAAATTTAAAAGCTCTACAAATTAACTCTTAAAAGATTCAAACTAGGCACGAAATCATCATTTCACCCATATAGCATGTGCTAAAAAGTTGAGAGGGTTACAGGAAAAACTGGATGCACTTCATGTACAAAATGAACAATCTTTTTCGAATTATCACGGTTTTGGGCTAAAACTCATCTGTTACAATGGCATTTCATTTTTTAAAACTTATTTCAACTCAAAACTTTAGCTCATTTAGTATGCACCATTCGAAGCCAAGTCATCAATTTTCAACCCATTCTAAATTCATTTGCTATTTTTCATGCATCTACTAATTGTTTTGAGCTAAATGACCCTGAAATTTAAAAACACTACAAACGAACTCTGAAAAGGTTGAAAGTTTGCATGGTATCATCATTTCACCCACATAGCATCTGCTAAAAAGTTGAGGGGGTTATGGCAAAAACTGGATGCACTTCGTGTACAAAATGGATAATTTCTTTGAAGTATCACAGTTTTGGGCTAAAACTCATCTGTTACAAAGGCATTTCATTTTTTAAACATATTTCAACTCCAGACTTTTCGTGCGTTCAGTATGCACCTTCTAAGCGACATCATCAATTTTCAACCCTTTCTTACTTGATTTGCTATTTCATGCATTTACTGACATTTTTGAGCTAAATGACCCTGAAATTGAAAAGCACAAGAAATTAACTCTTTAAAGGTTGAAAGGTGGCATGGTATCATCATTTCACACACATAGCATGTGCTAAAAAGTTGAGAGCGTTAAGGCAAAAACTGGATGCACTTCGTGTACAAAATTGACAATCTCTTTCGAAGTACCGATGTCGGTGTATTTGGATCGACACCTATGGGATCACAAGAATCCCTACTACGGTTGCGGGGCGCGGGGTTGAGAGAAGAGCGGATCCAACAGTTAGGACACGGTTCCTTTACCCAGGTTCGGGCCGCAAAGATGGGTAAAACCCTACTCCTGCTTTGGTGGATTATATGTTTGTGTTCTTCAGCTAGCTATGGGGCGTGAGGAGTTCTAAAGAGCCGAATCCTTCTCCTGGTCGCCTCGGGCCTCCTTTTATAGGAAAAAGGGGTTGCCACAGTGGCACACAGGAGGTGGAAAGGGTACAGTTATGCGAGGTTATCCCTCGCATTACAGGACAAGGCGCATTTAATGCGCTTAGCTTAGGTGTCCTCGCTTTATCAGGGACGAGGGGAGACGTCTGTCTTGTCCGTGGCCGCTCCTCCTCGTGTTGATACGCGCCCCGGCCAGCGGTGCCTGAGGTGCCATGTAGGCAGGCAGGCAGCTGAGGTGGCACAACGGCGGGTCTCCACGAAGATCTGCATGTTGCCACGCAGGAGCCTACCCAGCTGGTTGGGTCGGCAGCTGCATGGGTGGTGGAAACTCAATTGGTGCGGGCCTGACGGTGGCCCTGCGGGTGTCCTCGGCAAGGGCCTTGACGGGGCCCCGGCAAGGGTCTTGCCGCGGCGCCTGCTGTCATCCCCGGCAAGGTGCTTGCCGGAGGCCTTGTGGTCCTCCTTGGCAGGGATCCCGCCAAGCGTCGTTGTCCTCTTAGTGTGTGTATCTGTCCTTGAATGTCTTCACAAAGATATGCATGCCACCACGGGGATTTCTCCCGAATCCTTGCCACATGGGGGCAGTGGACTCAAGGGTGATCCGCTTCGTAGGCGTGGGGCGAGCTGCCGCGGAAAGGGTCCTGCCGGGGATGCCAGAGCCGGCCCCGGCAAGGATCTTGCCAGGGCTGCTGAAACTGGCTCCCGGCAAGGATCTTGCCGGGGGAAGCCGCTTCGTCCCTTTGCTCTTTGTGGTCTTGTTCTTGGCGTTGCTCCAGTTCCATCGAGCTTCGGTCTTACCTTGGCTCACCTCGCCTGCTGTGCTTGGTGTGGTGGTGCCCGCGGCTCAGACGGCCTGTGCATAGTCATAGGGGTACAAAAAGTGTACCCCTCTTTTTGTACACCAACATGATCCCTCGGGCCTGGGCCACACATAAGCGCGACGCATTATTTGGCTAGGCCCGGAACGGTGCGTGGGTAGGCGGGGCAGTTTTCACCGTGGTAAGATTTTCCGCGCGCTCCGCCTCCCACGACCCGCGCGCGCGGCGCGGGGTGGAGGGGCGTGCGTGACGTGGGCGGCATGCGTGGGGCGGTTTCCGCAGGCATGCGTCACGTCGCAGTAAATGCGAAAGGAGGCGGCTTCGCGCCTTCCTCATAAATAGAGGGAGGCGTGGAGGCGCGGCCCATTTACTGAATGGGGCCGAGGCACAGTCGTCTAGGCGTCCACTCCCCACGATCACGGGGTGGGGACTGGTCGCCACACCCGTCCCCTCGGTTCTGCACGTTCGCCACGTGCCCTCCATGTGCTTGAGGTGGTGAATGGCGGAGGCGGGAAACTGAGCCGTCGCTGGTTGGGGCGGCGGGTCGGTCCCGGCTCCCTCGCCTTCTGCGTCTTGATTGGCCGTGCGGGGCGGTCGAGCCCCAGCCCTGCCCCTTTATAAAGAGCGGACGGAAGGGACGGCGCCCTGCATTCCTCCATCTTCTTTCTCCTTCAGCTTCTGCTCCTCTCCTCTGTTCGCCATGGAGAGAGGAAATACCGGCTCTTCATCGGTGGCGGCGAGGCTCGCCGCTCGACAACGCGTCCCTCCTTCTCCTGCACCTGCGGTGGCAGAGCCGGCCACGAGGGGAAGAGGGAGGGGGCGAGGCCGTGGGCGAGGCCGGGGCGCTCGGGGAAGAGGAGGACGGGGTGGCGCGCCGACCTCGCCCCCGCCAGCAGCCCCTCCTCCAATGGAAGGCCATATTGGGGATGACCATTGCGAGTTCTTCGTCAGGTTGCGGCGGCCGCCGCGCCGTCGCCTTCGTCTCCCGACCCCATTTGCGCGGGAGATGGAGGTGGATCTGCCGGAGTCGCTGCGGCTGCACATGAGGGGCTGCGGGATCAGCGGCACGCGGGTCCGTGTCGACTTCCCCGCTCCTCATGTGATGTATCTTCGTCAAGGATGGTAGACTTTCACCCGTATCCACAGCCTGACAGATGGGCTCACCCTCCATTTCAAGCTGATGGAGGACGGCCATCTCTCCATCAAGGTCTTCGGGTTTTTCGGGACTCGTGCAAGGTGCTGCGTGGAGAGCTCCTCCGATGACGAAGACTCCTCCTCAAACGAGGGCGACGAGGAGGACAGTGGCAGCGACGACGAGGGCGGTGGACGGCAGGATGACGGGTCCGACTAGGTGTCGGGCGCCACTCCTGGTTGCACCGGCGACCCCATCATCCGTGTCGCCGGATCCTTGAACTTCTCGGGGCTGTCTCCTTGGCGGCTGGCGTAGGGAGGCTGCGGAAGAGGAAGAGGAAGAAGGCGGGCGGCAAGGTCGTCATGTCGGAGTACGCGGGCACCGACGCCTTTGACGCGTACTGACGTCCTGCCGCCTCGTCTTCGAGCTCTGCCCCCGGCGCCGTCATCACCGTCCAGCCTTTGGGCGGCCACCGAGATGTCCACTTGGTGTGTTCTGCCACCCGTAGCTCGCCTAGGCGCTCCTTTTGCCCTTCTCGCCTCCTTGACCTACCTCCTGAGGAGAGGGACAAGAAAGGCATTACGGGCATCTTATCTCTTTTTAGTTTGTAAGCCTTCGGGCATCTGTTAACTTTAAAACTTGTAACCTCCTTGTTCATGTTTTTCATTCCCTATGGACTGTACCTGAGTGGAATGTTTTTAATGAAAAAATAATGTTTGCCGGGTCATTTGTTCTGAGGTAGAACCCACAATAGGGAATAAATCCCTGATATCTCTAAGATAAACATTTTCTTGCCCGGCAACAGGCCTTGCCGTCTCCCTACTTCGCTCGACCTTTCTCACGCCCTTGGCGGAGGCAGGGATGAAGTGGTCTTACGCTCCTCGTCTCACCTTTTCGCTGCCGCGACTACGACCAAACTTAGTCCCAGGAACGAGCCCTAGGGCCTAGAGTTATGGGAGCATGGTAGCTTAAGGAAAAGAACGAGGTTTCACATACCTCAGTCCATAATGGAATGCATGATAGGGGATGAAGAACTTATCTGAAGCTGCAGCCCCCGGTAATCCTGGTTCGCCGTGGGCGAATCTTTGCTCTTGTAGCCCCCGGCAACACTGGCTTGCCGGGGCCTTGATGCTGATTTGTTCCTCTTTCTTCTCCCCAAGTGGCCTCGGCAAGGATGTCTGTGCGTCCTATGAACCAAAGGAGATAGAGGAAAGACAAAGAGACACAAACCCGACCTCTAAGCTAGGGGTTAGCCGCCGCTAAGCACTATCAACCCTAACCAAGGACGAGACTCGACTCAGCATGCATGCGATAACTTAGGGTGTCAGCGCTTCATTTATTTATGCTCAGGGTCTGCACCTGGCTTTGTACAAAGGGTTACATGCCTTGCCGGCAAGGCTTGTACAAAAGGGTGGCTTGCCGGGGGGCCGGCAAGCCGCGCCTTATGGGTAAAACTTGCGAAGATGCTCAATGTTCTAGGAATTGCTCACCGGAATGGCATTTTCGGTCTCCAGGCGGACTGCGCCAGGCCTGGTGACTCGTATTACCCGATAAGGGCCTTCCCACTTCAGCGTCAACTTGTTCGTATTCCTGGCAGATTGAACGCGCCGGAGAACAAGGTCGCCTTCCTCAAGGCTTCGGGCACGGACCTTGCGGCTATGGTAGCGGCGCAAGGCTTGCTGGTAGCGTGCTGCTCTCACAGCCGCCCAAAGACGATCTTCCTCAAGGAGCATTGCGTCATCTTGCCTTAGCTGCTCTCGCTCAAGCTCATCATAAGCGAGCACTCGAGGTGACCCGTATATGAGTTCAATGGGGAGAACTGCTTCTGCCCCGTATACCAGGGAAAAGGGCGTCTGGCCGGTGGCTCGATTTGGCGTCGTTCTGATCGACCAAAGAACTGCCGGCAACTCATCAATCCAGCGCCTCCCGCTCTTGTGCAGCCTGTCAAAGGTCTTTGTCCTTAACCCTCGCAGCACTTCAGCGTTTGCCCTCTTAGCTTGACCATTGCTTCGGGGGTGAGCAACGGAAGCGAAACAGACTTTGCTGCCGAGGTCTTGGGTATATTGCATGAAGGTGCGGCTTGTAAACTGCATGCTGTTGTCGGTGATGATCATGTTGGATACACCAAAACGACACACTAGTCCCTTGAAGAACTTGACAGCTGACTGAGCTGTGACCTTCCTCATTGCCTCCACCTCTGGCCACTTTGTGAACTTGTCGATTGCAACATAACAGTACTCAAAGCCCCCGACAGCACGGGGGAAATGGCCCAGTATGTCGAGCCCCCAGACCGAGAAGGGCCGGGAGATAGGAATGGTTTGAAGGGCTTGAGCTGGTTGATGAAGTTTCTTTGAATGGAACTGGCACGCTTCACACCTGGTGACCAGTGCCGTCGCATCCTGGAGGGCAGTGGGCCAGAAGAAGCCTTGCCGGCAAGGGCTCTTGTCCCTATGTGGGATCCACATATGCCTCCATGTATCTCTGCCAACAGCTCCAGTCCTTCCTCTCGAGGGATGCACTTCAATTTCACGCCGTTCTGTCTCTTTCTGTACAGGACGTCATCGACGAACTGGTACATAGCAGACCGACGGGCTACTTTCTCCGCTTCTTCCTGCTCCTCAGGAAGTTCCCCAGTCTGGAGAAATCGGAGAGTATGCTGCGCCCACGCTGGATCCTGGGGCTCGACGGCGAGGACCAAAAGCATTTCCTCCGCCAAGGGAGCGGCTGTCTCGACGGCAAGAGCTTGACGCTCCGCCGGAGCTAGCCGTCCTGTGGTGGGCTCAGTGTCTCCGGCAACATCCTTGCCGGCGGCTCCGGGGAGCTCGGCGGGAAAGTACTTGTCGGGCCCTGTTTTCCTCCTCTTGTTCTGCTCTGTTGATGGGTCAACGGATGGCTGAGAAAGCTGAAGCACAAAGGTACCTGGTTCCAAAGTTAGCTTAAGGGCACCGTGCTTTGACAGGTAATCGGCGATGTCGTTCTTCGCTCGGGGAACGTGCTCCGCCTGTATACCATCAAAGCACTCTTCCAACTTCCTCACTTCATCGATGTAGGCCTTCATCAACGGGCTCTGGTAATCCTTGTTGACTTGTTTGATGACAAGCTGCGAGTCGCCCCTGACAATGAACTTATTGATTCCGAGGTCTGCCGCGATCCTAAGACCAGCAAGCAGCCCCTCATACTCAGCAGTGTTGTTCGTTGATACCTCCCTGGGGAAGTGCATCTGGACCACGTACTTGAGGTGCTCTCCAGTGGGCGCGACCAGCAGTACGCCAGCCTCGGCGACCTGCAAGGAGAAAGCTCCAACAAAGTACATGATCCAGTTGCAACTCGCCTCTTTGCCGGGGAGAGCAGTTTCCTGGACTTCTTCATCAGGCGTTGCGGTCCATTCTGCGACGAACTCTGCCAGGACTCGGCTCTGAATCGTCGAGGTAGTTTCAAACTTGAGGCCAAAGCAGGACAGCTCCAGTGCCCACTCTACAATCCTTCCAATTGCATCTGCATTGTGCAATATCCATTGTAGAGGGAGGCGAGTGACGACAGTGATCTCGTGCGCCTGGAAGTAGTGACGCAGCTTCCTCGAGGCCATGAGAATGCCGAAGAGCAATTTCTGCACACCGGAGTACCTTGATCTAGCCCCCTGCAAGAGGGATCTAACAAAGTACATCGGGTGCTGCATCATTTTCTTCCTTGGCTGCACTCCAACCGGCCATGTCGTCTCTGCGCCAGTGGCACCAGGCTATGTCACTGCTATGACCCCGTCATCAATTTCTCTTTGCACCACTAGCACGGCGCTGACCACCTGGTTCGTCGCTGCCAAGTATAGCAACAACGGTTCTTGTGGCCTAGGCGCAACTAGTATTGGCGTGGAGGAAAGATACCTCTTCAAATCTTGTAACGCTACTTCAGCTTCTGCCGCCCACTCCATCGGCCCTACCTTTTTGAAAATCTTGAAGAAGGGGAGGGCGCGCTCGGCAGACTTGGAAATGAATCTGCCCATGGCGTCAACGCAGCCAGCAAGCTGACGCACGTCGTTGACCCGTTTGGGTGCTTCAATCTGCTCTATAGCTTTGATCTTGTCCGGATTGGCCTCTATCCCACGCTGCGACACAAACAACCCGAGAAGCTTGCCGGACGGGACGCCGAAGACGCACTTCTCAGGGTTCCGCTTGAGGTTGAGCTTGCGTAGGTTGACAAATGTTTCTTGTAAATCCGGTATAAAGGTTTCCCTGTTCTTTGTTTTGAACACTATATCATCCATATAAGCCTCCATATTTCTATGGAGCTGGGGTTCAAAACCAATCTGGAATGTCCTTGCAAACGTCGAACTAGCACTCTTCAACCCGAAAGGCATTCGCACGAAACAGTACGTACCACATGGGGTGATGAATGTTGTCTTCCTTTCGTCTTCTCTTGCCATGAAGATCTGGTGGTAGCCGGAGTAGGCATCGAGGAATGACAGTAGGTCACACCCAGCCATGGAGTCAACAATCTGGTCGATGCGCGGCAACGGGAAGGGGTCCTTGGGACAAGCTTTATTGATATCTGTGTAATCAATACATAGCCTCCACTTCCCATTTGCCTTGCGCACTACCACTGGATTGGCCAACCACGTTGGATGGAGCACTCCTCTTACCAAACCCGCAGCTTCCAATTTCCGGATCTCCTCTGTGATGAACTCTTGCCGTTCCAAAGCTTGCTTCCTGACCTTCTGCTTGACCGGCCGCGCATGAGGACAGACAGCAAGGTGGTGCTCAATCACCCCCTGGGAACGCCGGGGATGTCGGATGCTTGCCATGCAAACACGTCGACATTCGCCCGCAGGAAGGTGACGAGCGCGTCTTCCTATTTGTCACCAAGGGTGGAGCTTACGGTGAAAGCCCCTCCCGTGCAGTCTCCTTGACGGAAACCTTCTTAGTTCCCGGCGGTGTAGCCCTGGAACTCTTGTTTATGCCGGTGGAGCTCTCTGGCACGTCCTCGACGGGAGCACGACACTCCGAAGAGGTGCGCTTGCCGGAGTGGGTGTCCGAGGTCTCACCGGCCTTCTTCTTTACGGTGGAGCTCTCCGGCACGTCCTCGACGGGAGCACAGCACTCCGAAGAGGTGCGCTTGCCGGAGTGGGTGCCCGAGGTCTCACCGGTCTTCTTCTTCTTCCCTCCCGGGGCTCCAGTGGCAGGAGCAAGTGCCCTCGTGGCGGCAGCTGCTGCAACCGCTTGCTGGTATAGTTGGTCAGCGCAAATCAGCGTTCTTATCGAAGGGGATGGTGATGATTGTCACAGGTCCTGGCATCTTCAGGGTGTTGTAGGCGTAGTGTGACGCTACCATAAACTTGGCCAGCGCTGGGCGGCCAAGGATCCCGTTGAAGGGCAAGGGGATCTTGGCAACATCGAACACGATCCTCTCCGTCCTGTAGTTGAGATCACTTCCAAAAGTCACGGGCAGCGTGACGTTCCCCTTTGGTTGGCTTCTCCCTGGGTTGACCCCCTGAAATGTGCCCGCCTCTTCGAGGTCTCCATCAGGAACTTGCAGCTTCTCGATCACGGTGGGCGAGAGTAGGTTCAGACCGGCCCCGCCATCGACTAGCATCTTTGTCACCTTGAGGTTGCGTATTGTTGGTGAAACCAAGAATGGAAAACACCCGACCGCAGTAGTGCGATCAGGGTGATCCTCAGCGTGAAAGATCATAGGTGTGCTGGACCATTTCAGTAGCTTTTGGGCATCGGACGATGGCTCCGCCGTTGTAATCTCACGCGCCCACTATTTAAGTTGGCGGTGAGAAGTATGCAGCGAAGCGCCGCCGTCGACGCACATGGCCTCCATAGCCTTTTGAAATTCTTGGTCGCCAGACTCGTCGTCCTCCTCGTGATCGTCGTCTTCGGGCCTTCTGTCACGGCCCCGGGCGGGCCTCTCCTGATGTTTATCCTTGCCGCGACGGCCTGCTTGGCCGTCACGCTTCTTGCTGGACCCCTCAGCGCCATCCTGGCCCTTCTCCTTGTTTCGCCTCTCATATTCAGCCCTCTACTTCTCAGCAAGGAGCTCAACCTGTCGGCAGTCCTCGAGATCATGGCCCTTGGTGCGATGGATCTTGCAATATCGGTTGTCGGAGTTTCCTGGCTTCTCGGCAGCCGCCAAGGCCCGGCAGGCGACACACCCGACAATTTCCTTGCTGGGGTCACACGCCCTGGTTTTCTTGGCGGAGCCGGTGTCATCAGATCCCTCGACGGCAAGCACGGCTTTACCCTTGCGCTTCCTGTTATGGTTCCGGCCCTTCTTCGCCGGGGTGGTAGTATCATCATCTAAAGAGTCGGTTTCCGCGCCAGCACCTTCGCCGGGGTACTTCCTTCCCTCTTCAGCCCAGGCACATCTGTCAGCGAGAACATAGAGTTCTGCCACATCTTTCACCTTGGTCATCGCCAGTTCTTCACGCATCTTGTGGTTACACACGTTCTGATGGAACGCGCTGATGATGGCGGCAGGGTGAACATCAAGGATGTTATACTGCACCCGGCCGAACCTTTGTATGTACTTGCGCAGACTCTCGCCTTCCTTCTTATCGTCGCGGGCCCCGGCAGCTTGCATCGCGATGGTGTAGATGCTAAGGAACTCCGACGGGTGGGTCTTGTCGTTGTACTTCTCGCCAACGTCAGGCTTGAAGGTGCGGTGAGAGGGCCACTGGAACTGCCGCAGCTCACGGGTAAAAGCCGGACAGCCTACCTCGTAAGGTAGACCTGCAGGGCTCTCCGGTGCTGGGCGGTCCACAGCAGGCCCCGCTCGTCTGGCTGACTGATGGCGCGCTCCGGGCCGGCGCTCGATGGTGGTCCGAGCGTCTTCATGAGCTCGCTCCTGAAGAACTTGACGCTATGGAAATGGCGTCGCCCGCGACGTCCCGTCGAGTCAACACACGCGGTACCAGGCGAGGAGGAGGCGAATGCACAGTAGCCACGGCGCTGCCGGCCCTCCCGCCACCGGTGCGTGGGACTCCATCGGAGCGTCGACCAGGGAGCTCCGCTAGATTTGGGTCATCCTTGTTGGCGACTGCGACAAGGCTTCGGATGGTGGCTCTCCATTCGTCGAGTTTCACCGTAACGGGAGGAAACTCGAGGAGCAACTGCGCGCGCGCCAGGGCTTCGGCTGGGGTTAACGGTAGCGAAACCGGCACGGACCGTGACGCGCTTCGACCCCTGACCGTGTCAGGACGAGCTCCGTCACGATCCCGCGGTCGCATGCCATTTCGACCAACGCTCCGGCGGGCAGGCAGGTCTTCTACGTCCCGAGAATGGCACTCGGGGCTCTTCCCGTGGCGACGCCCGGGATCTTCGGCGCGATGACGCCGCTCATCGCGTGCTACTTGGGAGGAGCGTGCTGTGGGCGCCGACGTGGGAGTCCTGGAGGCCCTTACGTCACCTTCGGGTGATGCGGTAGCAACTTTGGAAGGCCCCGCGCCATTCGCGGAGGGCTCGGCTGCGTCCTTGGACATGGTGGTGTGTGGCCCGTTACCGGGCACACAAACATCGCCACCTCCCAAACTCCGGCTACTGGGACGGCGTTGGTGTTCGCGAGCAGCGCCCCGGGTCCTTTCCGTGACCAGTCCGCTGCTCGCCCGCGTCGGGGCAGGCTGTCCGGCCTACGACTGGCCAACCGCCACCGTCGTCTTCTTCTTCGGCGCCATGATAATGAAGAAGCGCCGAACTGACTGCTAAAGCCGATTCTCACAACTGCGCCCCCTACCTGGCGCGCCAAAGATGTCGGTGTATTTGGATCGACACCTATGGGATCATAAGAATCCCTACTACGGTTGCGGGGCGCGGTGTTGAAAGAAGAGTGGATCCAACAGTTAGGACACGGTTTCTTTACCCAGGTTCGTGCCGCAATGATGTGTAAAACCCTACTCCTGCTTTGGTGGATTATATGTTTGTGTTCTTCAGCTAGCTATGGGGCGTGAGGAGGTCTAAAGAGCCGAATCCTTCTCCTGGTCACCTCGGGCCTCCTTTTATAGGAAAAAGGGGTTGCAACAATGGCACACAGGAGGTGGAAAGGGTACAGTGATGCGAGGTTATCCCTCGCATTACAAGACAAGGCGCATTTAGTGCACTTAGCTTGGGTGTCCTCGCTTTATCGGGGACGAGGGGAGACGTCCGTCTTGTCCGTCGCTGCTCCTCCTCGTGTTGAAACGCACCCCAGCCAGCGGTGCCTGAGGTGCCATGTAGGCAGGCAGGCAGCTGAGGTGGCGCAACGGCAGGTCTCCAAGAAGATCTGTATGTTGCCACGCAGGAGCCTACCTAGCTGGTTGGGTCGGCAGCTGCATGGGTGGTGCAAACTCAGTTGGTGCGGGTCTAACAGTGGCCCTGCGGGTGTCCTCGGCAAGGGCCTTGCCGGGGCCCTGGCAAGGGTCTTGCCGCGGCACCCGCTGTCGTCCCCGGCAAGGTGCTTGCCGGAGGCCTTGTGGTCCTCCTTGGCTGGGATCCCGCCAAGGGTCGTCGTCCTCTTAATGTGTGTATCTGTCCTTGAATGTCTTCACAAAGATCTGCATGCCACCACGGGGATATCTCCCGAATCCTTGCCCCATGGGGGCAGTGGACTCAAGGATGATCCGCTCTGTAGGCGTGGGGCGAGCTGCCGCGGCAAGGGTCTTGCCGGGGCTGCCAGAGCCGGCCCCGGCAAGGATCGTGCCATTGCTGCTGAAACTGGCTCCCAGCAAGGATCTTGCCGGGGGAAACTGCTTCGTCCCTTTGCTCTTTGTGGTCTTGTTCTTGGCGTTGTTCCAGTTCCATCGAGCTTCGGTCTTACCTTGTCTCACCTCTCCTGCTGTGCTTGGTGTGGTGGTGCCCGTGGCTCAGACTGCCCGTGAACAGTCATAGGGGTACAAAAAATGTACCCCTCTTTTTGTACACCGGCAATCAAGGTTTTGGGCTAAAACTCATCTATTACCAAGGCATTTCATTTTTCAAAACTTATCTCAACTCCAGACTTCTTGTGTGTTCAGTATGCACCATTCGAAGCCAGGTCATCAATTTGCAACCCTGTCTGACTTCATTTGCTATTTTTCATGCTTTTACTGATTTTTGAGCAAAATGACCCTGAAGTTGAAAATCACTACAAATGAACTCTGAAAAGGTTTAAATTTGGCATGGTATCATCATTTCACCAACATAGCATGTGCAAAAAAGTTGAGAGAGTTACAGCAAACACTAGATGCACTTCGTGTACAAAATGGATAATATCTTTCGAAGTATGAGGGTTTTGGGAAAAAATTGATGTTTTACAAAGGCATCTCATTTTTTCAAACTTATTTTAACTCCAGACTTTTTGTGCGTTCAGTATGCACCATTCAAAGCCACCTCATCAATTTTGAACCCTTTCTAACTTCATTTGCTATTTTTCATGCATTTACTAATGTTTTTGAGCTAAATGACCCTGAAATTGAAAAGCACTACAAATGAACTCTGAAAAGGTTGAAAGTTGGTATGGGATCATCATTTCACCCACATACCATGTGGTAAAAAATTGAGGGGGTTACGGAAAAAGTTGGATGCACGTCATGTCAATATGGACAATCTCTTTGAAGTATCAGGGTTTTGGGCTAAAACACATCTGTTACAAAGGCATTTCATTTTTTAACTCATTCCAACTCCATACATTTTGTGTGCTCAGTATGCACCATTCGAAGCCACATCATCAATTTTCAACAATTTCTCACTTGATTTGCTATTTTTCATGCATTTACTGATATTTTGAGCTAAATGACCCTGAAATTGAAAAGCTCTACAAATGAACTCTGAAAAGGTTGAAAGTTGGCATGGTATCATCATTTCATCCACATAACAGGTGCTAAAAATTATAGGGAGTTACGGCCAAAATTGGATGCAGGTCGTGTACAAAATGGACAATCTCTTTGACGTATCAGGGTTTTGGGCTAAAACTCATATGTTACAAAGGCATTTCTTTTTTTAAACTTATCTCAACTCCAGACTTTTTATGCATTCAGTACGCACCATTCTAAGCCACGTCATCAATTTTCAACCCTTTCTTACTTGATTTGTTATTTTCATGTATTTACTGATTTCTTTAGCTAAATGGCTCTGGAATTGAAAATCACAACAAATTAACTCTTTAAAGGTTGAAACATGTGCTAAAAAGTTCAGAGGGTTAAGGCAAAAACTGGATGCACTTCGTGTACAAAATGGACAATCTCTTTCGAATTATCAGGGTTTTGGGCTAAAACTCATCACTTGCAAATGCATTTCATTTTTCTTAAATTATCTCAACTCCAGATTTCTTGTGCATTCAGTGTGCACCATTCGAAGCCACATCATCATTTTTCAATTGATTCTAACTTCATTCGCTATTTTTCTTGCATTTACCGATTTTTTGAGCTAAATGAATCGGAAATTGAAAAGCAGTACAAATTAACTCTTAAAAGGTTGAAAGTTTGCATGGAATCATCATTTCACCCACATAGCATGTGCTAAAAAGTTGAGAGGGCTACGACAAAAACTGGATGCACTTCGTGTACGAAATGGACAATCTCTTTCGAAGTATCACGGTTTTAGGCTAAAACTCATCTATTACAAAGGCATTTCATTTTTTTTAAATGATTTCAAACCGAGACTTTTTGTTCGTTTAGTATGCATCATTCGAAGCCATGTCATCCATTGTCAACCCTTTCTAACTTCATTTGCTATTTTTCATGCATTTACTATTTTTTTAGCTAAATGATCATGAAATTGAAAAGCACTACAAATGAACTCTGAAAAGATTGAAAGTTGGCCTGGTATCATAATTTCACCCTCAAAGCATGTGCTAAAAAGTTGAGACGGTAAAGGCAAAAAATTGATGCACTTCGTGTACAAAATGGCCAATCTCTTTCAAAGTATCAGGGTTTTCGGCTAAAACTCATCTGTTACAAAGGCATTTCATTCTTTAAACTCTTTTCAACTCCATACATTTTGTGCGTTCACTATGCACCATTCGAAGCCACGTCATCAATTTTGAAACCTTTCTTACTTGGTTTACTATTTTTCATGCATTTACTGATTTTTTGAGCTAAATGACCCTGAAATTGAAAAGCACTACAAATGAACTCTTAAAAGGTTGGAAGTTGGCATGGATCATCATTTCACCCACATAGCATGTGCTAAAAAGTTGAGAGGGTTAAGGCAAAAATTGGATGGACTTCGTGTACAAAATGGACAATCTCTTTCAAAGTATCAGGGTTTCGGGCTAAAACTCATCTCTTGCAAAGATATTTCATTTTTTTAAATTATCTCAACTCCAGACTTCTTGTGCGTTTAGTGTGTACCATTCGAAGCCATGTCATCAATTTTCAACACTTTCTGGCTTCATTTGCTATTTTTCATTCATTTAGTTATTTTTTGAGCTAAATGAACCTGAAATTGAAAAGCACCACAATTAACTCTTAAAAGGTTGAAAGTTGGCATGGAATCATCATTTCACCCACATAGCATATGTTAAAAAGTTGAGAGGGTTACGGCAAAAACTAGACGCACTTTGTGTACAAAATGGACAATCTCTTTCGAAGTATCACGGTTTTGGGCTAAAACTCATCTGTTGCAAAGGCATTTCATTTTTTAAAAATTATCCCAACTCCAGACTTCTTGTGCGTTCGATCTGCACTATTCGAAGCCATGTCATCAATTTTCAACCAATTCTAACTTCATTCGCTATTTTTCATGCATTTACTGATTTTTGAGCTAAATAAACTTGAAATGAAAAGCACTACAAATTAACTCTTAAAAGGTTGAAAGTTGGCATGGAATCATCATTTCACCTACATAGCATGTACTAAAAAGTTGGGAGGGTTACGACAAAAACTGGATTCTCTTCGTGTACAAAATAGACAATCTTTTCCAAAGTATCACGGTTTTAGGCTATGATACATCTCCAACGTATCTATAATTTTTTTATTGTTCCATGCTATTATTTATGAAGTCTTGGATGTTTAATGGGCTTTATCTTACACTTTTATATCATTTTTGGGACTAACCTACTAACCCAAAGGCCCAGTCCAGATTGCTGTTTTTTGCCTGTTTCAGGGTCTTGCAGAAAAAGAATATTAATCGGAGTCCAAACGGAATGAAACCTTCGCAAGAGATATTTTTTGGAGAAAATCACACATGAAGAACTTGAGAACCACGTCTGGGGAGATACGGGATGCCCACGACCCCTGCCTCGTGGGTCCCCGTGACTCCCCCGGTGTCCTCCTTCCTCCTATATAAGTCTACGTACCCCGAAACCATCAGCAATAGAGAGAAAACCCTAATTCCACCGCTGTAACCTTCTGTTCCCATGAGATACCATCTTGGAGCCTGTTTCGGAGCTCCACCGGAGGGGGATCCATCACGGAGTTCTTCTTCATCATCATCATCGCCCTCACCATGATTTGTGAGTAGTTTACCACAGACCTTGAGGTCCATAGCTAGTTTCTAGATGGCTTCTTCTCTCTCTCTCTGGATCTCAATACAAAGTTCTCCTCGGTCTTCGAGGAGATCTATTCGACGTAATCTCTTTTTGCGGTGTGTTTGTCGAGATCCGATGAATTGTGAGTTTATGATCAAGATTATCTATGAGAAATATTTGGTTGTTCTCTGAACTTTTTATGTTTGTTCATAATATCCTTGCAAGTCTCTTCGAATTATTGGTTTGGTTTGGCCTACTAGATCTATAGTTCTTTTAATGGGAGAAATGCTTGGCTTCGGGTTCAATCTTGCGATGTACTTTCCTAGTGACAGTAGGGGCAGCAAGGCACTTATTGTATTGTTGCCATCGAGGATAAAAAGATGGGGTTTATATCATATTGCTTGAGTTTATCCCTCTACATGAGGTCATCTTGATTAAGGCGTTACTCTGTTCTGATGAACTCAATACACTAGATGCATGCTGGATAGCGGTCGATGTGTGGAGTAATAGTAGTAGATGCAGAATTGTTTTGGTCTACTTGTCTCGGACGTGATGCCTATATACAATGATCATGCCTAGATAGTCTCATAATTATTCGCTTTTCTATCAATTGCTCGATAGTAATTTGTTTACCTGCCGTAATATATCGCTATCATGAGAGAAGCCACTAGAGAACACTATGGCCCATGGGTCTATTCTTAACATATCAATCTACATCTACTTTAATTTTATCGCTTTTATTTTCTATTCTTATAAACAAAAATACCAAAAATATAAACTATCATCTCTATCATATCTCACTTTCGTAAGTGACCGTAAAGGGATTGACAACCCCTTATCGTGTTGGCTGCGAAGTTCTTATTTGTTTGTGCAGGTGCGAGGGACTCACACGTGATCTCCTACTGGATTGATACCTTAGTTCTCAAAAACTGAGGGAAACACTTACGCTACTGTGCTGCATCTCCCTCTCCTCTTCGAGGGAATACAACGCAAGCACAAGAAGTAGCAAGAAGAATTTCTGGCGCCATTGCCGGGGAGGCTTACACAAAATTCATATACCAAGTACCTATCACAAACCCTTATCCTTCGCATTACATTTATTTGCCTCTCGTTTTCCTCTCCCCCACTTCACCCTTGCCGTTTTATTTGCCGTTCTTCCGCCGTGTGTTTATCGTTCGCTTGCTTCTTGTTTGCTTGTGTGTGTTGGATCGCTTGCCTGTCACTATGGCTCTCCCTGTTAGTGTTGACCCTCACCTCAAGAGGCTGGAGGAGATTGAAAACAATGTTAGACATTTTATGACTATACAAGTTGAGCATAATGACTTTTTCAGAAGTGAGCTTAAAGAACAGAAATTTTTTATGGAGTATATGAATAAAGACATTGATGATATGTCTAAGGAATTTTATGGTTTGAAATCTCAGTTTGCTCACCTTGAGAACTTAATTGCCCAAATTTCGAATAAACAGCCCACCTTGATCAATAAGATGGCTGCCAAATCGGAAGAGCATGAAAATAAAGATGAAGATCTGAAAGTTATTGATGTGTCTCCTATTAGATCCTTGTTTTCTAGTATAAATTTTGATGAAGATAGGATTGGAGATGATTCTGCTTTAAGGTGTCCCAATGATTCGGAGTTTTTAGATCTTGATGCTAAAATTGCTAAAAGTGGGAGTGAAGAGATTAAAACTTTGCGTAATGATGAACCCACTACTTTGGATTTCAAGGGATTCAATTATGATAATTGCTCTTTGATTGATTGTATTTCCTTGTTGCAATTCGTATTAAATTCTCCGCATGCTTATAGTCAAAATAAAGCTTTCACCAAACACATAGTTGATGCTTTGATGCAATCTTATGAAGAAAAACTTGAGTTAGAAGTTTCTATCCCTAGAAAGCTTTATGATGAGTGGGAACCTACTATCAAAATAAAAATAAAAGATCATGAATGCTATGCTTTGTGTGATTTGGGTGCAAGTGTCTCCACTATTCCAAAAACTTTGTGTGATTTGCTAGGGTTCCATGAACTTGATGATTGTTCTTTAAATTTGCATCTTGCGGATTCCACTATTAAGAAACCTATGAGAAGGATTAATGATGTTCTTATTGTTGCCAATAGGAATTATGTGCCCGTAGATTTCATTGTTCTTGATATAGATTGCAATTCTTCATGTCCTATTATTCTTGGTAGACCTTTCCTTAGAACGATTGGTGGAATTATTGATATGAAGGAAGGAAATATTAGATTCCAATTTCCGTTAAAGAAAGGCATGGAACACTTTCCTAGAAATAAAATCAAATTACCATATGAATCTATCATGAGAGCCACTTATGGATTGCCTTCCAAAGATGGCAATACCTAGATTTATCTTGTATCGTGCCTAGCTAGGGGCGTAAAACGATAGCGCTTGTTGGGAGGAAACCCAATTTTATATTATTTGTTTTTGTTGCTATTAGGTAATAAATATTGAATCTAGCCTCTGTTTAGATGTGGTTTCATGTTTTGTTTAGAGTCTGTGCCAAGTAGAACCTTTGGGAAGATGTGTGTGAAGTTTATGTGATCTTGCTGTGAAAAACAGAATCGTTACCGCTCACTAGAATGGTCGTCAGATTTTACTCGAGCATGCTATTTAGTTGATTCTTTTGGCATATGATTAATAGACAAATTCCTCACATTTAACACTTTAGTTTGAATTTTTTGGAGTGACAGAAGTATCCGAAACCTGCAGATTACTACAGATTGTTCTGTTTTTGACCGATTCTGTTTTTCGTGTGTTGTTTGCTTATTTCAATGCATCTATGAGTAATATTTGAGGTATGAACCATAGAGAATTTGGAATACAGTAGGCTTAAAACCAATATAAACAAAGAATTAATTCTTTGTAGTACCTTTGAGTAGTGGTTTGCTTTCTTATACTAACGGAGCTCACGAGAATTTTTGTCTAAGTTTTGTGTTATGAAGTTTTCAAGTTTTGAGTACTGCCTTGATGGACTATGGAACAAAGAGTAGCAAAGGCCTAATCTTGGGGATGCCCATGGCACCCCAAGTAAAATTCAAGGATAATCAAAAGCCTAAGCTTGGGGATGCCCCGGGAAGGCATCCCCTCTTTCGTCTTCATCCAACGGTAACTATACTTGGAGCTATATTTTTATTCACCACATGATATGTGCTTTCCTTGGAGCGTCTTGTATAATTTGAGTCTTTGCTTGTTATTTGACACAATCAGCCTTGCTGGACACACCTATTTGAGAGAGTTAAATATGGCCTAGGAATTGTTAGAACACTCTATGTGCTTCACTTATATCTTTTGAGTTGAATAGTTTTTCCTCTAGTGCTTCACTTACATCTTTTAGAGCTCGGTGGTGGTTATATTTTCTGGAAATTGTTGAACTCTCATGCTTCACTTATATCTATTTGAGAGTCTATTAAAACAGCATGGTAATGTGTTTAGGCTAAAAAACTAGTCTTCACATGATAGACATCCAATGTCAATGTAGTAAAAAAATCACACTAAGTGCATTGAATAGAATGAGATGTTGGATGCTTGATAATTGTTTTGAGATATGAGGATAGTGATATTAGAGTCATGCTAGTGGAGTTATTATGAAACTGAGAAATACTTATGTTAAGGTTAGTGATTCCCGTAGCATGCACGTATGGTGAACCGCTATGTGACGAAGTTAGAGCATGAGGTATTTGTCAAGTGTCAACCTTTGTGTGGAGGTCGGCGCGCGCGATGGTTAACTCCTACCAACCTCCCCCCTAGGAGCATGCGTTGATTGCTTTGTTTTGATTACTCGTAGATTTTTGCAATAAGTATATGAATTCTTATGACTAATGTTGAGTCCATGGATTATACGCACTCTCATTCTTCCACCATTGCTAGCCTCTCTTGTACCGCACAACTTTCGCCGGTACCGTAAACCCACTTATATCCTTCCTCAAAACAACCACCATATTATTCCTCAAAACAGCCACCATACCTATCAATCATGGCATTTCCATAGCCATTCCGAGATATATTGCCATGCAACTTTCCACTGTTCCGTTTATATGACACGCATCATATTGTCATATTGCCATGCATGATCATGTAGTTGACATCATATTTGTGGCAAAGCCACCATGCATAATTTTTCATACATGTCACTCTTGTTTCATTGCACATACCGGTACACCGCCGGAGGCATTCATATAGAGTCATACTTTGTTGTAGTATAGAGTTGTAATATCGAGTTGTAATGAAAGTGTGATGATCATCATTATTAGAGCATTGTCCCATGGGAGGAAAGGCTAAATCTATAAAGCCCCTCCGCCAAAAAAAGAAAGGCCAAAGAAAAAAGAAAGGCCCAAAAAATAAAAGAAAACAAAATAATAAGGGACAATTGCTACTATCTTTTTTCCATACTTGTGCTTCAAAATAGCACCATGTTCTTCATTGTAGAGAGTCTCATGTTTAGTCACTTTCACTTTCATATACTAGTGGGAATTTTCATTATAGAACTTGGCTTGTATATTCCAATGATGGGCTTCCTCAAATGCCCTAGGTCTTCGTGAGCAAGCAAGTTGGATGCACACCCACTAGTTTCTTTTGTTGAACTTTCATACATATTTAGCTCTAGTGCATCCGTTGCATGGCAATCCCTAATCACTCACATTGATATCTATTGATGGGCATCTCCATAGCCCGTCGATACGCCTAGTTGATGTGAAACTATCTCCCTCCTTTTTGTCTTCTCCACAACCACCTCTATTCCACCCATAGCTTGGGGATGCTTGATACGTCTCCAACGTACCTATAATTTTTTATTGTTTCATGCTATTATTTATGAAGTCTTGGATGGCTAATGGGCTTTATCTTACACTTTTATATCATTTTTGGGACTAACCTACTAACCCAAAGGCCCAGTCCAGATTGCTGTTTTTTGCCTGTTTGAGGGTTTTGCGGAAAAAGAATATCAAACGAAGTCAAACGGAATGAAACCTTCGCAAGAGATATTTTTGGAGAAAATTACGCATGGAGAACTTGAGAACCACGTCAGGGGAGATACGGGCTGCCCACGATGGTGGGGGCGCGCCCCCCTTCCCAGGGCGTGCCCCCTACCTCATGGGGCCCCCGTGACTCCCTCGATGTCCTCCTTCCTCCTATATAAGTCTACGTACCCCGAAACCATCAGCAACAGAGAGAAAACACTAATTCCACCATCGTAACCTTCTATTCCCATGAGATCCCATCTGGGAGCCTATTCCGGAGGTCCACCGGAGGGGGATCCATCACGGAGTTCTTCTTCATCGTCATCATGGCCCTCACCATGAGTTGTGAGTAGTTTACCACAGACCTTCGGGTCCATAGCTAGTATCTAGATGGCTTCTTCTGTCTCTCTGGATCTCAATACAAAGTTCTCCTTGGTCTTCGAGGAGATCTATTGGATATAATCTCCTTTTGCAGTGTGTGTGTCGAGATCCGATGAACTGTGAGTTTATGATCAAGATTATCTATGAGAAATATTTGGTTATTCTCTGAACTTTTTATGTGTGCTCATAATATCCTTGCAAGTCTCTTCGAATTATTGGTTTCGTTTGTCCTACTAGATCTATAGTTCTTGCAATGGGAGAAGTGCTTGGCTTTGGGTTCAATCTTGCGGTGTCCTTTCCCAGTGATAGTAGGGGCAGCAAGGCACGTATTGTATTGTTGCCATCGAGGATAAAAAGATCGGGTTTATATCATATTGCTTGAGTTTATCCCTCTACATCATGTCATCTTGCTTAAGGCGTTATTCTGTTCTTATGAACTCAATACACTAGATGTATGTTGGATAGCGGTCGATGTGCGGAGTAATAGTAGTAGATGCAAAATCATTTCGGTCTACCTGTCTCGGACGTGATGCCTATATATAATGATCATGCCTAGATAGTCTCATAATTATTCGCTTTTCTATCAATTGCTCGATAGTAATTTGTATACCCGCCGTAGAATATCGCTATCATGAGAGAAGCCACTAGAGAACACTATGGCCCCTAGGTCTATTCTCAACATATCAATCTACATCTACTTTACTTTTATCGCTTATATTTTCTGTTCTTATAAACAAAAATACCAAAAATATAAACTATCATCTCTATCAGATCTCACTTTCGTAAGTGACCGTAAACAGATTGACAACCCCTTATCGCGTTGGCTGCGAAGTTCTTATTTGTTTGTGCAGGTCCGAGGGACTCGCGCGTGGTCTCCTACCGGATTGATACCTTGGTTCTCAAAAACTGAGGGAAATACTTACGCTACTATGCTCCAGCTCCCTTTCCACTTCGACGGAATACAACGCAAGCTCAAGAAGTAGCAGGCTAAAACTCATCTATTACAAAGCCATTTCATTTTTTAAAATTTTATTTCAACCCTAGACTTTTTGTTCGTTTAGTATGCACCATTCGAAGACACCTCATCAATTTTCAACCCTCTCTAACTTCATTTGCTATTTTTCATGCATTAACTAAATTTGTTTAGCTAAATGACCCTGAAATTGAAAAGCACTGTAAATGAACTCTAAAAAGATTGAAAGTTGGCATGGTATCATAATTTCACCCACATAGCATGCGCTAAAAAGTTGGGAGGGTTAAGGCAAAAATTGGATGCACTTCGTGTACAAAATGGACAATCTCTTTCAAAGTATCAAGGTTTCCGGCTAAAACTCATCTGTTACAATGGCATTTCATTTTTTAAAAACTTATATCAACTCAAGACTTTTTGCTCGTTTAGTGTGCACCATTCGAAGCCAGGTCATTAGTTTTCAACCCTTTCTAACTTCATTTTCTATTTTTCATGCATTTACTTATTGTTTTGAGCAAAATGACCTTGAAATTTAAAAGCACTACAAATGAACTCGGAAAAGGTTGAAAGTTGGCATCGTATCATCATTTCACCCACATAGCATGTGCAAAAAAGTTGACGGGGTTACGGCAAAAACTGGATGCATGTCGTGTAAAAATGGTCAATCTTTTTGAAGTATCGGGGTTTTGGGATAAAACTCATTTGTTACAAAGGCATTTCATTTTTTAAACTCATTTCAACTCCACACTTTTTGTGCGTTTAGTAAGAACCATTCGAAGTCACATCATCAATTTTCAACCCTTTCTTACTTGATTTGCTATTTTTCATGCATTTAGTGATTTTTTTGAGCTAAATGGCCCTGAAATTGAAAATCACTACAAATGAACTCTTAAAAGGTTGAAAGTTGGCATGGTATCATCATTTCACCCACATAGCATGTGCTAAAAAGGTGAGAGGGTTAAGGCAAAAACTGGATGCACTTCGTGTACAAAATGGACAATTTCTTTCGAAGTATCATGATTTTGGGCTAAAACTCATCTATTACAAAGGCATTTCATTTTTCAAAACTTATCTCAACTCCAGACTTCTTGTGCGTTCAGTATGCACCATTCGAAGCCACGTCATCAATTTTCAACCATTTCTAACTTCATTTGCTATTTTTCATGCTTTTACTGATTTCTAAGCAAAATGACACTGAAGTTGAAAATCACTACAAATGAACTCCAAAAAGGTTGAAATTTGGCATGGTATCATCATTTCACCCACATACAATGTGCAAAAAAGTTGAGAGAGTTACAGCAAAAACTGGATGCACTTCGTGTACAAAATGGATAATATCTTTCGAAGTATGAGGGTTTTGGGCAAAAATTCATGTGCTACAAAGGCATTTCATTTTTTAAACTTATTTCAACTCCAGACTTCTTGTGCATTCAGTATGCACCCTTCTAAGCCACATCATCAATTTTCAACCCTTTCTTACTTGATTTGCTATTTTCATGCATTTACTGATTTTTTGAGCTAAATGACCCTAGATTTGAAAATCACAACAAATTAACTCTTTAAAGGTTGAAATGTGGCATTGTATCATCATTTCACCCACCTAACATGTGCTAAAAAGCTAAGAGGGTTAAGGCAAAAACTGGATGCACTTAGTGTACAAAATGGACAATCTCTTTTGAAGTATCAGTGTTTTGGGATAAAACTCATCTGTTGCAAAGGCATTTCATTTTTTTAAATTATCTCAACTCCAGACTTCTTGTGCATTCAGTGTGCACCATTCGAAGCCACATCCTCGATTTTCAACCGATTCTAACTTCATTCTCTATTTTTCATGCATTTACTGATTTTTTTAGCTAAATGAACCTGAAATTGAAAAGCACTACAAATTAACTCTTAAAAGGCTGACAGTTTGCATGGAATCATCATTTCACCCACATAGCATGTGCTAAAAAGTTGAGAGGGTTACGACAAAATGTGGATGCACTTTGTGTACAAAATGGACAATCTCTTTCAAAGTATCACGGTTTTAGGCTAAAACTCATCTATTACATAGGCATTTCATTTTTTAAACTTATTTCAAACCGAGACTTTTTGTTCATTTAGTACGCACCATTCGAAGCCACGTCATTAATTTTCAACCATTTCTAACTTAATTTTCTATTTTTCATGCATTTACTATTATTTTAGCTAAATGACCCTGAAATTGAAAAGCCTAACCAATGAACTGTGAAAAGGTTGAAAGTTGGCAAGGTATCATAATTTCACCCACATAGCATGTGCTAAAAAGTAGAGAGGGTTAAGGCAAGAATTTAATGCACTTCGTGTATAAAATGGACAATCTCTTTCAAAGTATCACGACTTTCGGCTTAAACTCATCTGTTACAAAGGCATTTCAATTTTTAAACTCTTTTAAACTCCATACATTTTGTGCGTTCAGTATGCACCATTCGAAGCCACGTAATATATTTTCAACCCTTTCTTACTTGGTTTGCTACTTTTCATGCATTAACTGATTTTTTTGAGCTAAATGACCCTGAAATTGAAAAGCTCTACAAATGAACTCTTAAAAGGTTGAAAGTTAGCATGGTATCATCATTTCACCCACAAAGCATGTGCCAAAAAGTTGAGAGGCTTAAGGCAAAAATTGGATGCACTTTGTATACGAAATGGACAATCTCTTTCAAAGTATTAGGATTTTAGGCTAAAACTCATTTGTTGCAAAAACATTTCATTTTTTTAAATTACCTCAACTCCAGACTTCTTGTGCGTTCAATGTGTACCATTCCAAGCCATGTCATCAATTTTCAACACTTTCTGGCTTCATTTGCTATTTTTCATGCATTTAGTGTTTTTTTAGCTGAATGAACCTGAAATCTAAAAGCACTACAAATTAACTCTTAAAAGGTTGAAAGTTGGCATGGAATCATCATTTCACCAACATAGCATATGTAAAAAGTTGAGAGGGTTACGGCAAAAACTGGATGCACTTCGTGTAAAAAATGGACAATCTCTTTCGAAGTATCACAATATTGGGCTAAAACTCATCTGTTGCAAAGGCATTTCATTTTAAAAAAATTATCTCGACTCCAGACTTCTTGTGCGTTCAGTGTGCACCATTCGAAGCCACGTCATCAATTTTCAACCGATTCTAACTTCATTCGCTATTTTTCATACATTTACTGATCTTTTTGAGCTAAATGAACTTGAAATTTAAAAGCACTACTAATTACCTCTAAAAAGGTTGAAAGTTGGCATGGAATTATCATTTCATCCACGTAGCATGAGCTAAAATTTGCGAGGGTTACGACAAAAACTGGATGCACTTCATGCACAAAATAGACAATCTTTTTCGAAGTATCACACTTTTATGCTGAAACTCATCTATTACAAAGGCATTTAATTTTTTTTTAATTTTTTTCAACCCGAGACTTTTTGTTCATTTAGTATGCACCATTCGAAGCCAAGTCATCAATTTTCAACCCTTTCTAACTTCATTTGCTACTTTTCATGCATTTACTAAATTTGTTTAGCAAAATGACCCTGAAATTGAAAAGCACTACAAATGAATGCTGAAAAGGTTGAAAGTTGGCATGGTATCATAATTTCAACCACATAGCATGTGCTAAAAAGTTGAGAGGGATAAGGCAAAAATTTGATACACTTCTGATACGTCCAAAATGCATCACTATTTTGTATTATAATTTATCCTTATTCATTGATATATTTCACGTTATGATGATGTTCTTATGTTGTTTTGGTCTATTTTACACAGTTTGCAACTTTCCGATACCGAAACAGCAGACGCAGGATTCAGCAGGAAAAAGTGGATGCTGAGTTGCTGAAGAAGAACACCTCCAAATTACCTGAAAATTGACGGGAGGTATTTTTCAGACGAATAACGAAGACACGCAAAAGGAGACTCAGAGGGGGGCCACAGGGTGCCCAGGCGGCCTGGGGGCGCCCCCCCTGGCCGCGCCGGGGGGGCGCCTGGAGCACCTGGCCCACCTCTGGTCGCCCCCTTTTGCATATATGTGCTCCGTCCCTCGAAAACCCTAGACACATGACTTTTTACGGAGTTCCGCCGCCGCTTCGAGGCGGAAATCTACGGAGAAGAAAAGGGCATCTCCGGTGGGCAGATTCAGTCGGGGAGATCACCTCCCGGAAGGGGAGATCGTCGCCATCGTCATCACCATCGTCACGGGCATCATCGAGATCATCATCAACATCATCCCCAACACCAGCACCATCTCCATCTTCATCCAAATCTCATCTTACCATCGTAACTCGTGTTGTTACTCATACTACCTATCCTCTCTACTCCATTGGTGTTTATTACTACTTTGTGGTGAATGCTATTGAGTTTTGTTGGAGAAATATTATTATGGCCAGATTGTTTATCACATATTTATCCCCACTGATCATGATTTCTTTTATGTCTTGTGAGTAGTTACCTTAGTTCTTGAGGACATGGGGAAAGTCTTGTTGTTAGTAGTCATATGCTGTTGAAGTAATATGTGTTGTTTGATACTTAAGTTGTGTTGTCATTCTACTAGTGGTGTTGCGTGAGTCGAACACCCAACACTTCGCCTTATTAAGGACCTAGGAGAATACATTGTGTATAAAGAATGCTTATGGTGGGTTGCCGGAGTGACAGAAACCTGAACCCTAGTTCGCACGCTTTTGCATAAGGGAATAATGGATCCTCGATCGTATTGCTATGGTTAGGCTTTTGCCTTAAATTCTATCTTGTATTTGCGGATGCTTGCAAGGTGTTTAATCATAAGAGTGCATTCATCTTAGTCTAGAGAGTGCACTAGCATAGATCCACCCACTCAACACTTATCAACACATATCATAGTATCGATACGGAGTATGGCGAAAGCACATGACTACCTCTCCCGTGTGTCCTCAAGAACGCTTTAGTATTTATAAGTTCAGTTGCTAAGCCTCTCCTTTGCTAAGAAAGGATTGGGCCACTTGTTACTCTCAGTACCTTTTACATTACTTGCCTTTATATTTCTGTTGCTTATACCGAGAAAACCCCTAAAAGTTATCTTTCAGTGCTTGCAGTAATTTCTTGCTCAGAATCGCTTACCAATACCTTCTGCTCCTCGTTGGGTTCGACACTCTTACTTATCGAAAACGCTGCAACAGATCCCTTACAGTTGAGGGTCATCAAGTAACGTTTTCTGGCGCCGTTGCCGGGGAGCGTAGCGCTATTGGTAAAGTGAAACTGGCAAGAAAGTCTTTTTATAATTTTATTTTTATTTTTGCTATTGCTGCTCTTTGTCCTTATGGATAACCCTATTATTGGAGCGTTGCTTGCGGGAAGACGCCCCACACCTGTGGTGGTTGATCCTCCCCCTACTGAAATTGTGCCTTATAAAATACCAGCTGGCATTATCAATTATGTTTTGGCTAATCGTTATGCAGGAGACAGACATCCCGGTGAGCACTTGCTATATTTGTCACGACTATGTTCATTATTTAAGCTTGCAGATGTATCGAGGGAGTTTGTCATGAGGAAATTATTTGTTGTATCACTTATAGATAAAGCTTCAGATTGGTATGGGCTTCTCGATAACTCACACTTGCTGGACTGGCAGGAGCTTATGTCTCTCTTTTATACTAAGTTTTATCCTCTTCATGAAATTCATCGAGACAGGAATTATATATATAACTTTAGGTCTCGTGACGGAGAAAGCATTGCTCAAGCTTGGGGGAGACTGAAGTCTCTAATGCTCAAATGCCCAATTCATAAGCTTCCCAAGGAAATTATACTTACAAATTTTTATGCCAGGCTTTCTCGTCAGGATAAGGAGATGCTGGATGCCTCCTCTAGTGGGGTATTTCAGAAGAAGAGTGTGGAAGAAAGGTGGGATCTCCTTGAAAGAATCCAGAGGAATACCGAAGATTGGGAAATTGATAAAGGTATTGAACCCGCTATAAATTATGAACATGACTATATTGAGAGCTATGTGGAAACTGATTACTTCAATAATTTTTGCTCTAAGATTGGTCTTGATTCCCATCTATTGATTGATTTATGTAAGAATTTTGCCTCTCACATTGATTCTTTTAAAAAGAGTAGAGACCAGCACCATGCACCTTTTAAAGAACCACCTATTGATATTTATGTTGCTGAGCCTATTTTGCCTGCAGTCATATATGAAAAGCCTCCTTTTCCCACAAGGATAAAGGAACACTCTCTTGTGACAGGCATAATAAATAAAAGTGAGAGAAGAATTGATGAACCTGAGGACCAGATCAGGGTCGATCCTCAAGTTGCATTGATTAAAGACCTTGCTACTGATGATGTTTTGGATTCCAATATAACTTTTTGTGCTGTTTCCACTAACCTTGTCACAGCCAAGAACAAAGGCCCAATTTCAGGTACTCCGGTGGTATCTGTTAAAATAGGACATCACAATTATTATGGGCTTTGCGATTTGGGATCGAGTGCAAGTGCTATTCCTTATTCAGTCTATGAAGAAATCATCGGTGAGATTTCCCCTTGTGAACTTGAAGAAGTTGATGTTACTATTCATCTTGCAAATAGATCAACTATCTCTCCTATCGGAATTGTGAGGGACGTTGAAGTCCTATGTGGAAAGGTAAAATACCCTACCGACAATTTTTGTCCCATCATTTTTGGTAGACCTTTTCTTAGAACTTGTGGAGCTATAATAGATTGCAAGAAAGGTAAAGTTTCTGTTGAATTCGATGGTGAGCCATATGAATTTAATTTTTCTAAGTTCTCTAAGCAGCCTCGTGGTACTGATTCACCTAGTGATGATAAAATTATTGAAAGTATTGCCTCTATTGCTATTCCCCCTGATGATCCTTTGCAACAATACATGGAGGACCACGAGAATGATTGGCATATGCAGGAAAGAAATGAACTAGATGAAATATTCTTGAGGCAGCCTGCTATCCTGAAGCACAACCTTCCGGTTGAACCTTTGGGAATTTTATCAAAACCAAAAGAAGACCCGGTGTTCGATCTTAAACCTCTTCCCGATACGCTCAAGTATGCTTATTTAGATGAAAAGAAAGTATATCCTGTTATTATCAATTCTAACCTTTCAGGATATGAAGAAGAGCGATTATTGGAAGTACTTCGTAAACACCGAGGCGCAATTGGCTATACCCTTGATGACCTTAAGGGGATTAGTCCATATATCTGTCAACATACTATCAACCTTGAGCCTGATGCTAAACCAGTTGTTGATCATCAACGACGGTTGAACCCGAAGATGATGGATGTCGTGAGAACTGAGATCCTCAAGCTTCTAGCCGCAGTTATTATCTACCCTATAGCTGACAGTAAGTGGGTAAGTCCGGTACATTGTGTTCCTAAGAAAGGAGGTACAACTGTGGTTCCTAATGATAAAAATGAACTAATACCTCAGAGAATTATTATTGGATATAGAATGTGTATTGATTACAGGAAGTTGAACAAGGCAACCAGGAAGGATCACTACCCATTGCCGTTCATCGACCAAATGCTTGAAAGGTTATCCAAAAATACCCACTTTTGTTATCTCGATGGTTATTCTGGCTTCTCTCAAATTCATGTTAACACTGCCGATCAAGAGAAGACCACTTTTACTTGTCCTTTTGGTACTTATGCTTACAGACGTATGCCTTTTGGTCTATGTAATGCCCCTGCTACTTTTCAAAGGTGTATGTCTGCTATCTTTCATGGTTTCTGCGGTGAAATTATGGAAGTCTTCATGGAAAATTTCTCCATCTATGGAACTTCATTTGACCATTGTCTTCACAACCTTAATAAAGTTTTGCAGAGATGCGAGGAGACAAATTTGGTACTCAACTGGGAGAAGTGCCACTTTATGGTTAATGAAGGAATTGTTCTTGGTCACAAGATTTCCGAAAGGGGAATTGAAGTGGACAATGCCAAGATCGAAGCTATTGAGAGGATGCCCTATCCAAGGGACATCAAAGGTATTCGCAGTTTTCTCGGTCATGCAAGTTTTTATAGAAGATTTATTAAAGACTTTTCTAAAACCTCGAGACCCCTCACTAATCTTCTCCAGAAGGATGTTCCTTTTGCGTTTGATGAAAATTGTAAGGAAGCTTTTGAAGTCCTTAAGAAAGCTTTAATAACTGCTCCTATAGTACAACCACCTGACTGGAATTTACCTTTTGAGATTATGTGTGATGCAAGTGATTTTGCTGTTGGAGCTGTTTTAGGACAAAGAGTTGATAAGAAATTGAATGTTATACATTATGCTAGCAAAACCCTTGATAGTGCTCAAAGAAATTATGCTACTACTGAGAAGGAATTCTTAGCTATAGTTTTTGCTTGTGATAAGTTTAGGCAGTATATTGTTGATTCCAAAGTTATTATTCATACTGATCATGCTGCCATTAAATATCTTATGACAAAGAAGGATGCCAAGCCAAGGCTTATCAGATGGGTACTCCTTCTCCAAGAATTTGATTTGCAGATTGTTGATAGGAAAGGGGAAGACAATCCGGTAGCGGACAAACTTTCGAGAAAGGAAGATATACCGCATGACCCCATCCTAGTTAACGATAGTTTTCCAGACGAGCAACTTGCCGTTGTAAAAATACAACCTCTTTCCGACCCTTGGTATGCAGATTATGCTAATTTTATTGTTGCGAAGTATTTGCCTCCAGGTCTAACATTTCAGCAAAGGAAGAAGTTCTTTCATGATTTGAGGCACTACTTTTGGGATGACCCACATCTTTTCAAAGAAGGTCCCGACGGGATCGTGAGAAGATGCATTCCGGAACATGAGCAGAAGGACGTTCTCCGACGGTGTCATGATAGTCCCTATGGAGGACATCATGCCGGTGAGAGGACTGCACATAAGGTTCTTCAATCAGGTTTTTATTGGCCTACTCTCTTTAAAGATGCTAGAAATTATGTTTTAGCTTGTGATAAATGTCAGAGAGTTGGTAACATTAGTAGAAGGAATGAGATGCCTATGAATTACTCACTAGTGATTGAACCTTTCGATTGTTGGGGTTTTGATTTTATGGGTCCTTTTCCTTCTTCGCACAAGTACACTCACATTTTAGTAGCTGTTGATTATGTGACCAAGTGGGTTGAAGCAATCCCCACTGAAAGTGCTGATCACAAAACATCTTTGAAAATGCTTAAAGATATAATTTTTCCTAGGTTTGGTGTACCAAGGTATCTCATGACCGATGGAGGATCACACTTCACGCACGGAGCTTTTAGAAAAGCTCTGGCTAAATACAATGTTAATCATAGAATTGCTTCACCATATCATCCTCAAACTAGTGGGCAAGTTGAGCTTACCAATAGAGAGATTAAGTTGATCTTGTAGAAAACAGTAAACAGAAATAGGAAGGATTGGTCAAATAAATTAGGAGATGCTTTGTGGGCATATAGAACTGCTTACAAAAACCCCATGGGCATGTCCCCCTATAAGATGATATATGGAAAGGCTTGCCATTTGCCATTAGAGCTAGAGCACAAAGCTTTCTGGGCTGTTAGAGAGCTTAACGCTGACCCAAAACTAGCTGGTGAGAAGCGTCTCATGAACTTGACTTCTCTAGATGAATGGAGAAGTGAAGCTTATGAGAGCGCTAAAATGTTCAAGGAAAAGGTAAAAAGGTGGCATGATAGGAAGATTCTGAAACGTGAATTTAATGTTGGTGATAAAGTTTTGTTGTTTAGATCCCGTTTCAGGTTTTCTCCAGGTAAACTACTTTCCAGGTGGGAAGGACCATTTCATATTGAAGAAGTTTATCGGTCTGGTGCAATTAAGATTAATAATTTTGAAGGCACCAAACCCCAAGTTGTGAATGGGCAAAGACTTAAACATTACATAGCAGGAGACCCTGTCGATGTTGATGTGAATATAATATACACAACAACCCACGAAGAACATGTTGCAACCCTGTTTCAGACGCCAGCAGAAGCAGAATAAAGAAAAGGTATGTAGTACGGTAAGAAAACACCGCAAACCATCATAAAAGTTCCGTATTACGAGTTTTTGTAAAATTAGTAAAATTCCGAGTCGAAGTGGAGCCGGAGACGACCACCAGGGAGTCCAGGCGCCCCCCTGGCGCGCCCTCCCTGGGCCGCGCCGGCAGGCCGCCTGGACACCCTGGAGCCCGTCTCCAACCCCGCTTTGGTCCGTTACCTTCCTTTCTGTGCATAAATTTTTCCTATATATTTGCCCGGGGTGTTCCGGCAACGTATCTTGCGATTTCGCGTGTTTTCTCTTTGATCTGTTTCTGCCAGGAAATCTTTCATCTAAATTTAGGTGCCATAGCTTCTCCAAGTTCCCCCAAGGACACGTTCATCGTCAACGTCATCAACCCTTACCTCGCTGAGGTGAAGAAGCACCCTCAGGTTGTTCAGATGAAGGAAGGCGTCCTTCATCAAGAAGATCTGAAGGGACCTATCAAGGAGGGCAGCGTCCAGGCCAGGCTGGAAGAAGTGGAGCAAGAAGTCTTCAGGTACAAGAAGATGACCGAGCGTGGTGTCGAAGCTAACTTTGACATCACCAACGAGCTGAAGAACTACTTTCTGATGGAGATGAAGGAGATGTGGGAAAGAAACGCCGCGTCTGAAGACAGAATTATAGAACTCCAAGGGCAAATTAATGATCTACATAACCAGAACTGTGAGTATGAACTAAGGTTTCTACACATGGGTTTGGGTGCTGAATGCAGGATCCAGGAGACGAGCTTCACATATGAGACTGGAGAACCCCTTCCATGGAAGAGCTTCGCCAAGAACTACTTGATCAACGCCAACAAGGATGATGAGTGAAATCTCCGTGGGTAATGACATTCCCTTGGCTTGTTCCAAGCTTGGGGGAGTGCCCGATATCTTTATCTTTTACCTTTTGTCTTTCAGAAGTCAAGTAAAGTCGTATCATGTCTAGGGAGGTTATTATATGAGGTCGGTGTGTGCATTGAGGTCTATCACCCCTTTGGTGAAGAATTGTATCCGTGTGTGTGGAGTCGTTTATGATGGAATATTAATGAGAAGTTTATCGGTTCCTTTTTGCTGCACTCGGTATTCTATTCACGCAATCGACCTTATATGATGATTCTTATGGGGAGTATTGACCATATGTCAGGTATGGCTATGAAACTTTATTTAATCTTGGCAAACATAGCTTTGGTCATAACAACAAGCATGATGTTCTTAAAATATCGACATAGCCAAAACCTTTATGTTATTATGCTTGAAGTGTTATGTTGACAAGGAAGACAACTTGATGTGTTATGCTTATTTCAATGTTCATGCTTTATATTGCTTTGCATCTTAGTCATCATCAGTTGTCTGCTCTTTCAAAACCTTTGCTAGCCTAACTCTGTACTAAGCGGAATTCTGCTTGTGCGTCCATACCCTTAAGCTAATACCTTCAATATGAGTCCACCATACCTACCTACTCGTGGTACTCCACTACCACCTCCTAAAGTATATAATTTATGTGTTATCCTTAAATGTTCAAAATCTTTTATTTTGTGCCTCTGCTTTAGCTCATGAGGAAGTAGTAGCTAATTCATGACCTTTTTGAGTTGGACAAGCTTCACCCCGGGATTGCATGTATAATGTGCAAACCCATAATACGAAAAGGAACTGACATTGAGTGCGCCCGGCTTAAAAATAATATAACAAACAAACCCTCCTTCACGCTTTGTTCATGAGAAATCAGAAAACTTTGGCAGTGATAAACAAAGGAGAATAAGAGGATGTTATCGTCCTCATACGGGAGCCGTTCCTCGAAACTTGTCCAGTTCAAGAAGTAATTGAGTTATCTATTAGCATTCGTTGACGAATCATGCACCTCTCAAAAACTTGTTTTCATTCTGTTTGATTTGAGGATAGCACATGAGTTTTCCCTACTACCCTAGAGAAGGGCCTATCTTTTAATTTTAAGTTGAGTCAGTTATTTCTACTTCCCTCTATTTCTCAAAGAGAGCAGACGTTTGATGTTGATAAGGATTCATTTATATAAAGCTGCATTAAGATTTGTCATATCATATCCTTGTTGACATTATCATTTGATAAGTAAGTTGTTTGTCATGCCCAGCTAAGGCAAATATCTTCCTTCGTGTTAACACTTTCACTTCTTGCTTATTAACTTGTTATTTCAAAAAGCTTCAATTAATCCCATCAAAATATAAGAGCAAAAGTTCAAATTATTTGTTGTTCTTTGACCAAAGGACATGTTTGCCATGATATAATGAGTTTCCATTGGTCCTACATTCGAATATAAGTGTTGACACTCTTTCATAAGAGCCTTATGAGTTGAAGATTGCTGCTGAGGATATTTGAGTTGGTGAGGAGACTATGATGCTTCTTGTCCGTATTCTATTTATCGACACTTCACTCTCTAAACTTGTGGACAGGTTTACCGAGTTCATATTCGCTTGGGGACAAGCGAGGTCTAAGCTTGGGGGTGTTGATACGTCCAAAATGCATCACTATTTTGTATTATAATTTATCCTTATTCATTGATATATTTCACGTTATGATGATGTTCTTATGTTGTTTTGGTCTATTTTACACAGTTTGCAACTTTCCGATACCGAAACAGCAGACACAGGATTCAGCAGGAAAAAGTGGATGCTGAGTTGCTGAAGAAGAACACCTCCAAATTACCTGAAAATTGACGGGAGGTATTTTTCAGACGAATAACGAAGACATGCAAAAGGGGAGTCAGAGGGGGGCCACAGGGTGCCCAGGCGGCCTGGGGGCGCGCCCCCCCTGGCCCACCTCTGGTCTCCCCCTTTTCCATATATGTTCTCCGTCCCTCGAAAACCCTAGACACGGGACTTTTTACGGAGTTCCGCCGCCGCTTCGAGGCAGAAACCTACAAAGAAGAAAAGGGCATCTCCGGTGGGCAGATTCCGCTGGGAGATCACCTCCCGGAAGGGGAGATCATCGCCATCGTCATCACCATCGTAACGGGCATCATCGAGATCATCATCAACATCATCCCCAACACCAGCACCATCTCCATCTTCATCCAAATATCATCTTACCATCGTAACTCGTGTTGTAACTCGTACTACCTATCCTCTCTACTCCATTGGTGTTGATTACTACTTTGTGGTGAATGCTATTGAGTTTTGTTGGAGAAATATTATTATGTCCAGATTGTTTATCACATATTTATCCCCACTGATCATGATTTCTTTTATGTCTTGTGAGTAGTTACCTTAGTTCTTGAGGACATGGGGAAAGTCTTGTTGTTAGTAGTCATATGCTGTTGAAGTAATATGTGTTGTTTGATACTTAAGTTGCGTTGTCATTCTACTAGTGGTGTTGCGTGAGTCGAACACCCAACACTTCGCCTTATTAAGGACCTAGGAGAATACATTGTGTATAAAGAATGCTTATGGTGGGTTGCCGGAGTGACAGAAACCTGAACCCCAGTTCGCACGCTTTTGCATAAGGGAATAATGGATTCTCGATCGTATTGCTATGGTTAGGCTTTTGCCTTAAATTCTATCTTGTATTTGTGGATGTGAAAGTGCAACTAATCCCCGGGTGGTTTTGGTAATTAATAACAACATATATATCATTGAACTAATATTTACTTGAGAATCATTTCAGAGAAGTTCGATGATATGGGTATGGAAATGTCTGAAGAAGTGGACCACTCAAAATGCTAAGACAAGCATTGGAAAAAGCTCAAGACTCCATTTTTGGTTTAGTGATCAAAGATCACATTGAGTCCATAGGAAAAGCCAATACTATTAAAAGGGGATGAGGTTGTGTTGATGATCTGGTTGCTCAAGTGCTTAGTGTTTTAGCTCCTTCAACTATCAGCACCTTTCACTACTTAACACACTCATAAGTAATCTCGGACAAACCGATTCTTCCAACTCAGTCCCACCGAGATGAACCACCTCAGCTATTCTTCCAAACCCTAGAAATTTCGTTCCATCCGATTTTGAGTTCGGTCTCACCGAAACTGGACTGCCAACCTTCTGTAACCAATTGACATCATATCGGAATATCCGAGTTGTTAATTTCGGTCCCACCGAGAATGGCAAGCTCCTACCTTTGACTCATATCGGACACACCGAGATGGTATTTTCGGTCCCACCGAAAACCCCAACGTTCACTATATTTGAACTTTCGGTCTGACCGAGTTTTCACTTCGGTCTCACCGAGATTGCTCAATTATGTGTGTAACGGTTGGATTTTGTGTGGAGGCTATATATATCCCTCCACCCCCTCTTCATTCATGAGGAGAGCCATCAGAAAGTCTACCACTCCTACCATACACTTTCTGAGAAGAGAACTACCTACCCTTGTGTTGAGATCAAGTTATTCCATTCCTACCATATGAAACTTGATTTCTAGCCTTCCCAAGTTGCTTTCCACTCAATCCTTTCTTCCACCACAGCCATATCAGTGAGGAGAGTTGAGTGTTGGGGAGATTATCAGTTGAAGCACAAGAGCAAGGAGTTCGTCATCATCAACAACATCTATTACCTTTTGGAGGGTGGTGCCTCCTAGATTGGTTAGGTGTCGCTTGGGAGCCTCCGTCTTTGAGATGTGGAGTTGAAACAAGAAGTTTGTAAGGGCAAGGAGATCGCCTACTTCGTGAAGATCTACCCCGAGTAAGGCTAGTCCTCCGTGGGCGTAGGCCATGATGGAATAGACAAGGTTGCTTCTTCGTGGACCCTTCGTGGGTGGAGCCCTCCGTGGACTCGCGCAGCCGTTACCCTCCGTGGGTTGAAGTCTCCATCAACGTGGATGTACGATAGCACCACCTATCGGAACCACGACAAAAATCTCCGTGTCTCCAAACTGCGTTTGATCTTCTCCACCTCTCTTTACTACATGTGCAATTTACTTTCCGCTGCTTATACTCTAGAATTGCATGTGTAGGGTGATACTTGAATTGATCATAATTGTGAAACTACCAAAAACTGTTCATGATCTAAAGGCAGATTTTTTATATTGTCAAGTAGTCTAATCACCCCCCCTCTAGACATACTTTCGATCCTACAAGTGGTATCAGAGCTTTGGTCTCCATTGTTTTGGTTTCCATTGCATTGGACTCCATAAGCTTGGTTTCACAACCTAGGAGAGTATGGCGTCTAGTGAGGGTAATTATCGTAGAGGTCCTTACTTTGATGGTACGAATTTTGCTAGTTGGAAGCATAAAATGAAAATGCATATTCTTGGTCATAACCCAGCCGCATGGGGCATTATTTGTGTTGGTATGCAAGGTGATTTCTTCGAGGAAGGAAATGTTCCGGATTGCGAAGCTACACCGGAAGAGTTGCGGATGTTGCAAAACAATGCTCAAGCTTGTGACATTCTCTTCAATGCTTTGTGTCCCGAGGAGTTCAACAAAATCAGCCGTCTTGAGAATGCTAAAGAGATTTGGGATACTTTGGTTGAAATGCACGAAGGTACTGAATCTGTGAAGGAATCAAAGCTAGATATTCTTCAAGGTCAACTTGACAAGTTCAAGATGAAGGATGGTGAAGGAGTCGCTGAAATGTACTCTAGGCTTGCTCTCATCACAAATGAGATTGCCGGCTTAGGAAGCGAAGAAATGACCGACCGATTCATCATCAAGAAGATTCTAAGAGCTTTGGATGGAAAATATGACACCGTGTGCACTTTGATCCAAATGATGCCAAACTACAAGACTCTCAAGCCAACTGAAGTCATTGGAAGAATTGTTGCTCATGAGATGACACTTAAGGATAAGGAAGAGCTTCACAACAAGTCAAGTGGTGCTTACAAAGCTACAAGTGATGCTCCCACTACCTCAAGTGACAAGTTAATTTCCAATGAAGAGATAAGCCTAATGGTTAAGAACTTCAACAAGTTCTACAAGAATAGAGGCAAAGAAAGAAGCTCAAAGTCTAGATCATATGATGAAAAGAGATCTTCTAGTCGTGATCGAAACTGCTACAATTGTGGAAGACTCGGACACTTCTCAAACGAGTGTACGGCTCCCCACAAGAGAAGAGAAGAATCTCCAAGAAGAAGAGCAAGAGATGAGTCACCTCGGAGAGAGAGAAGGAGTAGAGATGATCGTTATGAACGAAGACCCTCTCGGAGAAGCAAGGATTCGGAGAGGAAAGACAAGTCATCAAGGAGCTACACAAGAAGAAGACATCAAGCTCATGTAGGTGAATGGGTCTCCGGCTCCGACTCCGACAATCAATCCGATGGAAGCTATCACTCCGACTCCGACTACAGTCAAGATGAAGCTGTTGCCGGACTTGCACTCGTATCCTCCAACTCCAACTCCTACGACTTATTTGATTCACCAAATGAGGGAATTGGAAGATGCCTCATGGCTAAAGGCCCCAAGGTAACACACCCTGAATTCATTGACTTTGATAGTGATGAGGATGACTTGCTAGGTGAAGATGAGCTCTTGCATGATAAATCTAGTGAGCTTAGTAATGATGAAAACGCTAGTAGTCTTTATAGTCGAGAAGAGTCGAATGACAATGCTATGAAGGAGATTGAGCGTCTAACTAAAGAACTAAACACTCTTAAGTTAGCTCATGAAACAACTCAAGAAGATCATAGAGAGCTCCTAAGATCTCATGAGAAGCTACGCTTCGAGAAGCTCACTCTAGGGCAAGAACATGAGTTTCTAAAAGCGATCAATGACGATCTTCGAAAGAAGAGTTCTTCATATCTTGCCAAACGACTTCTCTTGTCTAATTTCTTGCCACCTATTAAGACTAAGCTTGACAAGCATAAGAAAAGTTCTTCCTCTAGTAGTAACAATAACAATGTTAAATCCAATATTGTTACTTCTAGTAGTTCTCTTGATTCCACTAACAATGTTTCAAGCCAAGTTACACTTGAGCAAGAAAATAGCTTATTGAAGGAAATCATAGAGAAAGGTGTCTACAAGAGTCTTGCCGGAAGCAAGAACTTTGAGGAGATTGTTCGCAAACAAGGAAGGCACCGGAAGAATCAAGGGATTGGTTTTGAGCGAAAGTTCAACGCCGAAGGTGTTGAGTGGGAAGAAGGTCAATACCCTACTCCACAGTTTGTTTCACAAAAGGAGTAGTATGATCCTACTTCTTCCAATGTGGAACAAGCTCAAGATGGCCTTCCACCACAAGACCACAAGCTAAAGGCCAAGGACAAGCTTCAAGAGGAGATTGATGCATTCATTGAAGCACCTCAAGCCATGGTCAAGTGGGTTCCCAAGGACACATCAAGTTCTACTTCGTCAAGCTCAACTACAACACCAAGGATTCCCATCAAGATGATGTGGATCCCAAAGAAGAAGAACTAGAAGGTTCTTGAGGGTGACTACGCCAACATACTTCACTCATATTCATTTTGGCAAGAACTTGTGCAAACAACTCCCACATCATGCACTAGTTCATGGAGTCACAAACCCTCTTGTTGGTAAGTCAAGGGACAAGGTAATCATTGCTTTCATGGACATCATCTTTTGTGTACTTCAATCTATGTCTATGGATATTCTTGTTTGTTCCTTGTGGGACTAACCCATGTAGGTATTGAAAGTGCCCTAATCCAAAGGATAGCTCCCAACTCTTGATGATCTACATCAACATTGAGCATCCACATCTTCAACATCTACATGAAGTCTTCTACAACAACCCAAGGTTAGTTTGACCCTTTAAAAGGGGTTCTCACATCTAGGGGGAGCTTTGCTCTAAAAATTGAGCTAAAGCATCTCCAAATGATGTGATCACATCAATGCTTTATGTAAAAGTGGTAACCCCACTTGTGCTTAAACGATGAGTATGACCTATGATCAAATGCTCTCATTTGGCTCCTAAGTCAATGTACTCATATATAGATGACCTAGTCATCGACAAATTGTGTGCTAATAGCTAGAGTATTGGTTGTGCATGTTTGACACATATTTCATTTGCTATCTTATTGTGTGAGCATGTTGAATGCATGATTTCATCCATTCAAGGACATCCATTTGTTGTTTTGATTGTTTTGACTCTTTTCGGGCCAAATGGATGGACAAGAATGCCTAAGCACCTTCCCTAGCTATCTATGCTTTCTTGTCTCAAATTCTATTCATGCTCATATCACAACTTTGAACAAGTCTTTTTCGGACCCTCCGAGTGAGGAGCACTCGGAGCCACCGATCCGTCTAAGGCTGACTTCAAAAACCTTCTAAGTCCATTTCGGTCTGACCGACTTCTCCATCTCGGTCCAACCGAAACGCTTAGACTGATCTAGGTTTCATCTCGGTGAAACCGAGTTCAAAATCTCGGCGTGACCGATATGTGTAACTGCACAGCAGTTAGCCATTTCGGTGTCACCGAGTTTTTCAACTCGGTCCCACCGACAGTATGGGGATATATATACCTGAGGGCTGCGCGCAATTTAATTCTTCAAACCGTTTCGCCCCAAGTCCCCTGCTGCCGTCGCCCTGGTCTACGGATCGTCGCCGTCGTCGCCTGTGCGCCCTCGCCGCAGGTCTCCGCCGCCGTCAACGGTAATCCTCTCCGCGCCGTTGCCGCCGTAGAGGGACTCCACCAAGTTAGGGTGAGTCCCGATCCCTCTCGTGCTCCCCATCTGATTCTTGCACGATTAGTTTGCCATGAATCTTTCCACGTTTGAGATATTCCCTAAACATCAGATCAGATCCTTTAGTTTCGAGCGAAATTCTTAGGTTTAGGTTTCCACGGAACACTTCTCGGTGAAGCCGATTTTGAAAACTCGGAATGACCGATTTGGCCTCTGGCCATTGCACTACACCGCTCGGTCTAACCGATTCGTGCAAATCGGTGTGACCGATATAGAGTCTCAGTGAAACCCTAGTGTTTTGGTAGGACCGAAACCCATTTCGGTCTGACCGAAAGTGGTGTGTAGGTTTCTGTTATACACTTCGGATTCACCGAAACTGAAAATCGGTTTGACCGAAATGCATTCTGTGAAAACTCAAAACTAAGATTTGAACTCATTTTTTTTGCAAAAACCTCTGCAGTTGTGATAACTCTTCTACTCTGCCTATACCTTATCTTTTCACAGGTTGTCAGCCATGTCAGATGTCAGTGACAGCCAGAACAGGTCTGAATCACCGTTTGCAAAGATTCCAGAGGCAGATACTAGTCCTGAGGCTAGTAGTTCCAGTGATGATGGTGAGAGGAGCACCCCTAGTGGTTTGCCTCCTGCAGCCACCAGGACCAGAAAGAAGAGAAATTCTGATGATGAGGACTCTGACTTCGTTGCTGAGGAAGTTACCTCCAAGCCCAAGAGGAATGTTGTTGCCAAAGAGCACCAAGGGCAGCAGTCGAGGAAAGGCACCAGCAAGGTCAAGCAGTCAGCTGTTGCAAAGAAGCTAAACTTGGAAGAGCCAGCTCCAAGTAAGGTGAAGAAAACTTCCAAGAGGAAGAGGGTAGTATATGCTGAACCTCATGTTGATGCAGTTGCTGAAGAAGAAGAAGAAGATGCACCCCAGCCTCCTCCTCAGAAGGCTAAGTTCATGGGTGATGCTATTAGGGCTCAAGCCACTTCTAAGCCCAAGAAGCCTGCTCAAGCCAAGGCAGCTCCAGCCAAGCCCAAGAGGACAACCAGGAGCATTCCAACTTCTGAGAAGAACAAAGGTGAGATGCCACCGTCTGAGTCAGATGAAGAACATGTGTTGCTTAAGCTCCATCCTAAGTTGCCGCTCCACAACGATGCTCATCCTCAAGCCGAGGATATGAAGGCAAGGAAGGATAAAGGTCTCAGGCTATGGAGACAGTCTGATCCATATGTCGTGAGGAGAAGGACTGCTGTGGACCCCAGATTCCACACCAGAGAGCAGCAGGACTTCTATGAGACCGTGCTGATGGACAAGAAGCCTATTGTTGCTGACACCAGGTATGTTGACTGGAAGTACATTGACAGTGAAGAGCACCGAGACTTCTTTCCCCATGTGCATGAGAGCTTTACTGCATGTGGAGTTGCTGATTTTGTGGGTCAAGAGCTGACAGCTTGGAATGACGAGATGATCATGCAGTTCTACGCCACAGCCCACTTCTATCCTGATGGCAAGATCACCTGGATGACTGAAGGTCAAAGGTTTTCTTCGTCTGTTGAAGAATGGGCAGAACTTCTGAATGCTCCAGTGCAGAGAGAGGACGACATTGATGTCTATGGGATTCCTAAGAAGAGCCATGATTCCATGAAGAACATGTACAAGGAAATCCCCGCTGCTGATTTCGAAGGGTGGAAGCTTGGCTCAGTGTACTATCTCCAGACAGGTCTGACCACCACAAACACTATTTTGAGGCATACCTTGATGCCCAAGTCTGGAGACCACCGCATGATTCGAGGCTATTCTATCAACATGCTGCACATTCTTGATGAGAAGACACCTTTCAAGGTGATGGACTTAATGGTAGAGACCATTAAGAGGACTGCAGCTGACCAGAAGAGGTCGTGTGGATTTGCCCCGCAGATTCAGATGCTCATCAATGCCAAGTTTGGCACGTGCAAATTCATGTTGGATAGAAAGCACTTGCCACTGCAGCCAGAGCATGAGGATAACGTAGTTGTGATGGATGAGGAGGATCCAACCTCAGTTGAAGGACAAGCCAAAATCGAAGCTGCAAAGAAAGCTAAAGCTGACAAAGAGGTAGCAGTAGCAGCAGCTAAACCAAAGAGCTTCGGAGAGCAGATTCTTGAAGCTACCCAGAGGATTGAACAACGCCTGGCCAGCATTGAACAATCTCAGGAAAGCCTAGAGAGGATTGTTGAGGACAAGATCCACGCTCTGGATGTGAAGCTGACTGAGATTCAGGTGTCCGTCAACAAGCTTGAGGCAGACATGGAGGAAGCAAGGCAGGAGAGAGCAGAGCTCATGCAGGATGATCTAGTCCAGGACTCTCATCGCCAGACTGCTCAGGTTCCCAGAGGATCCAGATCTGCAGCTATCCCAGTGACTGACTCCAGGGCTACCACTTCAGCACCTCCTACAGCTCCAGTAGTTACTCCAGCTCCAGCTCCAGCATCCACTTCTCCAGCGCAGACATCAGCAGAAGTCTTCGCCGATGCCGTCATTTCTACTCCGACATCTACCCAAACGGGAACCGCCAGCAGAGCCCACAGTGACGCTTAGCTCTATACCTTTTCGAACTTTTTGGTAACTTGTTGCCAAAGGGGGAGAAATTGTATAGATCATAGGGCTTCGAGAGAGAGAGTGCTCTTTCGTTCTTTTGCCGGTTTCCTTTGAGATACATTGGTTTCTTTTGGTCTTTCGATACTTTCAGTGTGCTTGCTACTACGTTTGATGCTACCTTAATGAGTGCTTGGTCATACTATGCTTTAATGTGTGCTTATTGCTTATCATATGCTATTCCTTATTGTATGGCTATTTACTCATGTCTTGGTGATTGGGTGCATGTTATTCATTCTTATCATTTTGTGCGCTCCACCAAGATGTATGTGACATGGAAGAGTGACCCATAATCCTAATCGATTGTGCATTTGCATTCAAACGCAAATCTTAAATAATGCACAAATTTAGGGGGAGCTCTTGTTTATCACATACTTCTCAAAGCGACGATATTATTCATTGATTATATCTTTTGTCGAAGCTTTGATCTATATGTTGTCATCAATTACCAAAAAGGGGGAGATTGAAAGTGCAACTAATCCTTGGGTGGTTTTGGTAATTAATAACAACATATATATCATTGAACTAATATTTACTTGAGAATCATTTCAGAGAAGTTCGATGATATGGGTATGGAAATGTCTGAAGAAGTGGACCCCTCAAAATGCTAAGACAAGCATTGGCAAAAGCTCAAGACTCCATTTTTGGTTTAGTGATCAAAGATCACATTGAGTCCATAGGAAAAGCCAATACTATTAAAAGGGGATGAGGTTGTGTTGATGATCTGGTTGCTCAAATGCTTAGTGTTTTAGCTCCTTCAACTATCAGCACCTTTCACTACTTAACACACTCATAAGTAATCTCGGACAAACCGATTCTTCCAACTCAGTCCCACCGAGATGAACCACCTCAGCTATTCTTCCAAACCCTAGAAATTTCGGTCCATCCGATTTTGAGTTCGGTCTCACCGAAACTGGACTGCCAACCTTCTTTAACCAATTGACATCATATCGGAATATCCGAGTTGTTAATTTCGGTCCCACCGAGAATGGCAAGCTCTTACCTTTGACTCATATCGGACACACCGAGATGGTATTTTCGGTCCCACAGAAAACCCCAACGTTCACTATATTTGAACTTTCGGTCTGACCGAGTTTTCACTTCGGTCTCACCGAGATTGCTCAATTATGTGTGTAACGGTTGGATTTTGTGTGGAGGCTATATATACCCCTCCACCCCCTCTTCATTCGTGAGGAGAGCCATCAGAAAGTCTACCACTCCTACCATACACTTTCTGAGAAGAGAACTACCTACACTTGTGTTGAGATCAAGTTATTCCATTCCTACCATATGAAACTTGATTTCTAGCCTTCCCAAGTTGCTTTCCACTCAATCCTTTCTTCCACCACAGCCATATCAGTGAGGAGAGTTGAGTGTTGGGAAGATTATCATTTGAAGCACAAGAGCAAGGAGTTCATCATCATCAACAACATCTATTACCTTTTGGAGGGTGGTGCCTCCTAGATTGGTTAGGTGTCGCTTGGGAGCCTCCGTCTTTGAGATGTGGAGTTGAACCAAGAAGTTTGTAAGGGCAAGGAGATCGCCTACTTCGTGAAGATCTACCCCGAGTAAGGCTAGTCCTCCGTGGGCGTAGGCCATGATGGAATAGACAAGGTTGCTTCTTCGTGGACCCTTCGTGGGTGGAGCCCTCCGTGGACTCGCGCAGCCGTTACCCTCCGTGGGTTGAAGTCTCCATCAACGTGGATGTACGATAGCACCACCTATCGGAACCACGACAAAAATCTCCGTGTCTCCAAACTGCGTTTGATCTTCTCCACCTCTCTTTACTACATGTGCAATTTACTTTCCGCTGCTTATACTCTAGAATTGCATGTGTAGGGTGATACTTGAATTGATCATAATTGTGAAACTGCCAAAAACTGTTCATGATCTAAAGGCAGATTTTTTATATTGTCAAGTAGTCTAATCACCCCCCCTCTAGACATACTTTCGATCCTACAGGATGCTTGCAAGGTGTTTAATCATAAGAGTGCATTCATCTTAGTCTAGAGAGTGCACTAGCATAGATCCACCCACTCAACACTTATCAACACATATCATAGAATCGATACGGCGTATGGCGAAAGCACATGACTACCTCTCCCGTGTGTCCTCAAGAATGCTTTAGTCTTTATAAGTTAGTTGCTAGGCCTATCCTTTGCTAAGAAAGGATTGGGCCACTTGTTACTCTCAGTACCTTTTACATTACTTGCCTTTATATTTCTGTTGCTTATACCGAGAAAACCCCTAAAAGTTATCTTTCAGTGCTTGCAGTAATTTCTTGCTCAGAATCGCTTACCAATACCTTCTGCTCCTTGTTGGGTTCGACACTCTTACTTATCGAAAACGCTGCAACAGATCCCTTGCGGTTGAGGGTCATCAACTTCGTGTACAAAATGGACAATCTCTTTCAAAGTATTAGGGTTTTCGGCTAAAACTCATCTGTTACAAAGGCATTTCATTTTTTTAAACTCTTTTCAACTCCATACATTTTTTGCATTCAGTATGCACCATTCGAAGCCATGTCATCAATTTTCAAGCCTTTTTACTTGGTTTGCTATTTTTCATGAATTTACTAATTTTTTGAGCTAAATGACCATGAAATTGAAAAGTGCTACAGATGAACTCTTAAAACACTACTAGGAAAAGGCCTACTAATGGCGCACCTAATTTGGCCATTAATGGCGCATTAGTGGTGCGCCATTAGTGCCACGCCATTAGTATATTTTACTAATGGTGCACCTCTGGTGCGCCATTAGTATCTGGTATACTAATGGCGCACCTCAGATGCGCCATTAGTATATACAACAGTGCGCCATTAGTATGCCTCCCGGGGGCCATGTATACCCAGGTGCTTTGGCATACTAATGGCGCACAACAGCAAGATGCGCCATTAGTAACTTCGGCATAGTAATGGCGCATTGTTTAATGATGCGCCATTAGTATCCTTTGGCATACTAATGGCGCACTGTGATGTGATGCGCCATTAGTATGAATATTAGGTTTTTTTATTTTTTAATTTTCTGTTTTTTGCACAGGTTACAAAATGTATAATTGGACAGAATATAGACAGCACACATCAACAACAGATTCATCGAATACAATAGAAGATTAGTCTCTGAATACAATTCATCATATTAGTCTCCGAATACAATTCATCATATTAGTCTCCGAATACAATTCATCATATTAGTCTCCGAATTGAAAAGACCGAACAAAGATAGAACATTATATTACAAGTCTCGAGACCGCTAGTAGCGAGTTTGTCTTCACATTACAAGTCGATATCGATCATCTAAACTACCATCACATAGAAGAGAGCTGCGGTCATCACGATGAGCATCACCACGATGAAACTCGTCTTCATCCGGTTCCTCCTACGCTCCCTCCCCTCTCCCGTTAGATAGTGGACGTATCTAGATTCGGTCTCGGCCCTAGTGGTGTACCCTTTTTAACTGTTACCGCTGAATCGGTGAACCTGTCTCTGACACTCATCCCAGTCGTCGTAGACTCCGGGAACCTTACCCTTGTACACGACATACGACGGCATCGCTATGCACTAGCCAAACGAAACGTTAGTACCAATTCACAGACAATTCATAAGCAATATATAAATATGCAACAGAACGATCGGAAGAGAAAAGCAAGACATTAATAGCATCGATTACATCTAAGTTGAATGACTCTCGAAACCAATGAGACATACTACAAGTTCATTAAAGTTTAATTACAACATGAGCCAATCGATGTTTCAGAACTAGACACAACATCATTGCTTTCGACTCAACTCAAGGGACCGGAGCGTGGATGAAGCCGCCGTCTATCGTGGGAGTCATGAAATCACGGGCGTTGTCAGCCTGCTTTTGTAGCATTGTGTCGATGTCACTATTGGACGGTTGATTTCTGAGGTAGAACTGCCCCGAGGTACGAACGACATCTTGATGGATGATTTCCGCAAACTCCGACTGGATGCGAAAGAATTCTTGTCTGATGTCCGCGTCCTGGATTGCCGACACGCTCACGGCCCAATCTTTGAGTTTACTCGGTAGCAGAAGTTGATGATTGTCCCATACGATCGCCCGCATGTGATGGATGCCGTAGTAGGCACCCTTCTGACCGCCAGGCGGCTGCTTGACGCAGCAGAATGTCATATTGTGGGAGAACACGTGCTTGCCGTACTTACGAATAGGCCTGATGAAGGTGCCTCCAGATTTGGCGTAGCCGGGGAGAACATCATCAAGAACCTTCTTGACATTTGTGTAGTCTACGTTCGACTGACGGTCCGGGTCGAAATACGTGGCCATGGAATATTTGGGGCTTAGGAGGATGAGCGTGCAATGTGTATCACTGCAGAAAACACGGAATGTTGAAAGAAAAACGATCGAAATCTAAGAATTCATATGTTACGGGGCGGTTGAGGGGGAGGACTTACTCGGGAAAGTAAGGCACGAGGAAGTTATCCTTATCTCGGTTTGCCAGAATGAAGCCTTCGAAGTAAGAACTCGCGACTTGCCGGTCCCCAGCGCTGCCCAAGATCTTGGCACGCATGTAGAAGGGGTCGACTATCACGATGTCCGGGGTCTTGTCGCGAATGATCCGCATCTCCATACTCAGCGAAAATAGCCGAATGAAGGTGTAGTGCAGCGGATGAAGGTTCAACATAGCGTGGATGTCATCAAACTGCAGGACGATCGTACCCCCGATGGAGTTATCCACAAAGCCCTTGCCCTCTGGCACCTTGGCCGCGAAAACCGGGTATGCCACATCCTTCTCTCCGAGACGCTGCTTCTCCAAAGAAAAACGGTGTCATGCAGACTCCGCATAGCACCGGTTGCAGCATCGAGCATATTTGTCGGTAGCATCGGCCTACCCGCCACATGCACCCTTCTCATTACATCCTCAGGTGAAGGTGGCCCGTCCTGAGCACGGATCGTACTCGGTGCCGGCTGGCTCGCACCCTTGTTAGTCTTTCTTTTGCGTGCCTTCTTCTTCTCCTGTAATGGGACCGAGTTCTGCTCACGGACCGCCTTCTTGAGTGTGTTGGGGCTGATAATATTTCGCACCTCGCCTATCTGAGGCTCGGTGAAGTCGGCAGCTGGAGGCGTCTCCTGAGAGCTGAACGGCAAACGACGCCTGTTGCAACTTGGCTTCTCCGCGGTACCAGCTAGATCGCGCACGTCTTTTGTTGGGTTGGGTTCTTGAGAAGGAGGCCCCATGAAGTCGCCACCGTACCCATGATCGGCAAAGTACTGATCGACGTTGCCAAATGTATCGTCGTCGTCGTCGTTCTGATCCTGTGCCATATGCATGTTTGGATCCAATGGCATAGGGATGTCCGGCACCATTGCGGCGGTCTTGCCATGGGGCCGACTTGGCGCCGGCACGACTAGCGGTGTTGTCTTTGGGGTGGTGTCCCCCGCCCCCAAACGAATCTGGCTCTTCGGCCATAGCAGGGGCCAGCTCAGGCAGGCGCTGAGGGTCATCACGTCATCATCGTCGGCCCCGACGGGTCGAATCGGAGGTAACACCTCGTCGCCGCCTGGCAGCACCCGAACCAGTTGAACCCTAAACAAGTTGGGTGGCATCTGGGTACCGTGGAACAAGGGCTTGCCCGGTTGAACGATTTTGCCCTTGGCGACATCGCCCAACTCGTTGTTCACGAAGTGCAGGAGAGTGCAGGGAACGTCGGCGGCGCCCTGCGAAAACATGTAGGGCGTCAGGGATGCCCAGTCAAAAGCAAGGAGATGAAGTCCTCGGCCGAGAGAGGCTTAATTAGTTACCATGATGATGGCATTGAGCTCGGCTAATGTCGAGGCACCGCCAACGGCGGGCATGCAGTTGACGGAGGGGCCGCTTGCTGCAGAGGTGCCGGCCGGCGTACACCCGGGTGCATTAAGCTCCCGTGCCGGCGTCGGAGACACCAATGCCGCCTCCGCCGGAGACACCAATGGCCCCACCATCGCGTTCTGCGAGTCGCTGGCCGTGAAGATAGGAATCGGGGGCGGCCCCTATTGGCCGCCCGCAATCCACGCACTCAACCCCTCGATCAAGGTAGGCACAATGGCGGTGATCCTCGCTCCGAGCTGTTGTTGCATTGCTCTTGGACAATCTCCGGAATCCGCGCCACCTGTGCCTTGAGTTCTTGAACCTCGCACGCCTGGCTTTCCGAGCTGGTCTTTTTCTCCTTTCGCCCACCACCGTTATAGTATGACGACCATTTTGTCGACAAGCCATTGCCGTCCACACGACTGATACGTCTCAAACGTATGTACTTTTCCAAACACTTTTGATATTGTTTTGAATCTTATTCTTGCATGATTTTAACTAAACTAACCCGGACTGACGCTGTTTTCAGCAGAGCTGCCTGTATGGTTTTATTGTGTGCAGGAAAACGGATTTTTAGGTATCTCAGAAAAATCCACGAAAAATCACAGAAAATCCACGCACCCGAAGGAACCAGGAGCCAGAAGAGGGACCAGAGGGGGGCCAGGGGGGGCCAGGCGCCCTGGTGGCGCGGCCCAGCCCCTGGCTGCGCCGGGGGGTTGCCTGGGTGGGCCCCACCTCCCCTGGTGCCCTACTTCGACTCGTATTTTAGCTCGTGACGGAAAAACCCCAGATCAGAAGTTCTTTTCGCAGTTTTCGTCACGCAGCCGCCGCCACCCTCTGTTCTTCTTCGGGAGGGCTAATCTGGAGGCTGAATTGGCCTCCGGAGAGGGGAGATCGTCGCCATCGTCATCACCATCACCACTCCATCATCCCTCCATGACTTCTCCATCCATGTGTGAGTAATCTCCTGCTGTAGGCGAAGGGGATGGTAGGGATTGGATGAGTTAGATCATGTAATAGTTTGTCAGATCGTTGGGGGCATGTTGCCTATCATCTACTATGGTGTTTATCATCTTTGCTTCAACTTGTTATGCTTAATGCTTGACACTTAGGTCCCGAGTGCCATGATTTCAGATCTGAACCATATGTGTTCGCATGAATATATTTGTGTTCTTGATCCTATCTATGAGTTGTTTGCACCTATTACGGTTCGGAACCGGCGATCCCAAAAGTGACAGCTTGGGACACCAAAGGGGATGGTCCGTAGTTTGAGGATTACACGTATCCATTGAGTTCATTGCTTTGTTCCGGTGCTCTTTGACAGGAGCACCTTAATCTCCATAAGTTCCTTTTGGCCCCGTTCATAGCGGGATGGTAGGACAAAAGATGTTTTGCAAGTTCTTATTGCAAGCACGTAGAACTACCTACGGGATACATGCCTAATGTTTGATATTTGCCTAGATGATCATTACTTTTCCGTGTGCCGTGCCCCAAGTTAGAAACATGATATATCTCATCCATGCAGCGCCCAACCATCCATCTCCCTAGCCTACAGTGTTTTAAATCCTGCTTGTCACTAGTTGCTACTTTTGCTATTTAGTCTCGCTATTTACTTTTGCTGTTTACTTTTACTATCACCATCATCACTATCATATCACTGTTACCACTTAACTTTTGTTGCAAGTAAGTATATTTCAGGTGCGGTTGAATTGACAACTCAACTGTCAAAACTTATAAATACTCTTTGGCTCCCCGTGTGTCGAATCAATAAATTGGGTTATTCTTACCCGCGAAGACTATCTCGATCCCTTACGGTTGAGGGTTATCAAGTACCGTTTTCTGGCGCCGTTGCCGGGGAGCATAGCAATATTTACAAGTCAACTTGAAGTATCCTACCTGCTGCACTTCATCCGCTATGGGTAAGAAAGGAGACCCCAAGGTTCCGATCTTACTATCCACTACAAGAAGAGGTACTGTTCTGAGCACTAGTGCTACACTTGATTCACCTTATGTTATGAGTAAGTTTGCCTCACCGCCACCACATGATGCTCCTACTGAATCTGTTACTATGTCTGATACTCTTGATGATGCTTTTACTACTGTTGATGATATTAGTTCCCTTGGTTATGCTCTTGAGAAACAGATCGCTCCTGCTGCTAAAAAGTCTGGAATTGAAATTCCTGTTACTCGCTACCCTATTGGTGAAACTTATGATTATCCTGATTTGAGTAAACTCAAGGAGAGACTCCTTGATGATGATTACTATATGCTTGATGAAGATTTATGCAGGGAACTGACAGAGTTTTCTGGGTCTGGCCCTGAAGTTATTAAGAAACTGTTTGAGAAACACTCTTTGAAGAACAAAACCGTTCCTGATCCTGAATTTGCTACATCTCCTATATGCATTGATGATCCTGATTATGATTTCTCTGTTGATCTTTCACTTATACCTATGGTTGAAGCTGACCCCTTTTATGGCAGAGAAAATGATGATGCTATTGCACACCTGACTAAACTCGGTGAGTTGGGTGGTCTGTTTACCACAGATGAGAAGATACGATACTTTTATGTGACCAAGCTTCTTCCTTTCTCTTTGAAGGAAGGTGCTAAAGCATGGTATGATTCACTCCCATGTGGTTCCATTAAGAGTCCTCAGGACTTAACTCACTCTTTTGTTGATAAGTACTTTCCTGCTCACATGCAACATGCTGCTTTACAAAGAATTTATAACTTTAAACAGTTGCAGGATGAGTCCCTCCCTAAAGCTTGGGGGAGGTACTGCGGTCTAATTCGGGCTAGACCAGGACATGAAGTCCCTAAGAACGAATTAATCGATATATTCTATGCTGGTCTAACTGATGAATCCAGGTCCTATTTGGACAGTTGTGCTGGTTGTGTTTTCAGGAAAAGGACGCCGAAAGATGCAGAAGATTTGATGGGCAGGATTGCCAAAAACCATGAAGATTGGTCCGTCCCTGAACCACCTCCACCACCAAAGAAGAGGGGCATATTTGTTCTAAGCCCCGAAGATATGCGAGAAGCAAAGAAGTCTATTAAAGAGAAAGGTATTAAAGCTGAAGACTTGAATAATCTACCCTCTATTGAGAAGCTGTTTGAGCCTACCACTCACCCTCCTATGGTAGAGGTACACTCTCTTTTAGATTTCAACGCAAGTGACATCCCTCATGGTAAGCCTCCTGATCAATGTTTAGACGAGTTTGATAATTTTATTATGAAACAAAATCATTTTAATGAGAGGATACAAAGTCAGTTGCATGATAATTCCCTTGCTATCAAAAGTTTGCTTGATATTCTAGGTAGAACGGTTAATGATGTTCAATGTCTTGTGAAGCATTTTCATATGGTTCAAACTCAGCTTAACCAAATTTCTAATGTGCAAAAATATTTGCTTGCTAACAATGCCAAACAAGATGATTTGCAGGCTTTCGGGATTAAGACCCGAGGAGGAACTAGTACTCAAGATCCTCTCTATCCAGAGGGGCATCCAAGGAGAATCGAGCAAGATTCTCAAATGCAGGAAGAAGAAATTGTTGGCTCTCCAAAGAAGAAGAAGAAACATAAGGAGGCCGACAATTCTAATGATCCTATTGCAGATGAAGAGCCAGATGTTGATCCCAACAGTGTATCTATCTCCGATGCTGAGACTGAAGACGGTGCTGAACCTGAAGGTAAAGATAATGAGAAGAACGATCCACCTGAAGTTCGAGAAGAAGAAGCACCTGACAAACGTAAGAGGTACACTAAAGAAGACTTCATCGCAAGAAAACATGGGAAGGAGAGAGAACCATGTGTACAGAAACCCATGCCCTTTCTAGGTAAGTCCATCAAAATATATGAAGAAGAAGAGCATTACAATAAGTTTTGTGAGTGGATTAAGCCTCTTTTTCTTCAAATCCCTTTGACTGAGGCTATTAAGTTACCTCCTTATTCAAAATATATGAAAGATATTGTCACTAATAAAAGAAAAGTTCCTAATGAAGCAATATCTACTATGCTTGCTAACTACTCTTTCAGAGGCAAGATTCCTGAGAAGCTCGGTGATCCAGGTATACCCATCATTCCTTGCTCCATAAAGAATAATTATGTCAAAACTGCTTTATGTGATCTTGGAGCAGGAGTGAGTGTTATGCCTCTCTCTCTTTACGAGAGGCTTTGTTTAGAGAAACTAATTCCTACAGATATCTCCCTTCAGATGGCTTACAAGTCAACCGCCGTTCCGATAGGTATTTGTGAGGATGTTCCAGTAGAAGTTGCTAATTGTTTGATTCTTACTGATTTTGTTGTGCTTGACATGCCCGAGGATGGGAGCATGTCCATTATTCTTGGTAGACCTCTTCTTAACACCGCAGGTGGTATTATTGATTGCAATAAAGGGAAGGTTACCTTCAATGTGAATGATAAAGAACACACGGTATATTTTCCAAAGAAGATCGACAGGAGGCATGGCCTCAACTCTATAGAGAATATAGAGACCGTGAAGATTGGAGAATAGGACTGTCCACTACATGTGCCTCACAAATACAAAACTATCATGGTGGGGACAATGTCCATCAAACTAAAGGTTCAGTGATTACTTCGTAAGAGGTGAGACTTTTTGCTCTATATATCGCCTGTTTGTTGGTAAGACTTGATCAACCTTACTAGTAAACATGTTTTATATAGATAAAAAGTTGAGCTTGTTATGTTTTCATTTATTTTAGTTCTTGTTTTACTTGCTGTACCAAGTATTTATGTTTTGAAGCTTCACAATACTACTCACTGCTTCAAGTTTTCAGAGAGTTTCGCAGCTTTTTGAAATTTGAAAAGTTTTCAACAGTGAAGTTTTCAGAAAAATTCCAGAAAAATTAAAATAAATATTTCCACGTTGGGAGTGACCCAGAGGGACCTGGGGCTAGCCAGGGGGACCCACCAGTGGCCCAGGCGGCCAGCTGGCGCGGCCTGCCCCCTGGCCGCGCCCACAGGGCGCCTGGGGCCCATAGGACCCCCCTCCAGGTATGTCTTCTTCCTCCCTCTCTCTTTTTCTCCAAAAACGCGAGTTCTGCACTTGTTCTTGTGTTCTTGTTGTTCTTGGAGGCGATTCTTCGATCTCTCTCTACAGCCCATCATTTGAGCTGAGATTTTGAGCAAATACTCCCTGGTATGTGACTCCTCCACCCATCCAATTAGATTTCTGATTGGTGGCTTCATTTGTGAGTATTTAGTAGTTCTTGGTGCTGTATTAATGAGCTTGCATGCATGTGTAGAAAGTTATTATCCAAGTTTTGATGCAAGTTTATGCCTTGGGCAAGTGAGTTGAGTAGTTTGCCTTAACTCACCTTGTTTTAATACTCGTTTTTGTAAATTGCCCAAAATTTCAGAAATGAGTTTGTTAGGAAGGGCAAAAGGGTGGCTTGAGAAGAGGAGGCCCGCACACTCCGATCGAGTTACTAGAGCCGCAGCTTCACCCTCGACTGCTAGGGTGAGCTATAATGAAGATCATGTGCCCCTAGAGTTGTTGGAAGACACAAGTCCAGCACATGCAATGACGTTTCCATGTGATGAATTCCTAGAAGCTGCGGGAATCAAGGATGAGTTTTATAATCTTTGTGCTAATGCAGGTCTGACACGGCTCGTCACGTGCCGTGTTACTCAGTATCAAAAACTCACCTCCAGTTTCATTAACAGTTTTAGATATAATCCTGATTCAGGTGCTATCGAGTTTAAAATTTACAATGATCTTATCACCATGACTTTGGGAAGGTTTTGTGAAATAATAAGTGTGCCAAATGTTGGGAGGACGGCTAGGATGGCCACTCAGCCCTCCGAGCTGAAAACCGTCATCAACTCTCTTTGCAGCATGGGTACGAGGGATATTCATCTGTCGAAGATCTCCAGTATCTTATTTCCTCACCTCAGGTATTTTGCATATTATGTTGCTAGAGGGGTGTTAGCTCGTGACAACACGAGCAACATTTCTGCTCTGGATATTGCTATCCTGGCAGCAGCCCTCTCAGGGAGGTCTGATTATAATCTGGGTGCGTTAATTGCTCGACGCCTTGCTATGAACGGTAACAAGGGAGACTTATATGGTGGCGTTTATGCCACACTTATCTTAGAACGTCTTGGAGGCACCCCACACCCTGATGATAATCCTTTTACTTATTCAAGCTTTAATCTTGCTGCTATGAAAAGGCATAAGTTTGTTACCATGGCTTCTGAGCTGGATAATCTTATTTATATCTTGCGTTTCGGAACTGCCGCGGAACGCGAGATCCGTCTACCTGCACATCTTTTGTTTGATTTTTCTCGCAGGAACGGATGGTCCTTTGATGTTGTCCAGTTCGATGAGTTCATGGTACAGTATCAGTTTCATAACCCCATGGAGGGGGTTGTGCCCGACGAGGAGGAGCACGCTGAGTTACCACCTTTTCAGGAAGAAACCGCCACCGAGTTTGGTGAAGGGTCTTCCTCTGCTTGGCGTACGGACCCTTCCTCGTGGGAGACTCCGAGGAGTTCGGTATACGCGCCAGCATCCTTCTACGACCCTTGGACTCACCACTGTTCCCCCGGAGCAGGAGGCTCCTAGGGGCAGTAGCTGCTACCAACTTAGGCCAAAAGCCTAAGCTTGGGGGAGTACGTGCCCCTCTCACTCTTCCATTGTATTATCCGTTTTATTCGCTTTCATCTTTTCGAAGTTTTTGCCCGTTCTTCTTTATTTCTCTCTTTGCAAAAACAACAAAAAGATTTTCTCTTTATTTTGCTTTCGTTCAACCTTTGAAATAAACCAAAAAGATTTCCTTTCTCTCTTTAGTTTGCTTTGTTTTCAGAGTTCAGCTCGAGTCCGTGATGGCATTTAATTATATTTCCTACGTTCGGTCGTGCAAGTGACGAGGCAATAAGGACGAAGATCGACTGAAGGGAAGCAACAAGGAAGACTGGTATGAACTCTTCTTGTTTCTAATTTTGTACATATGCCTGTACTTATGATCTAGAGACCAGCTTGTAGCGACATAGTGCTATGTTTACAATGCTCTTCCAGTAGTTCATGCTTTCCTTGTGGCTAGTCTCGAATAGCTAGAGTATATAATATGTTATTGAAATGATTTACATGCATTGCACTGTTCATAGTCTGGTATACTAAGGTGGTATTTCCCTTTAGAGAATTTTTGGATTGACTTGGCACATGTTTACACATGTTTAAGACTAAAAAGTCTGCTCTGCCTTGATGATCTTTGAGTTTCAGAATAGTTATATCACTTTCATGCCCGATTCAATGTTGCTTTGTTGCTCTGCATGATTATGACCGTTATTGCTCTCTAGTTGGTCGCTTCCCAGTCTTTTGCTAACCTCCACCTGTACTAAGCGGACTGACTGCTTGTGAATCCAAAATCCTTAAAACCTGTTATGCCATATGAGTCCACCATACCTTCCTATACATGGTATTTACCTTCCATTCCTAACGAAGACTTTTGTGTACCATCTCAAAATTAATCAAAAGCATTTCTCTTTTTGTGCCTCTGTTTTAGCTCATGAGGAAGTACTAGTTAATTCATGATCTTTTTAGGTTGGACAAGTTTCACCCCGGGATTGCATGTCTAATGTGCAAACCCATAATACGAGAAGGAATTGGCATAGAGTGCGCCCGACTCAAAAAGATAATACAACAAACAAACCCTCCTTCACGCTTTGTTCATGAGAAATCAGAAAACTTTGGCAGTGATAAACAAAGGAGATTAAGAGGATGTGATCGTCCTCATGCGGGAGCCGTTCCTCGAAACTTGTCCAGCTCAAGAAGTGATTGAGTTATCTGCTAGCATTCGTTGACAAAATATGCACCTCTCAAAAACATTTTTACCTCTGTTTTTAAAACCAAGAGCTCTGGTACATGTTTAGTTTTTGTTTCCGACCACGGGTTTTCAACCTTGCCAACAAAAACCACGGTTCGAGAGTCTCCACCTTCTTTCTTCAAAGCACCAACTAGGAGAGCATAATTGTCATTCTGAGTGTAATGTGCATTGTCCCAAAGTATTACATTGTCTTCTGCATGCTTGTGATATGATTTATTCTGAAATTCTTAGTTCTAGTCTCCTTTAAAACTCTGGAGGAGTTTCTGCATTTATGTTTTGCTTCACTCATGGAGGCTAGCGAGATACCACCCTAATATGCTCAAGCTATGTGCAATGTGATCTTGTCTTGATTTTCAGTAATATATTATTTACTTTTAAGTATTTGTGATTGGTCACTTGAAAGAAGGATTGCTCCGTGCATTGTCCTCATAGTACTGTTTCAATACTTGCTAGACTCTTTTCGTAGTACATGCTTATATACATCTAATGAAGCAAAAGAGTTTGTCAAAGTTTTCTTTGTCGCGTCTAGTTCGTTGAACTGAATTGCTTGAGGACAAGCAATATGCTAAGCTTGGGGGAGTTGATACGTCTCAAACGTATCTACTTTTCCAAACACTTTTGATATTGTTTTGACCTCATTCTTGCATGATTTGAACTAAACAAACCCGGACTGACGCTGTTTTCAGCAGAGCTGCCTGTATGGTTTTATTGTGTGCAGGAAAACGGATTTTTAGGTATCTCAGAAAAATCCATGAAAAATCACAGAAAATCCATGCACCTGAAGGAACCAGGAGCCAGAAGAGGGACCAGAGGGGGGCCAGGGGGGCCCAGGCGCCCTGGTGGCGCGGCCCAGCCCCTGGCCGTGCCGGGGGGTCGCCTGGGTATGCCCCACCTCCCCTGGTGCCCTACTTCGACTCGTATTTTAGCTGGTGACGGAAAAACCCCAGATCAGAAGTTCTTTTCGCAGTTTTCGACACGGAGCCGCCGCCACCCTCTGTTCTTCTTCGGGAGGGCTAATCTGGAGGCTGAATTGGCCTCCGGAGAGGGGAGATCGTCGCCATCGTCATCACCATCACCACTCCATCATCCCTCCATGACTTCTCCTTCCATGTGTGAGTAATCCCCTGCTGTAGGCGAAGGGGATGGTAGGGATTGGATGAGTTAGATCATGTAATAGTTTGTCAGATCGTTGGGGGCATGTTGCCTATCATCTACTATGGTGTTTATCATCTTTGCTTCAACTTTTTATGCTTAATGCTTGACACTTAGGGCCCGAGTGCCATGATTTCAGATCTGAACCATATGTGTTTGCATGAATATATTTGTGTTCTTGATCCTATCTATGAGTTGTTTGCACCTATTACGGTTCGGAACCGGCGATCCCAAAAGTGACAGCTTGGGACACCAAAGGGGATGGTCCATAGTTTGAGGATTACATGTATCCATTGAGTTCATTGCTTTGTTCCGGTGCTCTTTGACAGGAGCACCTTAATCTCCATAAGTTCCTTTTGACCCCGTTCGTAGCGGGATGGTAGGACAAAATATGTTGTGCAAGTTCTTATTGCAAGCACGTACAACTACCTACGGGATACATGCCTAATGTTTGATATTTGCCTAGATGATCATTACTTTTCCGTGTGCCGTGCCCCAAGTTAGAAACATGATATATCTCATCCATGCAGCGCCCAACCATCCATCTCCCTAGCCTACAGTGTTTTATATCTTGCTTGTCACTAGGTGCTACTTTTGCTATTTACTCTCGCTATTTACTTTTGCTGTTTACTTTTACTATCACCATCATCACTATCATATCACTGTTACCACTTAACTTTTGTTGCAAGTAAGTATATTTCAGGTGCGGTTGAATTGACAACTCAACTGTCAAAGCTTATAAATACTCTTTGGCTCCCCGTGTGTCGAATCAATAAATTGGGTTATTCTTACCCGCGAAGACTATCTCGATCCCTTACGGTTGAGGGTTATCAACGACCAGCTGACGTCGGCTTACTGAACTTATCCTTGTTCTTCATTACATTCAACGCCCTATTTAGAGTCGTGTCCCAAGGGCTGCTCTTTGTCGACCCCGCGCTACTGCTTTCGGTCGCCTGCGGAAGGAATGTGAACCATTTAGAAATTTGGCTTCATTAATTAGAATGCAACCATATGGAGCTAATTACGCGCGGGTGTATTCCTTACCAGAACAAGCTCAAGTGCCCTGGTCTTCGGATCCGTGGTAAGCTCCTTTGTTTTCGGGTCCTTCTTGTACCGGGCCCTGACAAAGTTCCTGGTCTGCTTGTCACCATATTTATCGAAGACGGGCGGTAGGCCTTGCTCGGCACGGTCCGCCTCCTCCTTGTACCATATAGGCTCCGCCAATCTGTAACCGCCGGGACCGAGTGTGTGTTCCCCTAAGTTCAGCTCCCGCATTTCTTTCCCCCACTAACTTGATTCGGAGTTTGCGGTGCTCGAGCAATTGATCATGAAGTCGTTGTAGTCATCTTCAGTGATTGAAGGATTTTTCTCGTTGATCTTCTCATAACTCTCACCTTTCTCGATCATTCTCTTCACATTGCTTTTCCAAGTAGACAGGGCCTTGCTCATCTTCGTGAGGGCAGCATTGTTCACTTTATTCCCTTTGAGGCTTGTGTTTTTAAATTCAGCGGGGAACTTGTATCGTTCGTGCAGCTTCGTGAAGAGGAGGTTGCGCAAATTCCCTCGGTCAGGATACCTCAGGTTCTCGGTGTTAATCGAGACGGTGCTCCGGAGAATCCACCCGAGCTGAAGCGAGTACCCCTTGACTATTCGTTCGGGCGCCGTTGGATTCCCGTCGGAGTCCACTTCAGTAACTTCCTCCTTGAGGGTGCGGAGCACGGTCGGGCGCCGGTCCTTCCGTTGCCTCTTCGGTTGGCTACCATCTGTGCGTGCGCCGCCATCATCAGTGGTGGCATCCTCGGCGGCACCATCAGTGGTGGCATCAGTGGGGTCTTCCTCGGCGGTACCATCAGTGGTCTCAGGATCGGTGGGAAAGGCGGCATCCTCATACAAGTGAGGTTGTTCCTCCATCTCCTGGGACAGCTCCCAGAATGCCTTGCCGCTCGAACCCTCGGCCTCATCGTTGTTGGCCATGTTTCTCTCTAAATAGGAACAAAGTTTGGTCAAAAAGTTGGTTATTGTCAAGGAACAAGATCATGGTCTCATCATTTAGGGTTTGTCGACACCGAGGCATCCTAAAAGCTAAGCTTTTATCATTGAGGGTTTTTCAACGCCGAGGCACCCTAAAAGCCTAAGCTTTCATCATTTCGGTTTTTATCGACACCGAGGCACCCTAAAAGCCAAGGTTTTATAATTTATGGTTTGTCGACACCGAGGCATCCTAAAAGCTAAGCTGGGAAGGAGAATTCTAAGTTGGGCCTAATCACTTGGCTCTATTGCCGCCTATGGTTTAATGCAGCTAGAATAAAGGGGCACTTAATCCTACTTAATTAACTACTAAGATACCCCGGCCCATGCATTAGTCACAAGTACCCCATATGTCCTATTTTTAGCAAAGTCATGCTAAAATTCACGGAAAATTTCAGCATGACCTTTGCTGAAAATAGGACATATGGAGTACCCGAATTTGCCGGAACAGAAGTTAATCGACATTCCAACAAACTCAAGGGCCTCTCGGGTGGACAAGGCAAAAAAGGCCTCCATCACAACATGGAAAATACATTGGCATGTGAAGAGGTGAAACAATATATGCATCTCCAAGCAGTATCATTCAACATTTTGGACAAACCACTACAAGCAATACTGGATCAGATACAAGAAGAATGTGAGAAAATGCAGACAAATACTAACAGATTGAGGTGCTGTGCTATTAACATTTCAAGTCAAAACCTTTTCTGGTTGGTAAGTGTTTCTTGAACATATGTATGTAGTAAGTGTTTCTGCTCTCAGTGTTTCAGAACACATATTTTAGCTACCTAGTACCAGTGCTATTACCCAACAGTTAATTAGCTTTTGATTTTGCTTTTCAGTGCCAAATTCTAGCTAGTACCAGCAAATTAACATCTAGCAGCCATCATTTTTAAATATATATACACTCGACGTTTTTATATTAACCTAAGGAAAAAGGAACTAGCAGTACTAGCAGTTGTTTTTCTTCTTCATTAACTGTACTAGCAGTTTTTTTTTCTTCTTCATTAACTGTATTAGCTATTTACTAGCAGTACTAGCACTTGGATCATATGCTAATGCTACATTGATACATCATCATTCTGGGTAATATTAAACCCAAGCAACTTTATAATAAACCCAAGATACATCAACTACTGCACTGTCCTGCCTAATAAAAACAGTCATGCCAGCATATAGTATATAAATCTGAATTTGTGTTTACAAGAAGAGTGCCCATTGCAATGTAAACCAGAGGACACAACTCACCTCAAGTGCAGGATATAGCAGACACCTACTTCTTCAGTCAAGTGCAATAAAAGACCGTTTGCAGAACCTGTTTAGTCAGAGTTGAATATTAGAATCCATACTATGCTCTACTATGCTTGTAAAGGAACACTATGACCTCCCTACCATTTGAGTAAGCTGAAGCTTGGCTTCAACTACTGACATCACCAATTAAAATTCAGATAAAGAGTAAGGTCCTAGAACTCACAAATTATGCATGCATATTTAAGTGGAGGAAACTCCAAGCTTGTGTACGAGGTTATCTATCTCCACGTTTACATAAGTAAGATCATGCAAATAGCAAAACTCTGCTCTTCAAAGATGCTGGACTCCAACCTTTCAGTACATTGGTAAAGCAATCATCATACATATGCCTTCTAAATCTTCCATGCTTCTAAATGAAGGTCAAAATAGAATAATGCACACAGCATCGACACAATAATTATAATGGGAAAACTAAATGCACACAGCAAATTCATAGACGAATGAAACTAAATGTTTACAAACTAGAATCACCCGGGTGAGAAGCAAAAAATTGTACTGGCTTCATAGGTAGCACTACTTGGAAATACGAAAAATTGAAAAATAAAATAAAAAGAAAAATACCCACCAAATGGGGACTACGAGAAGATGAAAAGATGAGAACTCTACATAACTAATATTGGTATGACAGATAGAAAACTGAGAATGGATAAAAAAACTAAGCATGGCAGCAAGACGCTGATGCATCTTCTGTGTCGCCAACTTTCAAAACAGAACTGGAATTCTGTTGATAAATGGAAGCATTTTTATAGTCCCTCGAAACAAAATAATCACAATACAGAAGCACCTAGGTAAGAAGCTGGAAAATAATACCATGGGTGCATTATGAGTGTTAGTTGGGAGCATGAAATTTCAATAACAGAATCTGTGCCAATATTGAGAATGGATAAAAAAACTAAGCATGGCAGCAAGACATGAGTGTTATTGTGCCGCCTCCTTCAATAACAGCAATGACCTAGATGGCTTAAGTTGCATCCAAGGCGGTGTAACGAAAGCTGAGTGTCTCCTGTGTCCTCACATGATCTGTACTAGCAATACATGGTTTAAAGAAGCAATAAAATACTACCAGAGGAAGTCATAGCTGCAAAATTTGTATGGGCTGCAAAAATTTTATGTGCTCCTCCCTCTCTCTCTCTCTTTCTGGTAACTAACTAAATAAATTGACCAGAAAATAAGTGGACTTGTTCATCTACACCATGGACGTAAAACCGACGCTCCATCTTTCAAGATTAATAAACAAGCCTTGATTTGCATGCGCCCATAACTATCATTCTAGTGCGGTGGTCTGTTTGCTTGTCATTCCAGTGCCATTTCTAGTCATTTCACATTGGCCCTAAAAATGTCTCATTTTCTATCAAATCAACTTTCATTTGAGGAATGCCAAAAAATAGCCAAGGTGGATTACACTGTGCTCAATTGTTCTTCAGTGAAGGCTTTCTATTACTTCTTAGAACAACACAGGTTTTCTATTACTTGTTAGAACAAAGTCATTTTTCTAATGTTCAAAACATTCTCTTGTTTGATATTGATGATGGGCATGGTCAGTCTCTTTTATCTTATTTCTAAGCCCATGTTTGCTTCTCCAGGATTTGCAAACCAATGTTTTCTCCTGCATCCATCCATCCATCTCCTTTGCATACATAACAAAACAGAGCACACATGCAATGCATCAGCCATCCAAAGAGAATGCACAAAACGGGCGGAGATGATTTTATTTGGTCACAACCTTAGTCGATCAAACCATAAAAAAAACATTGATTCACACTCCAAATCACAGCACTACCATGCTAATGAGAGAGAGCGGATGGGAATGGAAGGGGATGGGGAGAAGGCCAAACCTTGAGGAGGACAGATCCTTCGTCGACGGTGACCGTGGGAGCGGAGGAGCGGAGGAGCGGAGGAGCAGAAGACCGTGGAAGACGGGCGGCGGCTAGCGCTAGGGCTCGGGGGCGCGGCGCTGGGGCTCAACGGGAAGGCGGCGCGCGTCGGGGACGGGGAGGCAGCGTCGAAGCGGGCCGGGGTGGCACCTGGCCTCGGAGTTGCGCGGGGAGGGCGGCGTCGGGGTTGCGCGGGGAGGGCGGCGTTGGCGCCGGAGTTGCGCGGGGAGGGCGGCGTCGGGAGAGAGTAGAGGGGAAGGGGATCGAGGGCGGGCGAGGGAGAGAGAGGGGATAGGTTAATTTGGGCCGGGAGGAATATGGATGGGGGCGGCACAATACTAATGGCGCACCACCCCTCGGTGCGCCATAAGTACCTCCATACTAATGGCGCACCTCGTCCTGGTGCGCCATTAGTATTTTTCTTTTGATTTCTGCTCGAGCCAAAGGTTATCTTCCACCTGACCTGATCCACATCAAGTCCCCTCTACTAGCTCGACTGGTCAGCAGCTAGTTCTCACACCAGGAGGTCCTGGGTTCGATTCCCAGGCTCCACAATTTTTTATGCATTTAAAATGCTGTTTGATACTTATTTGTGTTTAAATATGTCCAAACTTGTTTAAATCATAACAGTAATATTTTTTTTATAAGACAGTAATAATTTTTTTAAAATATCATCAAACAGTAATGCCGGTGGAGCGGGGGAGGGCGCGGGGGGTCGGCGGCGGCGGTTGATTAGGGGAGGGGTGCGGGGGGTCGGCGGC
>LR738711.1:499989712-500086242 GCA_902687465.1 Secale cereale | reverse complement strand
GTCGGCGGCGGCAGTTGAGTAGGGGAATCGAGGGTGCGGGGGGTCGGCGGCGGCGGCCGGTGGACCGGGGGGTGCTCGGCGGCGAGGAGGACCGGATCTGGCGAGGTGGGGATAGCGATCGAATGGAGGGGGATCGAGATCGAGTGTCCATGAAATTTAAAAATATTCATGATAGTTCAAAAAGTGCCCATGAAATACAATCGAGAAATGAAGGCTACGAATTAAATACAATCGATCTTAGCTAGCTATCTGTTCACAATCTTCTTGCCCTTCTTTTTCGCAAATGGAGTTCTTCTGTGGAACGGACGTCCTTTAGGTAGGGTGGTCCTGCTTCTTCTTGTGGTGTATGCTGCTACTTCATCATCGTCATCATGTTCGATCCTCGGGTCACCGTACTTGTCGAAGTCTTGCTCATTGGCTACTCCATCCATTCCGATGATCTTCCTTTTGCCTCTCCTCACGACAACACGACTGGGCTTTCACGGGTCCGTAACGAAGAAGCATTGGTCAACTTGGGAAGCCAGTACCCATGGCTCATTTTTCGCGGTGACGTTTGCGCCCGCGGTCTTGGATTTGGCTTCGGGTATAACCATGGTGGTGAAATACCTGTCTTCTTTTAGGACGCTCTTGGCCCATCTAACACGGAACATCGGGACCTTCTCTCCAGCGTAGCTCAGCTCCCAGATCTCCTCGATCCTTCCGTAGTATCTGTCCTTGTCATTACCGGTGTAGGATTCCGTCGTTACTCCGGAGTTCTGATAACCGTCGCTCTTCATGTCCTTGGCCTCGGTGTAGAATGTTTAGCCGTTGATATCGTACGCCTCATAGGTCATCTGGTCGTGCTCGGCGCCCTGTGACAAGGCGAATATGAGTTGTTCTTCCGCGGAAGAATCCTCATGTAAAGGGTACGACAGAAGCTTCTGCTTGAACCAACACGTGAAACATGAGTTGTGCTCTTTGATTATATCTCCGTCCGTCCTCTGTTGGCCTCGATCATTGTACATCTTCTCAATAAAGGTTTTGTGCTCTACCACCCAAGGATCGACCACGTCTATGTGTTGTAGCGCGACTAGGTTTGCTCTTTCAAAGTCGGCGAGTCGACCCTCAAAGTCGACATGCATTTCACGGCGACCCTCACGGTGACCCCATCCAGCGAGCCTGCCGAGGTGCGTGTTGACGGGCAAACCAACGGGGTTCTCGATGCCTAGATACTTCGTGCAGTAGGAGATGCACTCTTCGGTCAGAAAGCCCCTGGCTATGCTTCCCTCTGGACGTCACATGTTGCGAATGTATCCTTTGATGACACCATTCATCCTTTCGAACGGCATCATGCTGTGCAGGAACGTCGGCCCGAGTTGGATGATATCGTCCACGATATGGACCAACAGATGCACCATAACGTCGAAGAATGCGGGCTGGAAGTACATCTCAAGCTCGCATAGTATCACCATGATCTCTTGATGTAGCCTTCTGAGTTGCCTCACGCCAACCGACTTCCGAGAGATGACGTCGAAAAAGTTGCATAGGCCAAATAGGGTTTCACGGACGTGCACGTCCATGATCCCACGGATTGCAACTGGAAGTATCTGCGTCATCAGCACGTGACAGTCGTGAGACTTCATTCCGCCAAACTTCAGCTTTGCTGGGTCTAGGTATCTGCTTATCTTCCCCGCGTAACCGTAAGGAAGTTTTACTCCTACGAGGCAGGTGAAAAACTGCTCGATCTCCTCCTGACTTAGAGTGAAGCACGCGGGAGGGTAGTCATTTCCGGTCTTCTTGGCCTTTTTGCCTTTGCGACGACTTTCCGTGTCCTGCTTCGCCTCATGATCATCATCATCATCATCATGATCATCATATATAGCGTGAAGCTCCTGCCTGATGCCCATTGATTTCAAGTCTGCCCTTGCTTTCGGCCCATCTTTGGTCCTCTCTGGCATGTTGAGCAGGGTACCAAGCAGACTCTCGCACACGTTCTTCGTGATATGCATTACATCAAGTCTGTGAGGCACACAGTGGATCTTCCAGTACGACAAGTCCCAGAAAACAGACCTCGTTTTCCATACCTTCAGCAGCGGCTCTGGCGCCTTTCGCTTCTTTCCCGGCTCTGGTGCCTTTTGCTTCTTTCCCGGCAGTGGGAAATCTTTCCAATTTTTCAGCAGCTCGTCAATTTCCTCACAGCTCCTCGTATGCGGGCGTCCTCGGGGTTCGGTTTCACCATCGAACAGATCCTTGCATTTTCTCCATAGGTCATCGTCGCGAAGCCACCTTTGATGTCCCATGAACACGGTTTACGAAGACCCGGGATCTCTATCTAGCTGGCGATACGTTGTGTCATCCATGCACCTGACGCATCCAGAAAATCCGTGGACCACCTGCCCCGCGACATATCCGTAACCGAGATAGTCGTGCACCGTCGTGAGCAGCGCGGCTCTCATAGGGAAATATTCTTTCTCTGCGGCGTCCCACATATTGGCTGGCGTTTTCCACAGCGTGTCAAGCTCCTCTTTTAGCAGCCCCAGATACAGATTGATGTCGTTCCCTTGTTGTTTCGGTCCTTCAATTAGCATACTCATGTGAATGTACTTCCTCTTCATACACAACTAGGGGGGAAGGTTGTACATCCACACAAACACAGGCCAGGTGCTATGTGTGCTTCTCTGGCTGCCAAACGGATTGACTCCATCGGTGCTCGCGCCCAGCACGATGTTCCTTGGATCGTTCCCAAATTATAGGTCTTTGAAGTTCAACGCTTGCCACTGGCTCGCATCCTTAGGGTGACTCAGCATCTTGTCTTTTTATCTATGTCCGGATCATTTGCGTCATCTTCTCGCTTCTTCTCCTCCCTATCCGCGTGCCAACGCAGGAGCTTTGCTACCTTAGGGTCCGCGAAATACCGCTGCAGACGAGGAGTGATCGGAAAGTACCACACCACTTTTCGAGGAGCTTTCTTCCTCTTCTTGTATCGAGTGACGCCGCACACCGGACATATGGTAGACTCCGCGTGCTCGTCCCGATAATGATGCAATTGTTCATGCACACATGGTATTTCACGTGCGGTAAATCCAGAGGACACACGATTTTCTTCGCCTCCTCCAAACTGGTCGGGCACTTGTTCCCCTTGGGAAGATGTTCGTGCCAGAACGACATGTTCTTGTCGAAGCATGCGTCGGTCATTTTGTGTTTTACCTTCATCTCCAGAGCCATGAGCGTTACTTTCAAGCGGGTATCCTCGGGCCCGCATCCTTCATACAATGGAGTAACCGCGTCTAACTCAAGTTGATCCATCTTGCCTTTCTCTCGGGCGGCAGCTCTTGCGTTATCGGTCTGCTCGCGAAGCAGTTCTTGAATATGAGGGTCCTGCACCCAGCCCATCGATGGTCCAGCGTCGTCTTCTCCGCCAGCATCATCATCTTCATGATCATGCCTGTCGTCTGCTCCGGCATCTTCCTCATCATCATGTCCTGCATCTTCTACATGATGACTGTGTACAGCATCACCGTCGTGATCATCTCCTGGGGATTCTTCGTCTTCTCGCCCGCCCGAGCCGCGGTGGTTATCTTGCTGCCCTTCCTCATTTCTTGCCCGGCCCCCATGGACGACTTCGTAGTCATCTTCATCACCTTGCCACCGATAGCCATCCATGAAACCACGCAAGAGCAGGTGGTCCCGCACCTGCCCGGAATCCGGGTCCGCAATAAGGCTCTTTAGCTTGCATCTTTGACACGGACATCTTATCTCCGTCTCGTTCTTTTGAAGCATCTCGGCCTTCGCGGACCTCAAAACCTATTCACTATGCCTTCGGTCATCGTGCGCACCATGGTCGCCTGCGGGGTAGAGCAAAACGATATTTTAGAACCAAGAAAAAATTTGGCATCACTTTCCCTAAAAATAGGACCGAAAAGAATGCTTAATGCCAAAATTCTCACCGAAACGGAAATGAATCAACATTCCGGGAAAATATTGGCAACTATCGCATTTCAAATACCGGTACACCTCCAAATATAAACACATATGCAACACAACAAACATATGCAACACCACGAACCTACATAGATCTAGCTAGGCCTTAAAAAGTGCATGTGCACATTGTTGTAGGGAGAACAACATAATATAGCTTCCCTCCTTACTTACCTATCAAAACAAGGTAATTTAACCACTTAATTTGAATGAACCTATGGTGGAAATGAGGTGAAAAAGAGGAGGGACCCGAGACAAGGAGGAGGTGGAGAGAACGAAGTGGAGAGAAAGTGAGTGTGGGTAGGAGAGGCTGTCGAAAATATCTTGTTGCTGCCCACTTACTAATGGCGCACCATCTCTAAATGTGCCATTAGTAATCCAGGTTACTAATGGTGCATCTTCTGTTAATGCGCCATTAGTAGTTTTGAAAAAAAAATACTAATGGCGCACTGATCCATAGTGCACCATTACTAGTTTAAACTAGTAATGGCGCATTGTGGACCAGTGGGCCATTAGTAGTTTTGCAAAAAAATAATAAAAATAATAATAATAAAAACAACATTAGTGGCGCACTTTCCGACAGGTGCGCCATTACTAGTTACAACTAGTAATGGCGCACTTTGTCAGGATGCGCCATTAGTATGTTTGGACAAGCGCACTAGTTCAAAAAAAAAATTTATACTAATGTTGCACCCTGGGCCTGGCGCGCCATTAGTAGTTTGAACTCTAATGGCGTATCAGAAGGTGGTGCACCATTAGTATATACTAATGGCGCACTGCTTGTCTGGTGCGCCATTAGTATCAATTCCACCTATAGCCCTTTTTCTAGTAGTGAAAGGTTGAAAGTTGGCATGGTATCATAATTTCACCCACATAGCATGTGCTAAAAAGTTGAGAGGGTTAAGGCAAAAATTGGATGCACTTCGTGTACAAAAAGGACAATCTCTTTAAAAGTATCAGGGTTTTGGGCTAAAACTCATCTGTTGCAAAGGCATTTCTTTTTTTAAAATTATCTCAATTCTTGACTTCTTGTGCGTTCAGTGTGTACCATTCGAAGCCATGTCATCAATTGTCAACACTCTTTGGCTTCATTTGCTATTTTTCATGCATTTAGTGATTTTTCTTAGCTAAATGAACCCGAAATTGAAAAGCACTACAAATTAACTCGTAAAAGGTTGAAAATTGGCGTGGAATCATCATTTCACCCACATAGAATGTGCTAAAAAGTTGAGAGGGTTACGGCAAAAACTGGATGCACTTCATGTACAAAATGGACAAACTCTTTCGAAGTATCACAGTTTTGGGCTAAAACTCATCTGTTACTAAGGCATTTTATTTTCTTAAAATTATTTCAACTTGAGACTTTTTGTTCGTTTAGTATGCACCATTCTTAGCCAAGTCATCAATTTTAAACCCTTTCTAACTTCATTAGCTAATTTTCATGCATTTACTAATTGTTTTAAACTAAATGACCCTGAAATTTAAAAGCACTACAAATTAACTCTTAAAAGGTTGAAAGTTAGCATGGAATCGTCATTTCACCCACGTTGCATTTTCCAAAAAGTTGAGAGGGTTACAGCGAAAACTAGATGCACTTCGTGTACAAAATGGACAATCTCTTTCGAAGTATCACGGTTTTTGTCTAAAACTCATCTATTAGAAAGGCATTTCATTTTTTTAAACTTATTTCAACTGGAGACTTTTATGTTCGTTTAGTATGCACCATTCGAAGCCAAGTCATCAATATTCAACCGTTTCTAACTGCATTTGCTATTTTTCATGCATTTACTTATTGTTTTGAGCTAAATGCCCCTGAAATTTAAAAGCACTACAAATGAACTCTGAAAAGGTTTATAGTTGGCATGGTATCATCATTTCACCCACATAGCATGTGCTAAAATGTTGACGGGGTTACGGCAAAAACTAGATGCATGTCGTGTAAAAATGGACAATCTATTTGAAGTATCGGGGTTTTGGGATAAAACTCATTTGTTACAAAGGCATTTCATTTTTTAAGCTCATTTCAACTCCAGACTTTCTGTGCGTTCAGTATGAACCATTCGAAGCCACGTCATCAATTTTCAACCCATTCTTACTTGATTTGCTATTTTAAATGCATTTACTGATTTTTTTTGAGCTAAATGACCCTGCAATTGAAAAGCACTACAAATGAACTCTTAAAAGGTTGAAAGTTGGCATGGTATCATCATTTCACCCACATAGCATGTGCTAAAAAGTTGAGAGGGTTAAGGCAAAAGTTGGATTCACTTCGTGTACAAAATGGACAATTTCTTTCGAAGTATCATGATTTTGGGCTAAAACTCATCTATTACAAAGGCATTTCATTTTTCAAAATTTATCTTAACTCGAGACTTCTTGTGCGTTCAGTATGCACCATTCGAAGCCACGTCATCAATTTTCAAACCTTTCTGACTTCATTTGCTATATTTCATGCTTTTACTGAATTTTGAGCAAAATGACCCTGATGTTGAAAATCACTACAAATGAACTCTGGAAAAGGTTGAAATTTGGCATGGTATCATCATTTCACCCACATAGCATGTGAAAAAAAGTTGAGAGAGTTACAGCAAAAATTTTATGCACTTCGTGTACAAAATGGATAATATCTTTCAAAGTATGAATGGTTTTGGGCAAAAATTCATGTGTTACAAAGGAATTTCATTTTTTTTAACTTATTTCAACTGCAGACTTTCTATGCGTTCAGTATGCACCATTCAAAGCCATGTCAGCAATTTACAACCCTTTCTAACTTCATTTGCTAATTTTCATGCATTTACTAATTTTTTTGAGCTAAATGACCCTGAAATTGAAAAGCACAACAAATGAACTCTGAAAAGGTTGAAAGTTGGCATGGTTTTATCATTTCACCCACATACTATGTGCTCAAAAGTTGAGGGTGTTATGGCAAAAATTGGATGCATGTCGTGTAAATATGAACAATCTCTTTGAAGTATCAGTGTTTTGGGCTAAAACTCATGTGTTACAAGGCATTTCTTTTTTTAAACTCATTTAAACTCCATTCATTTTGTGTGGTCAGTATGCACCATTCGAAGCTACGTCATCAATTTTCAACCCTTTCTTACTTGTTTAGTTATTTTTTATGCATTTACTAATTTTTTGAGCTAAATGACCCTGACATTGAAAAGCACTACAAATGAACTCTGAAAAGGTTGAAAGTTGGCATGGCATCATCATTTCACCCACATAGCATGTGCTAAAAAGTTGAGACGGTTAAGGCAAAAATTGGATGCACTTCGTGTACAAAATGGACAATCTCTTTCAAAGTATCAAGGTTTTCGGCTAAAACTCATCTGCTACAAAGGCATTTCATTTTTTAAAACTCTTTTCAACTCCATCAATTTTGTGCATTCAATATGCACCGTTCGAACCCACATCATCAATTTTCAAGCCTTTCTTACTTGGTTTGCTATTTTTCATGCATTTACTAAAAAAATCAGCTAAATGACCCTGAAATTAAAAAGAACTACAGATGAACTCTTAAAAGGTTGAAAGTTGGCATGGTATCATCATTTCACCCATATAGCATGTGCTAAAAAGTTGAGAGGGTTAAGGAAAAAATTGGATGCACTTCGTGTACAAAATGGACAATCCCTTTCAAAGTATCAGGGTTTTGGGCTAAAACTCATCTGTTGCAAAGGCATTTCATTTTTAAAAAAATATCTCAACTACATACTTCTTGTGCGTTTAGTGTGTACCATTCGAAGCCATTTCATCAATTGTCAACACGTTTTGGCTTCATTTGCTATTTTTCATGCATTTAGTATTTTTTTAGCTAAATGAACCTGAAATTGAAAGGCACTACAAATTAACTCATAAAAGGATGAAAATTGGCATGGAATCATCATTTCACCCACATAGCATGTGCTAAAAAGTTGAGAGGGTTACGACAAAAACTGGATGCACTTCGTGTACGAAATGCATAATCTCTTTCGAAGTATCACGGTTTTGGGTAAAACTCATCTGTTACAAAGGCATTTCATTTTTTAAAACTTATTTCAACTTGAGACTTTTTGTTCGTTTAGTATGCACCAATGGAAGCCAAGTCATCAATTTTTAACCCTTTCTAACTTCATTTTCTATTTTTCATGCATTTACTCATAGTTTTGAGCTAAATGACCCTGAAATTTAAAAGCAGTACAAATGAACTCTGAAAAGGTTCAAAGTTGGCATGGTATCATCATTTCACCCACGTAGCATGTGCTAAAAAGTTGACGGGGTTACGGCAAAAACTAAATGCATGTCGTGTAAAAATGGACAATCTTTTTGAAATATCGGGGTTTTGGGATAAAACTCATTTGTTACAAAGGGATTTCATTTTTTTAAAGTCATTTCTACTCCACACTTTTTGTGCGTTCAGTATGAACCGTCCGAAGCCATGCCATCAATTTTCAACCCTTTCTTACTTGATTTGCTATTTTTCATGCATTTACTGATTTGTTTTTGAGCTAAAAGACCCTGAAATTGAAAAGCGCTACAAATGATCTCTGAAAAGGTTGAAAGTTGGCATGGTCTCATCATTTCACCCACATACCAAGTTCTCAAAAATTGAGGGGGTTACGGCAAATATTGGATGCATGTCGTGTAAAAAATGGACAATCTCTTTGAAGTATCAGTGTTTTGGGCTAAAACTCATCTGTTAAAAAGGCATTTCATTTTTTTAAACTCATTTAAACTCCATACATTTTGTGCGTTCAGTATGCACCATTCGAAGCTACGTCACCAATTTTAAACCCTTTCTCCATAAATTTGTTTAGCTAAATGACCCTAAAATTGAAATGCACTGCAAATGAACTCTTAAAAGGTTGAAAGTTGGCATGGTATCATCATTTCACCCACATAGCATGTGCAAAAAAGTTGAGAGCGTTAAGGCAAAAATTGATTGCACTTCGTGTACAAAATGGACAATATCTTTCAAAGTATCAGGGTTTTGGTCTAAAAATCATCTTTTGCAAAGGCATTTCATTTTTTTAAAATTATCTCAACTCCATACTCCTTGTGCGTTCAGTATGCGCCATTTGAAGCCATGTCATCTATTTTCAACCCTTTCTGGCTTCATTTTCTATTTTTCATACTTTTACAGATTTTTTTAGCTAAATGACCCTGAAAGTGAAAAGCACTACAAATGAACTCATTTCACCCACATATCATGTGCTAAAAATTTAAGTGGGTTACGGCAAAAATTGGATGCACGTCGTGCCAATATAGACAATCTCTTTGAAGTATTAGGGTTTTGGGCTAAAACTCATGTGTTACAAAGGCATTTCATTTTTTAAATCATTTCAGCTACATACCTTTTGTGTGTTTATTATGCACCATTCTAAGCCACGTCATCATTTTTCAACCGATTCTAACTTCATTTGTTATTTTCATGTATTTACTGATTTTTTTGAGCTAAATGAACCTGAAATTGAAAAGCACTACAAATTAACTCTTAAAAGGTTGAAAGTTAGCATGGAATCATCATTTCACCCACAGAGCACGTGCTAAAAAGTTGAGAGGGTTACGACAAAACCTGGATGCACTTCGTGTACAAAATGGAAAATCTCCATCGAAGTATCACGATTTTGGGCTAAACTCATCTGTTACAAAGGCATTTCATTTTCTTTAAACCTATTTCAACTCGAAACTTTTTATTCGTTTAGTGTGCACCATTCGAAGCCACGTCATGAATTTTGAACCCTTTCTAACATCATTTGCTATTTTTCATGCATTTACTATTTTTTTGAGCTAAATGACCCTGAAATTGAAAAGCAGAACAAATGAACTCTGAAAAGGTTGAAAGTTGGCATGGTGTCATCATTTCACCCACACAGCATGTACCAAAAAATTAAGGGGGTTACGGCAAAAACGGGATGCATGTCCTGTTAAAATAGACACTCTCTTTGAGTTTCAGGGTTTTGGGCTAAAACCCATCTCCTACAAAGGCATTTCATTTTTTAAACTCATTTCAACTCCATACTATTTGTGCATTTAGTATGCACCATTCGAAGCCACGTCATCAATTTTCGACCCTTTCTTAATTGATTTGCTATTTTTCATGCATTTACTGATTTTTTTAGCTAAATGACCCTGAAATTGAAAAGCATAACAAACGAACCCTTAAACGGTTGAAAGTTGGCATGGTATCATCGTTTCACCTAGATAGCATGTGCTAAAAAGTTGAGAGGGTTAAGGCAAAAACTGGATGCACTTCGTGTACAAAATGGACAATCTCTTTCGAAGTATTAAGGTTTTGGGCTAAAACTCATCTATTACAAAGGCATTTCATTTTTCAAAACTTATCTCAACTCCGGACTTCTTGTGCGTTCAGTATGCACCATTCGAAGAAACATCATCCAATTTCAACCATTTCTGACTTCATTTGATTTTTTTCATGAATTCACTGTTTTTTTGAGCCAAATGACCCTGAAATTGAAAAGCACTACAAATGAACTCTGAAAAGGTTGAAAGTTGGCATGGTATCATCATTTCATCCACATAGCATGTGCTAAAAAGTTGAGGGAGTTACGGCAAAAATTGGATGCACGTCGTGTACGAAATGGACAATCTCTTTGACGTATCAGGATTTTGGGCTAAAACGCATCTGTTACAAAGGCATTTCATTTTTATAACTTATTTGAACTCCAGACTTATTGTGCGTTCAGTATGCACCGTTCGAAGCCACATCATCAATTTTCAACCCTTTCTTACTTGATTTTCTATTTTCCATGCATTTACTGATTTTTTTTGAGCTAAATGACCTTGAAAAGGTTGAAAGGTGGCATGGTATCATCATTTCACCCACATAACATGGGCTAAAACTTGCGAGGGTTAAGGCAAAAACTGGATGCACTTCGTGTACAAAATGGACAATCTCTTTCGAATTATCACGGTTTTGGGCTAAAACTCATCTGTTGCAAAGGCATCTCAATTTTTAAAAATTATCTCAACTCCAGACTACTTGTGCAATCAGTGTGCACCATTAGAAGCCATGTCATCAATTTTCAACCCTTTGTGGATTCATTTTCTATTTTTCATGCTTTTTACTGATTTTTTTAGCTAAATGACCCTGAAATTGAAAAGCACTACAAATGAACTTTGAAAAGGTTGAAAGTTGGCATGGTATCATCATTTCACCCACATAGCATGTGGAAAAAAGTTGAGAGAGTAACGACAAAAACTTGATGCACTTCGTGTACAAAATGGAAAATTTCTTTCAAGTGTGAGGGTTTTGGGCAAAAACTCCTATGTTACAAAGGAATTTCATTTTTTTAACTTATTTCAACTCTAGACTTTTTGTGCATTCGGTATGCACCATTCGAAGCCGCATCATTAATTTTCAAACCATTCTAACTTCATTTGCTATTTTTAATGCATTTAGTGATTTTTTGAGCTAAATGAACCTGGAATTGAAAAGGACTACAAATTAACTCTTAAAATGTTGAAAGTTGGCATGGAATCATCATGTCACCCACATAGCATGTGCTAAAAAGTTGATAGGGTTACGACAAAAACTGGATGCACTTCTTGTACAGAATGGACAATCTCTTTCGAGGTATAACATTTTTGGGCTGAAACTAATCTATTACAAAGACATTTCATTTTTTTTGAAACTTATTTCAACTCGAGACTACGACATCAATTTCACCATTCAAAGCTACGACATCAGTATGCACCATTCGAAGATACGACATCAATTTTAAACCCTTTCTCCATAAATTTGTTTAGCAAAATGACCCTGAAATTGAAAAGCACTACAAATGAACTCTGAAAAGGTTGAAACTTGGCATGGTATCATCATTTCACCCACATAGCATGTGCTAAAAAGTTGAGAGGGTTGTGGAAAAAACTGGATGCACTTCGTGTACAAAATGTACAATCTCTTTCGAAGTATCTAGGTTTTGTGCTGAAACTCATCTGTTGAAAAGGCAATTCATTTTTTTAAAACTTATTTCAACTCTAGACTTTTTGTGCGTTCAGTATACACCATTCGAAGCCACGTCATCAATTTTTAACCCTTTCTAACTTCATTTGTCATTTTTCAAGCATTTACTGATCTTTTGAGCTAAATGAACCTGAAATTGAAAAGCACTACAAATGAACTCTGAAAGGTTGAAACTTGGCATGGTATCATCATTTCACCCACATAGCTTGTGCAAAAAAGTTGAAAGAGTTCCAGCAAAAACTCGATGCACTTCGTGTACAAAATGGATAATCTCTTTCGAAGTAGGAGGGTTTCGGGCAAAAACTCATCTGTTACCAAGGCATTTCATTTTTTTAAAGTTAGTTCAACTCCAAACTTTTTGTACGTTCAGTATGCACCATTCGAAGCCACGTTACCAATTTTCAACCCTTTCTAACTTCATTTGCCATTTTTCATGCATTTACTGTTTTTGTAGCTAAATGACTTTGAAATTGAAAAGCACTACAAATGAACTCTCAAAAGGTTGAAACTTGGCATGGTATCTTCATTTCACCCACATAGCATGTGCTAAATATTTGAGTGGGTTACAAAAAAAACTGGATGCACTTCGTGTACAAAATGGACAATCTCTTTCGAAGTATCAAGGTTTTGTGCTAAAACTCATCTGTTAAAAAGGCAATCCATTTTTAAAAACTTATTTCAACTCTGGACTTTTTGTGCGTACAGTATACACCATTCGAAGCCACGTCATCAATTTTCTACCCTTTTTGACTTCATTTGCTATTTTTCTTGCATTTACTGATTTTTTTTAGCCAAATGACAGTGAAACTGAAAAGCACTACAAATGAAATCTAAAAAGGTAAAAGCTAGATGCATGTCATGTTAAAATGGACAATCTCTTTGAAGTATCAGGGTTTTGGGCTAAAACTCATCTGTTACAAAGGCATTTCATTTTTTAAAACTCATTTCAACTCCATACTTTTTGTGCGTTCAGTATGCACCATTCGAATCCACGACATCAATTTTCAATCCTTTCTTACTTGATTTGCTATTTTTCATGCATTTACTGATTTTTTGAGCTAAATGACCCTAAAATTGAAAAGCACTACAAATTAACTCTGAAAAGGTTGAAAGTTCGAGTCGAATCATCATTTACCCACATAGCATGCGCAAAAAAATGGAGATGGTTATGTCAAAAACTGGATGCACTTCGTGTACAAAATGGACAATCTCTTTCGAAGTATCATGGATTTGGGCTAAAACTCGTCTATTACAAAGGCATTTCATTTTTTGTAACTTATTTCAACTCCAGACTTTTTGTTCTTTTAGTATGCACCATTCGAAGCCCACGTCATCAATTTTCAACCCTTTCTAACTTCATTTGCCATTTTTCATGCATTTACTGATTTTCTGAGCTAAATGACCCTAAAATTGAAAAGCACTACAAATGAACTCTGAAATGGTTGAAACTTGGCATGATATCATCATTTCACCCACATAGCATGTGCTAACGAGTTGAGAGGGTTGTGGAAAAAACTGGATGCACTTCGTGTACAAAATGTACAATCTCTTTCGAAGTATCTAGGTTTTGTGCTGAAACTCATCTGTTGAAAAGGCAATTCATTTTTCTAAACTTATTTCAACTCTAGACTTTGTGTGCGTTCAGTATGCACCATTCGAAGCCACGTCATCAATTTTTAACCCTTTCTAACTTCATTTGCCATTTTTCAAGCATTTACTGATTTTTTGAGCTAAATGTACCTGAAATTGAAAAACACTACAAATGAACTCTGAAAGGTTGAAACTTGGCATGGTATCATCATTTCACCCACATAGCTTGTGCAAAAAAGTTGAAAGAGTTCCAGCAAAAACTCGATGCACTTCGTGTACAAAATGGATAATCTCTTTCGAAGTATGAGGGTTTTGGGCAAAAACTAATCTGTTACCAAGGCATTTCATTTTTTAAAGTTAGTTCAACTCCAGACTTTTTGTACGTTCGGCATGCACCATTCGAAGCCACGTCACCAATTTTCAACCCTTTCTAACTTCATTTGCCATTTTTCATGCATTTACTGATTTTTTTTAGCTAAATGACTTCGAAATTGAGAAGCACTACAAATGAACTCACAAAAGGTTGAAACTTGGCATGGTATCTTCATTTCACCCACATAGGATGTGCTAAAAATTTGAGTGGGTTACAAAAAAAACTGGATGCACTTCGTGGACAAAATGGGCAATCTCTTTCGAAGTATCAAGGTTTTGTGCTAAAACTCATCTGTTAAAAAGGCAATCCATTTTTAAAAACTTATTTCAACTCTGGACTTTTTGTGCGTTCAGTACACACCATTCGAAGCCACGTCATCAATTATCTACCCTTTTTGACTTGATTTGCTATTTTTCTTGCATGTACTGATTTTTTGAGCCAAATGACCATGAAATTGAAAAGCACTACAAATGAACTTTGAAAAGGTTGAAAGTTGGCATGGTATCATCATTTCACCCACATAGCATGTGCAAAATTTGAGAGAGATGCAGCAAAAACTGGATGTACTTCGTGTACAAAATGGATAATCTATTTCGAAGTATGAGGGTTTTGTTCTAAAACTCGTCTGTTACAAACGCATTTCATTTTTTGAAACTTAGTTCAACTCCGGACTTTTTGTACGTTCGGTACGCCGCATTCGAAGCCACGTCATCAATTTTCAACCATTTCGAACTTCATTTGCCATTTGGCATGGTATCATCATTTCACCCACATAGCATGTGCTAAAAAGTTGAAACGGACAATCTCTTTTGAAGTATGAAGTTGAAAGGCAATTCTTTTTTTAAACTTATTTCAACTTTAGGATTTTTGTGCGTTCAGTATGCACCATTCGAAGCCACGTCATCAATTTTCTACCCTCTTTGACTTCATTTGCTATTTTTCTTGCATTTACTAATTATTTTGAGCCAAATGACCGTGAAATTGAAAAGCACTACAAATGAACTCTGAAAAGGTTGAAAGTATGCACAGTATCATCATTTCTCCCACATAACATGTGCTAAAAAGTTGATAGGGTGAAGGAAAAAACTGGATGCACTTCTTGTACAAAATGGACAATCTCTTTCGAAGTACCAGGATTTTAGGCTAAAACTCATCTGTTACAAAGGCATTTCATTTTTCAAAACATATGTCAACCCCAGAATTCTTGTGTGTTTAGCTTGCACCATTCGAAGCAACGTCATCAATTTTCTACCCTTTCTGACTTCATTTGCTATTTTTCATGCTTTTACTGATTTTTTGAGCTGAATGACCCTAAAATTGAAAAGCACTACAAATGAATTCTGAAAAGGTTCAAAGTTGGCATGGTATCATCATTTCACCCACATAGCATGTGCAACAAAGTTGAGAGACTTACGACAAAAACCGGATGCACTTCGTGTATGTCGGTGTACTAAAGTAGGGTTACCTTAGGATCCCGACTTGTGCACGGGCAGTAGCAGCGTCCCGTGGCAGGGCTTGCCACGCGCCCGCCAAGGCCCGCTCTGGATCCTTTAGAGCCATTCAAGAACAAAGTATTCAAGTTAAGAAAACAAGACCCCGGCAAGAGGAGCTTGCCGGGAAGGCCGTACCAGGCTCAAGACCACCCCTTTGGCACAAGGCCCTGGCAAGAGGAGCTTGTCAGGAAGGCCAAACATGGCATTTCAGAAGACTTGCCGCAATGCTTCGCGCGTCGCGGCAAGGCCCGGAGAGCGGCAAGCTTCCGGGCGCGGCAAGGTAGCGACCGCGGCAAGGCGCTTGCCGCGGGAAGCTCCCACTATGTGCCCGCGCTCCAGCTCATCCGGCCACGCGTCGCCCTGGGGCCCTTCCAGGTGCACGTGGCGAACGGCTATGCGGCCTGGGGTACACCATGGCGAGCCGCGATGATGAGGCCACCTTCGTGGCGAACGGAGACGCCCTAACAGACACTTTTTGCACTGTTTGGGGGCGACGGCGACGGGCATTCAATGCCCTTGTCCCCTGCCGTCAGGGTTAGGTATTGACCACTGTACATACACTGTTACAACTACCACCATTTTTACGTTTTTACCCTCACCTACGTTGCCACCTGTTGGTGACCCCTTTGACCTATAAAAGGAGGCCCATGCGCAACGTAGAGGGGGTTCCGATCCTTGATCACTCTCACGCTCGGTGTAGCTAGCAACCAGCTCTGTAGCTGTTCGTGCTCCCGAGCCAAGAACACAATACAACCAAAGCAGGAGTAGGGTTTTACGCATCCGTGCGGCCCGAACCTGGGTAAACTGCCCGCGTGCTCGCCTCGATCTGCTCTTTGTGCTCCCTCCGCTCCCTTGTCGTACCGAAAAGGGGCTCCGGTCCCATAGGTGTTCGTGGGCGATCAGTTTCCCCGACATCTCTGGCGCGCCAGGTAGGGGGCGTCGAGGTTGTGCGAACCTGATCCGACGCTCACGCGGGCGAAATCTTCAGCAACTTCATCAACTTCGTTAACTTCATCGACATGCCGTCGAAGAAGAAAGCTTCGGAGGTAGGAGGCCCATCCGCGGTGATCCCACCACCACCAGAACCAACGGTTGGTGGAGTAGACGCTGGCGGAAGGACGGACGCCGGCGAGGAAACTCACGGCGCCGCCAAGTCCAAGGACAGGACGGACGACCGAGCGCACTCCAAGACCTCGGCGTCCGTGCACGCACCGCGCCCCTCTCAGGAGGTGCCGGAACGACATCGACGTGGTACACAGGGTACCATCCGCTTGCTGGGCCAAGGACAAGTTGGCGGGTCGCGGGACGCTCAAGGCCAACGCGCTGGCACGAGCAAGGCGCGGTCGCCGGGACGAGACCCTGCTCCTTCTAACGCAGTTAGAGGTCCGAGCATATCTCGCTCCTCACACCGCTCGCCACCGCTCCCCTCCACTCCAGCAGAAGCTCTAGCTAGAGCTCAGCTGCTCCTCGACTTCCCTCCAGCGGCAGACAAGGCCGAAGACTGGAGGGCTACCATCCAAAGCCTCATCGCCTTCGCCAACAACGACACGCCGCAGCAGCCAGCTACGTCACGGCCGCGGCAAGTCAGCCAGGCGCGGGCTGATGGAGACAAGACCGCCGGGGACAAGACCGCCGGGGGTGCAACAACCGTGCACTCCCCGCCCCGAAGGCCAAAGTCGCTGACTCGCCGGATCAACGTCGACGACGACTCCACGGCGTCGTCGGATCCACGAGCTCGCCGCGATCAGCGCCAAGTCCTCGACGACAGATGACAAGAAGACGCTCGAACTCGCATCGAGCGTCGAAGAGAAGCACGACGACAGTCTGACCAGCGCGCTGGGACCGCTGTCGACATGTACGCGCCCGGTGAACCGGGCGACTTGCCGTACGCGGCAGGTTGCCCTGCGTTCACCCGTGAGCTGCGGCAAGTCCAGTGGCCCAGCATGAAAAACTTCAAGCCCGACGTACCCGAGAAGTACGACGGCAAGACCCATCCCTCGGAGTTCCTCAGCATCTACACCATTGCGGTGCAGGCTGCCGGGGGACGAGACGAGAAGATACTGGCGAACTACTACCCGCTCGTGCTTAAGCCAAACGTCAGATCTTGGCTTATGCACTTGCCGGAAAACTCCATCTCTTCTTGGGCCGACCTGTGCCACCAGTTTGTCGGCGCCTTCACGGGCGGCCACAAGCCTCATGGCCAGGAAAGTGATCTCCATATACTTGCCCAGAAGGAAGGAGAGTCCCTGCGAAAGTACATCCAGAGATTCAGCCGCGTCCAGCACTACATCCCGGACGTCCACCCTGCCGCGGTTATTAGCGCGTTCCACCAGAACGTGCGTAACCACAAGATAAGGGAGGAAATGGCGATGTGCAAGATCCGAGACGTCAGCGAGCTTTATGCCCTGGCTGATAAGTGTGCGCGCGCTGAAGAGGGGAGCAGACTCCCCGGAGAGGATGTTGGAGCAGGAGGAACGGACATTGAGGATGCCGCCCCGGCAAGAAAAACCCGGCGGCGGAACAACAAAAAGAAGAAGAACAAGGAAGTATTGGTCGTCGAGCAGTCCGGCAAGGAGGCTGGCACCAAGAAAGCTCAGCCTGGTGGCTCCGGCAAGGAAGCCACCACTGTAGCCGCCGCCGACAAGCAGGACGGCTCCGACAAGCAGTACTGCAAGATCCACCGCACCAAGGGCCACGATCTCCAGAACTGCAAGAGGGTCGAGTACCTCGTCGAACAGCAGAAGGCTGAGTACGAGCGACGCGACAAAGAGAAGGCCCAGGGAGGCGGAGGAGAGTCCGGCAAGAAGCGGCCATTCAATGGCCGGGGAGGGCGCCGCGGCAAGGGCAAGCAGCGGCAAGGAGATAGACCTCCCCGCGGCCGCGACAAGGACGAAGACGAAGACGACGATGAGGACATGGACGACGGAGACAACAGCGAGCAGGAGTTCCAGAAGGCCACATAAGTTTTGTGCGTCGATGAAGGGGCCTCTCTGCATACTTCCCACCGCCAACTCAAACAATGGGTGCGGGAAGTTAATGTAGCAGAGCCACCTGTCGAGTCGCGCAAACTCCTGAAGTGGTCTAGCACGCCCATCATCTTCGACATTGAGGTTCACCCTGACCGTACAACTGCGGTCAGGTGTTTGCCGATGTTGGTTTCGCCAACCATCCGCAACCTCAAGGTCACCAAGATGCTGGTTGACGGCGGGGCCAGCCTGAACCTGATCTCCTCTGCTGTAGTCCGGAAACTACAGATCCCCGACAGCGAGCTCGAGGAAACCGGAACATTCCAAGGGATCAACCTGGGAAGGAGCAAGCCGAAGGGGAAGATCACGCTGCCAGTAACCTTTGGCGGAGAGCTAAACTTCAGGACTGAGAGGATCACCTTTGACGTTGCCGATATCCCGTTGCCATACAATGGGATACTTGGCCGTCCGGCGCTCGCCAAGTTCATGGCAGCCTCTCATTACGCCTATAATATGCTCAAGATGCCGGGCCCGATAAGCGTCATCTCTGTTCCCGGCGACAAGAAGGACGCGCTTATATGCGCCGACAAGATTTACCGGGACGCAGCAGCCGCAACGGATAGCAAAACACTTGCCGCTGAAGCTCCCGGGGGGAAGAACAAGACCAAGTCCGGCAAGAGCTCTGGGGCCCACTCCGGCAAACGCACCTCTTCGGAGTGCTGCGCTGCCGTCGAGGACGCACCATCGAGCTCCACCGGCAAATGAAAGAAGGGAATGGCAGCTCCATCTGCAACCAAGAAGGTGTCCGCCAAGGAGGACGGCACTGGTGGTACTTTCACCATCAGTGCCACGCTCGATCCTAAATAGGAAAGCGCGCTCGTTGCTTTCCTGCGGGCGAATGTCGACGTGTTCGCTTGGCAACCGTCTGACATCCCGGCGTTCCTAGGAAAGTAATTGAGCACAAGCTTGCCGTTTGTCCTCACGCGCGGCCCGTCAAGCAGAAGGTCAGAAAGCAAGCGGTGGAGCGTCAAGAGTTTATTGCGGAGGAAATCAAGAAGTTGGAAGCAGCAGGCCTTGTTAGAGGTGTACTCCATCCCACGTGGCTGGCCAACCCTGTTGTCGTGCGCAAAGCTAATGGGAAGTGGAGGCTTTGTATAGACTTCACTGATGTGAATAAAGCTTGTCCCAAAGATCCATTTCCCTTGCCGCGCATTGACCAGATCGTTGACTCCACGGCTGGATGTGAGTTGCTTTCATTCCTTGATGCATACTCCGGATACCACCAGATATTTATGGCTGAAGAGGATGAAGAGAAGACCGCATTCATTACTCCATGTGGCACTTACTGCTTCATACGCATGCCCTTTGGATTGAAGAATGCGGGTTCAACATTTGCGAGGGTAGTCCACGCTGCTTTTGAGCCACAGATACACAGGAATGTAGAAGCATACATGGATGATATAGTGGTCGAGAGCAAGGACAAGGATACCCTGATTCAAGACCTAGATGAAAATTTTGCGAATCTGCGCAAGATACAACTCAAGCTTAACCCCGAGAAGTGCGTGTTCGGAGTCCCCTCCGGCAAGCTTCTCGGGTTCTTTGTGTCTCAAAGGGGGATTGAAGCCAATCCCGACAAGATCAAAGCCATCGAGCTGATCGAAGCTCCAAAGCGCGTCAAGGATGTACGAAGGCTTGCCGGCTGCGTGGCTGCTCTCAGCAGGTTCATTTCTAAGTCCGCAGAACGCGCCCTGCCGTTTTTCAAAATCTTGAAAAAGGCGGGTCCAATGAGATGGACACCGGAAGCGGAAGCAGCGCTGCAGGACTTGAAAGGATACTTGTCCTCCACTCCAATACTTGTCGCACCTAGGCCACAAGAGAAGTTGCTGCTGTACTTAGCAGCAACCAATCAAGTGGTTAGTGCTGCGTTGGTAGCGGAAAGGGAGGAAGATGAGGAGCCCACAGCCCCGACAAGCACATCCAGCGACAAGCAGGGGGCTTCCCCGACAAGGATGAGTCTGCGCAGATGCAAAAAGAAGTGCGGAAGAAGATGGTGCAGCGCCTAGTTTATTTTGTCAGTTCCCTCTTGCAGGGGGCTAGGTCAAGATACTCTGGGGTGCAGAAGCTGCTTTTGGGCCTCCTCATGGCCTCGAGAAAGCTGCGCCACTACTTCCAAGCACATGAGATAATGGTGGTCACTCGCTTTCCGCTGAAGAGAATATTGCAAAATCCAGAAGCAACAGGCAGGATTGTCGAGTGGGCACTGGAGCTGTCGAGCTTTGGCCTCAAGTTTGAAAGTACTTCAACTATCCAGAGCAGAGCATTGGCAGAGTTCATAGCAGAATGGACACCAATGCCAGACGAAGAGATCCCAGAGACAAGCATCCCCGTCAAAGAAGCGAGCAAAGAATGGATAATGTACTTCGATGGTGCCTTCTCGCTGCAAGGCGCCGGCGCTGGCGTGCTGCTTGTCGCGCCCACCGGAGAGCATCTCAAGTACGTTGTCCAGATGCACTTTCCCAAGGAGCAAGCAACGAATAATACTGCGGAGTATGAAGGTTTGCTTGCCGGTCTCAGAATCGCAGCTGAACTTGGGATCAAGAAGCTGATTGTGCGGGGAGATTCGCAGTTGGTTGTCCGTCAAGTGAACAAGAGCTACCAGAGCCCATTGATGGAAGCATACGTCGATGAAGTGAGAAAGCTTGAAGAACACTTTGAAGGCTTGCAGATGGAGCACGTCCCAAGAGCTCAAAATGACGTCGAAGACGGCCTGTCAAAGTGTGCTGCACTAAAGCTACCTGTGGAACCAGGGATCTTCGTGCTCAAGCTAACTCAACCATCCATTACACCATCAGTTGGGAAAAGTAAGAAGAGAAAGTTGGTCTCCGGTGACTACTTGCCAGCGGATCTTCCTGAAGTCGCCGCCAAGGTCCCCAAGATCAACGGCCGAGTTGCTGAGGAACAGTCTGCTCCTGCGGACCCTAGGGTTCGTGCAGTCGAAGCAGGCGTTCCCGACAAGTCTTGCCCCGGCGAGCTTGCCGGGGAACGTCCAGCTCCGGCAGAGCCGCAGGTTCTTGCCGTAGAGGCTGACGTTCCCGCAGCAGCAATGATGCCTTTAGTCCTTGTTGTTGAGCCTCAAGCTCCAGCATGGGCGCAACAAATTGTCCATTTCCTTCAGACTTGAGAACTTCCCGAAGAGCCAGAAGAGGCAGAGAGAATAACCAGGCAGTCAAGTATGTACCAGTTCATCGGCAATGAACTGTACAGAAGAAGACTCAATGGTGTTAGATTGAGGTGCATTCCCCGGGAAGATGGGCAGAAGCTGTTGGCAGAGATACATGGAGGCATATGTGGCCACCACATTGGCGCAAGAGCACTTGCCGGCAAGGCGTTCCAGCAAGGTTTCTTTTGGCCAGAAGCCCTCCAAGATGCAACTGCACAAGTAACCAAGTGTGAAGCGTGCCAGTTCCATGCCAAGAAGATACACCAGCCAGCTCAAGCTCTCCAGACGATCCCTTTGTCCTGGTCATTTTCGGTCTGGGGGCTCAATATCCTCGGCCCCTTACCCCGCGCAGTCGGGGGCTTTGAGTACTTGTACGTCGCCATCGAGAACTTCACAAAGTGGCCGGAAGTGGAGCCAATGAGGAAGGTGACCGCACAGTCAGCAGTCAAGTTCTTCAGGTCAATTGTTTGCCGTTTCGGAATCCCTAACAGGATCATCACCGACAACGGCACACAGTTCACAAGTCGCACCTTCATGCAGTACGTCCAAGACCTTGGCGCCAAGGTCTGCTTCGCTTCTGTTGCTCACCCAAGGAGCAATGGTCAAGTGGAGAGAGCAAACGCTGAAGTGCTGCGCGGACTCAAGACAAGAACTTTCGACAGGCTGCACAAATGCGGAAGAAACTGGATTGAGGAGTTGCCGACGGCTATTTGGTCAATCAGAACGACACCAAATCGAGCCACCGGGCAGACACCCTTTGCTCTTCTCTACGGAGCAGAGGCAGTTCTCCCCACGGAACTCGTATACGGATCGCTTCAAGTGCTCGCTTATGATGAGCTCGAGCAAGAGCAGCTGCGACAAGATGATGCGCTGCTCCTCGAGGAGGACCGTCTTCAGGCTGCTGTACGAGCTCCTCGATACCAGCAAGCTTTGCGCCGCTACCATAGCCGCAAAGTTAAGGCTAGAAGTCTCGAGGAAGGCGACCTTGTTCTTCGGCGCGTTCAGTCCGCCAAGAATTCCAACAAGCTGACGCCGAAGTGGGAAGGCCCTTATCGGCTGAGACAAGTCACAAGGCCCGGCGCTGTTCGCCTTGAGACCGAAGATGGCTTACCAGTGAGCATCTCCTAGAACATTGAGCACCTTCGCAAGTTTCACCCATAAGGCGCGGTTGCCGTGATCTGTTCCGGCAACCACCTTTTGTACAAGTCTTGCCGCTGTTGCATGTAAACCTTTGTACAAAGCCGGGTGCAGACCCCGTGCATCAGTAAAGCTTTTGTGCCTTGCACAACTTGTCGTTTCATGCATTTTTCTCTTTTACTTGCATGCATTATATGACACCTCGTGCAGCACACACCTCCGGTAAGCAATAACGAGCCGCGAGGCTCCATATCTATGTTTCCTCCTTTTCTCTTTTCTCTCAAGCAGGAGAAGGATTCCTCACGCACAAGTTTGCCGGGGGGGAAGGAGACAGTGGTATGGACCAAGTGCCGTTCAAGAAAGCCTCGCCTTGCCGGGAAGTAGACCATACACAAAAGCTAAGTTACCAAAGTTTGAGCATTCAAATTTTTAAATTTTTAAGTTATCTTCCTTGAACGACCACACTTTGTATGGAAAACCTGTGCGCAGAGGAGCCTGCCCGTAGTTAGCCGCGCCCTTACTTTGTTTCGAGCACGCTCAACGGCTTAAGTGTGCTGCGACGAGTGTCGCGCCCTTACTTCGTTTTCGAGTTCGCTCAACAATCTAAGTGTGCTGCGACTAGCTGCGGCAAGGTTTCTTGCCGGTAGTGGCATTGCTAGCAGGCTGCTGAAGTTCCGCACTCAGCGCTCGCGGCAAGGGTCCCTTTGCCGGCAAGTTCCCTAAAAAGCGTAGGGTAAAAGCATACAAAGTAAAGAAGTCGAATCAAGGAAATAACACTGCATTAACTACCCAAAACAAAGTTATATTACAAGATGACTTGTCGCTGTTTTAATAAACTACTGTCCATAGCGTGATTGGCAGCGACAAGGGAAGTAGAAAGAAAGCAGCCTAGTCTGCACGGTCGCCGTCGACTCTTCTGATCTTGCCCACCTTGGCCACGATGGGGGCGACAAGAGCCTTCAGCGCCTCCTGATCGGCGTCGGGCGGCAAGGTCCTGAGGACGTTCTCAAGGTTGATCCCGGGGTTGCGGTAGACTATCTTCGTCAGCACTCTCTCCACAAATCCCGTGCAAAGCCTACGCGCCTCGTTCGCCAGCTTCATGGGGATCCTCTCCCGGAGCTGCTCAAGGGCCGGCGCCACTCCCCTGAAGAATAAGCTCAACTTGGCGCTGTGAGGGAGGTTCACGTCGGGGAAGTATCCGAGGTGCTCCGTCCCCAGCCCCGCCAACTCCCAGTCGATGTCAGCGGCGGCGGCGACAAACTCCTCGGTCCACTGCTCCACCGTCTGCCTGAAGTTGTTTTGCGTGAGGGCAGCGCTGTCCAGCAGTGCCCTCTCAGCCCGGAGGTCCTCCTTCAGCATCGTCTCCCGGTTCCTGGCGCTGTCAAGTGATGCAGTGAGGGTGGACAGCTTCAATTACAAGTCCGCGACAGAATCCTTGGCGATGGCGAGCTCCTTGCCCTTGTCGGAGAGACGGACCTGCAGCTCCGAGTGGCTGTGGGCGTCTTTCTCCCTCTCCAATGTGAGCGTGGCAACCTTCTCCTTGCTCGTCCTCAAGTTAAGCTCCAACTGTGCCACCCTCGCCTCCAAGTCTCTCTTGGCGGTCTCTGCAGCTGCAGCGGCGTCCCTCGCTTCCGCAGAGCCCCGCCAAGGGACTGCTCGCGCGCGGTAAGGTCGTCCTCATGGCTATCGAGGTCGACCTTCCACTGCCTCAGCTCTCCTTCCCGCCGAGACAGATCTTCGGCGGCGAGCCGTTGCTCCTCCTCTGCTTCGGCCTTTTCAAGGACAAACGTCTGGTGCGCCTCGGCGAGCTCCTCCCGCTCCTCCGCCAAGGACCGGAGGGCCGCCTGGTTGGCGGCCCAGAGCTCTTTGGCGCGTTTCTCCAAATCGACGCCTGCCTTGGCAGCCAGAGCCTCTCGGGACTCCAGCTTGGCCTGCCTGGCACGGTACAGGACCAGGAGCCGGCACAGAAGCTGCTCCTCCTCGGGCTCGTTGCTGCTGCCGGGCGCGTCGACAAACTTCAGTCCCGCGGAGGCGAGGACTTCCCCATCGAAGACCTCCCCCTTCGCGGGCGCCCTTGAAGAAGAAGCCCACGGGAGTTGGATGAAGACCCCGTTTCCGGCCTCCAAGTAGGCGCCAGTTCCGGCCGCGGCAGCGGCAGGGTCGGCGGTCGGCGCAGCGTCAAACGCTCCTGCGGCCTCGGGGCCGTCAGTGCGACCGCCGGTCCCCTCCTCAGCTGCCGTGTCGGCGTCCCTGGCTGCCTCTTCGTCGGCGGGCTCCTCGGTGCCGATCGCCTCCTCGGTGGCCGCGGCGCCACCAGTGTTGCCGCGCGCGGCCTCTCGGTGGCGGCCTCCGTCTCCATAGGCTCTGGAGCGGACGAGTCTGAAAGCAAGAAAAAGAAAGAAGGATGGTCAAGCAAATATCCAAAAAGAAAGATTCAAGAAAGGAAAGGCACAAGGGTTACCTGCGCGGGCCTCTTCTTCGACGGGGTTCCTTGCCGAGGAGTTCTCCCTCGGCGGCGTGGTAGTAGCCTCCGCCGGCGGAGGGCCGCTGGCGCCTTCCCTTGGCGGAGTGCTCGCCCTTGGCGGAGTACCCGCCCTTGGCGGAGTGTTCTCCCTCGCCGGGGGGCTCCTCCTTGGCGGGGAGGACGAGACGCGCGGCTCGTCGGGAGAAGTCTCTTGGCGCTCCTGGAGCTGCGGTTCTGTTGCTGCACAAATCAGCAAACATACAAGACGATTAACAAGGATGAGAAGCCCACGCGCGCCCGACAAGCGAAGAAGTAAACAGAAGACTTACGCTGGGGGCTGCGCTGGGGGCTGCTCTGCGGGGCAGCCGGCTGGTCCGGCAAGCTCGTCGCTGGCGCATCCCCCGCTGCTGCGACGGGCTCGTCCTTGAGGTCAACCACCGGGATCTTGGCCCTCTTCGCCACCCTTTGGGCCAGGGTCCTGGAAGGCAGACATCAAACAGAATCAGACAAAGAAGATTCAAGGCAAGAACAGCAAATTGAGGAAAACAAAAGTTGCTTTACTTACTCTTCCTCCTCCTCGTCGGAACTGAGAACGGAGAAGTCGAAATCCGCCTTGCGCGTCCCGGCGCGAGGAGCTGGAGGAGAAGGCCCCCTCGGGCGCTTGGCGGGCGCTGGAACAGTGGTCTGCGAAGACCCCGCTCCGGTCGACGCCAAGGCCCGAGGGGCGGAAGGAGCCGTGGAGCCGGTGCGGGAAGACCCTCCTCCGGCCGCTGCAGAGGCGCGGGGTGCTCCCTTGACGGCCTTGCCCGCCGCGGTGGCGCGCGTCGGGCGGCGCTGCGGCCGCAGGGCCGCCGGACGCTCCGCCATGACTGCAGCCTTGCGGGGGCGCCTCCTCGCTGGAGCTGGGGGTCTTGGCGGCGGCGGTGAACTTCCCGAGGATGAAGAAGAGCCAAGGTTCAGAGACCCGCCTGAGTCTTCGGCAGAATCACTTGATTCATCGCCCTGCTCGGCGGGCTCGCTCGACTCCGTGCCTTGCCCGGTGGCCTCGCTCGTCTCGGCAGGCTGCCCGGCGGGCCTTAGCAGTTTGAGGATCTCTTCCTCCTCGGCCCGACTCACCGCATCCGCTGCATCTGCCTCCTCCAGTGTATACCCAAACTCGCCCGCGGCCTCGGCCGCGGCTGCCTCCTCCAACCTGGTGGCGATATACGCCATCTCCCAGTCGGTGGTGTCGTGGGTGAGGCCCTTCTTCTCGTCGGGATTGATGGGCAGCTCCACCAAGTTATCAAAGAATTTTGAACGGCTTCGTCAGAGGGCGCCAGCCAAGTGGGGTCAATCCCATGGGAGTCGCACCACGGCATTGCCGCACGGATAGCACAAAGTGATGAATTGTTGCATAGTGGAACTTCCTCCCGCGGCAAGGTGAACCACTCCGGGTGCTTGGCGTCGTGCTTGAACAGCTCACGGAGCATCCCTTTGAGCTCCAGGACAGCGAAATTATAGTTGAGGCCTGGGCGCAGCCTCATACAGTCTGCCGCGTTGCCAAAATCCCAAACGGACCTCTTTCTCTCTTGCAAGGGAGCAATGCGCCGGCGAAGGAAATCTGCCCCGACAGCCCCTACGGTGAGCTTGGCTTGCCGGAGGCGAAGGATCCTAGTGATGGCTATCTTCAGCTTGTCGTCCTCCGGGGCCAGGTCACTCCAGTCCTTGTCGCGCACTATTGCAGCCCGGCGCGGGGAAGTGAACTGCTCTGGGGCGTCCTCCATGATCCGACACCAGTTGGCCCTCCACTCCTCCCACTTGCCGCGGAGCTCTCCAGTCAAGTACGCCCCTTTCTTATTGAGTCTAAAGATCCAAGAAATCCCGCCAGACAAAGGAGAACCTGACTCTACTCGAGGTGTATACGAATGGCGAAAGAGGGCTACATTGGGATACACCCCGACAAAGTTCTCGCACAGATGTGCGAAAACGGCCATGGTCAAGACTGCGTTCGGGGTGAAATCGAGAAGATGAAACCCGTAGGTATTCATAACGTCGCAGAAGAATTCGGAGTATGGAGGGCAGAGTCCGCAATGGAAGAACAGGGCGAAATAGGCATACCCTCCCGGAAACATGTCGCAGGCTTCGGCGGGGAGTACCCTGGTGCGCGGGTGAGCTTTCGTCTCCCTCGACCAAAAGAGGTAGAACTTGTCCTTCAGCTCCCTCGCGCCGAGCCTCGGCGGGAAGACCACAATCTTCTTCCGCATTGCTGCTAGTTTCTGCGCCCGGTCGGTCTTCGCGACTTTCGCCTTGTCGCCCTTCGGGGCCATGGCGGGGGCGGCGAGGGAGGTCGACGGCGCTGGAGAGGCTGGCGGCGACGGAAGAAGGGCGGAGCGCTGCTCTCTTTCGACCTGCGGGGAGGAGGAGAGCGGCGGGGGTTTCTGGAGGTTAAAGAAGCAATGAAGCGAATGGGGGGAACTGCCCCTGTTGCCCCTGCTTTTAAGGGGGGAAGGGGGCGTTCCGCATTTCCCCCATTAAAGAAACAGGCCACGATCTCTCCCACGACGCCGCAATCGACGCATGCTGTTAGGGAGAGACGCGGTGGATACGGAGTGGGATACGGGGCGCCGTGGGCCGCGTGTGCCCATGCACTGTTTTGGGCCTGGCCCAACAGCGCTCGGCACCGTGTGTGGCCCAGGCCCGGGGGCTCCTGTCGGTGTACTAAAGTAGGGGTACCTTAGTATCCCGACTTGTGCACGGGCAGTAGCAGCGTCCCGTGGCAGGGCTTGCCACGCGCCCGCCAAGGCCCGCTCTGGATCCTTTAGAGCCATTCAAGAACAAAGTATTCAAGTTAAGAAAACAAGACCCCGGCAAGAGGAGCTTGTCGGGAAGGCCGTACCAGGCTCAAGACCACCCCTTTGGCACAAGGCCCTGGCAAGAGGAGCTTGTCAGGAAGGCCAAACATGGCATTTCAGAAGACTTGCCGCAACGCTTCGCGCGTCGCGGCAAGGCCCGGAGAGCGGCAAGCATCTGGGCGCGGCAAGGCGCTTGCCGCGGCAAGCTCCCACCACGTGCCCGCGCTCCAGCTCATCCGGCCACGCGTCGCCCTGGGGCCCTTCCAGGTGCACGTGGCGGACGGCTGTGCAGCCTGGGGTACACCATGGCGAGCCGGGATGACGAGGCCACCTTCGTGGCGAACGGAGACGCCCTAACAGACACTTTTTGCACAGTTTGGGGGCGACGGCGATGGGCATTCAATGCCCTTGTCCCCTGCCGTCAGGGTTAGGTATAGACCACTGTACATACACTGTTACAACTACCACCATTTTTACGTTTTTACCCTCACCTACGTTGCTGTCGGTGACCCCTTTGACCTATAAAAGGAGGCCCATGCGCAACGTAGAGGGGGTTCCGATCCTTGATCACTCTCACGCTCGGTGTAGCTAGCAACCAGCTCTGTAGCTCTTCATGCTCCCGAGCCAAGAACGCAATACAACCAAAGCAGGAGTAGGGTTTTACGCATCCGTGCGGCCCGAACCTGGGTAAACTGCCCGCGTGCTCGCCTCGATCTGCTCTTCGTGCTCCCTCCGCTCCCTTGCCGTACCGAAAAGGGGCTCCGGTCCCATAGGTGTTCGTGGGCGATCAGTTTCCCTGACAGTGTACAAAATGGATAATCTCTTTAGAAGTATGAGGGTTTTGGGAAAATACTCATCTGTTACAAAGGCATTTCATTTTTTTAAACATATTTCAACTCCAGACTTTCTGTACGTTCTGTATGCACCATTCAAAGCCACGTCATCAATTTTCAACCCTTTCTAACTTCATTTGCTATTTTTCATGCATTTACTGATTTTTCCTGAGCTAAATAACCCTGAAATTGAAAAGCGCTACAAATGAACTCTAAAAAGGTTGAAAGTTGGCATGGTTTCATCATATCACCCACATAGCATGTGTTAAAAAGTTGAGAGGGTTACCACAAAAACTAGATGCACTTCGTGTACAATATGGACAATCTGTTTTGAAGTATCACAGTTTTGGGCTAAAACTCATATGTTACAAAGGCAATTTATTTTCTAAAACTTATTTCAACTCCAGACTTTTTGTGCGTTCAGGATGCACCATTCGAAGCCACGTCATCAATTTTCAACCTGTCTGAATTCATTTGCTATTGTTCACTCATTTTCTGGTTTTTGGGGCTAAATGACCCTGAAATTGAAAAGCACTACAAATTAACTCTTAACTGGTTGGAGGATGGCATGCTATCATCATTTCACCCACATACCATGTGCTAAAAAGTTGAGAGGGTTATGGCAAAAACTAGATGTACTTCGTTTACAAAATAAACAATCTCTTTCGAACTATCAAGGTTTTGGGTTAAAACTCATCTGTTACAAAGGCATTAAATTTTTTAAAACTTATCACAGCTGCAGACTTCTTGCGCGTTCAGTATGCAGCATTCGAAGCCATGTCATCAATTTTCAACACTTTCTCACTTCATTTGCTATTTTTCATGCTTCACTGATTTTTTGAGCTAAATGACCCTGAAATTGAAAAACACTACAAATGAACTCTGAAAAGGCTGAAAGTAGGCCTCGTATCATCAGTTCACCCACACAACATGTGCAAAAAATTTGAGAGAGTTACGGCAAAAACTGGATGTACTTCGTGTACAAAATGAATAATCTCTTTCGAAGTATTAGGGTTTTGGTTAAAAACTCATCTGTTACAAAGGCATTTAATTTTTTTAAACTTATTTCAACTCTGAAATTTTTTACGTTCAGTATGCATCGAAGCCATCTGATCAATTTCAAACCCTTTCTAACTTCATTTGCTATTTTTCATGCATTTACTAATTTTTTGAGCTAAATGAGCCTGAAATTGAAAAGCACTACAAATGAACTCTGAAAAGGTTGAAAGTTGGCATGGTATCATCATTTCACCCACATAGCATGTGCTAAAAAGTTGAGAGGGTTACGGAAAAAACTAGATGCATTTCATGTACAAAATGGACAATCTCTTTCGAAGTATCATGGTTTTGGGCTAAAACTCATTTGTTACAAAGGCATTTCATTTTTTTAAACTTATTTCAACTCTAGGCTTTTTATGCGTTCATTATGCACCATTCGAAGCCACGTCATCAATTTTCAACCCTTTCTGACATCATTTGCCATATTTCATGCATTTACTGATTTGTTTTTGAGCCAAATGAACCAGAAATTGAAAATCACTACAAATGAACTCTCAAAAGGTTGAAAGGTGGCATGGTATCATCATTTCACCCACATAACATGTACGAAATGGACAATCTCTTTCGAAGTATTAGGGTTTTAGGCTAAAACTCATCTGTTATAAAGGCACTTCATTTTTTTAAACTTAGTTCAACTCCAGACTTTCTATGCATTCAGGATGCACCATTAGAAGCCACGTCATCAATTTTCAACCCTTTCTGAATTCATTTGCTATTGTTCATTCATTTTCTGATTTTTTGGGCTAAATGTCCTGGAAATTGAAAAGCACTACAAATTAGCTCTTAAAAGGTTGGAAGGTGGCATGGTATCATCATTTAACCCACATAACATGTGCTAAAAAGTTGAGAGGCTTAAGGTAAAAATTGGATGCACTTCGTGTACAAAATGGACAATCTCTATCGAAGTATCAAGGCTTTGGGCTAAAACTCATATGTTAGAAAGGCATTTCATTTTTTTAACTTATCTCAACTTCAGAATTCTTGTGCATTCAGTATGCAGCATTCGAAGCCACGTTATCAATTTTGAACCCTTTGTGACTTCATTTGCTATTTTCATGCTTTTCCTGATTTTTTGAGCTAAATGACCCTAAAATTGAAAAGAACTACAAATGAACTCTAAAAAGGTTGAAAGTTGGCCTGGTATCATCATTTCACCCACATAGCATGTGCAAAAAAGTTGAGAGAGTTACGGCAAAAACTGGATGCACTTCGTGTACAAGATGGATAATCTCTTTCAAAGTATGAGGATTTTGGGCAAAAACTCATCTGTTACAAAGGCATTTAATTTTTTTCAACTTATTTCTACTCCGAACTTTTTGTACGTTCGGCATGCACCATTCAAAGCCACGTCATCAATTTTCAACCCTTTCTAACTTCATTTGCCATTTTTCATGCATTTACTGATTTTTTTGAGCTAAATGACCCTTAAATTGAAAAGCACTACAAATGAACTCTGAAAAGGTTGAAAGTTGGCACGGTATCATCATTTCTCCCACGAAGCATGTGCTAAAAAGTTGAGAGGGTTACGGAAAAAACTGGATGCACTTCCTGTACAAAATGGACAAACTTTTTCGAAGTATAAGGGTTTTGGGCTAAAACTCATCTTTTAGAAAGGCAATTCATTTTAAAACTTATTTCAACTCCAGACTTTTTGTGTGTTCAGTACGCACCATTCCTAGCCTCGTCATCAATTTTCAACCCTTTCTGACTTCATTTTCTATTTTTCTTGCATTTACTAAATTTTTTGAGCCAAATGACCATGAAATTGAAAAGCACTACAAATGAACTTGAAAAGGTTGAAAGTTGGCATGGTATCGTCATTTCACCCACATAGCATGTGCTAAAAAGTTGAGACACCTGGTTTTTATATTCTAGTAAATCCAAAACTCATCTGAAATTCATGAAACTTGGCATGCTATCATGGAGCGGCATAAACTTGCCGTGTTAAAAAATTTGTCTCATTTGGGGCAGGTTTGGGTATATGCTTCTCACAAACCAGAGCTTCTCACGACAAGCCTGTTGGTTTCGGTTGGGAACGTACGTCCCACCTTTGGGGACGAAACGATATCCATTGCCTCTTATTGCTTTCAAAAAATTTCTCGTGTCAACATAGAACAACAGGAGTGTTGTGTCAATTTTTGGGATATTTTGGGGTTCGTTTGGACATTTTTATGCCTTAACTGAGTTTTCTAGGCATTTAATGTGCATAACTCAAATTTGAACTACATGCACATGCTCCAGTGCATATAAATTGGTTGAAAAATCATATGTGTGTCCTTGGGTGCATGCTTAGGTCCCATACAAGAGACGGGAATGAATTTCAAACACTAGGGCACTGTTTATTGCCAGCAAAACATTGAGATACCTTGTTTTTAAATTCTGGTAAATCCAAAACTCGTATGAAATTCATGAAACTTGGCATGCTATCATGGAGCGGCATCAACATGCAGGGGTGAAAATTTGTCCCATTTGGGACAAGTTTGGGTATAAGCTTCTCGCAAATCATAGTTTCTCACAACAAGCATGATGGTTTCGATAGGGAACGTACCACCTTTCGGGACAGCACGATATCCGTTGCCTCTTATTGCTTTCAAAAAAATTCTAGTGTCAACTTAGAACAACAGGAGTGTTATGTTTAATCTTGGAATTTTTCGGGGTTCGTTTGGCCTTTTTTATACATTAACTGGGTTTTCTAGGCATTTTATGTGCATAATTCAAATTTGAACTACAAGCACATGCTCCAATGCACAAAAGTTGGTCGAAAAATCACATATGTGTCGTTGGGTGTATTTCTTGGTCCCATGCAAGAGATGGGAATGAAATTCAAACACTAGGGCATTATTGATTGCCGGCAAAACATTGAGATGCATGGTTTTTAAATTCTAGTAAATCCAAAACTCGTCTGAAATTCATGAAACTTGGCATGCTATCATGGAGCACCATCAACATGCCGTGGTAAAAAATTTGTCCCATTTGGGGCAGGTTCGGGTATAAGCTTCTCACAAACCTGAGCTTCTCACAACAAGCATGATGGTTTCGATAGGGAACGTCCCACCTTCGGGGACGAAATGATATCCATTGCCTCTTATTGCTTTCAAAAAATTTCTAGTGTCAACATAGAACAACAAGAGTGTTGTGTCATTTTTTGTGATTTTTCGGGGTTCGTTTGGACATTTTTATGCATTAACTGGGTTTTCTAAGCATTTTATGTGCATAATTCAAATTTGACTACAAGCACATGCTCCCATGCACTAAAGTTGGTAGAAAAATATAATCGTGTCCTTGGGTGAATTTCTAGGTCCCATGCAAGAGATGAGAATAAAATTCAAACACCAGGGCACTGTTGATTGCTGGCAAAACGTTGAGATGCCTGGTTTTTAAATTCTAGTAAATCCAAAACTCGTCTGAAATTCATGAAACTTGGCATGCTATCATGGAGCGGCATCAACATGCCATGGTAAAAAAATTGTCCCGTTCGGGGCAGGTTCGGGTATATGCTTCCCACAAACCAGAGCTTCTCACAACAAGCATGATGGTTTCGGTAGGGAATGTCCCACCTTTGGGGACGAAACGATATCCATTGCCTCTTATTGCTTTCAAAAAATTTCTCGTGTCAAGATAGAACAACAGGAGTGTTGTGTTAATTTTTGGGATTTTTCGGGGTTCATTTGGACATTTTTATGCATCAACTGAGTTTTCAATGCATTTATGTGCATAATTCAAATTTGAACTACATGCACATGCTCCAGTGCATATAAATTGGTTGAAAAATCAAATATGTGTCCTTGGGTGCATGCTTAGGTCCCATGTAAGAAACGGGAATGACTTTCAAACACCAGGGCACCGTTGACTGCCGGCAAAACATTGAGATGCCTGGTTTTTAAATTCTAGTAAATCCAAAACTCGTCTCAAATTCATGAAACTTGGCATGCTATCATGGAATGGCACCCGACATGTTGTGGCATTTTTCGTGTCCATTTTGAGAGAAGGCGCACTCGAATAATGACAGCCAACAAAGGCATTTTGAAAAAATAGCTGCCACTTTAATATCTCAAACGTTTGTAGAATTCAAACCGTGTGCGTTCTATTAACCAATCACGTGACGCCACGTGTCTTGGTTTTAATGGCTGTAGGAGGTGCCGTGCGGATAGCTGCTTGACCTTGACTGAACAAGAGGCGTGCGAGTGCAGTCCGGCGCGCAGGCTGACCGAGAGGCATGCAAGCTGTCCTCCAATGCACAAGATCACCGGGAAGCGTGCGAGCTGTACACTGCGCATGCTCATTGGGAAGCGAGCCCTTTGACTTCCATGGCTGCCAGCCGTCCTCTCCATTAATGGGGCCCGTGCTGCTATTTAATACGGGCAACCTTACTCTTCGCCTCCGATTCCCCTCCCTCCCACAGACCTCCACCAATGCCATGGCACAGAACGATCATCTGCCACTAGTCTTCAAGTTTGGTGAAGTCGACTCCGTGCCGGAGGAGATAGAAAATAAGGAGGAATGGGGCCCCATGGACATGGCCCAGAACGAGCTGGCCGCGGTGGTTGCTGCCCCCGCTCCCGTCCCAGCTCCCATCCCCACACCCGCGCCAGTGATAATCCCCGTAGCATTGACGGGCTAGTCGCCGAGCACTATCGCAGAGCTGGAAGCCACGGGCGTCAGCGAGGTCTCCTAGGACCCGCGCGAGCTCGTGTACATGCAAGTGCCAGCGAGCATGCTCGTGCCCGGGCGCGCCCCTCCCACCATGGCGCTGGCCCCCATGCATTTTGCTACACCCGCCGTGCCCGTGCCCGTGCCTATGCGTGCGCCCCACTCAGCGGCATGGGACGCTGCCATCGACCGCTACCTATCAGCGGGTGCCACTTGCCATCCTCTCGCACCCTGTCCTTCAATCGTGCGACGACATGATGTTTGATTTATAAGTGAATAAAATTTTGTGCTTCCTTGAAGACTTCAACAACGGCGTCCCGGAGGACGACAACGACGGCGCGGCATGCCGCCTCCGCCGTCGCCGGAAATAGTTTTTTGGTGTTTATTACTGTATCTTGAATTCTCGATCATATGAATATAAATTCTCAGTGTGACTGAACGAAAGATATGGTTCGAACAAACTTGCATTATTCTCTCTTAATGTACAGACTTATCAAACGATTTTATTTTGAAAAAACGTCAATGGTTTTCAAATATAAAACACTCGTCGCAAACGTTTTAGTTAGAACACCTGGATGCAAACTGACAGCTTCCCGAGGAAGCCAATGGAAAATGTGCCGAGCAGGATTTCTGCACCCCTTCAACGCAAACGGTTGTTTTGCCTGACCCGTGTGCAACCACGTACAAACAATTGGGTAAGATTTGCATATCTGTCATTTTGGGCATGTTGCCATTTGTCAAACTGGGAAGATTGACACGTGTTTCTCTAGTAACATTGCCAATTGTCAACCTTGTAACACTGCGATTTGTCAAAATATACATCTAAAAATCACTAGCACTATCTAATTTTTGCAACTAAAATCACTAGCACTGCGATTTGTCAAAATATACATCTAAAAATCACTAGCACTATGTCGTTGTACTAAGGTAGGGGTACCTCAGTACCCCAACTTGTGCACGGGCAGTAGCAGCTTCCCGCGGCAGGGCCTACCACGTGCTCGCCGGAGACCTTCCTGCTCCATATAAAACCATTCAAAAACAAAGTATACAAGACAGAAGATCAAGACCCCGGCAAGTGGAGCTTGCCGGGAAGGCCATCCCAGGCTCAAGATTACCTCACTAACACAAGACCCTGGCGGGAGGAGCTCACCAGGAAGACCAGAAGACATGCCTCGGCGCAGCATGCGCCCCGGTAGGGCCCGGGGAGCGACAAGCTTCAGAGCCCGGCAAGCTCCCGGGCCCGGCAAGGTCAAGACCCCGGCAAGGTGCTTGCCGGGGAGAGTTACGCTGTGTGCCCGCGCTCCAGCTCATCGAACCACGCGTCGCCCTGGGGCCGCTCCAGGGACGCGTGGCGGATGGCTGTGCAGCCTGGGGGACACGGTGGCACTCCACGGTGGTAAAGCCATCGCCGTGGCAAACGGAGACGCAAGGGCGGGCGCTTTTGGGGTCGACGGCGACGGGCATTAAATGCTCTTGTCCCCCACTGTCAAAGTAGGTGATGACCACTGTTCGCACACTGTTCGCACACTGTTCATCCACTGTTCCCGCGTGCTCACCTCGATCTTCTCTTTGTGCTCCCTCCGCCCTCTTACCGCACGAACAAGGGGCTCCGGTCCCATAGGTGCTCGTGGTGGACAGTTTCCCCCGACATCTTTGGCGCGCCAGATAGGGGGCGGCGAGGTTGTGCGAACCTGATCCGGCGTTCACGCGGGCGCACTCTTCATCAACCTCTCCAAGTTCTTCAGCATCATCAGCAATAGCGACATGGCCCCGAAGAAGAAGGCTTCGGAGGTCGCAGGCCCGTCTGCGTCTCATCCGCCGCCACCGGAACCAACGGTGGGCGGGGGAGACGCCGTCGGAAGGGTGGTCGCCGGCGAGGAAACTCGCGGCGCCACCAAATCCAAAGACAGGACGGACGACCGAGCCTCGGTCTCCGTGGACGCGCCACGTCCATCTCAGCAAACAACAACCCAGCAGCGCCATGTCACAGGCGGTGGCATCCGCTTGCTGGGCCAAGGGCAAACCGGAGGCTCGCGGGACGCTCCGGGCCATCGTCCTGGCACGAGCAAGGCGCGGTCGCCGGGACGGGACCCTGCTCCTTCTAACCCAGTTAGGAGTCCGAGCATATCCCGCTCCTCGCACCGCTCGCCCCCGCTCCCCTCCACTCCAGCAGAAGCGCTCGCAAGGGCGCAACTGCTCCTCGACTTCCCTCCAGCGGCAGACAAGGCCGAAGACTGGAGGGCAACCATCCAGAGCCTGATCGCCTTCGCCAACAACGATACGCCGCAGCAGCCGGCGACCTCGCGGCCACGGCAAGTCGAGAAGACGAAGGCCGACGACGACAAGACCGCCGGGGGTGCAACCACCGTGCACTCCCCGCCGCGGAAGCAGAAGACGCCGCCCCGCCGGAACAACGCCGACGTCGGCTCCACGGCGTCGTCGGATCCGCGGGCTCGTCGGGACCAGCGCCAAGTCCTTGACGACCGGCGACAAGAAGACGCTCGAACGACGATCGAGCGCCGCCGAGAAGCTCGGCGACAATCAGATCAGCGAGCTGGAGCCGCTGTCGACACGCGCGCGCCCGATGAACCAGGCGACTTGCCGTACGCGGCAGGTTGCCCTGCGTTTACCCGCGAGCTGCGGCGCGTCCAGTGGCCCAGCATGAAGAACTTCAAGCCCGACGTACCGGAGAAGTACGACGGCAAGACGCACCCCTCGGAATTCCTCAGCATTTACACCATCGCGGTGCAGGCTGCCGGGGGGCGCGACGAGAAGATACTGGCGAACTACTTCCCGCTAGTGCTTAAGCCAAACGTCCGTTCTTGGCTTATGCACTTGCCGGAAGGCTCCATTTCTTCTTGGGCCGACCTTTGCCACCAATTTGTTGGCGCCTTCACGGGCGGCCACAAACCCCACGGCCAGGAGAGCGATCTCCACATTCTGGCCCAAAAGGAAGGAGAACCCCTGCGCAAGTACATCCAACGCTTCAGTCGTGTGCAGCACAACATCCCCGACGTCCACCCTGCCGCGGTTATTAGCGCGTTCCACCAGAACGTGCGTAACCGCCGCATGCGTGAAGAAATGGCCATGACGAAGATACGGGATGTCAGCGAGCTCTATGCTCTAGCTGACAAGTGCGCGCGCGCCGAAGAGGGGAGGAGACTCCCCGGAGAGGATGCTGGCGCAGGGGGAAGCGACAGCGACGACGTCGCCCCGGCAAAGAAAAGCCGGCGGCGGAACAACAGAAGAAAGAACAAGAAGGAAGTGCTTGCCGTCGAGAAGTCCGGCAAGGAGGCTCCCGCCAAGCAAGCACAGGCTGGTGGCTCCGGCAAGGTGCCTGCCCCTGTAGCGGCAGCCGACAAGCAGGACGGCTCCGACAAGCAATACTGCAAGATCCACCGCACCAAGGGCCACGACCTCTCCAACTGCAAATGCGTTGAGTACCTCGTCGAGCAGCAGAAAGCTGAGTACGAGAGGCGCGACAAGGAGAAGGCCCAAGGTGGCGGAGGAGAACCAAGCAAGAAGCGGCCATTCAATGGCCGAGGAGGACGCCGCGGCAAGGCCAAGCAGCGGCAAGGTGACCGACCTCCCCGGGGCCGCGACAAGGACGAAGAAGATGACGACGATGACATGGAGGATGAAGATAACAGCGAGCAGGAGTTCCAGAAGGCCACGGAGGTCCTGTGCGTCGACGGCGGCGCCTCTCTGCACACTTCCCACCGCCAACTCAAGCAGTGGGTGCGGGAAGTGAACGCAGCGGAGCCGCCCGTGGAGTCGCGCAGGCTCCTCAAATGGTCCAGCACGCCCATCATTTTTGATCTTGAGGATCACCCTGACCGCACCACTACGGTCGGGTGTTTGCCGATGCTGGTCTCACCCACCATCCGCAACCTCAAGGTCACCAAAATGTTGGTTGACGGCGGGGCCGGGCTGAACTTGATCTCCTTTGCTGTGATCAAGAAATTCCAAATCCCAGATGGCGAGCTTGAAGAGACCGGTTCTTTCCAAGGAATCAACCCGGGAAGGAGCAAGCCCAAGGGGAAGATAACTCTGCCGGTGACCTTTGGCGGGGAGCTCAACTTCAGAACTGAGCGCATCACATTCGACGTCGCCGATATCCCATTACCGTATAATGGGATACTCGGCCGTCCCGCCCTCGCAAAGTTCATGGCAGCTTCCCACTACGCCTACAACGTACTCAAGATGCCGGGGCCAATAAGCGTCATCACTGTCCATGGCGACAAGAAAGATGCGCTTGTCTGTGCCGACAAGATCTACCGGGATGCAGCAGCCGCAGCAGAGAAGGATACACTTGCCGCTGAAGCTCCCGGGGGGAAGAAGACCAAGACCAAGTCCGGCAAGTGCTCTGGGACCCACTCCGGCAACCGCACCTCTTCGGAGTGCTGCGCTATCGTCGAGGACGTTCCATCGAGCTCCACCGGCAAGTGTAAGAAAGGGATGGCCGCTCCTCCGGCAACCAAGAAGGTGTCCGCCAAGGAGGACGGCACTGGTGGTACCTTCACCATCAATGCCACGCTTGACAGCAAATAGGAAAGCGCGCTCGTTGCCTTCCTGCGGGCGAATGTCGATGTGTTTGCCTGGCAACCATCTGACATCCCCAGTGTTCCCAAGAAGGTAATTGAGCACAAGCTTGTTGTTTCTCCTCATGCGCGGCCCGTCAAGCAGAAGGTGAGGAAGCAAGACGTGGAGCGCCAAGAATTCATTGCTGAAGAAATCAAGAAGCTAGAGGCAGCAGGCCTAGTTAGAGGCGTGATCCATCCGACATGGTTGGCAAACCCAGTCGTCGTGCGCAAGGCCAATGGGAAGTGGAGACTGTGTATAGACTTCACCGATGTGAATAAAGCATGTCCTAAGGATCCATTTCCCTTGCCGCGCATTGACCAGATCGTTGACTCCACTGCCGGATGTGAGCTACTCTCTTTTCTTGATGCATATTCAGGCTACCACCAGATCTTTATGGCCAAAGAAGATGAAGAGAAGACTGCATTTATCACTCCATGTGGCACTTATTGCTTCATACGCATGCCATTTGGACTGAAGAATGCAGGATCAACATTTGCAAGGGTGGTGCACACTGCTTTCGAGCCACAGATCCACAGAAATGTAGAGGCTTACATGGATGACATCGTGGTGAAGAGCAAGAGTAAGGATACCCTGGTCCAAGATTTGGAAGAGACATTTCAGAACCTGCGCAAGATCCAGCTTAAGTTGAACCCCGAGAAGTGCGTCTTTGGAGTCCCCTCCGGCAAGCTTCTCTGGTTCTTTGTCTCACAGAGGGGGATCGAAGCTAACCCCGACAAGATTAAAGCCATCGAGCAAATCGAAGCCCCGAAGCGAGTCAAGGACGTCAGGAGGCTTGCAGGTTGTGTGGCTGCCCTCAGTAGGTTCATTTCGAAGTCTGCAGAACGCGCCCTTCCTTTCTTCAAAATCTTGAAGAAGGCAGGTCCTATGAAGTGGACTCCAGAAGCGGAGGCAGCGCTGCAAGACTTGAAACGGTACCTATCCTCTACTCCAATACTTGTCGCACCTAGACCACAGGAGAAGTTGCTGCTGTACCTAGCGGCAACCAACCAGGTGGTTAGTGCTGCGTTAGTAGCGGAGAGAGAGGCCGACGAGGAGTCAGCACCACCGGCAAGCGAATCCAGCGACAAGCAAGGGGCAGATCCGACAAGCTCTGGCCCCGACAAGGACAACTCGGCGCAGGAACAAGGAGAAGTGCGAAGAAAGATGGTGCAGCGCCCGGTGTATTTTGTGAGTTCCCTCTTGCAGGGGGCTAGATCAAGATACTCCGGGGTGCAAAAGTTGCTTTTCGGCCTCCTCATGGCCTCGAGAAAGCTGCGCCATTACTTCCAAGCACATGAGATAACAGTGGTCACTCGCTTTCCGCTGAAGAGGATATTGCACAATCCAGAAGCAACAGGCAGGATCGTTGAGTGGGCACTGGAATTATCAAGCTTTGGACTCAAGTTTGAAAGTACCTCAACCATACAGAGCCGAGCTTTGGCAGAATTCATAGCTGAGTGGACCCCAACGCCCGATGAAGAAGTTCCAGAGACAAGTGTACCCGTACAAGATGCGACAAGTGAATGGGTAATGTACTTTGATGGTGCCTTCTCGCTGCAAGGCGCTGGAGCCGGTGTGGTACTCATAGCACCCACCGGAGAACACCTCAAGTATGTTATCCAGATGCACTTTCCCAGGGAGCAAGCGACAAACAACACAGCTGAATATGAAGGTTTGCTCGCCGGCCTCAGGATTGCGGCCGAACTTGGGATCAGGAAGCTGATTGTGCGGGGAGATTCTCAGTTGGTGGTCCGACAAGTTAACAAGAGTTACCAGAGCCCTTTGATGGAAGCTTATGTAGATGAAGTGAGGAAGCTTGAAGAGCACTTTGAAGGTCTGCAAATGGAGCATGTCCCGAGAGCTCAGAATGAAATTGCAGATGGCCTTTCGAAGTGTGCTGTGATGAAGTTACCTGTGGAACCAGGGACCTTCTTGCTCAAGCTAACTCAACCATCCGTTACACCATCAGTTGGACAGTCCAAGAAGAGAAAGTTGGTCTCCGGCGATTACTTGCCGGCGGATCTCCCCGAGGCCGCCGCCAAGGTTCCCAAGATCAACGATCAGAACGCTGAGGAACAGTCTGCTCCTGCAGATCCGAGGATCTGTGCAGTTGAAGCAAGTGTTCCCGACAAGCCTCGCCCCGGCGAGCTTGCCGGGGGGCCGTCAGCTCCGGCAGAACCAGAGGTTCTTGCCGTAGAAGCTGAGGTCCCCGCAGCGGCCCTCATACCTTTAGTCCTTGCCGTTGAGCCTCGGGCTCCAGCATGGGCGCAACAGGTCGTTCGTTTTCTGCAAACTGGAGAACTTCCCGACGACCCAGAAGAGATAGAGAAAATAACCAGGCAGTCAAGTATGTACCAGTTCGTGGACAATGAGCTGTATAGAAGAAGACTCAACGGTGTCAGGTTGAAGTGCATCTCCAGGGAAGATGGACAGAAGCTGTTGGCAGAAATACATGGAGGCATATGTGGCCACCACATTGGCGCAAGGGCACTTGCCGGGAAAGCTTTCCGGCAAGGGTTCTTTTGGCAAGAAGCCCTCCAAGATGCAACTGCACTAGTAACCAAGTGTGAAGCGTGCCAGTTCCATGCGAAGCAAATTCATCAGCCAGCTCAAGCTCTCCAGACGATCCCTTTGTCCTTGCCCTTCTCAGTCTGGGGGCTCGATATCCTCGGCCCCTTCCCTCGCGTAGTCGGGGGCTTTGAGTACTTGTACGTCGCGATCGACAAGTTCACAAAGTGGCCAGAAGTGGAACCAGTGAGAAAGGTGACAGCACAGTCAGCGGTCAGGTTCTTCAGGTCGATTGTTTGCCGTTTCGGAATCCCTAACAGGATCATCACCGACAACGGTACACAATTTACTAGTCGCACCTTCATGCAGTACGTCCAAGACCTTGGCGCCAAGGTCTGTTTCGCTTCTGTTGCTCACCCGAGGAGCAACGGTCAAGCGGAGAGGGCAAACGCTGAAGTGTTGTGCGGACTCAAGACAAGGACCTTTGACAGACTGCGCAAGTGTGGAAGAAACTAGATAGAGGAGCTACCGGCGGCTCTTTGGTCAATCAGAACGACACCAAGTCGAGCCACCGGACAGACACCCTTTGCTCTAGTCTATGGAGCAGAGGCAGTTCTCCCCACGGAACTCGTATACGGATCTCCTCGAGTGCTCGCTTATGATGAGCTCGAGCAAGAGCAACTGCGACAAGATGACGCATTGCTCCTGGAGGAGGAACGTCTCCAGGCTGCTGTACAAGCTGCTCGATACCAGCAAGCCTTGCGTCGCTATCATAGCCGCAAGGTTAAGGCCAGGAGTCTCGAGGAAGGCGACCTTGTTCTTCGGCGTGTTCAGTCCGCCAAGAATTCCAACAAGTTGACGCCGAAGTGGGAAGGCCCTTATCGGGTGAGACAAGTCACAAGGCCTGGCGCTGTCCGCCTTGAGACCGAAGAAGGCTTACCGGTGAGCAACTCCTAGAACATAGAGCATCTTCGCAAGTTTCACCCATAAGGCGCGGTTGCCGTGATCCGCTCCGGCAACCACCTTTTGTACAAGCTTTGCCGCCGTTGCATGTAACCCTTTGTACAAAGCCGGGCGCAGACCCCGTGCATCAATAAAGCTTTTGTGTTTTGCGCTATTTGCCTTTTCCATGCTTTTCTTCGCTATTTGCATGCGTTATTTGGCATCTTGTGCAACATACATATCCGGTAAGCACTAGCACGCCGAAAGGCCATATACTTGTTTCCCTCTTCTTTTTCCTTGCCTCTTAAGCAAAAGGAGCGTTCCTCGCGCACAAGTTTGCCGGGGGGAAGGAGATGGGAGAGGAACCAAGTGCTGTTCAAGAAAGAGAAGCCTTGTCGGAGAAGCAAGCAATATATGAAAGCTAAGTTATTAGAATTTGAGCAGTTCAAAATTTTAAATTTTAGTTGTCTTCCTTGAACATCCACACTTTGTATGGAAAACCTGTGCGCGGAGGAACCTACCCGTAGCTAGCCGCACCCTTATCTTGTTTTCGAGTACGCCCAACGACTTAAGTGAGCTGCGACAAGTGTCGCGCCCTTGTTTCGTTCTCGAGTTCACTCAACAAGCTGAGTGCGTTGCGACTAGCTGCGGCAAGGTTGCTTGCCGGTAAGACCTTGGCCAGCAGGCTGCTCAGAGTCCAGCACTCAGCGCTCGCGGCAAAGGGCCCTTGCCGGCAAGCTCCCTGGAAGCGTAGGGTGAAAAGCATACAAAGTAAAGAACCAAGACAAGGAAGATAACATTGCACTGATTGATCAAAATAAAGATAAATATCTTACAAGGGATAACTTGTCGCAGTGACTAATGAGTTCGTAGCACAATATGCAGCAACAAAAGAGATAAAGGAAAAGGAGGCCTAGTCTACGCGGTCGCCTTCAATCCTGGAGATCTTGTTCACTTTGCCGATAATGTGGGCGACCTGCGCCTTCAGCGCCTCCATATTCGCGTCGGCCGGCAAGCTACGGAGAACGTTGGCGAGGTTTATACCAGGATTCCGGTATACTATCTTCGTCAGAACACGCTCCAAGGTTCCCGCGCAAAGCTGGCGCGACTCCTCGGCCAGCTGCGTGGGGAGCTTCTTCCGAAGATCTGCAAGAGCCGGCGCGATCCCTCTGAAGAAGAGGCTGAGCTTGGCGCTGTGGGGGAGGTTTTGATCCGGAGAGTATATAAGATGCTCGACCTTCAGCGCCAACAGCTCCTGGTCGATGTTGGATGCAGAGGACACCTAGTCATCGGTCCATACCTCGACGGTCCGCCGGAAGTTCTCAGCCGCAGTGGTGGCGCTCTCCACCAAGCCTCGCTCCTTGCGGAGCTCTTCCTTCAGCTTGGTTTCCCGGTCTCGGACGACGTCAAGCGAGTCCTTCAACGTGGAAACCTTCAGCTCCAGATCCTCAATCGAATCCTTGGCGGCCTTCAGCTCGTCGCCTTGCTTGGAGAGACGCACCTGGAGTTCAGAGTTGGTGTGGGCGTCCTTCTCGCGCTCTGTGTTGAGCGCGGTGACCCTCTCCACGCTCGCTTTCAGAGACTCCTCCAGTTGCGCAACCTTGGCCGCGAGCTCCTCCTTGGCGGTCTCCGCGGCAGCCGCGGCGGCCTTCGCCTCCTTCAGCTCTCCGCCAAGGGCCTGCTCCCGGGCGGCAAGGTCTTCCTCGTGGGAGTCGAGGTTGACCTTCCGTTGGGTGAGCTCTCCTTCTCGCCGGGACAGCTCCTCTCCGGCGAGTCGCTGCTGCTCCTCGGCCTCGGACTTCTCCAGGAGCCACTCCTGGTACTCCCCGGCGAGCCTCTCGCGCTCCTCCGCCACGTCGCGGAGGGCAGCCTGGTTGGCGGCGCGGAGCTCAGCCGCGCGCTTCTCCATGTCAGCGGCGGCCTTGGCGGCGAGGGCCTCCCGAGACGCAAGCTTTGCCTGCCTGGCCCGGTAAAGGGCCAGGAGCTGGTGGAGCAGCTTCTCCTCCTCGGGCCCTTCGCTCCCGCCGGGCGCCTCGACAACCTTCAGACCCGCGGAGGCGAGGACCTCCCCATCAAAGGCCTCTCCCTCCGCGGGGGTTCGCGACGAAGATCCCCACGGCACCTGAATGTAGACGCCGTTGGGGGCCTCAAGATAGTAGGCAGACGGCTCCTTTTCGGCGGAGGGGTCGACGGCCGGCGCAGCGCTCGACGCTCCTGCCGCCTCCGGGCCGGCAGTATGGCCGCCGTCCCCCTCCCCGGCCGCCGCGTCTGCGGCCGGAGCAGTCTCCTCCGCAGCCGGCTCGGTGGCTCCCGCCGTGTCCTCAACGACAGGGGCGTTGCCGCCGCCGCCCTGCGCGTCCTCCTCCACGATGATGGTTTTCGTCTCCATCTGTTCTGGGGGAGGAGGATCTAGAAGAAGAAGAAAAAGAAGAAAAAGAAGAAGAAGTTCAAGCAAATATCCAAAAAAGACGAATCCAAGAAGACAAGATTACAAGACTTACCTTGGCGGACCTCGTCGACGGTAGGCTCCCTCGCCGGGGAGCTCTGCCTTGGCGGGGTGGCCACCCTCGCCGGGCTGCTCGCCCTTGGCGGGGTACTCGCCCTTGGCGGAGTACCCGCCCTTGGCGGAGCACTCTCCCTCGCCGGAGAGTTCGTCCTTGGCGGGGACGGCGGGGCCTGCGGCTCCTCGGGAGCAGTCTCCGGATGCTCCTGTAGCTGCGGCTCCACCTCTGCAAAAGACAATCAAAACAACAACAAGAGCAACAAAGTGTTAGCATAACACGAGATCCTCAAGCGCGCCCGACGAGCGGAAAGATGGAACCCAGACTTACGCTGGGGGCTGCGCTGGGGGCTGCTCCTCGGAGCAGCGCTTGGGTCCGGCAAGCTCGTCTCCGGCACGTCCCCGGTCGCCGCGACGGGCGAGTCGTCCGCAACCTCGACGACGGGAACCTTGGCCTTCTTCGCCGCTCGCTGGGCCAGGGTCCTGAAATCAAGGCAAGATGCAAAAATCAGAATCATTGAAAGAAGAATCGAGACAGAGCTGAAGAAAATACGAAGCTTCGAGTACTTACTCCTGTTCCTCGTCGTCGTCGTCGTTGCTCAAGGCGGAAAAGTCGAACGCCACCTGAGGCGCGTCCGCGCGAGGAGCAGGAGGCGAAGACTCCCTCGGGCGCTTGGCGGTCCCCGGGGCTGGGGGCTGCGAGGACCCGGCCCCTGTGGGCGTCGAGGCCCGGGGAGCGGGCGGAGCAGCCGCTCCGCTCTGCGAAGACCCTCCTCCGCTTGGCACTGACGTGCGGGGCGCCTCCGCCGTGGCCTGTGTGCGGGTCGCCCCCGCCGTGGTTGGTGCGCCGGGCGCCCCCGTCGCAGCTTGACTCCCCCGGGTAGCTCGCGCCGCCCGGCGAGTTGGTTGTTGTCGGGGCGCTTGCGCCCTCGTCCCCGTCGTCGCCTTGCGAAGACGTTTCAGCGGAGACCGCTTGGGACTTGCCCTAGGCGGGGAGGTCTCCGATGACGAGGAGACGTCGTCGGCATAGAGCCCCAGAGACCCGTTGGAGTCCTCGTCGGCCCCGACGTCCTCCTCCTCCTCCCCCTCGGCTGGCTTGCTGGGCCCAGCGCCCTGCCCTGCGGCCGTCTTTCCTCCGGCGCCTCCGCCCCCTGCGGCGCCTCCGCTCCCTGCGGCGCCTCTGTTTCCTCCGGCAATGACGCCTCTTGTTGCGGCCTCGGTCACGATGCCGGGGATCCCGGAGTGCCTCAAAGAAGGGACCCCGGCGAGCTCGTCGGGAGGAAGCTGTAGCATCCTGCGGATCTCCGCCTCCTCTGCTTGGCTGGACGCATCCGCAGCCTCTGCCTCATCAACTGAGAAGCCGAACTCTCCTGCCGCTGCGGCTGCAGCGGCCTCTTCTACCCGAGAAGCTATATAAGCAATCTCCTGGTCGGTGGTGTCCCGTGTGAGCCCCTTGATTTCATCCTTGTTCTTCGCCACCTCCACCAGGTTGTCGAAGAAGCTGATGATGTCTGATGACTTGGGCGGAATCCATGTGCGGTCCACGCCATGCGAGTCACACGCGGGCATCATGGCGCGAAGAGGATCCCGGGCCGTGCTGTTGCAGAGAGGCACCACTCCCCGGGGAGCTCTGAACCACTCTGGGTGGGCCGGGTTGTGCTTAAAGAGTTCCCGGACCATCCCCTTCAGCTCCAGCGCCGTGAAGTTGAAGTTTAGCCCCGGGCGCAGCCTCATTATGTCCGCCGCGTTGCCGTACTCCCATGCTGGCCTCTTTCTATCCTGTAGAGGGGCAATGCGGCGGCGGAGGAAATCAGCTCCTACTTCTCCGACGGACAATTTAGCTACCCGGAGACGAAGAATTCTAACGAGGGCGACGTTGAGCTTGATGTCGTCCGAGTCCAGCTCACTCCAGTCCCTGCCGCGCACGATGGCTGTTGTGCGCGGCGCAGTGAAGGGTTGCGGCTCGTCCTCAACTATCCAGCACCAGTCCGCGCGCCACTCCTCCCACTTGCCGCGGAGCTCCCCCGGCAAGTAGGACTCCTTCTTGTTCAAGCGAAAGACCCAAGAAATTCCCCCGGAGAGGGGGGCACCGGCCTCTACTCTAGGGGTGAAGAAGTGCCTAAACAGCGCTACGTTCGGATAGATCCCAATATAGTTTTCGCACAGATGTGCGAAAACCGCCATCGTGAGGATGGCGTTGGGTGTGAAGTCAAGAAGGTGGAGGCCGTAGGTGTGCATCATATCGCAGAAAAAGTCGGAAAAAGGGGGACAAAGGCCGCAATGGAAGAAAGCTGCGAAGAAGAAATACCCGCCGGGGTAATGGTCCTTGGCGGCGGCAGGATAAGCTCTGGTCCGGGGATGCGCCTTGGTCTCCTTGGCCCAGAACAAGTAGTACTTGTTCCAGAGCTCCCGCGCGCTGAGCCTCGGCGAGAAGACGACGTTCCGCTTCCGCAGCAGAGTAAGCCTCGCCGCCTGCTCAGATTTCTCCTTCTTGGTCTTCTCTGCCTTCGCCTTCTCGGTCTTCGGGGCCATGGCGGAGGCGGCGAGGGAAGGGGGACGAAGAGTCTGGCGGCGCCGCAGATGCGGAAGACGGCGGAGGAGGTGTGGAGGCGGAGCACAAAGGGAATCTCTAGAGATGGAAGAAGAGGCAATGAAGGCGTAGGAGGGGAACCACTCCTGCTTCCTCTGCTTTTATGGGGAAGTGGGGGGCGTTTCGCTCTTTCCATTAAAAGAACGTGGCCACGTCCCATCCCACGACGCCGCAATCGACGCGTGCCGTTACGGAGGGACGCGGCAGATGCGGAAGTGGATTCGGCGCGCTGTGGGCCGCGCGTGTCCGTGCACTGTTTTGGGCCTGGCCCGACAGCGCTCGGCACCGTGTGTGTCCCAGGCCCGGGGGCTCCTGTCGATGTACTAAGGTAGGGGTACCTCAGTACCCCAACTTGTGCACGGGCAGTAGCAGCTTCCCGCGGCAGGGCCTACCACGTGCTCGCCGGAGACCTTCCTGCTCCATATAAAACCATTCAAAAACAAAGTATACAAGACAGAAGATCAAGACCCCGGCAAGTGGAGCTTGCCGGGAAGGCCATCCCAGGCTCAAGATTATCTCACTAACACAAGACCCTGGCGGGAGGAGCTCACCAGGAAGACCAGAAGACATGCCTCGGCGCAGCATGCGCCCCGGTAGGGACCGGGGAGCGACAAGCTTCAGAGCCGGCAAGCTCCCGGGCCCGGCAAGGTCAAGACCCCGGCAAGGTGCTTGCCAGGGAGAGTTACGCTGTGTGCCCGCGCTCCAGCTCATCGAACCACGCGTCGCCCTGGGGCCGCTCCAAGGACGCGTGGCGGATGGCTGTGCAGCCTGGGGGACACGGTGGCACTCCACGGTGGTAAAGCCATCGCCGTGGCAAACGGAGACGCAAGGGCGGGCGCTTTTGGGGTCGACGTCGACGGGCATTAAATGCTCTTGTCCCCCACTGTCAAAGTAGGTGATGACCACTGTTCGCGCACTGTTCATCCACTGTTCCCGCGTGCTCACCTCGATCTGCTCTTTGTGCTCCCTCCGCCCTCTTACCGCACGAACAAGGGGCTCCGGTCCCATAGGTGCTCGTGGTGGACAGTTTCCCCCGACACACTATCTAATTTTTGCAACTAAAATCACTAGCACTGTTCATACGGACACCACTAGCAGGCGTGAGTTGATGGATCCATATGCAAATGTACCATTGATTACATACAACAAGTCATCAGCCCACAACGACAACGAGGATACACATTGGATTATAGATCATTTCCAACAAAACATTCTATTAAAGTTTTTCTCACACAACAAATAACAAAGCGATGAAATGAACTTCAACTCAACCACTCGTCGGTGTTGGAAATGCTTGCTTTGAACCAGAAGTGATTCTCTGGGAAGGGCCGACTACTGTCAATCTCGAGACCAACATAGGATTGATCATCCAGGGTGAAGCGGTCTATGTCAGGACCCATATTGGGATGGTGGGGAAGCATAGCAATGTCTAGGTATAGGTACAGTTGCTTCTCATAAATGGTAGTAACGTTGTGTCAACAGCAGCTGGATTGCCTTCCACCATCATTGGATAGTTTTGTCCAAAGAAGAGCGAGTTTCCTCCAAGACTTTCAATACTGAAGTAGGGAGAAGGTATTGGCGCTAGTACACTAGTATCCATCCCGAATACCCTGCAACGGATGTTGGAATTGGTCTGGACAGTGCGACCATGCGAGACAACACCTACTTCCTTAGTAACATCAGAAGTTCCCTGTATACAGACAAGAAGAGGTGATCCATCGGAATAAGTTGCCAGGCGCCACTGAGTATATGGGTCCTGCTCGTGATCATTAGCATCGTCATCTCCCCCTTGGTTATAAAATTTTTCAAGTATAGGTGGTGGACCTTGGAAACACCAGAAGGTTAATTAGTAAAGGGAAACTAGCTAACCCGCATGCATGTGGATGAAACAATTATAATTACGATGGAATACAAATGTACCGAAAGCATTAGGATTTCATGCAAAAACAGTGCCACGAGTGGTGGTAGCAAACACAAGACCCTCGTATTGAATTGCATCATAGTACTCATCCATGTACATAAATTGATTTTTGAGCAATATCCATCGAGGCGTGGAAGTAAGGATGGCAACAAGCTTGTCAAAGATAGCAACAAATTCATAGTTCGTGTAATCCAAAGAGCGGTTGGGAACTCGACAAATTGCTATCTTCCATAGACGACAGTCAGCATGATCGTATTTAAACTCACGTAGAATACCTGTGTACTCAACCCGGTGACGAGTGTACACATTCACAAGTTCCCAGTCACAGTTGTACCCAATATAAACAACCCAATCTCCATTTGCGCCTGCCCAAGCCTTGCCCTCAAGCGATGGCATCTTGACATCATACGTATCATTATCAAGCGGCATCAACTTGCACAAGGCGAGGCTTCCCTCGTCCGAGCGCCAGTCAGCGGGGTCACGGTGAAGAAGATAGGGGAGATCAAACCTCTCCTGGACCCTTGTGTTCCTTGTAATGATGTTATTAGTTGAGTCGAGAATGTTCTTGAACGAACCTGCCATGTTAGCTTAGGTGATGACGTCGCACCGACCAATGAGTTCCCCCAACACGTCATCATTCAGACTGGGGCAAGAATAACGGGGTCGTTTCCGGCCTGTTCCCTCCATGGAGAAGATGATCGAACAATGGCCTAAGGAAGGGTGAAGGCAAATGGAGGAGGGAGGAAGAGCGTGCGACAACAGTTCCAACTCGAGAGGTAAAGGCGAAGAGGCGGTGGATGGTTGCCACAGTACACGAAGAGGCGCCTGGGGAGCGAACGGTTGCCACAGAGGTCAGACACTGACGACAAGGGCCGAGTGAACCGCATCCGTATATCACACACTCCTTGATCTGACTGACATGTTCTTTTGTGTTGCCTAATCACAAACAATTCATCCAAGTGAACCGTATGCTATATATCGCACACACCTTCATCTGGCTGCCCCTTTCTTTTGTGTTGCCTAATGACAAACAGTTCATCCGAGTGAACCGTATGCTGTGTATCGCACACCCCTTCATCTGGCTGCCCGTTTCTTTTGTTCCTCCTCATCGCAAACAGTTAATTGAACTAAACGTATGCCCTTCATCGCACACGCGACTAAAATCTGAATCGTGTTTGAGGCATCCGTCTTCGCAAACGTTTTATACATTTTTGACGGTTTTCATACACCACCGTTTGCGATTATTGCATTGCACATAGTTTCTCGAAGGGTCTCTGATCGTAGTGCCACGTTAACAGCATCCTGCAGTAGTGACTACAAATGAACTCTGAAAAGGTTGAAAGTTGGCATCGTATCATCATTTCACCCACATAGCATGTGCTAATTAATTGAGAAGGTTACGACAAAAGCTGGTTGCACTTCGTGTACAAAATGGACAATCTCTTTCGAAGTATCGGGGTTTTGGGCTAAAACTCAACTGTTACAAAGGCAAATCATTTTTAAAAACTTATTTCAACTCCAGACTTTTTGTGTGTTCACGATGCACCATTCGAAGCCACGTCATCAATTTTCAACCCTTTCTGACTTCATTTGCTATTTTTCATGCATTTACTAATTTTTTCGAGCCAAATGACCCTGAAATTGATAAGCACTACAAATGAACTCTGAAAAGGTTGAAATTGGCATGGTATCATCATTTCACCCACATAGCATGTGCTAAGAAGTTGAGGGGATTACGACAAAAACTGGATACACTTCATGTACAAAATGGACAATCTCTTTGAAGTATCAGGGTTTTGGGCTAAAACTCATCTGTTACAAAGGCATTTCATTTTTAAAACTTATTTCAACTCCAGCCTTTTTGTGCGTTTAGTATGCACCATTCTAAGCCACGTCATCTAATTTCAACCCGTTCTTACTTGATTTGCTATTTTCATGCATTTACAGATTTTTTTAGCTAAATGACCTTGAAATTGAAAAGCACTACAAATGAACTCTGAAAAGGTTGAAAGCTCGCATGGTATCATCATTTCACCCACATAGCATGTGCTATAAAGTTGAGAGAGTTCGGCAAGAACTGGATGCACGTCATGTACAAAATGGACAATCTCTTTTGAAATATGAGAGTTTTGGGCAAATCCTCATCTTTTACAAAGGCATTTCATTTTTTTAAACTTATTTCAACTCCAGACTTCCTATGCGTTCAATATGCACCATTCAAAACCACGTCATCAATATTCAACCCTTTCAGACTTCATTTGCTATTTTTCATGCTTTTATTGATTTTTTGAGCTAAATGACCCTGAAATTAAAAAGCACTACAAATGAACTCTGAAAAGGTTGAAAGTTGGCATGGTATCATCAATTCACATGCATAGCATGTGCTAAAAAGTTGAGAGAGTTACGACAATAGCTGGATGCAAGTCGTGCACAAAATGGACAATCTCTTTCGAAGTATCACGGTTTTTGGCTAAAACTCATCTGTTACAAAGGCATTTCATCTTTTAAAACTTATCTCAACTCCACACTTCATGAACGTTCAGTATGCACCATTCGAAGCCACGTCATCAATTTTCAAACCTTTCTGACTTCATTTGCTATTTTCATGCTTTTAGTGATTTTTTTAGCTAAATGACACTGAAATTGAAAAGCACTACAAATGAACGCTGAAAAGGTTGAAAGTTGTCATGGTGTCGTCATTTCGCCCACATAGCATGTGCAAAAAAGTTGATAGCATTAAGGCAGAAACTGGATGCACTTCATGTACAAAATGGACAATCACTTTCGAAGTATCACGGTTTTGGGGTAAAACTCATCTGCTACTAAGGCATTTCATTTTTTAAAACTTATGTAAACTCTAGACTTCTTATGCGTTCAGTATGTACCATTCGGGACCACGTCATCAATTTTCAACCCTTTAAGACTTCATTTGCTATTTTTCATGCATTTATTGATTTTTTGAGCTAAATGACCCTGAAATTAAAAAGCACTACAAATGAACTCTCAAAAGGTTGAAAGTTGGCATGGTGTCATCATTTCACACCCATAGCACGTGCTAAAAAGGTGAGAGGGTTCCGACAATAGCTGGATGCATGTCGTGTACAAAATGGACAATATCTTTCAAAGTATGACGGTTTTGGGCTAAAACTCATCTGTTACAAAGGCATCTCATCTTTCAAAACTTATCTCCACTCCAGACTTTTTGTGTGTTCAGCCTGCAACATTCGGAGCCACGTCATCAATTTTCAACCCTTTCTAACTTCATTTGATATTTTTCATGCTTTTAGTGAATTTTTGAGCTAAATGACACTACAATTGAAAAGCACTACAAATGAAATCGAAAAAGGTTAAAAGTTGGCATGGTATTGTCATTTCTCCCACATAGCATGTGCAAAAAAGTTGATAGCGTTAAGGCAGAAACTGGATTCACTTCATGTACAAAATGGACAATCGCTTTCGAAGTATCAGGGTTTTGGGCTAAAACTCATCTGTTACAAATGCATTTCATTTGTTTAAACTTACGTCAACTCCAGAGTTCTTATGCATTTAGTATGCTCCATTCGAAACCACATCATCAATTTCAACCCTTTCAGACTTCATTTGCTATTTTTCATGCATTTATTGATTTTTTGAGCTAAATGACCCAACAATCAAAAAGCACTACAAATGAACTCTGAAAAGGTTGAAAGTTGGCATGGTATCATCATTTCACACGCATAGCACGTGCTAAAATGTTGAGAGGGTTACGACAATAGCTGGATGCACGTCGTGTACAAAATGGACAATCTCTTTCGAAGTATCATGGTTTTGGGCTAAATCTCATCTGTTACAAAGGCATTTCATCTTTCAAAACTTATCTCAAATCCAGACGTTTTGTGCGTTCAGTATGCACCATTCAAAGCCACGTCCTCAATTTTCAACCCTTACTGACTTCATTTGCTATTTTGCATGCTTTTAGTGATTTTTTGAGCTAAATGACATTGTAATTGAAAAGCACTACAAATGAACTCTTAAAAGGTTGAAATTTGGCATGGTATCATCATTTCGCCCACATAGCATGTGCCAAAAAGTTGAGAGAGTAACGACAAAAACTGGATGCACTTCGTCTCCAAAATGGATAATCTCTTTCGAAGTATGAGGGTTTTGGGCAAAAACTCATCTGTTACAAAGGCATTTCATTTTTTAAAAGTTATTTCAACTCCAGAATTTTTCTGCGTTCAGTATGCACCATTAAAAGCCACGTCATCAATTTTCAACCCTTTCCGGCTATTTTTCATGCATTTAATGATGTTTTGAGCTAAATGATCCTGAAATTGAAAATCACTATAAATGAACTCTGAAAAGGTTGAAAGTTGGGATGGTATAATCATTGCACCCACATAGCACATGCTAAGAAGTTGAGAGGATTACAACAAAAACTGGATGCACTTCGTGCACAAAATGGACAATCTTTTTGGAAGTATGAGGGTTTCGGGCTAAAACTCATGTCTTACAAAGACATTAGTTTTTTTAAACTTATTTTAAATCGAGACTTTTCGTGCGTTCACTATGCACCATTCGAAGCCACGTCATCGATTTTCATCCCTTTCTAACTTCATTTGCTATTTTTCATGCATTTATTGGTTTTTTTGAGCTAAATGACCCTGAAATTAAAAAGCACTACAAATGAACTCTTAAAAGGGTGAAAGTTGGCATGGTATCATCATTTGACCCACGTAGCATGTGCAAAAAAAAGTTGAGGGCGTTAAGGCAGAATCAGGATGCACTTCGTATACAAAATGAATAATCTCTTTAGAAGTATCAGGGTTTTGGGCTAAAACTCATCTATTACAAAGGCATTTCATTTTTTAAACTTATCTCAACTCCAGACTTATTGTACGTTCGGTATGCACCATTCGAAGCCAGGTCATCAATTTTCAACCCTTTCTAACTTCATCTTCTATTTTTCATGCATTTACTGATTTGTTTTGAGGTAAATGAACCTTAAATTGAAAAGCACTAAAATTAACTCTTAAAAGGTTGAAAGTTGGCATGGTTGTTGGGGAACGTAGTATTTCAAAATAATTCATACGATCATGCAAGATCTATCTACCAGATGCATAGCAGCGAGGGGAAGATTGTGTCTACGTACCCTCGTTGACCGGGAGGGGAAGCGTCTAGTGCCCGGTTGATGTAGTCGAACTTCTTCGCGATCCAACCGATCAAGCACCGAACGTACGAAGCCTCCGCGTTCAGCACACGTTCAGCCAGATGACGTCCCACAAGCTCTTGATCCAGTAGAACCTCGCAGGAGAATTTCGTCAGCACTACGGCGTGGTGACGGATATGATGAAGTTACCGGCGTAGGGCTTTGCCTAAGCACTGCGACGGTATGACTGAGGTGTGTTTCTGTGTAGGAGGGCACCGCACATGGCTGGAAAGATCAACTTGTGTGTTCTAGGTTTCCCCCCTGCCCCTGTATATAAAGGAGCAAGAGGTGAGGCCGGCCGGCCCTCCTATGGCGCGTCTAGAGGAGCAATCCTACTAGGAATAGGATTGCAATCCTATTCCTAGTAGGAATCACCAAGAGGGAGAGAGGGGGAAGGAAGGAGAGGGAGAGGGAGAAGGAAAGGGGCGCCGCCCCCCTCCTTTCCTTGTCCAATTCGGACCAAGGGGGAGGGGCGCGCCGCCCAGACCAGGCCGGCCCTCTCTCCTTTCCACTAAAGCCATTAGGGCCATAGCTTCCCCGGGGGGTTCCGGTAACCCCCCCCCCCCCCCCCCCCCCCCGCACTCCGGTTTATTCCGAAACTTTCCGGAACACTTCCTGTGTCCGAATATAGTCGTACAATATATCAATATTTACGTCTCGGACATTCCGAGACTCCTCGTCATGTCCGTGATCTCATCTGGAACTCCAAACTACCTTCGGTACATCAAAACTCATAAACTCATAATACCGATCGTCATCAAACGTTAAGCGTGCGGACCCTACGGGTTCGAGAACTATGTAGACATAACCGAGACTCATCTCCGGTCAATAACAAATAGTGGAACCTGGATGCTCATATTGGCTCCTACATATTCTATGAAGATCTTTATCGGTCAGAGCGCATAACAACATATGTTATTCCCTTTGTCATCGGTATGTTACTTGCCCGAGATTCGATCGTCGGTATCTCAATACCTAGTTCAATCTCGTTACTGACAAGTCTCTTTACTCATTCAGTAATACATCATCCCATGACTAACTCATTAGTCATTTCCTTGCAAGGCTTATTATGATATGTATTACCGAGAGGGCCCAGAGATACCTCTCCGACACTCGGAGTGACAAATCCTATTCTTGATCTATGCCAACACCACGAACACCTTCGGAGACACATGTAGAGCATCTTTATAATCACCCAGTTACGTTGTGACGTTTGATAGCACACAAGGTGTTCCTCCGGTATACGGGAGTTGCATAATCTCATAGTCATAGGAACATGTATAAGTCATGAAGAAAGCAATAACAGTAAAACTAACGATCATAGTGCTAAGCTAACGGATGGGTCTTGTCCATCACATCATTCTCCTAATGATGTGATCCCATTGATCAAATGACAACTCATGTCTACGGCTAGGAAACATAACCATCTTTGATGAATGAGCTAGTCTAGTAGAGGCATACTAGGGACATACTGTTTTGTCTATGTATTCACACATGTACTAAGTTTCCGGTTAATACAATTCTAGCATGAATAAAAGAAATTTATCATGATATAAGGAAATACAAATAACATCTTTATTATTGCCTCTAGGACATATTTCCTTCAGCCGCCCACTTGAACTAGAGTCAATAATCTAGATTACAAAGTAATGATCCTAACACCCATGGAGTCTTGGTGCTGATCATGTTTTGCCCGTGTAAGAGGCTTAGTCAACAGGTCTGCAACATTCAGATCCGTATGTATCTTGCAAATCTCCATGTCTCCCTCCTTGACTAGATCACGAATGGAATTGAAGCGTCTCTTGATGTGCTTTGATCACCTCATCAAAGGGAATGTTCCAACTCCGAGATGCTTGCACCAGCCCATAGATGGAGCACTAGAGCTTGCATACCTTGTTAGCATTCTTAGGATCGATAAAAACTTCCGGCTGCATCATATACAGTTCTTCCTTAAGGAAGCCATTAAGGAATGACGTTTTGACTTCCATTTGCCATATTTCGTAATCATAGAATGCGGCAATTGCTAACATAATTCGGACGGACTTCAGCATCGCTACGGGAGAGAAAGTCTCATCGTATTCAATCCCTTGAACTTGTCGATAACCCTTAGCGACAAGCCGGGCCTTATAGATGGTCACATTTCCATCAGCGCAAGTCTTCTTCTTAAAGATCCATTTATTTTTTATGGCTCGCCGATCATCGGGCAAGTCAACCAAAGTCCATACTTTATTATCATACATGGATCCCATCTCGGATTTCATGGCTTCAAGCCATTTGTTGGAATCCGGGCCCACCATTACTTCTTCATAGTTCGAAGGTTCACCGTTTTCTAACAACATGATTTCCAGGATAGGGTTGCCGTACCACTCTGGTACGGATCATGGACCTACAAAGTTCAGCAGTAACTTGATTCGAAGTTTCATGATCATTATCATTAACTTCCTCTCTAGTCGGTGCAGGCACCACATAAACATCTTCTCGCGCTGCGCTACTTTCCGGTTCGGAAGGGGTGACAATCACCTCATCAAGTTCCACTTTCCTCCCACTTACTTCTTTCGAGAGAAACTCTTTCTTCGGAAAGGATCCATTCTTGGCAAAAAAGACCTTGCCTTCGGATCTGAGGTAGAAGGTATACCCAATAGTTTCCTTAGGGTATCTTATGAAGACGCATTTTTCCGATTCGGGTTCGAGCTTTTCAGGTTGAAGTTTCTTGACATAAGCATCGCATCCCCAAACTTTTAGAAACGACAACTTAGGTTTCTTCCCAAACCATAGTTCATACGGTGTCGTCTCAACGGATTTGGACGGTGCCGTATTTAAAACGAAGGCGGCAGTCTCTAAAGCATAACCCCAAAATGATAGCGGTAAGTCGGTAAGGGCATCATAGATCACACCATGTCCAACAGAGTACGATTACGACATTCGGACACACCGTTACGCTGAGGTGTTCCAGGCGGCGTTAATTCTGAAACAATTCCACATTTCCTTATGTGCGTGCCAAATTCGTGACTTAAATATTCTCCTCCATGATCTGATCGTAAGAACTTTATTTTTCTCTCACATTGATTCTCAACCTTATTCTGAAATTCCTTGAACTTTTCAAAGGTCTCGGACTTGTGTTTCATTAACTAGACATACCCATATCTACTTAAGTCATCAGTGAGGGTGAGAACATAACGATAGCCACCATGAGCTTCAAAACTCATTGGACCGCACACATGAGTATGTATGATTTCCAATAAGTTGGTTGCTCGCTCCATTGTTCCGGAGAACGAAGTCTTGGTTGCCCAAGACGCATGGTTCGCACGTGTCAAATGATTCATAATCAAGAGACTCCAAAAGTCCATCTGCATGGAGCTTCTTCATACATTTGACACCAATATGAACAAGGCGGCAGTGCCACAAGTATGTGGGACTATCATTATTAACCTTACATCTTTTGGCATTCACACTATGAATATGTGTAACATCACGTTCGAGATTCAATAAGAATAAACCATTGACCAGCGGGGCATGACCATAAAACATTTCTCTCATATAAATAGAACAACCCTTATTCTCAGATTTAAATGAGTAGCCGTCTCGCATTAAACGATATCCAGATACAATGTTCATGCTCAAAGCTGGTACTAAATAACAATTAATGAGGTTTAAAACTAATCCCGAAGGTAGATGCAGAGGTAGCGTGCCGACGGCGATCACATCGACCTTGGAACCATTCCCGACGCACATCGTCACCTTGTCCTTCGCCAGTCTCCACTTATTCCGCAGCTCCTCCTTTGAGTTACAAATGTGAGCAACTGCACCGGTATCAAATACCCAGGAGCTACTACGAGCGCTGGTAAGGTACACATCAATAACATGTATATCACATATACCTTTGACGTTGCCGGCATTCTTATCCCCTAAGTATTTGGGGCAGTTCTGCTTCCAGTGACCCATTATCTTGCAATAAAAGCACTCAGTCTCAGGCTTGGGTCCATTCTTTGGCTTCTTCCGGGCAACTGGCTTACCAGGCGCAGCAACTCCTTTGCCGTCCTTCTTGAAGTTCTTCTTACCCTTGCCTTTCTTGAACTTAGTGGTTTTATTCACCATCAACACTTGATGTTCCTTTTTTATCTCCACCTCCGCTGATTTCAGCACTGAATACACCTCGGGAATGGACTTCTCCATCCCTTGCATATTGAAGTTCATCACAAAGCTCTTGTAGCTAGGTGGGAGCGACTGAAGGATTTTGTCAACGACCGCGCCATCTAGGAGATTAACTCCCAACTGAGACAAGCGATTATGCAACCCAGACATTTTGAGTATATGCTCGCTCACAGAACTATTCTCCTCCATCTTACAACTGTATAACTTATCGGAGACTTCATATCTCTCGACTCGGGCATGAGCTTGGAAAACCATTTTCAGCTCTTGGAACATCTCATATGCTTCGTGCTGCTCAAAACGCTTTTCGAGCCCCAATTCTAAGCTGTAAAGCTTGCCGCACTGAACCAGGGAGTAATCATTACTACGCAACTGCCAGGCGTTCATAACATCTTGAGTTGCTGGGAAATGGGTGCATCACCTAGCGGTGCTTCAAGGACATATGCTTTCTTGGCAGCTATGAGGATGATCCTCAAATTACAGACCCAATCCGTATAGTTTCTATCATCCTCTTTCAGCTTGGTATTCTCTAGGAACGCGTTAAAGTTGAGGGCAACATTAGCGTGGGACATTTGATCTACAAGACATATTGTAAAGATTTTAGACTATGTTCATGACAATTAAGTTCATCTAAACAAATTTAATGAACTCCCACTCAGATAGACATCTCTCTAGTCATCTAAGTGATACATGATCCGAATCGACTAGGCCGTGTCCGATCATCACGTGAGACGGACTACTCATCAGCGGTGAACATCTTCATGTTGATCGTATCTTCTATACGACTCATGTTCGACCTTTCGGTTTTCCGTGTTCCGAGGCCATGTCTGTATATGCTAGGCTCGTCAAGTCAACCCTAAGTGTATTGTGTGTGTAAATCTGGCTTACACCCGTTGTATGCAAACGTTAGAGCCCCATCACACCCGATCATCACGTGGTGCTTGGAGCAACACACCTTAGCAACGGTGCACAGTTACGGGGAACACAGTTCTTGAAATTTTAGTGAGAGATCATCTTATTTATGCTACCATTGTTCTAAGCAAATAAGATGTAAAACATGATAAATATCACATGCAATCAAATAGTGACATGATATGGCCAATATCATTTTGCTCCTTTTGATCTCCATCTTCGGGGTTCCATGTTCATCATCGTCACACGCATGACACCATGATCTCCATCATCATGATCCCCATCATCGTGTCTTCATGAAGTTGTCTCGCCAAACGTTACTTCTACTACTATGGCTAACGGTTAGCAATAAAGTAAAGTAATTACATGGTGTTTTCAATGACACGCAAGTCATACAATAAAAAATAAGACAACTCATATGGCTTCTGCCGGTTGTCATACTCATCGACATGCAAGTCGTGATTCCTATTACAAGAACATGATGAATCTCATACATCACATATATCATTTATCACATCCTTTTGGCCATATCAGATCACACGACACATGCTGCAAGAACAAGTTAGACGTCCTCTAATTGTTGTTGCAAGTTTTTACGTGGCTGCTATAGGTTTCTAGCATGAATGTTTCTTACCTACGCCAAAACCACAACGTGATATGCCAATTGCTATTTACCCTTCATAAGGACCCTTTTCATCGAATCTAATCCGACTAAAGTGGGATAGACAGACACCCGCCAGACACCTTATGCAACTAGTGCATGTAAGTCGGTGGAACCTGTCTCACGTAAGCGTACGTGTAAGGTCGGTCCGAGCCACTTCATCCCACAATGCTGCCGAATCAAGATAAGACTAGTAGCGGCAAGTAAATTGACAAAATCTACGCCCACAACATCTTGTGTTCTACTCATGCATAGTAACAACGCATAGACCTAGCTCAAGATGCCACTGTTGGGGATCATTGCAGAAATTCAAAAAATTTCTAAGCATCACCAAGATCTATTTATGGAGTTTACTAGCAATGAGAGGGGAGTGCATCTACATACCTTTGAAGATCGCGATGCGGAAGCGTTGCAAGAACGTGGTCGGTGGAGTCGTACACTAAACGATTCAGATCACGGCCGAATCCGATCTAAGCACCGAACTACGGTGCCTCCGCGTTCAACACACGTGCAGCCCGGTGACGTCTCCCGCGCCTTGATCCTGCAAGGGGAGAGGGAGACGTTGGGGAAGACTTCGTCCAGCAGCAGCACGACGGCGTGGTGGCGATGGAGAACCGTGGCACTCCAGCAGGGCTTCGCCAAGCACCACGGGAGAGGAGGAGGAATAGGGTTGGGCTACGCCCAGAGAGAGGGAGAGTCCCGTGTCTGGCAGCCCCAAAACCCGCACTAAATATAGGGGGAGGGGAGAGGCTGCGCCCCCATCTACGGTTCCCCCTAGGGGTGGCGGCCAGCCCTAGATGCATCTAGGGGGCGGCCAGAGGGGGAGAGAGGGGGGCGCACCCTAGGTGGGCCTTAGGCCCATCTGAGCCTAGGGTTTCCCCCTTTCTCCCATTCCCTGCGCCTTGGGCCTTGGTGGGAGGCGCACCAGCCCACCTAGGGGCTGGTCCCTTCCCACACTTGGCCCATATAGGCCTCCGGGGCTGGTGGCCCCTCCCGGTGGACCCCCGGAACCCTTCTGGTGGTCCCGATACGTTACCGATAATGCCCAGAAAACTTTCGGTGTCCAAAACGGGACTTCCCATATATAAATATTTACCTCCAAACCATTCCGGAACTCCTCATAACGTCCGGGATCTCATCCGGGACTTCGAACAACATTCGGTAACCATGTACATCTATTCCCTATAACCCTAGCATCATCGAACCTTAAGTGTGTAGACCCTACGGGTTCGGGAATCATGCAAACATGACCGAGACATATCTCCGGCCAATAACCAACAACGGGATCTGGATACCCATGTTGGTTCCCACAAGTTCCACGATGATGTCATCGGATGAACCACGATGTCCAGGATTCAATCAATCCCGTATACGATTCCCTTTGTCTACCGGTATAGTACTTACCCAAGATTCGATCGTCGGTATTCCGATACCTTGTTCAATCTCGTTACTGGCAAGTCTCTTTACTCATTCCGTAACACATCATCTCGTGACCAACCCCTTAGTCACATTGAGCTCGTTACGATGATGTCTTATCGAGTGGGCCCAGAGATACCTCTCCGTCATACGGAGTGAAAAATCCCAATCTTGATTCGTGCCAACCCAACAAATGCTTTCAGGGATACCCGTAGTGTACCTTTATAGCCAACCAGTTATGATGTGACGTTTGGCACACCCAAAGTACTCCTACGGCATCCGCGAGTTGCACAATCTCATGGTCTAAGGAACAGATGCTTGACATTGGAAAAGCTTTAGCATACGAACTACATGATCTTGTGCTAGGTTTAGGATTGGGTCTTGTCCATGACATCGTTCTCCTAATGATGTGATCCCATTATCAATGACATCCAATGTCCATGGTCAGGAAACCGTAACCATCCATTGATCAACGAGCTAGTCAACTAGAGGCTCACTAGGGACATTTGTGGTCTATGTATTCACACCTGCATTACGATTTCCGGATAATACAATGACCACTAGACAATTATCATGAACAAGGAAATATAATAATAACCATTTTATTATTGCCTCTAGGGCATATTTCCAACACTAGACTCTCCTAATACCAGAGTAGGCGTTCCAGTCCAATCCGGCGCGCGCCGCTCAGTCGCTGACGTTAAGAAGGCTTCAGCTGATACCACGACGTCGAGTGCCCATAACTATTCCCACGTAGTTGGTTAGTGCATATAGTCCAACGGCCAGACTCAGATCAAATATCCAAACTCGTTAGGCGTGTTATAATGAAATAACCGCGGACAACGACCAGGCCAGGCCCACCTGTCTCCTAGGTGTCTCAACCTGCCCTGTCGCTCCACCACAAAGATCCACACAGAGGGCCGTCGGGAAAGTATGTCCTTTCAGCCCCCAATCCGTGAATCAACCGCGGGTACTCAATGAGCCTACCCGACTTTAGTCACAACATGTATCATGTATAATATGTATGTATAATATACCCGTGATCACACCCAATGTGATCACAACCCGATAGAATAGCAGGGCAGACGGACAAGGGTGTAGGGCCACTAATGGAATACTAGCATCCTATACTAAGCATTTAGGATTGCAGGTAAAGGTATCAACAGTTGTAGCAACAACGACAGGATATGCAGCAGAATAGGATTATCGAAAGCAGTAACATGCTACACTACTCTAATGCAAGCAGTAGAGAGAAGAATAGGCGATATCAGGTTGATCAAGGGGGGGGGGCTTGCCTGGAAGCTCTGCAGATGAAGGAACCTTCGGAAGCATAGCTGTAGTCGAACATCGAAGCATCAATGGTCTCGGGGTCTATCGCGGTAACGGAGTCTATTGAAAAAAAAGCAACAAAGGGGAAACAAATAAATAACAAAGCAAACAATAGCATCACAAAATATAACAAGACAATACGCGGTGCCAGGGGTGATCTAATGCAGGGATAGGTGATGTCGGCGAAGGGGGAAAACATCCGGAAAAGTATTACCGGTGATTGACGTTTTTTTGGTCAATGAAAGGGAGGGGGCGGTTGCATGTTCGCTATGCTCAGGGCATGTGCCAGACAAACGGAAGGCATATTCGGAATCGTCATATTTTTCTGATCGTTTTTCATATATAAATTGTTTTCATCCGAGTTAGTATGAATTAGTTATGATTTTCTGAAGTTTATTCAATTTACTGAAATTGTTTAATATGAGTTTGACCAAGTCAATTTGACTGGACAAATAGAGAAAGGGTGGCCCACATGTTATAGGCTATACCTAAACAAATAAAATAAATTTAACTTATTTAAAGAGAGGCCTACACGTCATCTACCTACTATACTAGACTAACTTAGCACTAATTTAATCATAGGCTAGACTAAACAAAGGCCGGCTCATACACACACCTACGCATACACATCTAGAGGCAGCAGCATATGGAGCAGCAACTACTAGCGGCAGTAGCTTGTGAGCAATGGCAGTGGCAGTAGCTAGCAGTGGCAGCGTGGGGCAGCAGTAGAGCAGCGGCAGATGGGCAGAAGCACGTAGCACAGCGCGGCAGCTAAGCAACAGTGGTACGTAGAGCAGCAATGGCAAGGCAGCAGCTCAGCGGCACAACAGTAGCAGCAGGCACGGGAGTAAAAGCAGTAGCACGGGCGTGCGCGGCCGGCGCAGCACGCCCAGGCGAACGCGGTCAGGGGATGGCTTGGGCGCGCGGGCATGACAGGGGGAGTCCAGGTCGCGAGCTGGGCGCGATGAGCGCGGCCAGAGGTGAGCGGGCACACGGAGTTCCAGGCGAGCTCAAGGGCGGCGGCTACAACATGATTTCTGAAGGGAAAAGAAGGGGAATTGGATGAGGGCCTCACAGCAGTTCTTGATGACATGCTCAGGAGGCCGGGGGAGCGCTCAGGGTGGAGATCCAGGGCGGGGCAGTGGCGACAGAACGCGGGGAAGACGTAGGGGCGGTGGCGGTGATGCTCCCTGGCTTGAGCCAAAGGGCGTAGTCGATGTGGACGACGACGGTCCTCCGGGACGTCTCTGAGTGGCGTGGGGTGGCTGGTGGTCGTGAGATCGACGACGCCGCGGTACTGGTGGCGTCGGGTAAGTGGGGAAGGAGAGCAGAGGCGCGGGAAGGGAAATGAGTGGGGCTAGGGTTTTGGGAGAGGCCGCGGGGTTCATTTGTAGGGGGTTGGGGGGTTGGATGGCCGCCACGCATGGCCATCGCCGGCGGATGGTCGCCACAGCACCCGTGCCTCATGTAGCAAGAGGTGGGAGGCAAGTGGGGAGGTTGGCCTGGGCCGTTTTGCTAGATGGGCCAAGGGGCCCAGTAGATTAGGTTTCTAATCCTTTTACTAGTACTTTTCCATTTACTTATCTGTTTGTTTACTTAGCTATTGTTTTGTACATTCTTCTTAAATCAAAATACTTTTGTAAAATGTAAAACCTTGCAATATAATTACTATGCATTATTTTGCACTATCACAAAAAGTTTGGGATCGAAATAATTTATTAAGTTTGAGTTTATATTTAAATGGGATAAAAAGGAGTTGTTGGTCTATTGTTTTAATATCCAAGGTCAATTTTATACTTTTCAAAAACGTTAATTCTTTCATGATAATTTGGTAGTGAATATTTGCAACTTACCGAATATTTTTGTTTTACCATTTCCAAAAATAATAATTTGAATTTATTTTAAATTTCAATTTGAATCAGGTTTGGATCAAATTGAGGTTTAGCAAAATAACTGCGATGACATGGCACCATTAGGAGGGGATTACTGTAGCTTAGTTATCCGGGCGTTACAATCATTTCACCCACATAGCACGTGCTAAATAGTTGAGAGGATTACGACAAAAACTGGATGCACTTCGTGTACAAAATGAACAATCTTTTTCGAAGTATCTGGGTTTTGGGCTAAAACTCATGTGTTACAAAGGCATTTCATTTTATAAAACTTATTTAAACTCGAGACTTTTTGTGCATTCACTATTCACCATTCGAAGCCACATCATCAACTTTCAACCCGTTGTAACTTCGTTTGCTATTTTTCTTGCATTTTTTGATTTTTTTGAGCTAAATGACCCTCAAATTGAAAAGCACTACAAATGAACTCTTGCAAGGTTGAAAGTTGGCATGGGATCATCATTTCACCCACATAGCAGATGCAAAAAAGTCAAGAGAGTTAAGGCAAAAACTGGATGCATTTAGTGTACAAAAAGGACAATCTCTTTCGAAGTATCAGTGTTTTGGGAAAAAACTCATCTATTACAAAGGCATTTCATTTTTAAACTTATCTCAACTCCAGACTTCTTGTGCGTTCAGTATGTACCATTCGAAGCCACGTCATCAATTTTCAACCATTTCTAACTTCATTTGCTATTTTTCATGCTTTTACTGATTTTTGAGCTAAATGACCCTGAAATTGAAAATCACTACAAATGAACTCTGAAAAGTTTGAAAGTGGGCATGGTATTTCACCCACATGGCATGTGCAAAAAAGTTGAGAGAGTTACGGGAAAAACTAGATGGACTTCGTGTACAAAATGGATAATCTCTTTTGAAGTATGAGTGTTTTGGGCAAAAAATCATCTGTTAACATAGGCATATCATTTTTTTAAACTTATTTCAACTCCAGACTTTTTCTTCGTTCAGTATGCACCATTCGTAGCCACGTCATCAATTTTCAACCCTGTCTAACTTCATTTTCTATTTTTCATGCATTTACTGATTTTTTTGAGCTAAATGACGCTGAAATTGAAAGGCACTACAAAGGAACTTTGAAAAAGTTGAAAGGTGGCATGGTATCATCAATTCACCCACATAACATGTGCTAAAAAGTTGAGAGGGTTACGGCAAAAGCTGGATGCACTTCGTGTACAAAATGGATAATCTCTTTCGAAGTATGAGGGATTTGGGCTAATACTCATCTGTTTCAAAGGAATTTCATTTTTTTAAACTTATCTCAACTCCAGAGTTCTTGTCCATTCAGTATGCACCATTCGAAGCCATGTCATCAATTTTCAACCCTTTCTGACTTCATTTTCTATTTTTCATGCATTTACTAAATTTTTTGAGCTAAATGACCCTGGAATTGAAAGTCACTACAAATGAACTCTGAAAAGGTTGAAAGTTGGCATGGAATCATCATTTCACCCACATAGCATGTGCAAAAAAGTTGAGAGTGTTACGGCAAAAACTGGATACACTTCGTGTACAAAATGGATAATCTCTTTCGGGGTGTGAGGGTTTTTGGCAAAAATTCATCTGTTACAATGGCATTTCATTTTTTAAACCTATTTCAACTCCAAACTTTTTCTGCATTCATTATGCACCATTCGAAGCCACGTCATGAATTTTGAACCCTTTCTGACTTCATTAGCTATTTTCATGCAATTCATGATGTTTTTGAGCTAAATGACCTTGAAATTGAAAAACACTAAAAATGAACTCTGAAGAGGTTGACAATTGGCACGATATCATCATTTCACCCACATAGCACGTGCTAAAAAGTTGAGAGAGTTAAGGAAAAAACTGGATGCACTTCGTGTACAAAATGCACAATCTCTTTCGATGTATCATGGTGTTGGGCTAAAACTCATCTATTACAAAGGCATTTCATTTTTTTAAACTTATCTCAACTCCAGACTTCTTGTGCGTTCAGTATGCACCATTCGAAGCCACATCATCAATTGTCAACCATTTCTGACTTCATTTGCTATTTTTCATGCTTTTACTGATTTTTTAGGTAAATGAGCTTGAAATTGAAAATCACTACAAATGAACTCTTAAAAGGTTGAAAGTTGGCATGGTATCATCAGTTCACCCACATAGCATGTGCAGAAAGGTTGAGAGAGTTACGGCAAAAACTAGATGCCCTTCGTGTACAAAATGGATAATCTCTTTGAAAGTATGATGGTTTTGGTAAAAAAATCATCTGTTACAAAGGCATATCATTTTTTAAACTTATTTCAACTGCAGACTTTTCTGCGTTCAGTATGCACCATTCAAAGTCATGTCATCAATTTTTAACCCTTTCTTACTTCATTTGCCATTTTTCATAAATTTACTAACAAAATTTGAGCTAAATGACTCCGAAATAGAAAAGCTCTACAAATGAACTCTGAAAAGGTTGAAAGCTGGCATGGTATCATAATTTAACCCACATAACATGTGCTAAAAATTTGAGAGGGTTACGTGAAAAACTGGAAGCAATTCGTTTACAAAAATGGACAATCTCTTTCGAAGTATCAAGGTTTTAGGCTAAAACTTATCTGTTACAAAGGCATTTCATTTTTAACATATTTCAACTACATACTTTTTGTGCGTTCAGTATGCACCATTCGAAGCCATGTCATCAATTTTCAAACCTTTCTGACTACAATTTCTATATTTCATGCTTTTACTGATATTTAAGCTAAACGACCCTAAAATTGAAAAATGCTACAAATAAGCTCTGAAAGGGTTGAAAGTTGGCATGGAATCATCATTTCAGCCACATAGCATGTGCGAAAAAGTTGAGAGAGTTATGGCAAAAACTGGATACACTTCGTGTACAAAATGGATAATCTCTTTCGGGGTGTGAGGGTTTTGGGCAAAAATTCATCTGTTACAATGGCATTTCATTTTTTTTAAACTTATTTCAACTCCAGACTTTTTCTGCATTCATTATGCACCATTCGAAGCGACGTCATGAATTTTCAACCCTTTCTGACTTCATTAGCTATTTTCGTGCATTTCATGATGTTTTTGAGCTAAATGACCCTGAAATTGAAAAGCACTAAAAATGAACTCTGAAAAGGTTGACAATTAGCACGATATCATCATTTCACCAACATAGCACATGCTAAAAAGCTGAGAGAGTTAAGGAAAAAACTAGATGCACTTCGTGTACAAAATGGACAATCTCTTTCGATGTATCATGGTGTTGGGCTAAAACTCATCTATTACAAAGGCATTTCATTTTTTAAAACTTATCTCAACTCCAGACTTCTTGTGCGTTCAGTATGCAGCATTCGAAGCCACGTCATCAATTGTCAACCATTTCTGACTTCATTTGCTATTTTTCATGCTTTTACTGGTTTTTTAGGTAAATGAGCTTGAAATTGAAAATCACTACAAATGAACTCTAAAAAGGTTGAAAGTTGGCATGGTATCATCAGTTCACCCACATAGCATGTGCAGAAAGGTTGAGAGAGTTACGGCAAAAACTAGATGCACTTCGTGTACAAAATGGATAATCTCTTTGAAAGTATGATGGTTTTGGTAAAAAAATCATCTGTTACAAAGGCATATCATTTTTTTTAAACTTATTTCAACTCCAGACTTTTCTGCGTTCTGTATGCACCATTCAAAGCCATGTCATCAATTTTTAACCCTTTCTTACTTCATTTACTATTTTTCATAATTTTACTAATTTTTTTAGCTAAATGACTCTGAAATAGAAAAGCTCTACAAATGAACTCTGAAAAGGTTGAAAGCTGGCATGGTATCAGAATTTAACCCACATAACATGTGCTAAAAATTTGAGAGGGTTACGAGAAAAACTAGAAGCAATTCATGTACAAGAATGGACAATCTCTTTCGAAGTATCAAGGTTTTAGGCTAAAACTTATCTGTTACAAAGGCATTTCATTTTTTAACATATTTCAACTACATACTTTTTGTGCGTTCAGTATGCACCATTCGAAGCCATGTCATCAATTTTCAAACCTTTCTGACTACAATTGCTATATTTCATGCTTTTACTGATATTTAAGCTAAACGACCCTAAAATTGAAAAATGCTACAAATAAACTCTGAAAAGGTTGAAAGTTGGCATGGAATCATCATTTCAGCCACATAGCACGTGCGAAAAAGTTGAGACAGTTATAGCAAAAACTAGATGCACTTCATGTAGAAAATGGATTATCTCTTTCAGGGTGTGAGGGTTTTGGGCAAAAATTCATCTCTTACAAGGGCATTTCAATTTTCTAAACTTATTTCAAATCCAGACTTTTTATGCATTCAGTATGCACCATTCGAAGCCACATCATGAATTTTCAACCCTTTCTTACTTCATTAGCTATTTTTCATGCATTTTATGATGCTTTTCAGCTAAATGACCCTGAAATTGAAAAGCACTACAAATGAACTCCGAAAAGGTTGAAAGTCGGCACGGTATCATCATTTCACCCACATAGCACGTGCTAAAAAGTTGAGAGGATTACGGCAAAAACTGGATGCACTTCGTGTACAAAATGGACAATCATTTTTGAAGTATCAGGGTTTTGGGCTAAAACTCATGTGTTACAAAGTCATTTCATTTTTTAAAACTTATTTTAACTCGAGACTTCTTGTGCGTTCACAATGCACTATTCGAAGCCACATCATCAATTATTAACCCTTTCTGACTTCATTTCTATTTTTCATGCATTTATTAATTTTTTGAGCTAAATGACCCTCAAATTGAGAAACACTACGAATGAACTCTTAAAAGGTTGAAAGTTGGCATGGTATCATCATTTAACCCACATAGTATGTGCAAAAAAGTTGAGAGAGTTAAGGTGTGACACCCCGAGACCGATGTTCCAGAAGACTTCCAGCTATTCCGGGTTTTTCACCATGTGTTTCATTTGTGCTTGCTCTATTTATTTTCCCTTGTATCATGTCATGATGCATCATCTCATTATTATTTTTGCACACTCACCTAATTAAATTGTGTGGATCTTCGATCCATTTAAACCGAGGGAACTCACATGGTGATTTCTCTTTATAACATATCCTCCTAATATTTATGGAGCTATTATAAAATATTACATTGTTTTGGAAATTCACCTTAACACACTTGCAAATCATCCCAATGCCTTTGTTATCTTAATTCTTCGTCTCCGACTTGTCCTCTTATTCTTTTATCGTTTCATCGAGGCTCTTCCTAAATGTTCAATATTTTTGGACACTTTGGAATCCTACTCCTTGTTCAAACCATTTGAATTTAAAGCTTGCAATTATGCCCATTCCTATTTTCTCGGAACAAGCACATTTTTGTGGGTCCGAGAAAATTACCCCCTTACCCAAATTCCACCCCTAACCCTCTCTTTCTATTTTTCTTCTATCTAATTCTTTCTCTTAATGTTTAAGAATAAGAGTAGAGAGAGAGATAGACCAGCTAGGCCGCGGCCTCCTTAGGCCATCCATCCCGCAGCCTCTTAGGCCTGGCCCATCTGGCCCAACCCACCAACCCCTTGCTAACCTAGCCCCGACCTGATATCCTCGCTCTCTCCCTCTCGAGCCTCAGCGCTGCCAACATGTTTTCCCTTTCACCGATCCCATCTCCCTCCTCCTCTCGAACCCCCTTCTCCTCACGCACGCCCGACCTCCACCGCGACGGCGAGTCCAGGTCGCCGCCGCCCGCACCTTGCGTGCCCCTACCTCCTCCTCGTTGCCTCGTCCGCCGCCAAGCCCACGCCCCGCTCGACCTCTCCCACCCCGTCGCCTCAACCCCGCCTCCTTCTCCCACCTCGCTAGGAGCCGCGCCTCGCTCCGCCGCCTAGCGCAGCCGCCGCTGCCTCTCCGCGCCCTTGCAGCCCCATGTCGTCAGGCCGACATCGGCGACCACCACCTTGCCCCTCCGAGCGCATCCTCCTCCTCGCCGCCTCGAGTCCCGCTCGACCTCCCCGCCACCACGGGAGCGGCCAAGTCCGGCGCTCCCGTCACCATCGCGTCCTCCTGCCGTCGGGCCTCCCTGGCCTCCCGTTCTACCGCCGCCTTGTCGTGGCACCACGCCTCCATACCTCGCATGCCTCCTCCCGTCGGCCCTCCTCTACCTTTTGCACCACCATTACCAGGGCCGACCTCACAGGCCACTCCATGCTTTTCCTAGATTCCCCTGTTTCCTCCTTTGTTCGGCCACAAGTACATCCACCGTCGTCCAGAGCACCGGGGAACTGGTTGCCTCTATGTGCGGGTGCTTCTTCTTTTTTTACTTCATGGAGACATAGCCAAGTACCTCTACGTGCAGACCGCCAAGTACCCAATGAATTAGGATGCGCCAAGTACCTCGTCAACAAGTGTACCACTACCGTCGCAAGTATTGAGACCGACAAGTCCAAAGAACCCAAGTACCACAACACCGACGACATGTACATCTACAAAAACGAGTACCGCTACGCCCGAACGACTACGGACTGAAAGGCCAAGTTCCACTACCATTGACTCCGTGGACGTCAAGTTCCTCATCGTGACCCCGAACGTCTACGAATGTGTAAAACTACTTCACATGATGCACCGTGAACGACTACTTCCTCTACCCTCGCGAGAACGACTACTTCCCTCGACGACTCGTTCCGCCCAGAAAACGCTCGCTTCGAAGGCATAACCCCAAGACGACGCCCGTGAATGAATGTTGTGTGATGTATGAGATGAAATACTTGTTTGCACCGTGCGTGAATGGTCGCGTGCGATGGCCCTCGTTGGCCTTGCCATCGGCCCGTGGGAACTCGGTTACCGGGATCACTGCACCTATCTCTTGCATGACTCGCACACGCCACCATTTCTTTTGCGCCGGCATCTTAACGAGTTACCGGTACCGAACTGTTGTTGCGGCATCATTTTCGGTTATCGCCGCTGTGGCACCCTTTCTTTCCACCGCGGTGACGAAGTACTCCATATCTTGCTCAGGTCAACTTTTAATAAAAATTGCATAACACCTTGAACGTGTCATTCACATCATGTTAACAACATTAAAATGTTTAAATTGTTGTTTGCTTTTGTCGGTGTCCTGGGAACCAGGGTACCCAGACTTGCCTGTACGGCCCAGCTGATCGACCAGCTGCTCAAGACCCTCGCGAGGGGGCCGAGCCTCGCGAGGAGAATGACATCAAGACCTCCTCAGGAGCAGCCTCGACAGGGTGCTCCGGAGGGGCGGAGAATCCAAGGCCGAGCCTGCCTCAGCAGTGATGCAACCCGCCAGCGGCGCCGTTGCCATTTCGGTGCAAAGGGGACAACGTAGCCATTGGTTCCCAAGGAGCGGGGCAAAGGTTTCCTCTTTGGTGCAACAAGACCGAAGACCGCAAGGACGATAAGGGGATGTCACCGTCGAGCCCACCACCGTGTCACCGACTGATCCTTTTGCAGGCGAAGACCACTTTTATCAGGGTATGAACGTCCTTGTGTTCCCGCACAAAAATGGCCGTTGTGGGATCCCTTCCCGCCTAAACATTTTCAGGGTAAGAGGACCGTGGCCGCCTATATAAGTAGCTAGGACTCCCACTTCAAAGGGGAAAAACGAACACACTTTTTGCCATCGCACAAGGAGCAAGAATAATAGCCTCCTGAACCTCCTGAGCCCAGGAACCATTGTACTAGCTCATATTCTAGCTCGCGCGGAGCCAATCCACCAAAGCAGGAAGTAGGGTCTTACACCACACGGTGGACCGAACCTGGATAAACTATTGTGTGCTTGTTCGTTGTTTGCTTGAATCCTTCCACCGAGACGAGAGCGAGGCGCTAGGTAGACGCTAGTGGGAGAGATCTTCGTTTACGCCCCTGTGTTCGAAATCAACGGGTTTTGCGGAGCCCTGAATCTGACATTTGGCGCGCCAGGTAGGGGGCGTGTCGAAATCTCGCCTCTCCGACGACCTCGTCGCGTTCTCGTCACCGACCTTGCTCCACAGCCATTGTGGACATACGCCGAGCTCGCACCGCCCGCTGCGCCGCGAACATCGCTCAGATGGCGCCCATGGGCAATGGTAAACCGCTTCGCTCTAACTCGCCGGTCGCCAACGCCGCCACCGACCCGGCTGTCCACGAGTAGCAGGACTCCTCGCTGCCGCTGTCTATGTGGCGGGATGGCCGCATGGCAACACCTTCACCCTCGCCGGCCGCGGCGTCGTCCTCGCAGGTCCACCGCGGGCCGGTCTACCAGCAGCCTGCGCTACTGTTGGCGTGGGAGCTCTTGCGCTACCTCCCAGCAGATGACCTCTACGACGAGTGGCTCCACCGCATCATCGAGCTCGTCAACACCGCTGGAGAAGCGTCTGCACCAACGCACTCCTCACGTCCTCCGTCGCCCCCAGCGGGGAACGAGGGCCACGGGGTCCCGGCTCCGCCTCCACTCCACCATGCCGGCTGGGAGGGCCGGCGCGAGGCCCCTCGACGTGACCAACCCCGCAGAGCCCACGCCCGTGACGAGGAGAGCTGTCAGGTGATTCCGCACCCTCAAGCAGGGGCTCGTGGGCCCCCTGGCCCGTGGCGCCCAGACCACGCGCCACAGGAGGTGGTGGTGCCAGCACCTCAAGAACCAGCACCGCAGGCGCAGGGGGCACCTGCGATCATGAGCGTGCGCGGGTGTGGCGCCCTAGCTCCTGAGCTACGGCGCCTCGTCTAGCCCGACAAGTTCAAGGAGGACCTGCCCCCACGCTACAACGGCACCACCGACCCCACGGAGTTCCTCCAGCTCTACGAGCTGAGCATCAAGGCTTCCAACGGCATCGAGCAGGTCATGGCAAACTGGTTCCCCATGGCCCTAAAGGACGGCGCACGCTCCTGGCTCCTGAACCTCCCCGTGGGATCCATCTCCTCTTGGGAAGAGCTTCGGGAGCTTTTCGTCGCCAACTTCCAAGGTACACGAGACCGAGCCCCGGCAGCTACAGATCTGCGCCGCGTGAGGCAGCAGCCGGGAGAAACCCTGCAAAAGTACATCCAACGCTTCAACACCATGAGCCTCCGGATCCCCGGGGTCTCAGACGAGGCCATCATCTCCGTGTTCTTCGACGATGTTCGTGACGTCAGGATGAGGGAGGAGCTCTCCATTCAAGAAGACATGTGCACTTCCCTCGAGATGTTCAAGCTCGCGGTAAAGTGCGCCAGGGCAGAGGAAGGCCGCCTCTCCCTTCAGGAGCTGCCTGAGGCGGAGGCGTACGACAAGAAAACCAAGGCCAAGTTGTCGAAGCGCAAGGGACCCGCCGTGCTGGCTGTAGAGCCAGAAGTGAAGCGTGGCTACGGCTATGATGACCTCCCCAGAGACAACCGACCGTTCTGCATCTTCCACAACGTCCACAGCCACAGCACCAACGACTGCCAGGAGCTCAGGGCGATGCGCGGCGGGCGCGTCGGGCAGCGCCCTGAGCGCGACAACCGCGGCTACGGCCGTGGAGGAGGCCGAGGAGGAGGACGTTGGGATGGCAGGATCTCGCGCCAAGGGTGGCGTGAGCAGCCTCGTGAAGACCACTGGAAGGAGCAGCCTCGTGACGCCCCATGGCACGACCAACCTCGTGAGGGTCGCCCTCAGGGAAATGGAGGCCTGCCTCCGCTGCCACCACTGCCAAGGAGGAATGACGACGACCGCTAGGGAGATGGGGCAGGGGGCTTCCAGGAGCCGCGTGTAGTTGCATGCATTCTGGGAGGAGCTCATGCCCCAGCTTCTCACCGCATCTTCAAGCAGTTCGGCCGTGAGGTGAACGCGGCGCTTCCCAGTCCTGACGCCGCGCGCAACCTCAGGTGGACCAAGCAAGTCATCGCATTCGACCCCAAAGACCAGCTCAAGTGCACTGCGGCCCCAGGCGCCCTCCCGATCTTCTGCACCCCGACCATCAGCAACGTCCTCGTGACCAAGACCCTCATCGACGGCGAAGCAGGGCTCAACGTCCTCTCCGTTCAGACATTCGAGACACTCCAGGTTCCCTATGATCAGCTCCACCCAACCAAGCCATTCTACGGAGTCACGGATGGCTCCACACTCCCGATGGGCCAGGTCCACCTCCCTGTCACCTTTGGCGACCGCGACAACTACCACACAGAGCTCATTGACTTTGACGTCACCAACATCCACCTCCCGTACAACGCCATCCTAGGGTATCCTGCCCACGCCAAGTGCATGGCGGCGACCCATCACGGCTACAACGTCCTCAAGATGCCCGGGAGTGACGGAGTCATCATGATCGCCTCCGACGAGAAGGAAGCGGTATGTTCCCTCGAGAGTGCCTACCAGACCAGGACGGTCGAGTGCACCAATGAGGATGGTGCCGTCCTCGCCCTGCAGACCGCCCCCAAGAAGAAGAAGAACCTACGCGTCGACGGACCTTAGGACGCGGGGGCTCCCGACGGCTGACCTTAGGACTCACGCCTTCTGATGAGGCGCCCTCCACCCTCGCATAGGGAGGCGCGCTCGACGCCCCTCTCATGACGGGCTTGGGGGCTCTCCTCTGGAGTGTCCCCGAGCTGACCCGTGCCTCGAGGGAGGTGTTCGAGTACCACCTGTAAGCATATCTTGATGCACGTTTTTGTGAGCCCAACGTGAGCCGTTCAGCGCTGGGGGCTCAGGACTTCGTCGACCAAGTTACAGAGGAACTTCAGTACGCCAGACTCATCCGCGATGGGCGTAACCGCACAACCCCAAGTTCACCTGCTCGCAGCCCAAGCGACTGCTTCCGCGTCTGCGTCAACATCGCGGGTCTCAACCGAGCCGCTTCTCAGGAGCCCTTCTGGCCGATGGCGGTCGGCCGGAGAAGGGCCCTCCCCTGCAGCTACGTCTGCACGCTCTTCGGCTTCCGCAAAGTAGCTGCCACGTTCCAGCATCTCGCGCAGCGGGCCTCGGGGGCTTGGGAGGCTCAGTGGCAGGCGGTCCGGACGGAGCAGGAGCCGGGCCCGTGCGACCACTAAGAGCCTACGGAACCCCTGGGCCTCAGGAGCCCGACGATCCTCAGGAGCGACCCGCACAACTCGCGTCTTCGGCTACCCCAACTCTCCTTCGGCAAGTATCAGGTGACACTTCAGGTATCCAAACGAGGGCGCCTCTAGGGCTGCATCATCCTCGGGCCGCTGGGGGCTGATTCCCCGCGGTTATCTCCCTTTTTGCATGATCAAGGCTAGATATTTCTTCCCATTCACATTATCTATATGCTCGGCGTCCTCACCGCCACTAAGGTCATGAGCCCTTGTGAGCCCACTCGCGACCGCCCCATGATTAAGGACTGGCACGACGTCTGTGCTCGGGTCCGTCCCTGCAGCATCAATAAACCCAAGGGCCGAGCTCTGCCTAGCGAGCCATTCCCGTGACGGCACCTCCCATAGTCCTTGGTGCCTTGTTCTCGCATGGGCTAATCACGGATGGGTAAGTAGGGGCCCGTGGCAGGTGCCTCGCTCACGCGGGAACCGCGCGCCGGCTATTTTTCTTTTGGATCATGGCATGAGAAGACTGGACACGACGTCTGTGCTCGAGTCCGTCCCTGCAGCATCGACAAATCCAGTGGTTGAGCTCTGTCTCGCGAGTTAACCCCGTGACGTCACCTCCTGGGGTCGCTGGTGCTGCGGTCTTCTCACGCAATATCCCTTGGAGATGCACTCGGCGCAGGTCGACACAACACCTCTCTTTTCACATTTTGCAGAAGAAGACTCAAGCACAACCCACCTCAGGGTAGGGTCTCGTGAGTGATGCATAAGCTCACGAGAACTTCCTCAGAGTCGTTCAGCTCGTCCTGAGGATGGTCCATATACACCTTGGTTGTCCTACCATGCAAGCCACGCGTCAGGACGGGGCTGTACACGCCCCGAAGTCTCTCCCGGTGGAAGGCTCTCTCCCACGGTCCAGTGGAAGTACCAAGCTCCGCGCTGGCAGATCCAACCAAGGAGCGGTTATGCCCACGAACCAGTGGAAGCACCAAGCTCCGCGCTGGCCGATACGACCGAGGCGCGGTTATGCCCACACTCCGCGCAAGTGTGGTAGCTCTATGCTCCGCGCTAGTTATAAACTACTGAGGGTGGCCCCACTGGTCGCACCAACCTCAGGGAGCTTTTTAGCTCACGACGCTCACAACTTCTCCTTGGATGGGTGTCGCGAGGGGGGCTAGGCACGGGGGCTATGCTCAGGTCACGCCTGGCAGACGCCACCCTACCAGGTGCCCAGACACCTGGCCTTCTCGTGCCCCCATCCCAGGCGAAGGCTCGTGGGCAAGGTATGGTGCTCATTCTCCTTCACGAGAGCCGTTCGTACGTCAAGGGGGACCCCTGGGCATCGCTACCCAGGGGCCTAACTGGCCACGTAGCCCCTCATCCCTTGAGTCTAGTTATGACGATAACCCCGGTCCTCTGGAGTGCTCAATGGCGATCGAGGTCTGCGCGGGGTTGGGCCCTGCCGACGCAGAACGAAAATGGTATCGCTTGAACATCAAGGGGGGCCCTTGGGCATCGCGGCCCAAGGGCCTCACTGGCCACGTAGCCCCTCATCCCTTGAGTCTAGTTGTGGTAACCCTGGTCATCCGGAGGGCTCAATGGCGAGTCTAGTTACTACGGTAACCCCGATCATCCAGAGGGCTCAATGGCGGTCGAGGTATGCGCGGGGTTGGTACCTGCCGACGCAAAGCACCTAATGCAAACATGAAAGGAAGCAAGCATAGAATCATCTAGCTATTACAATAATGCCAAGTTTTTCAAATTCAAACAAAGTTCTTACGCCTCCTCGAGGCACTTGCACTTCTCTCACTAAACATGACAGATCAGGCATCACCGAGCGTAGCATCACTAGTCTTCTCTTCTTTGGCTACAGTAGGAGTAGCCTGGAGGAACGCCTCGACCAGCGACATGACCTTCACCCTCAGGGCCTTGGCAGCCGTGTTCTCCATGACTTCGGTCATGGGCTCGGACAACAAGGCCAGGTCAAGGGTGGGGTCACGAAGACTTAGGTGGCTGCACACCTGCGTCAGGACCAAGGTAAGCAGCGTACGGCTCTCGACGCTGACTAACTAGCCAATCGCGGCCGTAACACCATGCAGGGACTACGCGAGCGCAGCAAGGAGCCTGGCGGGGCCTCCCTCCAGGGCGGCCAGCGGCTCCTAGAACCCTTCCCCATAGGCGGCATGCAGCGCTTTGCGGGCCTCAAGGTCAAAGGTGGGAAGGGCCTCGGGACTCACCGTCGCCGAGGCTGCAAGGGCTTCCTCCTGGACGCGAGCGTCTTGGGCCGCCCTGACCTGCTCAACTTCAACCTTCAGCTTCTTCAGGGCTGCACGGTCAGCAAGCTGCTCCTGTTGCAGCCGGGACTTCGCGGTCTTCTACGCCTCAAGCTCCTTCTCCAACCCTTTGAGCTCCAGGGCGCGCCCAGTGTCTTCCTCGCAGAGGGCCCCCAGCTCGCTCTTCGCCTTAAGGCAGCGCTTCTCGAAGGATGCGGCGTCAGCTCGCGCAGCGTCACGAGCCAGCGTGGCCGCCGCAGCCTCCTCTCGACCCTTGGCAGCAGTTGCCGAGGCCTGATCCCAGGAGGTCCATGTAGACTCGTCTGCCAGGAGCCACCCGTGGATCAGCCCCAGGCGCCCTTCTATCAGGTGGCCGTCACCATTTTGTAGATCAGCGCGAAGACGACCCAGCGCGGTGGAGGCAGTGTCAAAAGCCTCAAGACCAGGCTGCGTCGGCTGGCGCATGGGCACCAACAAGACCGACTGCTCGACCAGGGGCTCTGGGGCTCCTGCCTCCCTCTCCAGAGCAGCTGGAGAAGAAGCCAACTCCGCAACCTCGCCAGAGACGGGGATGTCTTCAAGCGACACCATCGCCGCACGCGCGGTGGCCCGGCCGACCAGGGCACCTAGCGTCTTGGCATCCTTCCCCGAGGTTGCACCAGCAGCCGGAGGAGCAGGGCACCGCAGCATGATCTCCCCCTTCACCTTCTTCATCACACCCCCCAGGCTGCTGCATCAGGGAGAGCGCATCAGGGGCATGACAACTAAGGATGAGTGAGAAATTGCACACTTACTCGTCGGAGGCGAGGTGCGCCCTTCTCTTCACCAGCAGGTCAGCAGCAGCTGCTTGCGCCCTCGGCATGTCGATAGCCCGGGCCTAGGCGAGGCGCGAGGCCACGGTTCTGGGCGCAGCCGCGGTCGCCAGGTTCGCTGGCATGGTACTCTTCGGCGGAGTCGCCACCTTGCTTCCCCCGGACGTAGTGCGTCCGGATCGGCGTGGAGTGGTCGCTTGGGACCATCCGGAGGCACCTGCGCCTGGCGCCATTGCTCCAGCGAACGCCTCGAAGGAGTCCCCTTCGTCATCGAGGGTATCCTCCAAGCCCCCCTCGTCACTCTAGTCGTCATCAGCAAAAGACACATCGAACGTGGGCGGAGCGCCCACGGGCGCACCAAGGTCCGGCATGGCCAGCAACAGCTCGGCCTTGTCAGGGCAGCTGTACAGCGGCAGGTAGGCCCCAGCAAGATCCTCCGGAACCACCCCCAGGAGAGCCCTCGAGGTGAAGTCCAGATCGTCTTCGGCCAGCATCCCTGGGTGTAGCCGGAGCCCGTCGTCGTCGCCCATCAGCTCCCACATGGGGCGTGAGTGAGCCTGCAGCGGAGCCAAACGCTGCCTCAAGAACTCCTTCACGATCTGGCCCCCTTCGAGCCTCGAGCTTAGCTCGGCCTCAATCTTCTCTAAGACAGGCCCGGCAAAAGCGCCGGTGAGCTTCACGTGGCGCCAGCCGGTAAGCTTCTCTAGACGGGCAGTAGACAGCGCTAGCAGAGGATGGGTGCGCTGGGCGTCCAGATAGACCCACCTCTTCCGGTGGGACTCTATCTTCTTCCCGGCCGTCATCAGGCGACAACCCTGGCGCTAGAAGACAAAGGAAATGCAGCCCGAGCATGGGCCATCGTCCTATTGATGCATGGAGAAGAAGTGGCGGAAGAGGGTGACGGTCGGCCTCACCCCCACCAACGCCTCACAGTAGAAGGCGAAGAGCGACAAGACGAAGATGGAGCGAGGTTGGATATGGAGGGCGTGCACCTGGTAATGTTCCAGGATGGCGTAGAAGAACTCGGAGAAGGGGGGAACGAGCCCCGCGGAGATGCTGTGGAGAAAGAAGGGGTAGCATGACTTCGACAAGGTCCGCGCCATGGTGGATCCGGCCCAGATCCGCGTCGGGCCGTGCTCATTATGGGAGCTCGACAGGAACGGTTGGACCTCTGAGTAGTCCTCCTCCCTAGTAATGGAGGACTCCTCAAGCGCCGCATCAAGAGAAGAAGCAGATCCAGACGCCGGCACGGCACCCTTGTTCCTCTTCGCCATGGTCAAAGGAGCCGAAGGACGCAGAGAGGCAAGAAGCGTAAAGGGAAGAAATCCGAGCATGAAGGAAAGAGAGTGATAACTCCCCCAGCAGAGAAGGCTCCTTTTTGTCAAGACGCACAGTTCCCAAGACGGCGTGGGGAGCGGGGTCGCTCGCGTCCCATCAAACTGTCACGCGCCAGCCTGGCCCACAGCCTTTTTGGGGCCCGCGGCGCTTCGTCCTCGACCGAGGCTTCGCCTTGAAGCCAACTCCGTGCGCAGCTTGGGCCCGGGGGCTACTGTCGGCGTCCTGGGAACCAGGGTACCCAGACTTGCCTGTCTACGGGCCGAGACGCGCTCCTACAAGCGGCCTGGTATGGCCCAGCTGATCGACCAGCTGCTCAAGACCCTCGCGAGGGGGCCGAGCCTCGCGTGGAGAACGACGTCAAGACCTCCTCAGGAGCAGCCTCGACAGGGTGCTCCGTAGGGGCGGAGAATCCAATGCCGAGCCTGCCTCAGGAGGAGGCAGTGATGTCAGCCGTGATGCATCGCGCCAGCGGGTGCCAGCACGCGCCAGCGGCACCGTTGCCATTTCGGTGCAAAGGGGACAGCGCAGCCGTTGGTTCCCAAGGAGCGGGGCAAAGGTTTCCTCTTTGGTGCAACAAGACCGAAGACCGGAAGGACGATAAGGGGGATGTCACAGTCGAGCCCACCACCGAGTCACCGACTGATCCTTTTGCAGGCGAAGACCGCTTTTGTCAAGGTAGGAACGTCCTTGTGTTCCCGCTCAAAAATGGCCATTGTGGGATCCCTTCCCGCATAAACATTTTCGGGGGAAGAGGACCGTGGCCGCCTATATAAGTAGCTAGGAGTCCCACTGCAAGGGGGAAAAACGAACACACTTTTTGCCATCGCACAAGGAGCAAGAACACTAGCCTCCTGACCCTCCTGAGCTCGCCTCCTGAGCCCAGGAACCGTTCTACTAGCTCATATTCTAGCTCCCCTGGAGTCAATCCACCAAAGCAGGAAGTAGGGTCTTACACCACACGGTGGCCCGAACCTACATAAACTCTTCTGTGCTTGTTCGTTGTTTGCTTGAATCCTTCCACCGAGACGAGAGCGAGGTGCTAGGTAGAGTGGGAGAGATCTTCGTTCACGCCCCTGTGTTCGAACTCAACGGGTTTTGCGGAGCCTTGAATCCGACAGCTTTAACAATTGCTAAATATGACATGGGGATTTCCCTGAATTGTTGTTGTTATTTCCGGCCTCATTTAAAAATGCCTAGATAGTGTAGTTTACTTAAGCTTCACCTATTGCCATGTTTAAAAAACATTTAAACTTGTTGGGTTCATCACGAGATCAACCTAAATAATCTACCGTGGTGTTTTGTCAATATGCATCTCATTGCATATTGAGCTCCACTTAATTTGTTGTATTGTTTGAGCTCTTTGCCATGCCATGCATATTTAACCGGACATGCATCATACTTGTTTATGCATCATGCCATGGTTATGATATGTGTGTTTACCTCGTTGTTTGCTTCTTTCCGGCATGCTTCTCTCGTTAGCTTCGGTTTCGTTCCGGAGTTTTGAGGATTCGTTCGACTTCGTCCATTTTTCTTCTTCATGGACTTGTTCTTCTTCCTTACGAAATCCCACGCAAGATGACCATTCCCCGATATCACCTCTATCTTTCCCTATGCTAGTTGTCTCGCTCTTTAGCTATGCCTCGATGCCTATCCCTGTTTGTTAGCCTCCTATGTTGCCATTAAACACTCAAACTGCCTTCCTAGCAAACCGTTGATTGGCTAAGTACGCTTTTGCTCAGCCCCTCTTATAGCATTGTTAGTTGCAGGTGATATTTTGAATATTGCTCCATCTTCGGACTTGTTTATTGGGATAACACAATATATATCTTAATAAATTAATGCACATATATATTGGTAATGGGTGGAAGGCTTGGCCTTCTGCTTGGTGTTTTGTTCCACTCATGCCACCTTAGGACCCAATAAACCGGTGTTATGTTCCTTGATTTTGCGTTCCTAACACTGTCAGGGTTTATGGGCCCCCCCTTGATAATTCGCTCAGCTTAAAGCTTTTCCAGCAAGGCCCAACTTTGGTACTACATTTGCCTAACAACTAAAACTTGCATAGGGAGTTATAAACCCGAGTTCTTAATCAACAACCCGGGCCAGTGCTCCTCATGAGTGTTGGTCAAAACTGGGCGGACTACGGGGCCACCACGAGGGAACTCGAGGATTAGTATATACATGTAGGCTGTCCCATCCGGTCGTGGCCTGAGACGAGATACGCACGGCTACTATCAGGGTGTCGGCACGCCGGGAGGTCTTGCAGGATTAGTTTTACCTTTGTCGAAATATCTTGAGCACGGGATTCCGAGAATACTCGGGTCTTCCCAATTTGGAGTTGCGACTTCGCAGATCATGAGCTTGTGATGGGCTAAGTTGGGACACCCCTGCAGGTTATGATCTTTCGAAAGTCGTGCCCGCGGTTATGTGGCAGATGGGAATTTGTTAATATCCGGTTGTAGATAACTTGACACCATATCCTCAAGAATACACTACATGTGTGAGTAACCGTGACGGTCTCTTTCCGAAGAGCTTTTCGGAAAGTGAACACGGTGGGGTTATGCATGAACTTGAGTAGCTAGGATCACTTCTTGATCAACTTTGGCGACCGTTGGCACCTATTCTCCACTCGCTCTGAACTCGTAAGCTAGTTGCTTAGTGCTTGCTGCAAACTCTTTATTACCTCTCCACACCTAAAGGCTGTGTTTGTTTTGATACTCGGGAATGCGATTGCTGAGTCCTTGTGACTCACAGATTACAACACACACCAGATGCAGGTACAGCCGAGAACGATGCAGGAGATGGATCAGAACTTCATTGGGAGTTCGATGAAGAGCATGGTCGTATGTATGCGATGTATCCCAATGATCAGTAGTGGTTCCTACTAGGGACGATCAGGACTTGTGGTCGTGGTATCTTTTCTCGTTTTGATTTTGTCAGTATTCGGACCCTGTGTTATTTGTATGAATGTATGCTATTGTATTAATTGTGTGACGTGGCGAGTTTAAGACAACTATTTGACTCTTTCATCCCTGTTCTTTACATGAGTTGTGCAAAGATACCACGCTTGCGATCATTCCAGAATGCGCTTATGTCTCTAACTCGTGCCTCGACGCATAGGAGATATAGTCGCATCATGGGCATTACAAGTTCGTATCAGAGCCTTCTCCGACCTAGGAGCCCCCTGATTGATCGAACCGCTGTCGGTTGAGTCTAGGCACACACACAAAATGTTTTGAGTCCTATATATATATATATATATATATATATATATATATATATATATATATATATATATGTATATGTATATGTATATATATATATATATATATATATATATACAGCCGGTCTATTCTCATAACATTATGAGAATAATATTCTCATAACACTTCTGAACTGCATTGTAATACTGCATTGGAAAGCTATGCGCAATGCTTCCTTCTTCTGTTCCGAACCACATAGAGGGGCAGTAGCAAACCTTCATGGAGCAGCGTTTCTGGCTAGTTTGATCGATTTCTATTGTTTTATTTGTGTGTGCGCTGATTTAATATGTGATTAAACACGCAATTTAGCGAGAAAACGACGGAAATCATTTGATTTGGCGGATCTGCGTCTGTTCTTCCGCTCGTGCAGGAGTTCCGCATCCTGCTAGCTGTTCATATTCAATTTTATAGCGTGGTCCTAGTGTGTTACTAATTTCGCGTTCATGTTTGTGTTATTCCGCGACAGATTAATTTGCAAATAGGATTGAAATTTTAGTATAATTGGTCGAGTATCTCTCTGATCTAGCGCAAAAACGGCAAGTTCTCTGTCCTTCCCCGTCCGGATCGAAATTGTTGTGTTTTTTATGTAATTTTCTGTTGTTTTCGGCAATTATGTGTTGCCTTGATCCCATCCGTATGAATTGCAGCGGATTAAGTTGTTAATTTTGAAGAATTTAACTTTTGTCCATGTTTTTTGTGTTCTTGCGGGCGCCACTGGCTCTGGTCGTTACTCAAGTTGTTTTTTGAGATTTTTTGCATTATATAGTTGTTAGAACTGCATTGCAGGCTGTGTTTTTCGTCTGCGAATTGTGGAGGGGTGAACTGCAGTAATATGCAATGCGCGGTGAATATTGTAGTGCGGTGAACTGCACTAATATGCGATGCGAGCCTGTATGAACTGCATTACAGCCACGGGGGGTGGGGACTAGTTTAATAAGTTTTTTTGCTTGGTCAAACGCGGTGGACTGCAGTAATATGCAATGCGAAATGCACATTGTTATGTTACCGCACTGCTTTATTTGTCGTTTTTTTGGGTTATGTTACCGTAATGCAGTAATATAGCATTGGTGGGTTAATTGGCTCCCCTCCCACCTTATCCCTGGCGGCTCCCATCTCACCTTATCCCTGGCGGCGCCACTCTTCCTTGATCTGTTTTTTTCCCAACCAGACCCTACGCCTGGCAATGGATTGCGCGTGCGGCTGCCTGGCAAGGTTGGAGCCCATGCTGGAGACATGCGTTTTTTCTGGAGGGTTGGTTCTGAACCACAGGCAGCGGCACAGCGCGCTCTGTTCCATTCTCTATTCTTCAGGTATTGGATTTCGGGCTCCATTCGTCCATCAGATGACTAACGATGATGTCAGTGATTCATGGGTATGTATTTCTCGCATATTCTTTTTCATGTGTTGTTTGTAGTTAACACTATCTGAATATTTGTAGCAGTATTAGTTTCTGAAGAAATATTTTTTCACTAAGTATAAGTGAACTGCTTTTCACACAGTAGTTTTATTATGAACTTTGTAGGAGCAGCAGCAATTTTGTCTAGTCAATATTATTATATGTTGACATTAATATTTTTTATGAAGATTGTAGCAGCAATTTAGTTTCTGAAGATTGTAATCTTTTTCTTATTTGTTCTTATTTTTTCTATTCTTGTTGTTTTGCTTGCAGAAATTCCCTTCTGGTCTAGTCAGGGTAACAGAAAGCTGTGTTAATTTGGTCTTGGTTAGCAAGAATGGATATCATGATGTTGATGTTATGTATTCTGTTGGCTCTGATGATTTTTGGTTCTCAAAGATGGCTGGAAGGAATTTGTGGAGGAAGCTGGTCTTCAGGCTGGGGATGTTGTCATGGCTATGTTTTATAGGCATGCAAAGTGTTTGGAAATCAAGTTAAATTTGCTTTAGATCAGTCTTGCTTGAGCAGCAGCAGCATGAGACAATTTTTTTGTAATAATTTGACATTTTTGTGTGGCTTCTAGTGTATTTCCTATAAGAAATCTGAGTATAAGTGAACTGCTTTTCACATATAGTTTTTCATGTGCATCCTATCAGCAGCAGCAGTTGAAGAATATACATACTGGAAACACCCATTGAGCTTTTTTTTAATCCACATACGGAACTTGAGTTTTTAATAAAAGAGGACTACATCAACCATTATAATAGCAGCAGTTTTGTGAAATAATACTCTCCGTGAACTGCTTTGATAGATTGTTTTTTATGTGTATCCTAGCTATAGCAGCAGTTTGAAGCAATATACATACTGAAAACAGACTACTGAGAACTGCATATTGTTGATAGATACAACCAAGGTTCTGCGCTCATAATTAACAAAGTACATCATCAAGCAAACTAATGCAACATAAGCAAAGATTGTGCCAAAGCAAATTAGAATGAAAGCAAACTAATCTACATAAGCAGAAGGAAACAAATCGAGCACTTGCGACAGGAATCCTTGGCTATCAGCATCTGGCCTGCTTCACTAGTTCCACCCGCTGGAGTTGGAGGTGGCAGTTGATCCCCCCTTGCCCGCCACCCTCCAGGATGACCTTGGGCGCTTCCTGGTCTTCTCTTTTGCAGAGCGGGCAAGGCCTTTCTGCACTGTGGTGATTTGGTTCCATACCTCGAACGCAGTGTAGGCGTCCTTGGCAGCATACTCGACGTGCCTCGTGTTGATAATCGAAGTCCACAAGCTGTGGTCGTGGTCTGTCATCTTTGTCTTCATGTCTGCGTATTCGTCGTCGATGATGGCAGCAGATACATCGCCAAGTGAGTCTAGTGGCTTCGTTCCATCAGGCACCCTCCAGTTCGCCCTAATGTCGACGAAGTTGGGGATGTGGAGGTTGCAGCGTGAAAGCTTCTCCTTGTCCTGCTCGATGAAGAAACCAGCGAACTCGAACCTAAGGGAAGTAAACCGCAAGTTATACTTTTCGGAACTGCATACAGAGACATATAAAACTGCAACACATACTCGGCATACAGAATTGCTTACCTTGGGTCGCCGAGGAACCTGTCGAAGGTGATGCATCTCTTGCCCATTGTACCACATACCTGGAAAAGAAGCACTGGGTGGTACTTGCCGATGGAGAGTTGAATCAGGGCCGCTCTACTCTTGTTGGGTGTGTACTCGAGGTCGATGCCGACGATCTTCCGGCGGCGCCGCTGAAGAACTGCCTTGTACTCTTCGACGTACGTCGCCATGGGGTCCAAGTCGTTGGTGTAGATCACCTTGAGCTTGGTCTTCCCATGCGCATGGACATCGTCGTAGGTCTTGGTGAACGGCATGGCTAGAAACAGGAGGAACAGGAGGAGGAAGCGCAACATCATGTGTTTTCTGCGGACGATCAGGGTGATGGAGTGCGGGATTTAAAGGGGAGCGGCACCAACTTCTGCCGAGGCCACGATCTCGTCCCCCAACAGTCATGGCGATCGTGGGTTCGTGATGATCGTGGCCTTCGGGCGGCTTGCAACCGGCCGGATAGAGGAGCGGGCGCGCGTCGCTTCGGGCGATAGTGGGCGCGTTTATTTCGGGCAGGCGAACCGAATCATTTTCTATAAGCGAACTGCATCGTTTGAGAAACCGAGCCGTTTTCTGTAAGCGAACTGCATCGTGTTACAACCGAGACGTTTTTTTATTTTTTGTCTATGACATGTGGGCCTGTGGGCCTTTTATTCATTAAGTCTCTCTTTTTCTTCTATGTTTCTTGCAGCCCCCCTTGGCCCTTTCCCCTTCCTCTCCCCCGCACAAAAATCCCCCCTGCCCTCGTGATCTCACGTTGTAGAGCGACGACGCCCGCAACTGCCACCGTCCGTAGGGGCGCTCTCGTGGTGGACAGCGACGACGCCCGCAGCCGCCGCCGTCCGTAGGGGCGCCTCCTCCGCCGTCGCCGTCCGCAGCCGCTTCCTCCGGCAGTCACATCGTCTCACGGTGAGCCCCAAATCGCCCCCACCCCGTTCCATATCTTGTGCTAGGGTTATTTTTTGGAGTCAGCATTCTCTTCTTAAGGTTGTTTTGTATGCTTGAAATTGCAACGCCCTATGGATTGAAAGTTTTTCTGTGCCTGCTTTTGGGGTTTGCTGTCTAGGGTTTAATTATTATCCCTTTCTGATTGCAGACACAACATGGCTTCTTCCTCCCCAATTGATGTGTCACCAGTTAGAACGGCTTCCCCATCTGGTACTACATCAAAGTGAACTGCATTTTTCATACACGGTCAATTTTGCTTCTTGTTGAACAAAATAGTGCACTGCATCGTAGATTCCTTTTTAGCAAGGCCCATTTTTTCAGACATGTGGCAAACTAATATGAACTGCCTCAAGTTAATTGTTTTTACATTTTTTGAATGACATTAAGTTACTTGTTATGTTTAATTGTTAAACATAAACTGCTAAAAGAGCACTGCATTTGGACATTGCTTTGTATTTTTTTTGTCTATCCACTATGCGGTTGCAAAATTGATATGAGCTGCATTAAGTTTTAGTTTTTGCCTCTCACAGAACTACATGATTTTGTTTTGTTTTGTATATCTAAGCGCACTTCTTTTTATATGTGGTCAATTGGTCACTGAACGAATTAGTGCACTGCATCATATATCCCTTTACCAATGTCCATTTTCAGACACGCGTCAATATGATATTCAAGCGACATGAACTGCATTTAGGTTTACTGTTATATTTTAATTGTTAAACATAAACTGCTGAAAAGAGCACTGCATTTCTACATTTGTGTTTCCAAGTTGATATGAGCTGCATTAAGTTTAGGTCTCCCTCTCACAGACATATCTTTCTTATGTTTTCCTCACCCACAGTTTTATCTCCTGGTGGGTCAGGGGGTGGTGGTGTTAACTATTTGATTACACGTTATTTCACAGCCGATGTTGTCGGTGGTGGTACATCTGATCCGGGCAGCATTCTACCTGAATTGAGTGAAACCCAGTCGCAATCTGTTGATGGCACAGAACCAGTTACACAGGATTGGATGGTCCCTGATCAGATTACAGCTGATGTTGAGAGGAAAAGGCAGAAAGCGATTGCGCTCGGTAATACTTTCGTGAAGGCCCATAAGGTGAAGCAAGTAAAGTTTGAGGAGGGTAAGGAGATAGGAAGGAGGATTGCAGATTCAAAGAAGTCTGCTAAGTTTGCCCCCGCAAAGAATCCTGTGAAGAGAAAACTCAACACTGTTGCAGAGCAAGGTTTAAGTTCTCCACGCCAGAGCCCGCGTGTTGATTACTCAAAGAGACCTAATTATGCCTAGGTTGATGTGGATGGGATTCAAGGAAAGCGGAGACGCGCAGACGATCACTCTGGTGTTGATTCTGAGCATTGATCTAAGCTTGCGCGGGAAAATGCAGCTGAAGAAGCGCTGGACAGTGATTCTGATGAGGAGGATGTTGATGTTAGTAAGGTATACGCTGTTTATTTATTTTTTTCTTCTGTTTTTAAGTTGTTTGGCATGAGTTTGCTGATGTGAACTGCATTTTTTATTCTTTTTTTTGTAGACTGCTAAGAGTACCAAGAGGAAGAGGTCTAAAGATGATGTTGCGCATGAATGGCATTTTAACAAGACTGTTGGGCTGTCCATTCCAAACATAATCAAAGCTGTCGCTTTGTTGGGTGAGGCGCACAGAACTTTGGTGTGGCAAGCAGGTTTTGGCATTGTCTTCGATCTGAAATTAGAGAAGAATGTTTCTCATGTTCTGATGTGCAAGCTGATGGGAAAGATCGACCCTGATATGATGAGATTGGACTGCGGGTCAAACAAGGTTCTGGAAATCAATCGTGAGGCTGTCCATCACATTTTTGATTTCCCTATGGGTTCTCACATTGCTCCCAGGCCTGCTGCCAGTGGCCATGATGATTCGCTGGCTAATCTGAAGGATGAACTTGGTTTCAACCGTTCTCGTAGCATAGATGCGAAGGACCTGCTTATTTTACTTCGCACACTGGCTGCGGACCCTACGAAGGTTAATAAGACTGTGAAGGTTTTTTTTCTCATTGTTTTCCAGTGCTTGCTTTGTCCCAGCCCCGCAACTCGGTTGTCCAGGGTAGCTGCTATGGTTGAAAACTTGGATTTTGCATCTATGGCTAGCATGGACTTTTGTCAGCTTGTTGTCGACGAGCTGCAGGCCGCTGTGTACAAGTGGAATTCTAAAGGGAGCAAGCAGAATTGCGCTGAGGGTTGCACCATCGTGCCCCTGTTCATGTACATGGATTCGTTGAATCTTCGAAAAGTATCGGTTATGGATAGACGCACGCCACGCGCCGCAATACTGTCCCATGTGCAGTTGAAGAAGATTCACAACGCCGACATTATTGTCAGGGGAAAGATACACCTGGACTCTTACAAGTTTGGCAAGCTGCCGGTCAGTGCATAGCCAGCCTTTGTGTTTGTTTTATTCCTTTTTTTTCGCATGCTAAATGTGAACCTCTTATGTACTTTTTTTGTGAACTGCATCTCTTTTTTTGTTAATTTTTTCAGTGGAAGGCGGAAGCGGACATTGTGTACAAGTGGACTGAAGTTGCCGAAGCGCCTGAAATGTTTTGTGAGCCTCTTGCTAGGGCGGCTCCAATTCGACGGGGTCGTGGTTTTGCTAGGGCGGCTGCTGGAGATTTTTCTGGCCAGGCTTCTGCTGATCGCAATAAATTTGTTCAGGTCGATGAGCTTCTCGACAGGGTCATCAATTTAACTAGTGATTTCCCAACATCCGGTTCCAGGATGAGGAATATTGCTGGATTGTTTCCTGAAGGCAAAGACCCTTCTGAAGCAGAAATCAAGGCCGCTCATAACTTTGACCGTGGGCAGCTTGAATTCCTTAAGTAGACAATTACGAATATCAGTTCTTCATTCGTTCAGTTTAAGCAGTCTCAGGACGACAAGTGTGCTAAGTATGAGCAGGAAGCTGAGGCATTTGTGAAGGAAATGAACAGGCATGAAGATGTTGTCCGGCCTTCTTTGCCTGATCCCGCATATGTGGATGTATGTCTTTTTTTCATATGTGAACAGTTTTTTTACCCATATTTGTTATCTATTTTTTCTGTGTGTTCATGGCATTGACTATTTGTTTTTCGCATCCTTTTGTTCTTTTCGCAGTGTGGAGGAGAATCTTCTAAGGCTAACGCTTGTCGTGTGATGACCACCAGGACCACCACGGTGTTGATTCTGATTATTTGTTTGACAGGCCATTGTCCCCCGTTGACGAAGCTGCCAAAGACAATCCTCTTGACGAAGGCGTCATCGACAAGGTTTCATTTCTTCCTTTTTTTTGTTACAGTGAACTTCATTGTTTAATTTTTTTGTAGTGTCCAAAACAAACAATTATATATTTGCACCAGCAGTGGCAGCGAACTGCAGTTTTTAACTTTTTTGTATTGCGCACCAGTAGTGGTAGTGCACTGCAGTTGTTGTTTAGAGAAGAAGCATCATCTTTTTTAGCAGTGAACCGCATGATCTGGTGTTGGTTTTTTAGTTGTAGAACTGCAGATTTGGATAATAGTTTTATTTATGTTTTTTTGTTTTTTAGGATGCCGAATCAAACGTGGAAATACATGGGAAGGAGGCAGAGGGTGACGCTGGCAAGGACGAGGAGGCTGACAAGTGTAAAGAGATGGAAGGAGACGCTTCTCTGGTGAGTATAGAGAATTTTGCATTTTGTGTTTTATTTTTTATTTTTCATGGGAGCTTCATGGTCCGTTTTATTAGTGAACTGCATTCTATCTTTTTTGTGTAATGTGTTTTATTTTTTAACTCATCAGAACTGCGGATTAAATGTTGAAATCCAAGCGGAGCGCAACATTGAGGATGATAATGTGGAAGGGAGAGGAGGGGAGGAGCCTGATGCGGAGGCTGATAAGGCAGAAGGTAGAGAAGGAGGGGAGTGTCCTGTTGAGGCTGATAAGGCACAAGAGAGAGAAGGAAGGGACGATATCGTGGATTGTGATAAGCATGAAGAGAGAGAAGGAGCTCCTCGTGTTACAGTTGAAATTGCAGAAGAGACAAAAGGAACTCCTAGAGTCGGATTTGACGATGCGGGGACATTCGCTGGCATTGATGGTGTTGTTGGGCCTACTGTTTTGTTGCTTGGCGATGAGGTGCCTGAGAAATTTTGTGTCGTCCCTCGCGCCCCCGAGCAATCTGTTGGCAATCTGGCTTTCCCAGCCGAGACAACAAAAGTCCCAGCTGAGACAGTTTCGATTGGTTCTGAAGAGGAACAGCCAAGACTCTCTCAGGACATGAGCAATCAAGCGCCACTTGATGATGATATTACCGGGCTGGATCACTTGACGCTCAGCGAAGATGTATATGAGCAGCCGCAGGAAGTTTATTCTAAAACCGAAGGTAAGCGAACTGCATTATTTTTGTTCTTTCCCGGGGGCGAAATGGACCGTGTGTGTTTTATTATCTGATATCGTTCCCACTCTGTATGCAGATGAGGAATTACCTGTTGTTACTCCTTTGAGGGTTGATCCAGCTCTTATGAGAAGATACAATGAGTTATATGACGCTGTTACGAGGGCTAGGAGGGATAAGAAGAAGAAGTATGACATTTTTTGTCTTACACCCCGGTTATTTAATATGTTATTTTTTCAGGGAAACCCATCTTATCACTTTTTGATGGGCTTTTTTCTTCTTGTCTGAAGGCATCTAGTTGCGTTCAAGGGCGAGTTTGGTGATATTACTATCGGTCATGTTGGCGAGTCTTTTTGGTCGTATGGAACGCTGAGCACGCGCCTCGCAAACATTGGCGTCTCTATGTTAGCTGAGAGGTTCAAAGGATCTCAAACGATGAATGTCCCGTACAACCTATGTGTAAGCATTTTCATTAATTTATATTTTACCCCTCGTCCAATTTTTATTTGTGCTATAAGCATTTTCATTAACTCTCTGGTTTTGTCTTTTTTGCAGAATTCCATTTGGAACAGCGGTGCCACAAATAGGGCTTTGAAAAAGATGTTTTCTTCTAGCGCAGAGGAACGTGTGGACAAGAAAAACTTGGTAACGCATTTTGACCATTTTCGTCATCTTGAAAATAAGTTTTCTGTTTTTCTATTTTCTCATCTGGTTTGTTTTATTCTTTTTTTTATTTCAGATTATGTTTGCAACATTTGACCCTCCTCCCGCAACAATGAAGGACGCGATAGGCCACTACTGCTTGGTCACTTTGAACCTGCGAGAGAAGTGTTTTGAGTTTCTCGACTCATTGAACGAGGCCGACAGCGCTCCTGCAAATCTTGTCTTCAGGAAAATGGTCAGGAACATCAAAAAAGTTTGGAAAGATGGCAGCGCAAGCTGTGATGAGCTGTTGAACCCTCCCACCCTTGACGGCTTTGCGCTAACTCATATTAATGTCCCGCAACAGGGAAACGGGTTTGTACTTGTTCTCCTTTTTTCTTTTTCCTCCTTCAGTTTTTTTGTGTAAGTGAGCTGCATTGTTTTTACTAAATTAGAAGCACCTTTTCCCTTGAGCGAACTGCATTACTAATGTGTTATTGGTTGTTCTCCCTCGGTTTTTTGTGTGTATGGAGCTACATTGTTTTACTAACATCAGTAGCACTTCATTATTGAGTGAACTGCATTAGTAATGTGTTTATGTTGGTTTTCTTGCAGGCATGATTGTGGATTTTACATGTTCCAATTCATGCAGACCTGGGATGGTGACACAATTGCCAAGTTTGGGAAGGAGCACATTGGCTACATCAGGAAGGCGATGCTCTATAGTTGGCTGACCTCGTCGCATTGCTGTCTTGACCTGACATCACTTTTAATTTTTAAAGAAGGTTATTACATTTTTTTCAGTCACACACCCTTTTTATTAAGTGAACTTCATTGATACAGAGAGGGGAGGTCCACTACTTTTGCTAACCTTTTTAGTAGAACCCCATTCGCATGTTAAAATGACTTTCCTTAGTGGACTTGATGATTCTTTTCATTTTGCTCATTATCCATTTTTTGTGCAGGCTTTGACGAAGGCGCACACCAAGGTGGTATTTCCTTGTTTGAAACTCAGGTTCACACTCCAACGATTCAGAAACTTGTCCTTGATGAACCCCCCGTTAAGCTTGTGAAAGAACCTGTGTGTAAGAGGTTGAGGAGTGGCGCCGGCACTTCGAATGAAAAAGCTCTTGAGAAATCTCCTGTCAATGTCAAGCATGGGAAGAAAGCAGTGAGCCCTCCGAATGCTGAAGATAGTGATGATGATTTTGAGAGGCCACCACCAGTGCCTAGGAGGACCAGGAGCGCAGCTGTGGAACGCCCGACGGACAACGAGGCACTAGTTCTATCAAATAAGAGGCCTGTGCAGAAGCCATCAAAGTTTCGATCTCCTGTACAGAAGTTGAATCCTGTGAGATTCAGCTATCTTGCGGAGATGAGGAAAGTCTTGCAACTCATCACGAGCACACCATTCAGGCAGAAATACAGCGAGTCAGTTCTTTTTTCGTTAGTTTTTTCGCTTTTTGATTTTTAATGTGTGTAATGTTCTTCTGTGTTTTTGCTTTTGTGCTCCTAACCCCCCACCTTCGCCGTTTCTTTTGTGCAGGTGCGCGCTTTTCATGCACATGAATCCTATCGAAGTCTACACCGTGAATGTGGACTACATGTTCTTAACTTTCACCAGAGGTGGTTTTATGGACTCGGAATTGATGGATCATATCATCAGGTACTGGAAGAATGACGAGCATATGAATGTGGTTTATCGATCTGGCGAAAGCGTTCTGCTGTCCCCTTTGTTTATCACGGTATTTCTCTTTTTTCCTTTTTTTTCTTTTTTTCTGCTTGAGTGAACTACAGTAAATAGTGCATAATAATTTGTTTTAGAATGTAGTGAACTGCATACATTTATTTTTTTGTGTTTAACCCATGTATCTTAAATGAAACAAATTATGGGGAGAATTGTGAACTGCATACTGTTTTTAGAGAAGCGTGATCCGTTTTTTGGTTAAGCGTCGGAGCTAACTCTGAGGGGGAACTGCGTTAACGTTCTTTTGTGAATTACCCACACGCAGTATGTGCTTCAAATGAATGATCACGCGGATAGAGATGAAGATGGAAACGTTGTGTTGCCTTTTGTCCACGGCAAGTTTAACATTGACGATGCAGCAAAGCAGTTCAAACTTTATGTTCGTGATGACGAGAACCTTCTTGATTGCAAATTAGTAAGTTATCAGATTTGCTTTTGTTCAGCCTCATGTACTTATTTTCTCTCCCAATTTTTTCCAGTAATCCTTTTTCACTCATCAAACCCATAACAAATTTGATGAAACAAAATCAGATTCTGTTACCACGGATGAAAGACCAGCATTATTCGCTATACACGATGAATAGGCACCGCGAGACCCTTGACATTCATGACACTAGGAGGTACAGCGGACCGGTTGATCAAACGACGAGGTGGCATAAGTCTGAATACCACAGCGACCGCACTGAAATGGTAAAAATTTTCTTATTTCACCTTCTTCTTGTTTTCATGCGTGCGCGTGTTGAACAATATTTGTTGTGATGTGTATTTTTTTTATTTCCACCAGATGATCAGGATGACTGCATTGTTGAAGAAGGTTAATGGAGAAAAGGAGTACAAGAGAAAGGAGTCGGTAGACTGGGTTGATGTTTCAATGAAAGCTAGCTTTTTGGGCTCCCCTGAGTAGGGCCCCAATGAGTGCGGCTTTTTTGTTCTGAAGATGGCTCAGTTTTATGACGGCAAAAGCTTTGTTGTGAAATTCGCAAAGCGTAATGTAAGTATCTTTTTTAACCTGATAATAATCCCTCATTCCTTGATATTTTTTTTGTCAGTTTCTTTTTTGTAGATGATGTTGTATATTTGTTTATTTTTTTTCTTCATCGCAGGAAGCTGTTGTTCAGGAATGGAAGGCTGAGTTTTTGTTCCAGATCCTGTTCCACCCTGAAAACATGGTCATAGTCATCGAGTTCCCAGAGGATCTAAGAAATCTCTACATTTCTCTTGGCTTTTCTCCAAAACTGGATTCTCAGGAGGAGGATGAGGCATAAATGATAGCAGATCTTTTTTTATGTGTGTTGATGTCTTTTCGTGTGTGCTCCAGAACTTTCTGTAAACAGTATCTATGGTCGCTGTGTGTAGTTCTCGATCTGCAAAACTGTTCACACCATGATGTGTGCTTTTGTATATACCGGTCTAGTTAGTTTTTGTGTTTTTCTTTTTGTGGCAGACAGGGACAATGTCAAATATGTAGATAATGGAGCTTTCAGCCAACTCCTCCTTGTGAATTGTAACATGTTCGCAGCGCACTGCATTTACTTATATGAGTAGCAGCCAAGTTTTTTTAAATATACGCATCCGCACTGCATCTCACCTTATCACATGGGACTGCAAAGACGAATTCAACGTGTTTGTCGTCGAGTTTCAAAATTTTGGAAAATTTGTATTAGAAGACAGAAAATCAACCGTGTCTGCTAAGGGAGAGCTCAATTTTTTACATTTTTTGCACTAAGCGCACTGCACTGTGTACTCGAAGCGTACTGTACTGTAAGCTTTAAACGCACCACACACGCACTGCACTGTACGTGAAGCCTAGTCTGACTCTATTTTTTTTCTTTCTAAGTGCATTCTATATTGATTCACGGTCATCTCAGATTCTATACGACGAAGAGAACTGCATTCTCAAAATGACATTCTGGTCTTAGGGTTTTCATACAGAAGAGAACCGCATTCTGAGAATGACATTCTCATCTTATTTCTTTCATATAGAAGAGAACTGCATTTTATCAAGCATATCCCCCCCC